>OX276472.1:8750000-10000000 GCA_946251955.1 Acronicta psi | reverse complement strand
CAACTTGTCTTTGTCTAGGCCCCCAGTAGTGATACTGTAGGGTAATTGATAATTATAATGTAGCCATTATACAATGTCTAGCAGTCTAGCTTCGCAAATCGATTTCTGTTGCCGATTAAATTGAACAATCATAAACTCATTCGCAATTGCTATTTGAAGTTCAACTCAATATCGTCAAATAATGAACTGTCACTCTTATAACAAGCTAATAAAGACAATAACGAAGTCATATTTATCTGTTATTCGTGTTGTTACGTCGATAAAGTTCAATGGAACGTTTTATTTACAAACTAAACATCCAACTGTTGTAAATCTTTGAGATATTCCTTGTATATCGTACTGGCATTTTTATAACGAGAGAACAATATAACATCATGCCTGTTTTCCCAAAGGGTTAAGCAGAATTTCTTTTACCTACTCCTACAGTTCGCTGGTACGTTTGAAATCCAGTGTGACTGGCGGCGAGGACGTGGGAATTGAGCTCCTAAACTCAATTCCCTCTAGGTCCTGACCTAAACCCCCTAAGTTCTATTTCCAGGTCGAGCAATATAGTCTAGGTAGAGGTCTATAATTTGCTGAACTGGAGTGACTATAAATTACCTACGATCGTGTATCCCTTCCTGGACCTGGCATCCTGGCATCACCACTTCTTTAAAACATTTTGGCAAGCCAAAATTTGCATAATAATTTTACCATTAACAACACATATTTTTAGAGCTGTTGATACCTTTCAAGTTTAGACATAGGAAAATAACGGGAATATAAGCGGTCACATGACGGCTACACATACGTCCGATGACGCAAGCGCAGAGAAAACAGATTTAAATAAACCATAACAATTATGTTAGCGGTTTTCGTTTTGAAACTTCTAACTCATTCGGAACACGAATAACATTTTTCTTTTCAATGGACCACAAAAATCTACGTTACAACTATTTCGCATATTGCACGGTTAAATTTGGACGATCCGGTGCGCTCGTTCAAAATGTTGCCAAAGTTTCATAAGGCTTTTATACTGTCCTAACTTTTCATACCGTACGTGCAACATAATGAGCGTTTTGTAGTGAATCATAACCATTTTGTAATTGTAATGTAACAGTTGGTGATAATCGAGAGTGGCGTGACGGAACGGAGATTGTCATTATTGATAGTTCAATAGTGTATCGTTGTTTCAGGGAGCAACACGGCGCGGGCGGCAGCAGCATGGTTGCGTGCGAGTGTCAGTCACACGGGTGTAATGACGCGAGAGCTGCGCGCGCGCGGGCTTGCCCCATGCGTGATGCGCCGCGTCACCCGTACTGACGTCCGCATGACGCTGGACTTTAGCAGCCTCATCGTGATTCACAAAACATTACGCGACAAGCATCCCGCGCCCTCATACTGTGTGATTATCAACCCCATGTTCCAATAAAATAGACTTTTTTTCCAATAATACCTACGCTATATTCAAGTCCCTAGGAAAAACAAAGCGAGCATAACAAATAAACTCGCGCGAAAAACATTTAAAAAAATAAAAATACCGAAATAAAACAATTTTGTTTTATCGTACGGAACTTTCCGAAAGGTGAACAAATGAAAAATCAATCCAATTTTTAATAAACTCAATACAAACACAGAAACAAACAGTGATATTAAACAATAACGCTCTGAATGTGTTTTCAAAATAAACGTGCCAAAACAACAAAAGATAATCTACGCATAGCGTTGTCAACAGAAATACAATTCCACAAATTGCCAATTAATAAAATGTACCTACAGAGATAAGGTGATAGAGAATATAATAATAAAACAGTTACAATTTGCTGGTAAGCAGTGCAGCGACCCACCTGCATTTTTGCGCAGTGTTGCTCGATTAATGAAACAACGAAAATATTCATTGGCAATCAAACAGCCAGCCGGCACTTGCGCAAATATTGGTACAGAGAATCTGCGTTAATACCCACTCGAATAAAAAGATAAAAACCCTTAAATTATTGAGTTTCGCACAGCGCAGCGGCGCGGGCGCGGGGCGCTCCGTTGGTTAAACACTAGCAAGCAAGTTACGTACCCGTTTATTTGTTTTCTGTCACTTAATTGTTTGCATGTTACTTGTGAACCAAAACGCTCTCTAAAGTATCTATTTATAAATATATACAAGTTTTTAGAAATCAATTATAGCCTTCGGTAGAGGACAACAACAAATATGAAGATGAACAAAGTTCTGACCACAAAAAGACTGTCTATCAGTCTCCGCAATAGACTCCTGCAGGGGATACATTTGGCATGTCGTACTTTATGGTTGTGAGTCTTGGACCATCAAAAAGACCTTCTTAAGAGACTAGAAGCGTTTGAGATGTGGGCGTATCGCAGCTGGACAGATAAGGTCTTAACTATCGAAGTTCTGACGAGAGAAGCCCGAACTTGTACGTTGAACGTTAAAGTTGCGTACCTTGGACATGTTTTAAGACATGAGTGCTATCAACTGCTGCAGACAATAATGATGGGAAAAGTTCCGGGCAAAAGAAGTATTGGAAGGAGGAAATTATCCTGGTTCCGCAACATCCGACAGTGGACTGGGATAAGGAAAGTGGAAGATTTATTCAGACCGGCACGGAACAAATTTAAACGGATGACTCCTGACCTGCAGTCTTGGAGAGCCACCCAAAGAAGTAGAACAACAGTCAAGGCATAAGATTGCTATGAAACTTTAATAATACGTGTTGATGTTGTTTTGAATTAAAATATAGGTATTATAAAATCTTCCATCAAACATTGAATAATCGCGGCGATGTCTTGGCCGAGATACTGAAGAAGTTTGTCATACCTTCTTGTGATGATGTTTTAATTAAACTACACTAGCAATACTATTAACATACAAATTACGATCAATATTAAAAATATATTTTGTGAAATCAATGCAATACTTCAATTTAAAAAAATGCTCCCCCAATTTGAGCAACGTTTGCGTCATTCCCATTAAAGAGCACTTATTGAGCGAACGTCCTCTGACAGGTGGTAACGATTTTGATTTATTTAATTCGTTACGTCATGGGGAGAATATTAAATTTGTCAGATGTGAGCGCTACGGGTAAAATTGTGGATTTACGAATAGGGAATTATGGTGCTAACAATATGAAAAAAAAAACATTAAAGTTTCAGAACGGTTTTTTTTTTCAAATTCAAATTCAAATCATTTATTGCAGACTAAGTGTACATTTGGGTAATAATTATGTTATGGTAGGTAGGTACTTAAGACAGGTTGGTATTCAGAGATGAAACTAAGCATAAACTTAGGCTCCCGTATGTCAATATGTCATACAAATTTGACATACGGATTCATAAGTTCATGTTGAGTCTCGTTTCGGAATATCATCTGCCTTAGTGCCTTTTCCAAGCATTGCAACATCGAGGGCAAAATACTATAAACATTATATTCAATTAACAGCAATGTCGCTATAAATATAATAAACCATTAAATATGTCAGCTAAAGTATTCATTTATACATGTCTAGTAGCATTAAGAATTATTATATTATTAACTAATTAATTACAATTACATTATTATGAAATAACATATATAGATGAACAAGAGAAGTTACCAATTTGTTACAGGTTTCCTCTCGTGAAGTAAAAAAACTTACCTAAAGAGTACCTCTATGTGGCATCTTTCTGCCTAGCCTCAACCTACATCTACATACCTATCCCATCACTATCACTTCCCACACAAAACACTAGCGCATCGTACATAACCATCAACAATAAAAAACCACGTATAAACAAAATATAAAAACCACTCAATTTCTTTTCATATCATAGTTCCCCGAATAAAAACTGTCGAGCGACGTCGTAATAATAATTTTTACAACTTTGTATGACAATAATATTATATTCAGAGCTTCATACAACAACGTACATTCGTTACGAATATAATCTCTTCTGGCAGAGTAACAAAAAGAGATTGGGTTTTAATCCTACCGGAATATCTGCGAAATCCCCAACAAAGGCGGCTAATATTTCGCTGAAAATACATATTTGATGTGCCTACCAACATACTTACTACTGATTGATTTACGGAATGGGGTTTCGGTCTATTCTGTGTTTGTTGTATCAGCGTTGTTTCGTTTCTTTCGGATCACGCTGCGTAACAAAACACAAGAAATTTTTACGAATGTCAGTGATAAATTGTAAATGAGATGTTGAGCTTTAAAAATAACGCACCCGAGATTTAACGCGGCCACATTTATATCATTAGGAAAATTATCTATTTAATTTTCTTCTCTAAAATAGAAAAGCTATTATCATGCGCGAATCATAAAAGTCAAAAACGTAAAATATTTGTTTTTCATAGTTTTGTCAGCTTTTTGCAGTGAACAATACAAAAAGCGTGCAATGTTCTATTATTATTTATGTTTAATCCTATTATACGAGGCCAACATTGTCCAGTGTCCACCATTCCAATCCCAATCCCAATGTCAAAATAAACCCTAATCCCCTATGAGACTATCTTAACATTCCGATGTTAGAACTAAAACACAAAACGAAAAGGTGTAACCTTTCAAAATGACATTCAACTGAAATTCATTCGCTGTGCGTGACAGTACCTACGAATAATACATTCGTCAAATTAACGAAACACAGATAACTGGCAAGTACAATAAGCTTTTTTAAAAAAGCGGTTCGTTTATGATTACCAAAGGAATCGGTAGCATCTAATTTAATATTAAAAAGCTATTTGTATTAAAGGAATGTTAGCGTTAACGGGCGGGACACGTGTGCTGTGACGTGACCGCACGTGTCGCCACCGATAAAGCTTGCTAATTGAACGTAACATAACCGGCCATAATCGCGTGTTATATGTATGTTTTGTCATTTACGATTGGTAATTAAAGTTCTTTGAATTTTAACATAGTTTTTATCGTACTACGTCCATGCGTTTAAATAACAGTCACATGACATGCTCCCTGACTTGCGGCTTATTTATAGTCCGCGCTCAAACTCGAATAAAAATAGGGATGTCGAACATTACAAATTGTATTATTTTACTTCGCGTGCGTGACAGTCAAGGCGTCCTAGTTGAATTTATTATTTGATCAATAGTAGATACGTTCAATACGGACAACCTCGCCCTTACTTGGGCAGGTTTGTGGAAATAAGCACAGCTTGATATTTTAGTTATTTAAATCTTTTTTATTTCAATGTCTAGTATTCGCGTAAGTGTCAGAAATCAATATATTTAAATCTGTGCAGACACGAGACAGGGCGATATTTACTCACGTATTTTGGGTTATATCAAGGTAGATTTTACCGAACACGGTAAAATAGAGAAAACAGTGCAAGATAATAATATTTTGAAAGATACAAGTTTATTGGAAATGTTTTACATTATGAAAGATAAAATTAATGGAATCAAGCGTTACTTTGCCAATGAAATGAAATTTATGAACTATAATAACAATTTATATTATTATTATAATATAATAATAACTTATCTTCGATACAAAACTTAGCTTGACGCTTGACACAGTGTTAGCGTGTTTGCGGATAAATTAAATAAATAAAAGCGGCCTCCCTTTGTGTTAGGTGCCATTACACGCGCAAATCTTGAGCACAAACATTCAGACTCCAAACAAATATCCGTGTGCTGTGCAAATGTTTATCTGGTTGCAGGAATTCAAACCAGTAGTACTATACGCACTCTAAGCAGATGCTACACTTCTGTGAAATTTAGAGCAAAATATCTTTGCCTGAGAACTCATTATGTCTTAACTCCTTGGTACCAACCTTTCGTAATTGTACTCAAGAACATGCAAATGCATTCCCAATTCGTTGTTAAATTTCTATTCAACCAAAATGTGTTTCTGTGTGTAAGGATTTAATAACACTACAAAATATTCTTGCTTTGCTCTGTTTATCTCTCTCTCTCTTAATCACAGACAGGCTCGATATTCCTCTTAGTATCCTTAGGATTTGCAATTAATGATAATCATATTACAATTATAGCTTGTTGTAATTGAATTTATACAATTTTCGAGCTGCATCATAGGTCAATATTTATATGAAATAATGGCTTATCATAAATAAGTGTTAGAGAAAAGCATCGATAATTTATGGATAGAAAATGCTTTCCAAAAATTATCGAAAACATTTTTATTCACTAAAAATGATTTTGAATTTGAATCCTACCAAGATTTGTTAGTCCCAAGACGAATACATAATATTTATTGTAGCTAGTATTAATGCTGGTACTAATGGCTAGCCTAAATGTTAGTTGCACTAACTTGCAGTGTCGACAAGATTTATTGTGGTTTTAATTACCACAGTTAGCTGTGACGACGGCCCCTTCCGATATAGAATGGGGCTATGGTAACCGTTAGTTAAGAACAACAAATAAACTAATTTGTGGTCGCGTTATGCTTTGTTCCATTTCGAAACTCAGGAAGTTGAGAGTTCTCTTTTTAAAACTCTTTTTTTTGTAACAAGTGTTAACTAACCATGGAGATATCATGAAAAAAGTTTCTTACAAATCTTTGTTTAAACTGAGATTTTTTCCTGTAACGTCAGGGCGTTAACAAACAAAAATGTAAAGATGCACAGCCTGGCACTTTTGTTCCGTGTACGGTTCAAACCCACTCGTGGCGGATTAGCCACTATGCCAAACGTGTCGTCAACATTATTTCATGCATATTTTGTTAAATGTAGTTAACTGGCAAACAAAACATAAGTTCAAAGACCATAAAGGTGAATCGTTTTTTACAGTTATTTTACAATATTGACACATACAGTATCTATGTATTTATAATTTCACGCTATTATTGTCTAGTTAGCTGGTATACTTAAGTCCCATGTAATAGGGAGTGACCTATTGCCATTAACTACACATCAAGCTGCATCATCCTCATTACTATTCACAACAATTGTTACTGTTACCACACATATTTTTTTAAAAAGAGTATCTATGGAGTTTCTTGCTGGCTCTTCTCCATAAGACCCACTTTTTTTGGTACCGTCCAACTAATTTAACGTTTCAAAAGTACCTATTTATATGGTCTAATTGAAATAAAATAATTTGAATTTGAATTTGAATTTAACCGAATGCAAACTCCGATTTGCTACAGAGAAGAGATGTTTGCTCGTCCTGGGTAACAAACCCAAGACTTCTAGCGTAGCAGTCGCGCTTCGGACCAGTAAACTTATGGGGTAATGATAGTTTTAAATAATAACTGTAGCTATAATTATATTGATACACTTTTTTGATGCAGATTTACTGAATAATTTTGTGTAATGAATTGAGTGTTCAGTTCCTTTAATTCCTCCCATTAATTTGAATTTACTTTATTATCATAATTTTGCGTCGGTTGAACAATTTTTAACTAACTTCAAAATTGCTATTTATCTTGTTGCATCATGTAGGTACTTGCCAGAAAAAAAAATGTTTTTGCTTTTTGTAAAATGTAATTAGGTTTCAAATTGTGTAAGTACTTCATTGTTTATTTGCAATTCCAAATGAAAATATTTCCGTAAAAGTAAGCTTAAATGTTCCATTATATTAATTATTAAACAATTGTTTTTGCTCATACGCTTTACCTAATATAAACCTATAGAAGAAATCCAATGAAGTCTTTTTACCCGATTGCTACGAACCCCATAATGGGGGTAATGATTTTAATGATCCCTATCTTAAATTCATTTATTTACCTTTACAAGTTAAATAAACAATCTATTAGATTTCATAAATATGAGTATTTTTAGCTCGACCAACCTATCTTCAACTGTCGATCTCATTGGCAATTTGAAAGAGAGCCATTTTCCTGCATAAGGCCATGCGTGCAATGGACCCACACCTTTATCATAGGAGATACACCGGATATTAAAAAAGACAGTATACGCAGATATTTTCATTGAAGCCTTGTTTTTCAACCGTTGGCAGATATTTTAATAATGATAGTTTAACTGCCTCGCTAGAGTCTAGAGCTAGAGTCTTAAGTTCGATGCCCAGATGAAGTCTTGGTCGTGACGAGTGCTCCTGAACCCATGGCCATGACAAGTAATGGCAAGGCCAGGCAGGGGCAAGTGGTGGCAAGAGCGGTTTTTAATCGGTATGAATTCCACATACTGCCCCCTGGAGAACCCATAAAAAATTTCTGCACCCGAAAAAAAGGTAGCGCAGCGCTAGAAGTCAGGACCTCTAGTAAAGCAGTCGCGCTTGGGGTCTAATAAGCTAACGAGGCAGATTAGACACGATATGTAGAAACTTGTAGATACCGTTATATGGCTACATAATGGATTTACGAGCTAAACATAAGTAGAATCACTTTACTAACGTTGCGATTAATGTACAAAGAAATTCTCTTTAAGTATTGTTCGAGTCTTTCGCGGTCAGTCGTTTGATGACCGCATTTGAATACATTTAGAAGCAGTTAAATATCTTTATTAACACCAATAACGACACAACAAGAAAAGCTACAAAACAACAATAACTATAAAATTTAATAATCGATAACTATCGATTCGTGTGTTTGAATTCGTTGAACAAATTTTATTAAAATTTTCTGTACGACAAACATTATTTAAATGCTAAATCTTAATAGGTATATATTCGTATAAATAATTCGGTACCTACATGAAATTTGTACAATAGTCGCTACTTGTGATGTAAGCAAACAGTAAGACGGGATTTTAGGAAAATTACTAAGTAAATAGGTAAAGATCAATGCAGCAAACATCACGATTCATAAACCTACATTTTGCTTATAGACGAAAATAGAAGAAAAAAAAATTCTATGTCAGGGCCATAGAAAAAGAACTTCAACTTGTGACTTTTATGGTGAACTTCACAAGACCTTTATCTAACCTTGTCAAAATTTACCTATATGGAACTAATGTTCAGATTGACAAAAGAATAGAAACCAAATGTATAGGAATTATATTTATAAACGTCACATTTGTTAAAACTTATGTCAATTCAATACATTTCCTTACCATTCGTTTGTTTATCCGAGGGTTAGTAGGCAACTACTTTTTAAATAAAAAATAACATCACAAGCGAATATATTCATTGGAGATATAAGCAAATGTACCTAAAACAAACAGATTTACAACTAAGTACTGTTTTATGTAGTCGGTTTAAAATACGGATTTCCATACTCTTCACAGAACACTGCTGGAAAGCTGTTTTGTTTGGCTATATCAATCAAACGTGTACAGTTGAAGCGGAGTTCGGGGTCAGGGCTGGCCCGGCCGCTGTCAGTAATCGGAGGGATAAGTCTCTTAATTAATGCAGGTGCGCCTCGAGCTGTGTCAACCCTATTCTGATGACCCGAGCGGTCTCACTTTTTTTACTAAAAGACACACTCCACAATCTCTTTAAAAATTAAACAGTAACATTATGCAATGGTCCAACATAGCGCAACGTACCCACCAGTTGCATGTGCTTGTGCTAATATAAAAGTGTAAAATTTACACTATTTATTCATACTTGTATTGACTGGCGATTAACAAGTCTATTTCGTTACTGGTTTTGTTGATTTTCATAATCGTTATAGGTCTATGAATCACGACTGTGGTTTATTTCACAACGTTTCTTGTGTCACACGGCTCCTCATATAGTTGCATCAATAGATCTGCCAACATTCACGTCAATCTTTTATAGCAACAGCGAGTACCTACTATCATTTGGCTCTGTTGATCTACGACGCACCTGTCAATTTGACAATGCAACTCATTCTGACATGACCCAAATTACACCGTGCGCCTACATCAACAATTACAATTAATAGATCCTGTACCACTATTCCATGAAACTCGAATTACAACAGTGTTATGCCATAAAATATGACGTAAATATTGCGCACACGTCTCATTTTAAGCAGGTTTTCAAAACTTTACTCGTAAAATTTGCCAAACGGGATCTTAATTTTAACTGGTAAGTGATTTATGAATAATTAAAAGTGATGAAACAACCTAAGTTTCGACTGTTTACGTTTCTATGCACTGAGTCATACGTTCTTTACGTCGTAAAGTGAACGTGCGTAACTGTTATTTGGAAACACTTTATGAAAGGATTACAACGAAAAGCTTACCTACTTATACAAGTCAAAGTCTTATTCGTACGCGTACGAATCCCTCGTAACTTTATATAGAGCTTTGATATTTATCAGTAAATATATATATTTTTGTTGACAGATTAGGAATATTTTTCGGTGACCTACAAGAAGGAATCCTTGCTTCTTGACATTTGATTTACGGACTCTATAAAGGAAAACAGCAACAAAATATGTAACAGTATGTAGAAAAGAATATGTAGCTTTATAATATGAATTCTGCATGAACAGGTACCTACGCGTGTAGGATAAGCTATAAAGTTCGTTGGAGTCGGGAAAAATTCCCGAAACTACTACCGTGTGAGGGGAAAATTCATAACGCGCTTAGCAGTTCGGCTCACCTGTCTCGTTAAACTTCGGAATTTTTAAATTAAATTCTGAATACCGCCGACTCAACAAAGTTGCGAATTCTTAAAATTCGGTATCGTAATTAATCTTTCAGTTTAATAAACAGATCCAGAGGCGGACAAAGAAAGTGGAGTGGTTTATTCCTTATTAATGGTGGGGATGACGCTAAATCTTGTAATTAATGCAGGTGCTCGCGTCTGAGCAAACTTACCGAGAGGATCTTCGGCAATTATCGGAAACTCGCTTTCTGTTACACGTTACGCGGAAATTATTATGCTATATTAATTCTGCTAAAAGCTTTTCGGGGGGTTTTAAACGACGTTCAAGAATGTAATTGTTCAATTGAAGAGCGGCTTATAACTTTATGGTGTAAGTGGCACTCAGAATTGTTTACGACCTTTCGCTGCCGTTAAGGAGGTCAGCGAACTATTAATTGGTAAGTGTGTACTTCGCCGTAATGACTTATTACTGCAGAGTGTTATAAGGAAAGTAATATAACCAGAACAAGATTACGAACTAAAAGATTATGTCGCAAATAAAACTTATAATCTATAAATTAAGTTTTTTTTTTGGAGATTCGATTGAAATTAGTCCATTCTGTAGTGAGATGTATAAATGATGTAATCAGTTCTCTTGGTAAGTATACCATCACGCCTGTACTGTATTCCCGAACTGTTAGGCAGAGGTGTACTAATGTACACCCAGAGTTCGGCGGCGGCATGTTTAGGTCCAATGTAATATGTATATCGCTAAAATACCAAGAAAGTTGGTTTACCTATAATAAAATGCTGAATGCGAATTTCACTGTCACAGGATCGCTTGCAAGAGTGTCTGAGGACACTGCAATGCTAGGCAAGCATAGAAAACATTGGTTCTGCTACGAACTTATTGTTTTAAACTAGTTAAAAATAATTGTTACTTACATTGATAGATATTAATATGATTTTGAAATTATATAGAACTAGCTTTTCTCCAGCGGCTTCACCCGCATGGTCTGGGTATTTATTATAACTTTAATCCCCTCTTTCTTACTCCTTACAGCCGTTTTTCGGATTAAAAAGTAGCCTATGTCCATTCTCAAGCTCTAGAATATCTGTGTACCAAATTTCATTTAAATCGGTTCCGTAGTTTTTGCGTGAAAGTGCGACAGACAGACAGACAAAGTTACTTTCGCATTTATAATATTAGTAAGGATAGCTATGTTTAAGGTTCAACGTCATTTCGCAGTAATGCGCTCAGTCGCAACAGACGTCTATTTCCAACCAACATCTACACCATTATGACAGATATTACAATTGGTACGTACAAAAATGTTTGTAAATGACATTAGTGACAGCCCATTTTGCCGAAAGCTTGTGTCATTTCCATACATTTTGTTTGTCGATTCGAATGTCAAAATGCAACTTGTCTAGCCCTCCAGTCCCACCCTGCATAAAACGCAACCGACGCACGATGCAACTGTAAGCAGAAAATTTTCATGTCTATGCTTTTCGACTGTTACACCCGTCTGCCAGCAACGTCAGCAAGGTACGACACTAAACGCACTTCTGGAGTATGTTATTGATTTTCACCGCCCGATGGGCGGGGCCAATTCTGTGCGAAAGGGATCACGCGATCGCCTCCTCATTAAATCAGAAGAGGAGCATCAATTTCACTCTGTACAGTTTCTAATTAAGGACGTACCCATTAAACAACTATTTAAAATAGGTAGAGTCTAGTGGAAAAACATTTTCGCGAAAATTATGGATGTCGAAGTAGCGCGTCACAAGTTCAGATATATCATTTTAATCTTCTTATGTGTTAAGCTATTTGCCGTATGAAATTACAGTAAACTTCAGGATTTATAGCTCAGTTACTCAAATTTATTTACAGAAAATGTAATTAAACGTGCTTGCGTGTTTTAATTAGTGTTTACGTGGGGATGTTTCAGGGATAAAAACTTTTTATGTATGTTGAATGTAGTGTTTAATGATTATTGTCGCAAACAATACGTCAACGGCATTCAATAGACTCGATTGATCAAAGCATCTATTTGAAAAGCCAGCAAAATTGTATCTTTTCTAAACTACCTATCTGAAAAAAGAAGTCAAAGTAAAAAAAATCTACAAACTATAAACTAGTTATGGTTATCACGAAGCAGAAACAGTTATCAGAAGTTTTTTTTTATGTTACCTATTTGTATCAATTTATAATTAAACATACCTTATTTAACCTAAATTCAAAATAAAGAAACTAAACTAAAATCCTATCAAAACATAATCAAAAACGTTCGAATTTAATCGTAACAAAACGTTACTGAGACGTGTGAAACGCGTTCTAAAACCAAAAATAATGAAAATGGCACGCAACTCTTAAGACGACGAGAGGCGAAAATTGTCTCGTCCCGGTGACATTTCTCCGAGTTCATGGGGTCAGGGTTGGGACGTACCGTAATCGTGACGCGGCTCATTCGTGTCCTGAATAACAATACTACACGTTTAGAATCCCGACTTGGAATCTGCATAACAATATGTACACACACAGTTCGATCCGATTTCGTGGACCGGTGTAGGATAACACGCGACTTTTGTTGGCACGTAATTTATGCGTGATGTTCCTAGTGCAAATAATTTAGGCAGTGATAGATTATGATGAATCTGTCGCGTCTGATCTAATTTCTGCTCTATGATAATATAGGTTGTCATATTTTGATATCAAGTTATGTTGGGTAGAGACGACGTTAGAACATTAAATGGAACATTCATTGTCAGTTCATCAATGTTATTTGTGTTGAAAATAGTATTATTTTTGACTTAATAACCATTTCTAATTTTTAAGTCCTTCTTTAAACTAATATAGGCTGTGGTTTCATTCAATATCCAAACGTCATCACCACATTTTATATACAAAGATTGAAGAAATGTAATTTGCAAAGATTAATTTTCTATAAAAAAAATAAGGATCACACGATGGCACCTCGTTTATTGAAATCGAAATAAAATGTCTTCAAAGCGTCTTTATTAAAGTCGAGTTCAATAACCTCTATTGACGTCCGTTCTGTTAGAAGTTTTCTAGCACCTTAGGCTCAACCATTCATCAGGTTATACATAAAACTATAAGGCAAAAAGTATAACTGAGTTTACAGCTAAAATCAAAGTCAATCTTCTTTTATAATAACCTATTTTTTTTGGCATAAAAAAACAGCAAGCATTACATACAAATATTTTAAGACTGCGTACACTTTACTCTAAACACGCGTTAAATAAAACAAACAAAATAATTTTCGTTTGTGAAATTTAAAACGACAACAAAGGTGGAATGCTTTGAACATCTGTCATATTAATAGCCTGGTAACATTGTATGGAATTAGATGACATTTCGAAGCATAGACAGTAAACAACTGCAGAGGTTGGCAACACGTCTCGATGGATCTATGAGAATTTAAACCGAGAACATTGCCTGTCTACTAGAAACATTCTTTGGAAGCATCAATTCTGCAATACATCGCAATGTGCAATTACAGAGCTAACAAACTCTTGATGCGGTCGATTTTCAAAAGTAACTGTGACAGATAAATTGAATTTATTGCGCATAGAATTGAAATTAAATAAGATCAACTGCGTTTGTTCTATTTATGTGTATCGTTGAATCTTATATATCGATATTACTTAAATGTGGCGAAGATTATGAAATAACATAGTTCTATAAATACGGGATGTGTTTTGACCAAGGAACTTTGAGTGCAAAACTCCATCTATAATAAATTAGTTGCCATAGATACCTTTTAAAAACTCGCTCTGTAACTTTGTAAATAGGTAGGTAGGTACATTTACAGTTCCCTTTACCCGGTGATTGCCGAACCTTAACCGCTTTCAATTAGGTCTCAGTGGAACAATAGCAATCCGAAACTGGGAAAAAGTAAAAAGGCGGCCTAACCCGGCACAATCAAGACTCTCAAGTGCAGAAACATAAATGAAACCATTAATTATCCGCGAGCCCGGTTATTCTTCCCTTGCCCTCCTCTGCCCGCACTCCATTTCGCTTTTATATTTTTCTCTTTCCCGTTAATTTGTCCAAAGTTAATTGAAGGGATATTTCAGTGAGGGACGACGTAAATAGCTCAAGTTGAAACAATCCAGCAGTAAGTTTTCAGAGCTGCATAACAAGATGATCTCAAATTATGCTTCACCCCAGTTTTGTTCGCGACGCTGCGTTGTTTAAAGGGAAATTCTAATTTCTTTCGGGATGTTTTCCTGGTTATCGGGGTGTGTTATTATGAAACATTTCTTTAAGAGTGCGCCGTAGTTTTGATGAGGTAAACGTCATGTAACTAGCACAGGTTTCATTAAACCTTTGTAAGGCGCGTTTGACTCGTACATTTTTCACGTGAGAGCTAAAAGGGTCGCGGCGCGTCACCTAGTGAAGCGAATAACTGGAAGGATTGACTGCACGCCCGCCGTCGCTGCATTGTTTACCAAAACAATGGACGACCTCTGCGGAGTCATTAACCTACCTCCGATGTCAGCGCGGCGCACCGAGTTTGGCGCGGTGCGAAATCTTAACGTAATTTTAATCCTAATACTGAATATTCAAATAAAGAAGAGGACTAGACAAGTTACAATTTGACAAAAGAATAGAAACAAAATGTATGGAAATGACATTAGTGACAGCCCAATTTGTCAAAAGCATGTGTCATTTCTGATACATAATTTTTTTTCTATTCGTTTGTTGATTCAAATGTCAAAATGCAACTTGTACAGGCCTTGATATAATTAATTTTAGTAGGTAAATTAACGTATCATCGTTTACATGGCAACAATTGATTATTTTACATTCGAAAAACTGCAGTATAATCGTGATTACCAAATGTAATCTAAAATGAAACAAAAATATATTTGAAATTAAACTACTTTTTACGGATTTTATCGCGTTATATTGATATTATTTTAATCCCGACGTTTCGGACCCCTTACAGCGTCCATGGCCAAATACTTCTTGTGTTTGTTCTACGAAATTTTAACTTTTCAACGATACCTATTAAAACAATGGTGATATGGTACCATGGAAGGGTTTCCACGTTGCGCGTGGGCTCGCCTCGATAGAAAACGTGACTTAAACTACCGATCACGTGAATGGTACCAACGGCGACACGTCATTCGTTTTAGATCGCCCATATTCCATCGCAATAGGGGTGATTTTTGTAATGCAAATTGACTAGCTAAGTCCCGGTCACCGGTATTCCTGTAAACATTGCTAAATTGTGCCGGATCATATCAGACCACACACACAACAAAGTACCTCAGACTGTATTATGACGTCATAATTAATACTCAGTGATTTAAAGGTCTAATTTGATACATAATGATGTCCTGGTACAGATAAGCATTAAGTTGTACTTAATTGTATGACATAAAGTTGTATACGTGACGCCTATTGTCTTGAATTTCATTAGAAAATAAAAACCGCGGGGTCAAATGGGATACGGAGCTTTATCTTCTCCCCATCAGTCTTACTGTTGGGGAATATCCTGTACAATATTTTTAATATTCTCATAATTATTAAGAAAACCTTTTTTTAAAGCAAGGTTTGTTGTAATTTAGCGACTTGTATTGCATGTCAATGATCTCATGCCCCATTCTAACGCAGAACCTCGAACCTTCCATCCTTTTGAAATCATTTGAGGAAACATATGAGCCTTAGAATTTTTTTCTCGATGGCGTGTGAGGTCTGCCAACTTGTATTAAGCCGACATTCTTTCTTAATCTAAGATAAATACCGGTCCCATATATGGGACACGTGTTGACGATGATATTTTTACATTATAATCAATTAGGTACTTATTTTTACGGCCTGTTTCACCACCCAGGGGTAGCCGTTAACCGCCGGATAAATTAAAAAATGGAACAAAATTTGTACCTATGACATTATCTGCCAAATAATTTAACGAGAACTTATCAGGAGGTGGTCCACACAGGTCATTAAACTCGCAAGTTTATACTTAGGTATTTGTCTAACATTATTTTGATAAAACTTAAGGTAAGTTTTACGAGATTCTTATTATCCGCGTTTGATTGATTGACGGTCTGTCAGTGAAGTTTCCAGAAAAAAATATTTCGCTGTCTCATTTTTTTGATCCACAATAGCAAAAGCAATGGATTCACAGTAAGTTACAAACTCTATCAATTGTTTCGACGTGTTAAATTTCGTTTTTAAAAAAAAATTAAGAATAATGCGTGTTTTGGGGAAGCCAATAAAACGTAAAATGGTTGGACATTTTGTATCGTGTCATGCAACGTGTTGTGTAACGGAATATTGGCAACACGCGACGTAATATGACATTGTTTGTTTCAGTGGCAGGCGGGTTGACTGGTGCGTCCTGGGGACAGCGGACACAACAATGAGGAGATTGGTGTCACGCGACCGGCCGACCAGTGCCGTCCGCCGGATGACGTCATGTGGCCCGCAACATCCGACGTTATCACCTGGAGCTACACGAAACTGACCAGCCAATTGTGTGAGCTATTTCAATTACAGATCTGCCAAAAATTGAATGTCAAACAAACACCGTCACATTATGGAAATTTAGACTTTTCTCCTTTCATTTAATGGCGAGCTCTTACATGAACGTGTCCAGCCTACTACTCCCTTTTAGGTACAGTCAACAAAAAAGATACTTAAGTCTGTACGTTATCTGTTTTGGCAAAGACGATACCTAAATAAAATTATTATCTGCTTTAGGAGTCAGTATGTAGGCAGCTACAACACCTACGTTTTGACACATTTTGCGTAATAGATTATTTTACAATCTTTTTCAAAACACAGATGTAATTATCTGCTTGTATACATATCTATTATGTTGACCGTAAGTATATATTGCAAATCCCCACATAACTTAAAATATTTTTAGTTAGTTTACCTACACACTGTCCCGCCTAAAAATTACCACTGCTATCTATATCTAACTAATGCCTTCTTTTTAACCTTTTGTCACCCTTGACTTTGTCCTTTACTTGTCATATAACACAGACAGACAGACAGACAGTTTATATGTTTACAAACTTGTGTTTTTGTCATAAAGAAAACAATATGAACGTTTTTTGTTAGAAATGTAGAATTCTTTGGACAACTGAATCGAGAAATAAGATGAATGAAGAAATATAGATATTTGACGATCTTCCCTAAAACGGAAGGAATAACTAAAAAAGATATGGTTAATTTTTATATTTTATCGTTATATATTATATTATATTTTATCGTTTATACTTGACTATTCATGTCATACACTGTGTCATACGTCATTGTTAAGTAAACGCAATTACAGTGTCTTTGAGTACGTGAACATTACACACGAGTACATTGTAAACTAAAGATTGTTTACAAAACATACTGCCTCTAACAACTAAAACTGCATAAATTTAATGGTAGACATTTTAACTAAATAGCTGCTACGATCATAAAGTGAGTAAATAAAAAGAAAGAGATAGATTTATATAAATGGAACGAGATAGTAAACATTTACGCACCGTGTTTTCGTCATATACTTTACATCAACGTTTTACTTTTAAGTACTTTTGCGACAGAATCCAATCTTCGTAACTGTTTTATTATGGGTATTTATTCTCCACTCGTCTAAATTCTTTAATAATGGGTATAGTAATAGCAAAATATACATATATGATATATCTAAACTTAAATAAAATTATAGATTATGTCAATTTATTGAAATAATTGACACTATTTTATTTATTTTGAATAATTACTTTTTATGAACAAGGCAAAAGATTTAACTACTTTTTGGTAAAGAGGTTGTTAAGAAATGTTGATGACCTTTGTAGTTGGTTTACATAAATCTAAACATAACGCGAAGGATAGGCAGAAATGTAGATACTAATGTACGTGTGATGTACGTACGACCAAATGACCAACTTCAGTCCTGCCAATTTACACCTACAACCCTATTGCCACTAACCGGGCACAGGTTAGGACCTGTGCCCGGTTAGTGGCAATAAAATAACTAATGGCTTATATAAATATCAGTAATTATAAATTAATATGCTATAAAAATTTCAGTAACTACAAAGCGCTGCAGCCGTAATAAAGTTTAATAGACACGCTTTTGTTTTAATCCATTATTTCTCCGTTCTCAAACAAAAGTGAATTTCTCGCACGAAAAGGCTAGTAAGAAATAAAAGAATTTTTACGAGTACTTTTGTCTGCGTGGCAGAGATATCGTTAATCCCGTTCTACACTACAGAGTACTTTAACGCCGCTTTAGATTACTATGTTATTTTTATATCAACTTTTTAATGTCTTCGATGGCTTATAAAACACCTGATGGAAAACAGTCAAAGACATTCCGTATTCAGAAATAGAGATTGCATTTTTTTTAAATTCTGTAAGCAAAATCAGTACCGTGGGGGATTTAATACATTTAATTAAACGGAAAAGTTGGCTAAGCAATTAATTAATTATACTGTTCAACCATTACTCTTTCTAAGCTGATTTCGATGGCATCTTCTATTCCAGATTCAGCATAATGTTGAAGATTCAAGCTGAAGTAGCAAGACTGGGCGGTGATGTCATGTATATCACGTTTGTCACGTCTGTCACGCCTGTCACACCTGTCACGCCTGTCACGCCTGTCACGACTGTCATGTCTGTCACGTCTTTGCCTAGAGTAGAGACCGTATACTGACAAGCGAATTGTAGAACGCCAGTTAGACAACCTGAAAAAGGTGGTAGGGTCCGGATCATCACGTAATCAGGTGTTATAGTGCCCGGTGGGACAAGCCTATGCCCCAATTAGATGACTAGGTATATTTCAATAAATCAGTGTGTGTGCTCTGCTGAGAAAGCCCATGAACTTTTCTGTATTCCTGAAAACAGCATGTCCAATAAGCGTCTAAATCGACAGAGTGTTCTGGGCACTCCTCGGTATTTAATAAACAAATATTGTTTCAATACAGTAGTACTAAATAAATAAAATACTTGTTAATTTTATTAGCCATTCATACGTGTTCCTGAAAAAGGCAATTTTCCATTCGATTTGTTTGCAGAAATACGTATAAGTTCATGCAGTTACACGCTTCGATATCTTTCTGATTGTCTGTCCATAGTTTTACCTTCTTTTTATTTTTATTTTGTCCATACATGGAGATTGGATTACTCTGTATCGCTGCCGGACGTAGAAAAATCCTTTATTATAATAGGCAGGTACTAGACTAGCAGGCAGCCGCGATTTCTGCCATGTGGAGTGGGCAAATCATGACATATTTTATATATTGAAATAGAACTGCTTTTTTAAGATGATAATTTTAAAATATTAAGTATATCATTACGTTTTGTGTATATAGGCTGATCATATTTAACCTATTAAACCCTATTTAGTTGCTAATGTTAGCCACTTATCACAATTACTCGAGTTTCATAACGTTTATATTCAATTTAAAAAGCTATTATTACATCATCAAAAAACTACATAGTTTGTATAAAACCAATCATTATTTTCAAATGATTCCATTGATTATAACAACACGGAACAATCTAGATATTCATCAAATTAAACTAGAAAATACGTCAACATTCCACACGACAAATTGCATTCTATAACAATACAGCTTAGAAATATAGTTGAATAAATAAGTATAATATGCAAATACTTGCAGCAAAAACTAATTTGAGAAAACCTTCAAATAATAAGGTCTTTCATTAAGCGAACAATGTATCACGACTGTACCTACATTGCATATGAGTGTTGCGTCATACATGTACAGTTGAAGGCAGTTGCACTTAGGCACTTGTCATACTGCATTGCGATAGATGTATATATAGTATACTGTGTTTTATTGTCAACCGAGTATAGATGAGAAAATAAACACAGATACGCAACTTGTTTTAGAATATTTTTTCTATGACAGGTTAACTCTCATACCTACGTAAAAAATTTACTACTCGTACTGACAAACTGTTATTGTTTTATGCATTAAAAATAACCCTAAAAAATATAATAAGTAAGTTCGTTCTACGATATTGATCACAATACGAATAAAAATGTTATTTAAAAAATCTTCTTTATGTCTAACTAAGTTAATGTATTTCTGAAAAGAAAAATGCAACAGTAGGCGGGGCTTAAACCAGGAGTCCCGATTCGTAACACTATTCACTTTGCCAACTAAGCAACAGTGGTCTCCGCCTTTAAGTTAAATTCTTCCTTTTTAAACCAATTTGCTGTATAGCTTAGCGTGTCTGTGTGCCACGCACCCAATTGGGATCGGGGAGGCAATGTAACTCCGCGCGTGTGCGTCGGGCCAGACAGGCAGCTTTGTGCTAGGAGTTGGCACCAATGCCGATACGGACAATTTGGGCCCAGGCCGAGCCACCTAACCCGTTATTGGATTGTCATAATTTAACATGGCGTGTACCTATCGGCTTTACTGCCAGGAACAACGAGGATAAACTTGATAGTTCGACGCCAAACGTATTAATAACAGTATCGCACAAAACTTTCGCGAAAATAAAAAGAAACTTTCAAAATAAAATATTAACAAAATGCAGACGAAGACAATGAAAATGTAAGTGATTGCTTCAAATTGCTTTTCTGGCAGTTTGTCTTTAATAATATAAAACTAAAAGTTAATAGCAAAAGCGACGATAAAAGTAAGCAAAAATACGACAATTGCATGAGTTTTGTTACTAATGAAAAATAAAACCTTATCGAGGATAATAACAAACTGAATTAAAGGACAAAAATACACGATCTATCCTTGAGGGATAAATGAAAAACTTCTTGCATACAACCAAAGTACGAACAGCTACATTTGGTCCCGCAACAGTATCTATACAAAACGACTCTATCGAATCAAACTATAAGGGCTTAAAGTTGAGAAGGCAGCCGCGTGCCGCTGCAGTAGATGCGTTCTGATATCGACACTAATTGGAATCCTGTGCTTCAAAGTTTTCAAACAGCAAAATATGATAGCGCGTTGTTACATTTGCTGATCGTGCAACTTCTTAAGAAATACAGTTATCTATATCAACCTATATTATATACACTAGTATTAAAGGGAAAAGATTTGATTGTTTGTTTGAATTGAAAAGGCTCCGCAACCACTGGACCGATTTGAAAAATTCTTTCACCATGAAAAAGCTACATCTTACACTTTAGCGAGTAACATAGGCTAATTCATTACAAATACCAGACCGAAGCCACTGGCGGAAAGCTAGTATGATGTAACCCAAGTACACAAACATTATAGCATTTACTATCACTACAGAGAAAAGATTTTATTATTTTTAAAGACAGCTGCCTACTGCACTTGGTATCCCTGCATATGAAAGTTCAGGATTGGCACTCAATAACAGCTAAATATAAAAGGTGCATTTACAAAAGCGTCTTACATACATACATAGTTTCACGTCTGTGTCCAATGGCAGAGACTATAGATTTCCACTTGCTACGATCCTGGCACAAAAGCGTTTTAGTTGAATAAAAAGATGCAAGACATTCGCAAATCTCACAGAGGAATTGCGTACACACGAGTAGCTATGTACGTAAAGACTAGCAAAGGATATCTGAGCCAGACGTGACAATAACACCCTTCCTAGATCACAGACCGTATCATAGGAAACCAGAAATCCGTCGCGTCACAAACATCCACAAACGATTGCACAGAGAGTCGTGGGAAATGCACGTACCTACATTATGCGTGGACAATGCTGGCCGGTATAAAAAGATGCGGCTGACAATACACGCTCTATGGAAAACCACTAACCATGCGTCCATGCCCCGTTCACACGAGTGCAAGCCATCCAAATGTGAGGAACTTAGAAATCTCGGCTTATATTTAAAACGTTTTGTAATGCTTGAGAAATTCAAAAATAGATTATGTAACTCTGGTCCAGTGTATAGGTGTTTTTTACACAATGTGTAATCTAAATAGGGTTGTCATTTATACGTATTAACCACGCTTAGGGCTGGTTCGCATAGACTTCACATGTTGTTAAGAAAATCTCTCAGATATGCAGTTTTTCTCGCGACGTCCTCGTGATCATATCCTTACTCATTAATATGCACATGATTTCGAAAACTCGGAAAGAAAAATATTGCTTTCTATCTGTCATCATTCTGTCTACGTATCTAGTATCTACAGTTGCAACGTCCAAAATCCAGCTAACAAACATTGCAAATACATCAATAATGATCACCACGCTAACCAAATGACAGGAGGGGCTTGCTACTGAACCGGATTACGATAGCGATTAGCGACTGTGTATTTACAACGACATACAGCGCCGCCGCGCCGGTCTGCGAGATAGGGAAGTGCACTGCATATAACAGATACCCCGTACTAGGTATCAAAGTAATTGCTACTTTTGAAATTATTGAATCATTATATTTTATTTTTCATTATATTATCAGATATATAGATAGAATTATGTTTCTATCTCTGTGATTTCGACCACAACACTACCTCATTAATCGAGTGGTTCGCTGCTCTAGAAGATTCGATTCCCAAGCAAGCAAAATGTTCGGTTTTCATTAAATTCTCACTGGTGGCAGCTCGCGAGTTTGGATTTGTGACCGATTGCTGGCAATGGGCTCGGTTCCATGGTACCTTAACGTACCTGAGAACTGAACTCATACATTACAGCTCTGCCCGACCCTTTCGAGAAATCTTACTAATATTATAAATGTGAAAGTTTGTGAGGATGGATGGATAGATGTTTGTTACTCTTTCACGCGAAAACTACTGAACGGATCTGGTTGAAATTTGGCACAGAGATAGATTTTAGTCTGGAATAGCACATAGGCTACTTTTTATCCCGGTAAAATTTATGGTTCCCGTGGGATAGCGGGTGAAGCCGCTGGCGGAAAGAACGTACGTTATGTTATAAGTTATTGTATGTTATAACTGTAATTTTTTGTAACAATTTGTAATTTGATGACTTTGATGACTTTTTATTACCAACCGATATACGCGTGTTAGGAGTAGGAATTGACAGAAATGTATAGATACCTAGTTATTTTCTTATCAATGACTTTAGTTATACTATATTGATAATTAAAAAAAACCCGAGTAACTTCCGAGTTCATTGCTATATTTTTACCTAGTCGTCTAGGTACTTCAGGTTGGTAGCAGGTGCGACGTACATGAACGTATTCCATGTGATTTTTCACAAGTTACCTGTGAAATGTTCCGTTCTTAGCCGTCACACGTGTGTTGAACCTATTAGCACGCTAGGCGCTTATGACGGGTAAGTAATACCTCACGGCCCCGGCCGTCGTCGTCGAGAAGCGCATCGTGTCGTGTGCGCATTGACGTAATTATTGGTGCCATGTGGAGTTTCTCGAATAACATACTATCACGCCTGCATGCCCCAAAAGGTTATGCAGAGAAGTACTTAATTGTTTTTTTAAGCTATTGCATAGCTTTTATCGCGGGCCTTGAGCGTGGGGACCGAATCCAGAAATTCCGTAACGAAAAAAAAAACCTAACACCCCCACTCCGACCGGTACAGCGGTGTGTGTGTGTGTGTGTGTGTGTGTGTGTGTGTTTGTAAACTTTTTTTTTTGGGTAAATTAATAAAATAAATAAATAATTATACTATGCACCATTATTATATCTGGTACCAACTGTATTCCGTGTAAATAAATCTTTCTTTCTTTCTTACTAAACGTGAAACCACGGTTTGCCGGATTAACCGAGCACAAATTCAAATTTCGAGCTGCTACTGGAAATTTCACAGAAATAACACTGCTTGAAATGGCCAAAATATTTGGTCTTAAGCGCGACTGCTCCACTTAAGGTGGGTCAAACCCACTAAGTACTAAAAAGCATTTAATTCTACTATAGGACAAGTAATAGTTAAACAAAAGAGAGATGTAGATGATGTATGTAGAATTAGATAGACAAGTAAAAAGCCTTGCAAACGATAATACGAGTGACGAAGAATGTGTGCAAATGACGTTAAAAGTTAAGTTTTAAGACAATAACATTATGAAAATATCGCTTCTGGAAAATTGGCACTATGATTGTAATTTTATTTACAAATACAATATTTCTTTAATTTACAGTATCAAGCGTATATTGAAGACCAGTTTAATGATAAAATGTAAGTCTAATAATTGATTGGCAGCCGACTTAACATTAAACAAATAAATATCCTGGGACATTTAACACAGCACCATCTAGTCCCAAACTAAGCAGAGCTTGTACTAGACAATGGATATAATACTTATATACTTATTTTTTGTAAATACATACTTATAATACATAGGAAACACCCAGACAGACACAAACATATATATTCAACACAAATATTTGTGTCCTGTGGGAATTAAACCCACGACCTCGTGAGCAGCAGTTACTTCGAGTACTACCACTAGACCACAGACGTCGTTGAACGAAACGAACATTGAAACATTAGGTACTTTTCTTATGCAAATAAGTTGTCATAATAAAATTGCACCGAAGCTTCTGGTCCGAAGTAAGGGCCCCGAAAGCGGCCAAATAATTTACATTCGGTCACTAGGACTTCCTAATTACTATACATGATGTCTCCGCAATCTGCCGCCAGCTACATATAAGCCAGTGGACGACCATTAACCCAGCCTAGATGCCCATTAATTTAATAGCGCGTTTTCTTTGCCACGGCGGCGATTAAACGACTCTGGAGTCGGCCGACTAATTCAACCCCCGGTTAGTGCGCTAACCGTCCGTAAGCTACCGCTTACGCTGTTTAACTAATTACAGATTTATGCATCGGACCTACTCTCCATGAATGGTTTCACACTGTTTTACCTATTGAAATGATTACAATGACATGTGTTCGCTTGTCCCGCCAAATACAACTATAGATTCAACCTAATTTTAGTTACAATTAGTTACACAAAACAAAATACAGTTAGTTACAATAATAACTAATTATTTGTTATAATAATTGGTCCATTATTAGGTCACCTTACTTAGGCAGACGTTGGTGAAAACGAGCAACACATTTTAGGTGTATAGCAACAGTAATTGCGACTTTTAACTATTCAAAATTCACAAATATGCACAAAAAAATCGTTATCTTGCTTTATCAATGCCAAAAACTGTGCCAATGGCCTAAATTGTCAATTTTTGATCTACTGGAAGATTCACCTTAATTTCAATCAATGGTAGCTCGCGTTACGAAACTCCATATGAAAGGCTCCGAAATAGATGCTACGAAGATCGAGTATCAAAAGCCCTAATAAAAATGATCTATTAAATATTATAAACAGTTTATGGCTAACAACAAAACATAATCGTTTTGACGTCACAGAGTTTAACAATACAAACAAATCCATCAAAAAGTTTTCAATAAGTTCAAAAGTCGATGTCAAACTTCAAAATATTGGAAATTAAAACGTCTACGAGAGGTGCGACGTTCGTTAGTCAGATAAAATATTCTTGCTTTTGCTAAACTGTTTATGTAAATGAAATAAGTTGTCGCCTTAGCTCTTGATTACAAAGGGAACTTGGAGTAGTTTTGTTTACGGTTTAATCGCAGTTGCGTCTTGTTTTTCCAAGACTGTTTATTCATACCCAGACAGGTGCAAGTCGACTACAAAAGGTGAACATTTTAGTGCAAAGTTCACACAAACAGAGAACACTTAAATTATTAATTAAACAAACTGGGTTTTAGAGTTTTTACAACTGCAATGTAGTGAGCTGTGAGAGCGACATTGATATCTTGGGGAAACTAGATATTTCACCTGCATCTCAATTACTTTCAAGAAAAGTTAGAAAATAAGATATTGAATTTATATTTATGAATAGATATTAAGTATTGCGTTTATAGGACACATAAATATGCACTTGAAAATAACATATATTTACTTATTTTTGTTCTGCATACTTGAACTTAAAAAATAAGAAATCTGCCTCATTGTTCTGACAGTTGCCAGCGCAGCTACTGGTACTTAGGGCCTGGGATAAGAGATGGGCAATTTAATGTGCCCAGATTAAGTAAAAATGCCCGAATAAATTCCCAGTTACAGGGCAGAAAAAATGTGAATCCAGATGCCTGGAAACATGGATCGTCCGGCACATGAGAAGGCAACAGGTTGTGTCGAACTTGCCTTCATTTGCCCTATAGTCAAGGCCATGGGATTCATGACATTCTCCACAACCATGACAGAATAAACCTCTCCCTACTAACCCTTAGGCATGCAAAGGTGATAAACATTTTGTTACGTTAAAAATATCGCCTAAAAACCTAACAAAATATGGATGCAAATTCATTTACGCCAAGTAATTCATTCAATCTAATTTTGAATAGAGAATGCGTAAAAAGTTCCAGTCCTTATTTCTGGACTTATAATGAAATTAAAACTTGCGCAGGATGGTAAAGTTGCACGCTTCGATCCGGTTGTGGTGAACGAGATTAAGGAGTGAGAGGATCGGATTTCTACATTATCAATTTACAATTCCCCATCTAGACACCTCGACACTTGTAAACTAAGAACAAGGGGGTAAAGTTTAAATTTATTTAGGTCCGGACAAAACTGTTGGTTGGTTTTAAAGAGATTTTTTAACACGATGAAAGGAATTGTAATTGGCAAGTTTAAAAATAGGACAAACACAAATTACTTTACACGTAGGCCTATTCTAGGAACTTTTTAGGTCATACAAAAATATTTGTACCGTATATGGGACACACATTCCATAGCGTAGAAAACCCAATCGCTAAACCACTATGGCGTAAACGTACTGAAAAAAAAGTTCAATACTCATCATGTGTCAAAAATGTGATCCTGGGATTGCATCCTATTTTTCATGTCCATCTTAAAGGTACGTTGATACGATTTAATTTTACCTCTATTTCAATCAAATTATACCTCATAACAACCCGAACTTTGGATTAGTCTCACCCCAACAATATACTGGTGAAATGTGGGTGTACTGCTTAACCTTTCCGAAAATACAGGCGTAGGCGTGATGGCACGTCTTTATTTATGCAAAGAATATACAGCAATTAACTAAACTAAAACTCTCACTGATAACAAATCATAATGATAAATTATGATTAATTGGAGTCGATGACGCAAACACCGCTTTACATTGTAATCGCGTAAATCTTTCTTTATTTAAATTGAAAAAGAAAATAATTATTTTTATGAAATACTAGCTTTCCGCCAGCAGCTTCGCCCGCGTGGTCTTTCATCCCCTATTTCAACCCCTTACACCCCTTTTTCACATAAAAAGTAGCAATGTCCTTTATCAGGCTCTAGATCTAAATCGGTTCTGTAGTTTTGGCGTGAATGTGCAACAGACAGACAGAGTTACTTTGGCATTTATAATATTAACAATCAGAGAAACTGATAAGTTAACATAAAATTACTATAATCATAAACTCATATACTGTTGGGCACGGGTCTCCTCTCAGAATGAGAGAGCTTAGACTATAGTCCACTACGGTGGCCTAATGCGGACTAGCAGACTTCACATGCCGTCGAGTAAATCTCTCAGGCATGCAGGTTTCCTCGCGATATTTTCCTTCGCCGTCAAAGTGAGTGATAAATTACGCACATGATTTCCAAAAATCAGAGGTGCGTGGCTTGGATATGAACTCGGGACTTACTATTTAGCAGTTCGATAGTTATATCACTAGGCTATCACTGCTTTTAAATCCTATTTCCTAAAAAAAACTAATTATACAGCCATATAGATCGCATAGAGATACCTCAGAATGACGCACGCGCACGCCTCTTCGACGTCATTTGCGGAGTTCACTGGCGCCTAAGCTGTACTAACAAATGATTCACTCACGAATATCTAAATTATCACGTTGCTATTTGCTCTACACTATATGATCATTTAAATTGAATATGTTAATAAACAAGGAAATGAACCGGTTTAGAACGGATTTTTCACTTGTTACACGATAACATATACCGTACCATCACGCCTACATGTCCCTAAAGATTAGGCAGAAGCGTACTAAAGTAGTACCCAGCCCACACATCGCCGGTATGTTTAAAGTCCTATGTAATAGGAGACGAACTTACTGACATAGGCTGTGATTTAATTTAATGTCACATAATTATCGTCACCGCCTCTATATGAATATACAAGGTGGAAGGGACATCGACGCACAAACGTCGTGACTTGGCTTCACTCAAGGTCAAAAACAAAATGACCTAGGTCATTCATGTACCTACCTGGAAAATCATCGGTTATTACGGATATTGTCATTTTTGAGGGAGCAGTGTATTGCTAATAAAAACGCGTTTAAAACGCTCCGCGGTGAATGTTATCGCGCGCGCGATCCGAAATGAATGAAATAATGTTTTTTTAATTATAAATCTAATTTAGGTAGATAGAAATAATGTTTTCTTACACGTTCAAGTAAAAAAAACTGCAGATAAAATTGAAAAAAGTTACGGAAAATTTCAACGCAGGGGGTTCAGAATCATGTACTGAACTCATGGTATTCGGATATGCGTCGATGTCCCTGCCACCTTGTATAGTTATGTTTAATACCAAGTTTGTTTAATAAACTCCTCTGCTGTCTATGAGCATCCTAAGGTATCAGGTACTACCGTCGTCATCTTTTACGACAGCCATCTTGCAATATATAAGAGCAAAGTTTTAGTAAGGGATTCCAGGATTCACATGACTTGTCCGACTGATATAAAAGTTTCTTACGTCATAAGTTTAGTAGGTACTTGCAGGGGCACCTACAGAAAACATGTTCCTTGGTTAGAGTTCTAGGAGCCAGAAAATATCGATTGTATCGAAGGATTCTTTAGTAATACTTATACAATTAGGATTTTATATATCAATTCTATTATCTCAGGTGATAAGCAAGCGTAAGTCAGGCGTAGGCGTCGAAGAACGTTATTGTGGAATGCTTTATTTTTTATTTTATTTTCAAGAGTTTATTACGTATATTATTTCATTGATTATATTTAATTCAAAACTCAACATAAATCAAAGTACCAAATTGTGCATTCCTCGTGATTTCATAATAAAACTCATTCATAGGTTGATTATTTACTAAGACGGATATTACAAAAGTAAACTAAATTTCGAAATAGAATAGGATATATCTGTCCTCTATTAAATCTAATTCGAAAAAGACTAAAATAAACATTAAGTCGGCTTAATGCCCAATGTGTTGTCGTTAAGAAAGAGATAAATGTATTGTAATCTTGTTGAAGCGGGACATTATAAATGTATCTAATCCCATATTATAAATAAAGACTATATTCAGATGGCAAAAGGAGGCAAAAATGGCCACATTAAGCAAATCTATGGATTCAATTCAAATTTGGAACTAATGAATCATAATTATTATGATTCACGAACCTACCCCACGTCCGCGGTATGACTCGTTTTCATCCAATATTTCCCAAACCCATGAGAATTTCCCTATTAGTGCACACACGTCTTATAAGGAACATTAGTGTATGTAAACGACGTGCCTCGCCATGACTGCATCTTATCTGTCAAAACGTCAAAGTGTCAAAGTCAAATGTCAAGTCTGTCTGTCTGTTCTGTCTGTAGGAAAAAAACCCCAATTGTAATTGTATGTCTCGAGTAAATAAGTGTACAATTAAATTCCTCTTTATTTTACGAAAATTGTTGTTCACGCTATATCACCCCCTTCACAAGTGCCCAACGCCTACAGTGTAAAACTCCAAGCTTCTAGACCCAGCGGTTTCAGCTGTGTATTGATAGATCCGTCAGTGAATCAGTCTGTCCTGTCTATTTCTTCTTTACACATAGATTTAAAGCGGCCCGTGTAAAATAGTATATCGTATGTAAGTAATACCAAGATATATGTTTCGTGTATTTAGTAATCTGGCACAGCATAAACTTGAAGGTTGCCAACCCGCACTAAGCTAGCATATTCATCTGAGAGAGGTCCCGTGCCATGAAGGCTAGTTCGAATAGTTTTTTTTTTGGAGATTAACCTATTGCTGCCCTGAAAATGTATATAGTTGAATCTTAGATGCCATTAAAAATAAACTGAAATCGGAAAAGTTGCAATTAAACCTTGCCTGTGCAATTTACTTAACAATGTATAGAAATTTGTTTCTTTGCTCACTTAAATAAATTAAGAAGCGTTAAAACTCATTTCTCGAAGCAATTTCATAGAGAGAGTCAATTTTAAGGCGGAAATTGTTCCATTTAACGTTACCCGTCACAAAATGGACACAGAGACATCGACTTATCTTTCATGTACACCGATTTGTTGGCCGACTGGTTTAGTAATTAAATAAAGTCGTTAATAATTAAGTTAAATCACAATAATTAGATGATCCCCATAGTTTAACTAATTAGACATTATTAAGTGCCGCTTGTTATTATTTACGTTGTATTCTTTAGAGAGATTTACTGTTATTGTGTAATTAAAAGATTATAAGGGCGCCGCTGTAAATATTTATGAAGTTTGCAATGTTGTTATATGTACCTTTCAAATTAATTTAAGAGTGGCATTCAAGCGGTGATTGGTTATACTTATTTTACTTGAATTTAGAATACTGAAACTGAGAATAATTCATAAAAATACAAATCGACTTTAAAATGGCTACTCCAACGGTGACATCGTTAGGCATCATTGGATTATAAGGATATAAATATTGAAAGAAAAATTATACCTCACGCAGGATTTGAACCTGTAACCTTCCGGCTACACAGGAGCTAATAATATTCAGAGACGAAACTAAGCGTACGTTTACGCTTAGTTTGCAAATTGTAATACAAATTTGACATATGGAAGCGTTATTTTACGCTTAGAGTCGCCTCTAAGGCATAGGCATAAGGCATTCATAGACGAGACTTAGCATGAACTTACGCTTCCGATGTCAAATTGTATGACATACGGAAGCGTTACTGTACGGTTAGCTTCATCTCTGAATATTAGCCTTAATACTAGCCTTAGTCTCAGTTAAAAACCACTCAACACAAATACTTTTGTCACTAACACAAAGTTTAAACATTAAACGATGGATTAATTTAAATGTATTACACAAATTGATATCGGTTGGCGATATTAAACGCAAAATTCAAGTGCCTTTGCGTACCTATCTTATTGGATCTTCTAGGAAATTGAATTTACGGCATCGTAATAGCATTAACCGCCTCGTTGGTCGAGTGATTATAGGCGGGACTTGATCTTGGAGTCTTAGGTTAGATTCTAGGAAAGGGTAAAATCTTCTAATCCTCATCAACCTGTACTGCTGGACACAGGTCTTCTCTCAAGCGTGGTCAAACATGGTAGCCTAGTGCGGGTTAGCAGACTTCACACACCGCTGAGAAAATCTCTCGGGCAGATTAGTTACCTTAAAATGTTTTCCTTTACCGTTGTAAGCGAAGGATTATATAATTATTAGTATTACTGACATGATAATGTAAAGTCAGAAGTGTATGCCGTAGGTTGGATATCGAGACCTACGACATGTGCAGTCCAGTGGTCATATTCCTAGGTTCTCACTGCTTCCTACAAATCTAGATAAAATCTTTGAACACGGTAAAACGAGCACAATTGAATTGAAAATCTATTGTTGTAGGGAATAGATTTGCGATAGGAAAGCAAATGTGTGTATTTGTGTGAAAGGTTCTATTGTTGGTTATGTGCGTTTTAAATGACGATAGCAGAAGCAGCAGATTTTTTTTTTTTTTTTTCTAGTGTACAATATTATGATATTGAATCCTAATATTATAATCGGGAGCCCAAACTGCCAGTATTTTTTGTATCGGAACGAATTTTGAGTTTCTGCCTCATTTATGAACACCCCAGACATGCGATATTAATCCTTAACGTATTGGGTGATGGATTTAAGTTAAAACAATTTATTTGCTGCATTTTTCAGTTCAAAAGATGAAAAAAAAAGAATATTTATGCATGAAGAGGTGGAAAGAAGACAAGAAGTAGTAAATAGTTCATGAAGTAGATAGATATTTTAAACTGTGAAATACAGTAATGTCTCTATAGATAGGTACCTACTAAAAACCTGGCACGGTTTTGTGCTGTTGATAAAATAGCAATATGAACGACACTGCATTAATGCAAGTGTTGACAGGTTTTCAACGCGGCCATTGAGTGGAGGAATTTGTTGTGAAAAATTTACACAATAATAATATAATTTTATTTATTATTGGCAATACCCGCATAGCAACATATCAAAACAGTCATATCGGTTTTTAGGGTTAAATAATAACCCTTGTGACATAATTGCCTAACTATTCCATGTTACTAGTCGCAAGCGCGACTGCCGTGTTGGGCCTGGATTCAATGCCCAGATTGAGCAGCGTTATTGGGGTTTTCTATAAAATCGCAGTAGCAACTTGTAGTTTCGCATTGTGCCCGGTAAATGGCAATAGGTCTCTTTGCCTACTTTGGACCTGAAACATATCGCGTAACTTAATTGTCGCTCAACATCAAGTGAACGGGCTGTCAAGCGTAGTCCTATTATTAAAAAAAACTGCGTGGCCGTATTCAGGCGTCATGGAATAAAACGTTTTAAATTCAGAACATTCTTTCTATGGAACTGTGGGAGCCAGCAACATGTCTACAATTTGTTGTCACACAGGCTTACGCACCGTGAAGTTATTCCTCACACCTCTATTTGTCGTCTTTGTCCCACCGTCGCATCTTCACGCGTGCTGATTTTTCGACTTGAGTGCGCCTCAACGAATGCACACAGAATTAACCTGGCAGAATGACGGAGTTCCTTCGTCGCCAACTGTCACACGATGCGAAGGGATATTTAAATCGGTTGGGTAACACCTAACAAGTGCTTCGGAGTTTACTTTGTTATGCTAACAATGTTGATTTGTTTCTAGTTTTGTTTTCTTTTGGACGAGAGGGATGTTTCTGCGAGTTTAACATAAAAAATAATTGTTTGTTACCTCGAAAAAATTACGACGTTACAGAATTCTGAATAATGTTCTCCTTGCACTTATATTTTCCACAAATACACACTTTCGAATACAAATTTAAAAATGGAACGGAAATTCCCTGTTGATATCAAGAATCCTCTAAACAGTTTTTGATATTCACAATTTTAATATTCACAACTTGATTGCGTCACAATGCGTAGGCCACAAGGATTTTAGGCAGTTTAAACCAAAAAAGTACGACACCTTATTGTTCCCGATTATTTATCGAAATTGCATCGACCGCGGTTACGAATAGACTACCTCTACTAGCGGTGAGGCCATGATGGAGAATTATATTCGTGAAGCGTTAAAAAAAAAAAAGAAAATTACTATGTTTTTTTCATTACATCAATTGATATTCACTATCGCCATCTATTTTCTGACTCGTTGCACTTAATTATTCATTTGAATCTATTCACACAGTGATAGATATTATTATTATTTATTGTGCTCGTAATAAATAGTATTTATTTTATTGTATAGGTCTTCGCGGGGTAAAGTTAGAACTCAGTAGTATTATAGTTTATTATTTTTAAACTAGATGGCGCTGGCATTATGAAATTGTAATTTTCAAATATTTTTGACTACCACTAACGATTGACATTAGAGTCATATTAAAAACCGCAGCCGTTAGCTTCAAGTGCTCCTCGAATAAAGGGGAGGTCTCGATGCGCTTGTCGAGGTCAACTTATGGAACCGTATCAGCGTATTTATTACTAAGACACGTCAAAATAACACGTTGGTACTTTGCAAATACTAGACCAATAAATTTCTAGACTATTCTAGAATGTTCTAGTTATTTTATCCACGTGTACAAACTAGGCACATGTAATGGATAAGAGATTTCTATTTATAAAATAAGATAATACTAATTCCTAGTAGTAACATTTTTACAACTTCCCAATCTCTTTATCCAAGCTTAAACGGATTATGATTATTTTATCGTGATTTGGATTTAGTACAGCAACAGAATATAAAAACACTCGAAGTCAGCTGATCATCCTACGCGGATTGAAAAAGGTTATTGTTGTAAGTAGGTGGGGTATACAATATTTTGGCGGTACAAGCGGTATTGAGTACTTGAATGCTTACCTAATCTTAGCTTTCAGCTTATCTGAAGGCTGAAAGTAAATCCTACACATGTTTGATACTCGTCAACAGCTTTAACAAATAATAAAATTTGGGATTTTTTCGCAACTGATTTTTTTAATACCTATAGGATGTAGGTAAGGCGTAAGTTTATGGTAAAACATAAAAGCAATCGTCCTTCTTATTTTAAAATCCGTTCTTTTTATCCGTAAAAATTTTAAAATAAGATTATAATAATAAAAGTAGGTAACAGTCAAAATCTGCAATGAAAATCTGTTAAAAGTCCGACGGACTTACATATGAGATTGTTCATTTGCGAGGATGTAGCCTCGGTCTCATTGCCAACATATGAAACTTTTAATCAGCACTTAGCGGCACCCCGTGGAGCTCGGACAAAAATCGGCCAAACGGCGTACTATTCTCAAACCACTCTCAAATTCTATTGTCTAACGACATTAGATTTCAGTTGCAGTCGAAACAAATATTAAGTTTCGTTTTAAAATGAATCAGTTACATAAATAAATCACGACATACCATCACGCTTCAAATCCCTGACGGGTTAAGCAGAGATGTATAACTTATTAGAATAATGAAAAATTTATTTGTTTAACTTGCATAACTAATTTATAACTACACTTTGCTAGTATCTTTAGTAGCTTAGTAGCCCATATAATAGGGGGCCAGTCTACTGCCATTAACCGGGCACAACTCCAAACCAAGACCAAGACCTGCTACTAAGAATTTCATAGAAAACCAACCAACTCAATTCGACCTGAAGTCGACATAATCGACCTGGGATTCAAACACAGGACCTCGAACGTAGCAGTCGCGCTTAGGACCAGTACTAGTTATACATTATTTTACATAAGTTGTGGTAAAATAAATATACTGAGTGAATTCCTTCAATTGTAATCAATGTGCAAATATCATTATAATAATAGTACGCATCTCCAAATATTGAAAGATACATCACTTGATAAAACAAGGCAATAAAATAAATCAACAATAACATGCTCCTGTGTTGTGATTACTTGTATACTTCATTTGAACAATGCAATTTCAATCATGTAACGACGACTACCTATATTTTGTGCAATATTAAGAACTAGCTTTTCGCCGTGGTGCTCTGGGTATTTCTCATAAATTACAGCCTATGTAACATGTTAAATATGTAGCTTTCTAATGGTGAGAAATTTTCAAATCGCCGATTTTAAAAATTCTTAGTCATTTCGGAGCCTATTCAATTTAAACAAACAATCAAATCTTTCGTTTCTCTTTATAAGATTAGTATAGACAAGCAGTGGAAGCCTAGTTTATAACCATTTATTGTTAAAGCAGTCTCGTGTTCAAATGTGAAACACGCAACTCTTACTTCTAATAAATTATCACTTGCATAGACGGTGAAGAAAAAAACGTAACGGCTCTCATTTTGAGATAATCATTGCTAGACATCGGGATTTTACCCGCACCTCGTTAAGGAAGATAAAGTTTTCAAAATAAGAACTGTCCTGAGAGCCTAGACAGGTTGCAATTTGACATTCGAATCGACAAACGAAAAGAAACAAAATGTATGGAAATGACACAAGCTTTCGACAAATCGGGGTATCACTAAAGTCTTCTCCATACATTTTGTTTCTATTCGTTGTTGAATCGAATGTCAAATTGCAACCTGTCTAGGCCCTCAGGACAGTTTCCCCGTATCTAATTTGGGCGCAGCATCTAACATTCAACTTTTATTCTGAGACAATGCAAATATAATTCGGCAATCGACAAGCTAACGATTGCCACAAGAATATCCCGGCGAACTGATTAGCGGGCAGGGCGCCGCGGCCAACTGGCACACGCGTCGCCCGCGCCGGCCAAACTGCCCGACTCAGCACGCCTCAATGAACTGATTGTCCAATTAACTCCATTCATATGTTCGATGTAGCTAACACAAGCGCTAAGAGCCTTTTTCAGGCTAATACGATCGTTTGTCCGGCTAATGTCGGAAATTGTGTGTGCCATTCGAAAAGAGAACAAGATTGTGGGTAGTTGAGAATAATAGTGTTGTAGAATTTAATCGGATTTACGTATTACATTTATTTATTTTTTATTTTCGAATGTTTGCCTATTCTCTACACCCTGACTTGTCATTATGTCTGACTTGTCATACAATGGCTTCTTATTATACCATGGGCTTGTCAATAATGACATACCTACTTAGTACTACCATTACTTTATCGTGTCAGGAAAACTACATATTTTTAAATGTTTTTAATTTCATTTTCTGAACATTTTCGATATCATTTAAATTTATGTTAGGATTTAAGTTAAAAAACACCGTAAAATCTACAAAGAAGTTGGTACATCTAGCTAATACATTTCCGTGTAAGAAAGAGAATAAAAAAGAAACAGTTACCATTTCAGAAGTACTTACATATTAACATCCTACATACAGTACATAAATATTGGACTGCATGCAGTAACTATATATGATATCTAATAGATAATATATTTTAAAGAATAACCGAACAAACCACGTACCATGATTTACAATAAGCTTGATTTACGAATCGATCCCATTGGAATACTGTTTTGTTTGCGAAAGCTATTCATAAGCAATGACAAGTAGGTAGGTAACAATATTATAGACAAAACTGGTTGAAAATAACTAGACGAAAATATAAATAAAAAAGAAATGCATTCCAAAATTAAAATTTTAATTTCGGCAACCGAATGCTAGTTTTATTCGGAGCACGTATTGAAAAGTGCTAGCATCAGAGACAAAAGCTATGAAAAACTTGTGTAACCGTAAAGTAAACACACTCTCTTCCTATTGGGGCGCCCAAAGTGGGACAGCTAAAGAAAAAAAAAGAAGTAACAGAGCATTTTCACGAAGACGTTCCAGATGTTTCTACGAATTCATTGTTTTGCCAATCGTGTTTTAAAGTCAAGCTGATTTTTAAGAAAAAGTTTAACATTTTAACTGTATTTGCTTCGTAAAGAATACATTTCAAAGTCAAAAACTCAGTCTATTTTAGGCGATGTGTTTGGGTAGATTGTAAAGGATATTTATTTCTTACTCTTCTTCAAAAAAGTTCAAGTGCTTTCATTTGAATGAGATAAATATTTTTTGGGAACATTTTTTTTTAACACAGCACCATCTAGTCCCAAACTAAGCAGAGCTTGTACTATGGGTACTAGACAATGGATATAATACTTATATTCTTTTTTTTTGTAAATACATACTTATTATACATAAGAACCACCATACTTATATTCGTCGTCACATAAATATTTGTGTCTTGTGGGAATCGAACCCACGACCTTGTGACCAGCAGTCCGGTACTCGAACCACTTGACCACAGACGTCGTCCAGATTCCAATTAACTGTTTTGATTTTTTTAAATAGTACGCCATCATATAAAAAAAAGAATACCAGACACGACGCAGTAAGCCTACGTGTAGGTACAAGTAGCAAGTTTAAAGGAATTATAAAATGCAGTATGCACCTAAAAGCGTAAAGCTTATAATATTTGTTGCCGATATACTAACATCCTCCAAATAGTCCTTAGGCAAGGCAAAGACCTCCCTACTGCTCATCCATTTTTCGTGATAGCTATCCCTTCCAAAAGAAGTCAAGTTTGACCCCCATCTGTCTAGGGTTGCCGCGCTATAATCTAGAAAATAAAACCTGCAGTTCTCGCCAAGCTTATTGTCCGGGTTGAAGTTGGCACGAGCTAACTTTAACCCGGCCGTAAAAATTGGAGTAATAAATAAAAACGAAAGCTCAAGTCTTAGGCTGTCGTTTTAAATAATTTTAATCCAATATTTTACTTTCTCCGATGTTTACGGCCGGGTTAAAGTTAGCTCGTGCCAACTTCAACCCGGACAATAAGTTTGGCGAGAACTGTACCACCAAATTGCTCTTTTATTCAATTTCAAATCGAAATTAGAAGTTTAGAATAACGAAACCATATTTCATAAATGAGAAATATATGCAACTACGACTGGTCTTTGCGGTTCAGTATAATCTATGTAACTAATGGTCGCTATTCACTGAATTATAAATTATCTTCGAATATTACACCAATGTGCCATAGCGGTGACTAGACATTAGCTATGCGATGTTAAATGCATTTAAATTAATAATGGTAACCGTTGCAATACATTTCTAATGATAATAAGCGGTAATTAATACGACGTTACCTTCACTGTTCTACGAAAGCTGGTTCCTACATAATTATTGTCAATGCCTGTGTAGTTTACTTAATAGCTGCCCTTTAATTGTTAAACGGGCTTTTGTTAGGCGATGCTCAACGCAACATACGAGTTGATCGAGGGTAAAAACACCAACTTCTTTGCACTCGAAAGTTCTTCTACGAGTATTTCACATCCATGGCACACACGATCTATGATTTTTCAAATTATAATTTTATTTGGAACTTGCAAGGAAAATGTTGTGTAGGCTACAACCTCATTGGTCATGCGAAGTTTGTGAAGAAGGATCAAACAGAGTTACGCCTAAAGTTTGCCACTACTCAATGCAGGTATATTTTAGGACCCATGTAATAAAGGGCGAGCTTTTAAAAATATACCCATAAATAAATACTCGACATATAAAGTGAATAGTATAATATAACACGTATTATTAAAGAAGTTTTTACACTATGCCGGCTGAATAGGTAGGTTCTTTAAAACGATTTATTATTCTGAGCTTTGTTCTTTAAAAAGAAAACTTTTGTTGTTGAAGAGCCTGATAAACAAATGGTAGAAGTTTAACGCAAATAAAGAACCTTAGAAGTGTATCTTTTTGTAACAGAACTCTTTAGACTTTGTTAGGTGATAAAACTGAGTACTAGCAGAATAGAATGCAAAGATTGTTTTCTTTTTCGTATATTCATTGTTTAAATTTGAATATCGAATAATTCACGCGCACTCTTATGTTAGGGCCCGTTTCACCATCTCTGAATAGCCGCCAACCGCTGGATAAATAAAATAAAAAATGGAACAAATTTTATATGAATTTATTTACCAGGTAATTTAACGGGGACTTACTCGGAGATAGCAAAACAGGCCCTTATTTTATAATAACTACACCTAGTAGAGCATTTGGGTTTTTATGGATACCTAAATTGTATGGTTTTTGTTGAAAGAGTTCACAGACCTACTTCAAAAACTTAATTATTTCGCTGACTGATATAGTATGCTTTAATCAGCACAAAAATTCACGACGATGCTTTATGGATTTAAACTTTAATTTAATAGAGAGCGGTTACTCTTTAAGACTTTTCTTTTTCTTTTGTCAATGGTAAACACTTTTAATTTAACTATTTTTTAAATTCTCTAGATACTTGATCAGTAACAGTAGTGTTCTTGAAGTCCGTACCTGCACCTTTGAAGAATATCACTGCTTGTGTCAACATTTAAATCTATTACGACGTGCGAAAAGTATAAAATGAATCTGTATCATCTGTTAGAGCGTGCGCGGCAAACGGCGAGGCATTCCCCCACAAAGGCGGCACTCGGTACAAGCTAATACTTACACGTCCTCCAGGCAGTAAAAGGACCGTTTACATTTTTCACCGTGCTAATTTTATTTGACTCGCCCTGAATATATTATGTCCTATTATTACGCTACCCACCCTCCGCAGGCGTTTAATGCTAACAATGAGAAATTTTTCCCTCTTTAAATTGTTAACATTAAATTTTGGAGAAAATGCAAAAAATCTGATATTATCATACCATTTTTATTGCTCATTAAGATTAACTTTTATTTTCTTGGCGCGTTTAATTTTAGCCGCGATTTTAAAAATAAAAATGTTTTTCGTGTAAAAATAACAACGTGATTTTTTTTATATTTTACAGCTTACATTTGCGGGTATATTACAGTTTATTCGATTTACGACATTCAAAATTTGGAATGTTTACGTAAGAAATGTTGCGACCAATCCGTTTCGTTCATAATCTGTGATGATGTATAGAATAAACTTCGTATACCTAAACATAAAACTAATCGCATTGACGCAATGGCTTTCATTATTGTAAATAAAATCGTTACTATTCATGATGATGATATATGTATATCGATAAAAGTATCACTCAGTAACAAAATGTTTAGTTTTTAGTGACGAATCGATTGATAGGATCGTTGCACATCGATTGATTCTCATTAATTTGTTCAATATCAGCTGGTCAATGACTGACACTGATTGTCTGGCTCACTCGAAGATTGATCAGACTGCCTGACAACCATGACTAAAGACTTGTTTCATCATTTCACTAACTATAAATCAACATTTATATAACACGGACAGTATTCAAATAAAAGTGTAATAAAAATAACTAAGGAAAGACTGAAAATTAAATTCTGCAATTGAAAGTTTCTCCAATTGGACCAATTCTAGAAATAAATTTCATAATTTTCACAAACGCGACATTATTCAGCTCGGTCTGAGATATGAAATTAATAATTCATAAAATCTTAAAGCTAAGATTTAATCTCGTTATGTTAACTTACGTTTCTTCCACATCTACATCGGGGGGTACAGTCAAAGAACTTCTTGTGCAATTTATTGCATAATTCTACCTGAAACAAGAAGAAAATGTGTTAGTGCAGCTCCCTTAGAACAAAGCTACCATTTCCTATAATTAGAAATATTGCATTTGTTCTACTACCTAGGTACTTAGAGTTATTGTTCAAGTTGGGGGAACAATGTTTTTAATTTATATATAAAAACAAGGATTCCAAAAATCACTTTTTGCTTTCTTGGAGACTTTTATATATTGTAATAATCACAGCTCTAGCTCCTTTACGATTGTACAATAATTTTATATAAAAATTTAGCTTCAGTATGTCCATAAACTCTAAAATAATTAATTAGTGCTTTTATAAAAAAAACTGTGCCGTAGCGTGGTCGTTTAGTCAGTTCTTTACAATAAACGCAAGTCCCCATTTTAAATTTCCACAAACACCAAGCAATTCCAAACGTTCATATTACACCAAATTACTATCATAATTTACTTAACTACCGTCATATTATTAAATACAGAATACGAAATTCGAATTTATAAAAGGCAATGCGAGTGCTGTCAACTGATTTAGTGGCCGCGTCCAAATAATAATTTTGTGTAACTGGAACGTTGCAAAATAAATTACAGTAATAAGATTGCCTTGCGATTTCTAGCGTATGTATAAATCAAGCGGTCTGCAAGCTTCAATTAATTGGGCCGCCATTAAGATAATACAAAGTATACAAACTGTTTTATCAATAAAAGGCAATGATCTATGGTGGGAATGAGCGTTAATTACTTTTTGTGATAATCACTGGCCAGTGCGGGGAAGGCAGCTGAAAACCAGAAGCGTTGATCCGAAACAATCCAACCCAATAATAGCATGGTTCGATCGCTCTAAGTATAACCGCGCCGACCCCGTTAGCAAGTCTACCTGCCCGAACATTGCAACATTAATGGAGGCACCGTGTCATTTGTTCTTAAATATAAAACCGCCACTGTTGACCCACTCTACACCTGACGTGTCCAGAATTATCCACCTCCATTTTACCCAGAGTTTAGCTCTGAATATCGCCTAGTTTAATGGAATAAATTATAAATTTATAGCCCAATATAGACTGCTGCAAATGGAATTCAGGAATGATTTGTGATGTCTGGATGAGTGAGATATAAATAGGGATGCAGTGGAGTGGTGTTAGGTGTATGTGACGTGAAGCTGAGAGCTTTCTCTGGTAGAGGCAAGAGATAGTAAGAGCACGTCAGCTTATTGCTGGTATCTGCGAGCACAGGTGCATAATCTAAGCGTAACTAAACTTGATTATACACAAAATATGTTATAGTTTATCAAACGGGTCACACGTTTACCTAAGACTATGAATCTAACTAATATATTTGCCTTAATTGCGACAAAGCAAGAGAGGAGAAGAAGGAAATTGATTCGGATCGTCACTGTGCTATTATTAAAAAAAATATATAAAAAGTAGTCAAGTACATAAATAATTTTGACCAGTACAAACTCGCAATGGGGCACTATGAAAAAAAAGCAGTCGGATTTTTTTTAAAAGATACACGGACCTAGCAATCTCAATAAAGACAAATCTAACAAAACACAATTAATTCAGATCCATTAGTATTCGTTCGCGTGATACGAGAAAATGAAAATCAGACATACTTCGCATAAACACGCGAAACATTTTTACATTACCTTTTCGCAGTTAGTTAATAAAGAGGTCTTAATCATTTTCGAAAATGGCGTCTTCAACGCCATCTATCAGGTAGTATGGCATTAATAGATATATTAGTGTGAATGTGTCCTCACATTGACAGTGCACTTACTATTAGCCACGGCTGGCTACGCGTCTTACAGCCGTGAAGCGTCTTTAACGATCCGATCCGTAATTTGGTATCATTCTTATAGGTGCCAAGCCAATAAAATGCTTTTATATAACTATTAATACATTTTTGTTCTTGTAATTAGATATTTTAAACGAAAAAACTTGCAGAAGCTTCATGGATTTAACTTATTCAAGGATAGGTCACACGAAGTATATGTTATAAGCCATGAAAGTTTAACCACAAACTGAAAATACTGTAGGAGAAACTATATTTGAACTACGAACGACCTAGTGGATTGTAAATAGCAGATACGAATAATCTAACCCAATAACACTTAGAAAACCAACCGAACTCCTAACCCCTAAGCAGCCGTGCTTTGAACTACTAGACAGACCGACGTCTACAAAAAGCTGTTCGCACGGTGGAACAGCTTTTTGTAGACCGCCGTGAAAGTTTATAAAACTAACTGATCATAAATAGTACCCATTCTTCAACATCTTATTTGTTGAATTGCTGGCTTGTTCGCTTTTCAGAACACATAAAACTGTTAACGATAGAACTACGATTTATTCATAGAGTTAACAAAACAGGGTGCTGTAAAAAATAACTCGCATATAGTCAATTGAACTACTTACTTCATCTGTTAACAGAATTAGGTTCAACCCCTATCACACTAAAACGTAATAGTGTCAATCACTCAGAACAGTGGGTTTGCGAAAATACACAAAGCCCATCTCTTAGAGGTCCTATAATCCCCAAAAAGGTAGGCATGACAGTCAGAACAAATCCCCAGAAATAGTTATTGAAATGCTAGCTCGGGTACATTAGCCGGCATCATAATTTCAGTGACGTAAACACAACATTTAGGTACCTAAGAACGCCCACCATCTTCTAACACTTAAACTATCCAAGAAGCGAACTGCGTATAATTTTCTCCGCGAGTCTGAGATTCAAAAAGAGCGCTAAGAAAAATAAACAGCACTTGTATCTCAACGCAACCATCTCATCTAAAGCGCGGAGACGACGCGCGTTTCTTAAGAACTTGCTCGACAATATAAACACCGTCTGCGGTGTTTACGTCAAGCCTCCACTGCAAAATTTTAACATAAGTGATATGTTTCCATTTGATGCTAAAACAATAGACCAGCTGCCATTAACTAGTTGTTAGCATTTAATGGAGTTGTTTGTGGTTAATGTTACTCCAGAATTACTCATGTGATTGAGTGCCAAGAATCTGTGGCAGCGCTTGGAAATACATTGACATGAATTAGCCGTCATGTTTGTGATCCCTGAAAGAATTTGCAGAGTGCTTTCGTGCAGTTGTACTACTATTAATAGGTGTAGTACGCCGATGATGACATCTGAGCGCAATGAGGGCGAACCATTTGCTGTATGAAAGTAAAGTTAAATCACGATCTATTACAACATGGCACCGCATTATTATAAGAAATAAGAACCGTATAAAGTTTTATAATAAAGCTCTATTTTATACAATTCTTAAGATTGACTTGTCACAGTATTTGCGGGGTCGTATCAAAAGTTAAAATGTTGGGTGAAAATCTACACAAATATTATGCATGCGATCTTTTCACTCCTAAACCGCTGCAGAGACATATTTAAATTTAAAACCTTGGGAAGACTTTTTATCTCTCAATGTGATCTGATCTGTGTCTTTTGGATGATAGCGAAACCGTGGGCCCAGCTAGTATTAAATTATTTCAAGTAACCACTGTGCTAATGTGAGTCAACTACAGACTGAAGTCTTGTGAGAAAGCAAAGTAGGGTTTGGCTGTCTAAGTTTCAGACAGCTATGCTTTACTTTGCCAACCTCTTACAAAATGTAAGACAAATATTGGATATTATAAATGTTATAAAAAATATGGGGCCGATATTAGATCATATTTATTTATAATTAGATTCAAGAGCAATGCATTTTCATTGTCTAGTAAATCAACTCATGCGCAGAAAAATGTACTCTCCATTAAATATGAGGTACACAGTACACCACAGTACCCAAATTAAAAGAAGACATTAAAAAATTCTTGTCTATGTTCGAATTCGATGTTCCATATCCTACGAAAAATCCATACCATGTCTACAAAAAAACTAAGATATTTACGTACATCAAAAATTTTACAAAGCAAACAAGATAAGAACTCGCTCAGGGTTACGTGTGTGTGTTATCAGATCGTTTAATAGTCACAATGAAGTTTTTGTGTGCGTACGCAACGAAACACACTAAACAGTTCAATGTACTCTGATAATTCCAGTAGGTATCGTGTGACAGTGATCGATTGTTAAGAAGACTTTTAACTTAAGCAAACATACGCACTGAGTATGAAAACAGAAAAATCTCCGGAGACGATATACCACGTCAACGTATGACGGATTGCAATGGAAATTATCAGCATCATCAACTTTGTATCGTGGGAACGCTGTTGCTGGCACACAGGAAAAAATTAAAAACTCAATTTGAAAATGGAATTCGGGTGTACTCGGAATTTCAAAAAAGTTTTGACAGACGCAACCACCGAGGTCTTGTTTAATGGTGGCTACAAACTTGCTTTTGCATGGGACTTTAAAGCTTAAACATACCTATCTACTTTTTATTATGACCTGTCGTTTAAACCATAAGCGTTTAAAGTGTAATTATCTGAGGAACACCGTAACTTCTAGATTTAACTACGCGTTTAGTTATAGCTTAGTGTTAAGAGTGTAAATGTTCCAATGAATTTATCTGGTCCCGTTATTGGCTAAGCAGCAGATTTCTCGTTTACAATGTACGCTAACGGCGTGCGAAGTGTCAATCATTAGCCGCAGAATGAACGAATTATGATTACACTGACCATGAAAACGTAATAGAATATTTTTATGGCGTTTACAATGTAGTAAAACAAGAATATAGTTTTGTATCTTCCCTTCCTATACAACGACGAAATAATTCTGTTATTTCGCATAATAAATCCATGACAATTTTTTTTATAGCAAACAAAAAAAAAATTTTTTTGTCATCCCGTACAATTTTCTCCTCTGTCGTAGGTGTACTTTAAACACAATTTCCACATACACAAACACCCAGAATCAAGAACAATTATCTGTAATTATTTGTATCTGCATACAAATGTTTGTACCATCCCGGGGTTGAACCCACAAAGTCAAAAACCGTGATAACCAATTTCTCAACCACTGCGAAGATCAAGCCGAACCAACTTACTAAATTATGTTTAAGTTCTTTTAGACCTTTGAAACTATAATTTCACATAAAAAAAGAGACGTAAATATAAATACTAAATCCATCTCTGAACACACAGTAACATAGCACATGTTGAAGAAACTAACGACATAATGACAAAGGGCAAAACGTTGATTGATTTAGGCAGACTAATTACAGGGCCGTAGTACAAAAAATATTTTTTTGTACAAATTCTCTGAACAAATAATTTACGAGACCGTAGGTAATGACAGTGCCGATTAGTGTAAAAATGTTCGTTCTACTTGCTTTAAGAATAATTTTAAAATGACGTGGCATAGGCATGCTTTTAATCACATTTACTCATAATTTTACTCTTAATGAATTTATCGTTTTGTATACGCGCTGGAAGGGACATCGACGCACAAACGTCGTGACAAGGTTTCAATCAAGGTCAAAAAATAAAATGACCTGGGTCATTCATGTAGAAAATGATCGGTTATTACAGGTATTGACATTTTTGAGCGCGCACTGTATACTTAGCTAAAAACGCGATTATAACGCTCCGCGGTGAATGTTCTCGCGCACGCGATCCGAAATAAATGAAATAATGATATTTTAATTATAAATCTAATTTTGGTAGATAGAAATAATGTTTGTTTACACGTTCAAGTAAAAAACACTGCAGAAAAAATTGAATTTCAACGCAGGGGGGTCGAGAATCAGGTACTGAACTCATGGTATTCGGATGTGCGTCGCGATGTCCCTTCCACCTTGAATTTACCGCATGTAAAGTGTAAACTTTATTTTTTTTTAAACTATTCTCAACCAAAAAAAAAAATTCTCAATAAGACACTGTAACCATGTTTTTTAAGGAGCGTCTATGGAGTTTCTTGTCGGCTCTTCTCCATAATATAAAGTACATTAAGCAGAGATGTACTAATGTACACCTAAAATTCACCGGTATGTTTAGGCCCCATGTAATAGAAGGCGGGCCTATAACCATCAACCGGGCACAGATCCAGACTCCGAACTGCTACTGGGAATATTACAGAAAAATCCAACAACACCTTGCTCGACCCGGAGATCGAACCCAGGATCTCTAGCGTAGCAGTCGCGCTTGGGACCACTAGACCAACGAGGCAGTCTGTGGCATATTCTGTTTTTAATGCAAATATTTTGAGCTCGAATATAGACAACAGTATCACTACTCTTACTTGACATTCTCTCTCTCTCTCCCTCTTTGCTCGTAATAAACCAATAAAAGAGTTAATTTCTCAATAAATTTGTCATAAAACTTATCTCAGAACTAATTTATTGTAATTATTATTCAAATTGAATCCTAGAATAATTCTGTTTTAATACAAGACGTGTCAGTAATAACTCGAAATTATGATAAGCCTGTTCCTAACCTAACCTAACCTATGATAACTGTAAGGGCTAGTACACATAGAAGCACACAGCACAGAAATAATCTCACTCGGAGTTTTGATCCACCCGCTATTATTATGGATTAGCACACTGAAATGGCAATAGGCTGGTCATGTCTCTCGGAGAACCGACAACCGTTGGAGCAAACGAGTGCTCTAGTTGAGACCGCGTCTAGGCAAGCGTAATGTGGGACACCCGCCGGCTAGGTGGATTGACGTCTGCGAAAGGCAGCTGGCAGTGACTGGATGAAAAGAGCTGAAGATCGGGCTTATGGCATTCTCTAAAAGAGGCCTACGCTACGTCCATCGAGTACAGAGAGATCCTGACTAATATTATAAATGCAAAAGTAACTCTGTCTTTCTGTCTCGCTTTCACGCCAAAAGAACTGAACCGATTTAAATGAAATTTGGTACACAGATAATCTAGAGCCTGAGAAAGGACATGGCTGTAAGGGGTTGAAATAGGGGATGATAGTTACAGCTGCCGGAAAGCTAGTGATGATATATAGATAAGACAATCCTAGTGGAGTATTTTTTTTATTGAAGTAGATTAATGCTTTTTTGACTTTGTGACACAATTGATTGGATTGTGCAACGAGACAGCATGCACAGACCTTTAACGTATAAGTCTGCACTATCATAGTAATAACATCTACATTTTATAGATACTAATGTTCGTTTACTTGTTATTCATTCTATTTCTTATCAGTTGTTAGCACCGAAAGGGCAGACTAGAGATCACTTGCCATGGCCATAAAATCAAGTATTTAACCATAAAATAATAATAAATTTTACAGGATACAAGAATTTAAGGTTAAGAGCCTAATTATAGGAATACTTAACATGTGTTTCTAATTATAAAACTATAAACACATGCGTATGGAAATTGCAAAGAGGTTTTAAATTTAACTTTGCTTAATACTTAGGTCCTCTTATTACAATACCGGCGAACTGTCGGTGTACATAATAACACCCCTACCTATACCTTCGAGGAATAAAAGCGTGATGGTGGTATAACTTTGCTTATGTTATCGCCATCAGTCTTACGATAAAATTATTATGTCTGAACATAAAAAATACAAACGTTTGTTTCGTCTGTGATTATGAAATGCGTTGTCGTATTCTGATAGAGATAAGTGGTAAGTAGGTACATGTTTTTTTTAATAGTACGACAAACAACCAAACGGTTTCTTCTTCTTAGCCTTTTCCCAACCATGTTGGGGTCGGCTTCCAATCTAACCAGATGCGGCTGAATATCAGTATTTAACACGAAGCGACTGCCATCAGACCTCCGCTACCCAATTTCTGGGCAATACCGATATTCAAAGGATAGACTGGTTGTCAGGCTTTTTTGACTTCTGACTTACCACTAACGATTTTCAAAGATGACCGTATGACAACCAGGACCGACGGCTTTACGTGCTCTCCGAGGCACGGAGGGGTCTCGATGTGTTAAGAATGGTCACCCATCCACAGACTGACCTCGGCAAGCGTAGCCTAACCTTGCACGTCGGTTGATCAGCGTTGCTATAACTTAGCCACGAGCCCTCCATACGGCTCATCTCATCCCTCCAAACAACCATACGGCTACCTAATGGTAAAACAACCGCAGCTTAAGACGCAAGCAACACGAATGGCAATCTCTAGCGTGTCGTCTTCTTGAGACCTCAGTAGTTAATATCCCCAGTAATTTCACTGGCTAATGTATACCTCCTTACCAGCCACGACAAAAAAATATCGACACATATCGCGTTTGTCTCGTATTCGAGAAAGAGCGAAATAAAACAGTGAAAAACATTTGGTCGTAACACACATGGCGTTAGAAGCTAGAGTGACGATTTTTCAGTGTTTTCCATACATAAAAAAATGTAGAGTCGCACGCACTAAGCTCATAGTTAGGCTGTAGGTTGTTGAACCTACATGTTGTTTTTACTGACCCGCTAAATGACAAATCATGTATTTTACAACACTACGCACCTGCTATGTATATTTAGACACGCAAAGCGACATTTAACACCTCAGTGGTATTTAAAATATTTGTTTGAAAATCATGAGGGAATTGTCAAACAACAAAAACTTTTTCTAGGTCGCGCCATTTATCTTGACTGTACCAAAGTGTTAAAACAGAGATTTCAATCGTAAATCTTCGAATCATGAAGTTCTAATCAAAGCCCCTAACATCTGATACTTTCCCGAAGAAGCCGTGGACCAGAGTACTAACGGAAACAAATGAACTGTTGCTAGCTGAAGGCTATCTAGGATTGTTACATCACGCGAAGGATTCTCGCCTTTATTACAGCGGAATAAAGGTTTATTTCGCTCAAGAAATCTCGAGATAAGCAAACAGGTCTGGTCGCTTTCAACGCACTGCACTGCATTCTATTGCAGCCGCAACGAGTAGGTCGGAGAGACATTTGACACGTCCGCGCTGACAATAATATGAGTGTGTAAACCGGAGCAAAATATATGCAAGCGGTTCACGCCCTTTACACGCCTTACTTAATTAGAACAAATACTTGCAAATGTTGTGATAAATAAACCAGGGGGGCTCCGGGCTAGACAAGTTGCAATTTGATATTCGAATTGATAATAAGAGCCAGTTCTCGATTCGCGATGACTGGCTCGTCTGTTCGTTTGCTGAGTAAATCATAAAAACCTTTTGGCTCAAAAAGTCCTTTACGAAACCAACGAAACGGCGGGCCGCACGTGGTATAAATATAGTTTATATTCAATTTAATTTAGTATCGTATATATACAATAGGTACATTTCGTGCAAGAATTAGAAAATGCGGAAAACACTAAGTTACTCATAGATAACAGTGATAACTATCTTATCGCGACGCGTTAAACACTTTCACAAATCATCAAATCCATTCAAATTCCCTTTCGGTTCGTTTATTAATTACACGGGCGAGTTATCCCGCGATGCGACCCCACCCCCACCTCACCCCCTTCACCCTCACTAACGCCAATAACTTGTTTATCGCGCGACTGCGGAAACTAGATCCCTAACTCCGATCGGAAAATATCGCCCGAATTTCCGTCGCGAGTCGCGACCAACACAACTTCGCTTTACAACTAAGTAGTCAACGAGAGGGTTAATCCGATTTTATTATTATTTCTAACTGTTATTGCAGCTAATTAAGTTGTTTTATCGCGATTCTAGTTTATTTATAATACAAGAACTTTTTAACTGAGTGTGTGACAAGATGTATGGACGTGGAGGAAATAAAAGAAGTACTTACTTATGCAATTGGCGGTCTCAACTTTTTCCTTACCTACGTACGTAGCAATTGGCTAAAATTACCGATTTAATAACCACGTCAAACGCAGCGATCGATCCTATGATCTCATTCGATCAACGTTGTTAAATCCTCTCTTTACTGAAAGAGACGTAAGATAACTAATAGGATTTCAATCAGTCGACATCCATTCCGATCTCTCTGTAAACTCGTTATAATCCAAACATTGACGCCTTTCAAAATAATAATTACTTATATCAGATTTATTAATTAGGTGTAATAGGGGGGGGCGTCTCTCGAGTCTGTCTGGCGGTGCAGCGGGCGCGACAGGGCGGGGGTGGTCGGGCCGGGTGGCTTCCGCACCGCCACCGGAGATTGCGTCCCAGCCTCCTGCGCAAGCCGTCTAACTCAATCATCTGCGTGAAAATATCGAATAAAACTTGCTCCCGGCGACACTTTTAACTATACACGTGGGAAGGGGCGCCAACTCGCTATCGTAGTTTCGTTTCCAGAAATGAAATAAAAATCATATTCCTATTTCTGCCGCAAGCGGTCCGCCGCAATCGACGCAACGTGCGACGTCTGAACCGCGTCTCGACGTGATGTCATCGAGTGACGACTTTCCAACGAGTTTCCTGTTCTAAAGAAAATGTCTAAAATTCATTAGCTCATGTGACCGCGGAGTATCTCGGCCGCGTTACGAAAAAGAAAAAAAACTCGCATCGGCCGAGGGCACATCGGTTGGCACTGCTTGTCTTGACGGCGGGACGTCAAAAACATGCGTGTCTGAGACTAGACATCAATCAATGTGGGCTGCTTTTATTTTTGTTCGGGCTCTGTTGACGACTGCGGCTTATTTTTAGGGCTGCACAGGACTACTAATGAACTAGTCGATTGTAATCCTCATGTTACTGATGACTCATAAAATATCCATCTATTTTCTTTGTTGAGACTTCCTAGGGGGGGCAGCACTTCTCGACATGTATTTTGTACCAATATTTTTCTAACTTTAACACAATAATGTCTGAATTAAATATAGATATAAATATAAATAAAAATAAAGTATCCTCAAAATCAACAGGAAAACTATGCTAAACACTACACATAAATTGAACTTAAATCTTCTATCAAAACTACGAAAATTTTAACAAATACCGTGTTCCTGACATGACATCTTGTTTGCCTTGATCTTAAATAAAAAAGTTACAACATAGCCTTTATCTGTATACTTAGTACAAACTCCGACAAAGCATAAGCATCTTCCTCTTACGTAAACATCATGTCACAAATACTGATAATCGTGTACAGCATCTGTCCGTGACCATTTCTATCCGCGAACGTTCTGTAGGTCAGATTTCAATCCCTACGCTTAGTAATGGGAGCCTCACAAACCCAGTTTTGTTGACACTGTCTGCAATGACGAATACGATTCTTTTAAGGGGAGGACTACACAATGTTGCGAAACTGCACATAATTTAACAAATAAGGCTATGTTCACACTAAGCTAGAGGCGACGACTCTGCAAGACGACTCTGAGTCAAAAATCGGTTGATCAGCTCCGCACGTTATTGAGTAAGCGGCCGTTCGTAATTTCGCCGCAAATGAGCCGCTGACTGATCCGTAAAATATCGTTTAGTCGCAAAGTACGAGCCTAATGTAAATATAACTGAACACGTTCTTTAATTAGTATGCTATCACGACTAAATTTCCCAATGCGTTAGGCGAAGGTATACTAAATATACACCTACAAATTCTCAGTAGCTGCTACTGAGAATTTCGTAAAAAAAACCAATAACACTTATGCTCGACCTGGAAGTCGAATCCAAGGACCTCAAGAGTAGCAGTCGCACTTCGTACCACTAGGCTAGTGTGATCTCTGAATTGAACTAGAGTTCTAGTGTCATCATATATCATCAGGATTCTCATTACTTTAGCGCTAAACCCTTCTGAAGTTAGAGCTTCCATTCAAAACAGCCATTACCGACGCAATCGTTGCTGTGATCTGAACAAGGGACACTTACATTCAGGAAGCTATCCTAGATTTATAACTCTCTCAAAGGCGCGCTAAATACCGTTACAAGTGGTGACATTAACATCCATCATGTCAATGGACAAATTATTTGTTGAAGTAATGAGGTGCCTACAGATGAGAAGTAAACTATTCCAGTAGCTAAAAATCTGTAAGAACACGCGTCTACACTAAATAACACAAACTAAATATACAATTTTTTGAGCAACCACATGTTTTCTTACAACTCTCAGTGAGATCTACAATTAGGTATTACAATTTATACGCATCACTATTACGCATTATTCAATTAACTTTTGGTTTGTTTTTCGTCAATGAAATTCAGTGTTTGATATTTGAAATTCTAAAACATCTAAAACTGTTGGTTAGTTCCAACCTATCGACGATGGCCTCTTTGGATTCACTATAAAAAGTGTATAGAACAATGTAAGCCTCCAAGATCTTCAAACTTTAGACTTGTAGGCAGTATTTATCCTTTCTGCAAAGACGACAAACAATTTTGTATTTCGTCAATGAAATCCAGTGTTCTAAATTTGAAATTCAAAAACTGTTGGTTAGTTCCGACCTATCGACGATGGCCTCTTTGGCCTCCTATGAAAAACAATGTAAGCCCCAAGATCTTCAGACTAGGAGTACTTTATCCGTTCTGCAAAGACGACAAACAATATTTCTGAGGCTTGGAACAATGCCAAAATTTGATTTTAATGACATTTTATACACGCATATGTCCGTTCTCTTAGTATTTTCTCCTTTTAGTATTTCTTATTCAGTGTACAGAATAGAACACTTTGCGAATGTATGCTTTTATATCTAAACAACAACGAAAATAGCTGGAGATATTTTTGAAGATTAATTTAAGTTGCTTGAGTAAAAATATCCGTGAAATATATATATGCAATCTTATCGTACGCTGTACGCATTTGTCTATTTCTGTCGTATATCTTTCGTCCACATCGTCAGCCGATGCGGCGTATGAATCAAAATTGTGATTATTGTTTTTTAACCTTTTGAACGCCAATGGCATGTATAGATGCCATGCGCAAGCGTGCCCTGTGCGCCACCGACATCTATAGATGCCAAGAAACAGATCATAGAAAAATACAAAATAAACATATTAAATCATTACTTTAACGTGTTTTATTGATATATCTTAAGAACTGAATTTGTCGGCTTGGCGTGGAGGGCACGGCGAAGCGCTTTTGCTCTGGCGGTCAAAAGGTTAACTAAGCTCTAAATATCCTGACCTATAACTGAACGGATAGCTCAAAACGTCGGCCGAATATTTATAAATACGGTAGCGGACTCGGTAATGCGGCTCGACAGACAGTTGCTAAATTTCAATGTGCTCTATTTCGAATTTGTAGCCTCGGCTTTTACGTGGACAGAGAATAAACTGGACAGTCAGTGTCGGACACTCTTTTCGTTGAAGATTAAAGCTGACACGACCAACAAAACGACTCCTAAACGATTGGAGACCCGTCACGAGAAATTGAAACTAGACACACCGATTCTAAGAATAGCAAACGAAGACCTATAGGCCGTAAGTGCAACCATAAATTCCAACTACGTTCAGAATATTTGTGGGTACTTATTGCCATCGTAAAGAACAAATTTAATAATCGTGTTATGACACGCATAAGTACGATGGTTTATTTTCAAAATTTATTGCTGTGATAGAAAAATGAGCAAATTATCCGAGCGCTGACTTATAAAGGGTATCTTGAATTCAAAAACTGGATAAGAATAGGTAACCATTATTTGATACAGGCAGATCTATTACGCCTTCGATACAATAACCAATTGTTTAGATACTACGAACACAGAACAAATGTTATTCCATTTCCAAACTCTTCATGTAATATATATTCGGACACATAAGTTACCACTATAATATACAATTCAGGTACTACACTTTAGTGAATCCCTAACGTATCAGGCGCGTTGCACACGGGAGGTTTCAAAAGAATTATATTATCTAGTTGAACTAAGTAAGCTATTGGCAGAGCGTTCGAATATCTCGTAAGTGCGAACTGCAGCCGTATATATTCCTGGGGCTTCGGAAATATCCTAAATCCCACATACATTGTGGACCATATTACTCTGTGCACTTACATTTGTGCTCGCTACGGACTTCTCAGCCAAATTTTTAAATAATTCCCATATGAAGTGAAAGACAGTTTATGATCGCGTATCCTATTCTGAAACGCTTCAGCAAACGCTCCATATTTCTGTCCACTTGGCTGCTAGACTTGTTCCAGGATATACTGAATAGTGATGAGTCATAGACCAAATCGTACAAATATTAGCTATACAAATATCCTGCAAAGTTGGGAATGTTATTTGAGTGGTAGCAGTCCAAATAGAAGTTGTTCTCGTGATCTAGTGAATTTATATGGGTAGTTAATGTACTCTCAATGATATTGGAAGAATATGCTGCTTATAATCCCACGCTAGTTACAAGAATCAATGGGAAAATTCTGATTACCTAATATAATGGTAACCTTTGTGACCCAAATCCAAAAATTATCGTGACATGTATTTAAGAAGAGAAGGGACTTGAATAGGCTATTTATTGGATATTCAAGCCTCTTCTCTACGTCTAGGGGCATGAGGACACCTAATGACGTCACATGTAAAATGTTTGGCTTCGTGAGACGTGCCACCAGAATCTTTCCGTTGTTTCATTCACGATTAGATGTACAGTGACAAGTAGTTAAAGGATTTTAGATCTTATCTTCAGAAATAAAAACAATTAACGCTAATAAAGCTATTGCTTAAACCAACAAAATCACATCTACAGGGCACGTACCTATAGATATGTCCATAGATACATAACACAAATTGAAGTTAACCTAGCAGACATAAAGCGCTTCGAATCAATGAACAATTCATCCTTTACTCGATGACGAGTCCTGCCCGGTCAATGAATGTGTTCCTTCGCGAGACTGGCTCCTATCTAAAACGACGTTCTCAATCCAGTCACACGCTCCGCGCTCCTTAGAGCTATTGTATTGATTCAAAAGCTCCCAAAAATCTGTAGACATGTAAGCAATAAATGCGAGGGAAGGACATTTTATAGCTTCGTATGTTCGTGAGAGCATGCTTACGGACGTAATTGCGTTTCTAGGCGTTGTGACATCGTTCCTCGTCTTTATAGGGCAATTACTGTCGTTATCTGCCATTGATATTGCATCTAATTTATTCATACTCCCATCTACATTAGAATAAATACATGCCAGCTGCACTGACCTCCTGGATGCATACTATTTGTTCCTTTTCGCTACTTCTATTAACATAAATATTATTCTTCATCTAAGATAAGAACTCAAAAATGGAACAAGCATAAGCATTTCAAAAGTGTCGTTTGCTGTACAATTTTGAAGGTAAGTCTCGCTTATATGGGAGTTAAATTGCAAAAGCAGCTGAATGAATATTTCATAGAGGAGGAATTCTGTAGATGTGCGATATGCAAATTTAGGGGCATGTCCTGCTGAAACCCGATTTTGACGTTACGCAGTCGAGCACCTACTCTTCACGCCCCGAGCTGACGCGTCCCATACGTGCTGACATTTCTGGATGATGCAATTTTGAGACTACACTTGCGCAACTTTAAGATCAATATCCTTTGCGTTAATCTCGAATATCTACTAAATTCGAAATGGCACATGCATATTTATTAGACATACACATGAAGATTACTCCAATCATGCTATCTACTTAGCATTCGCATGCTGACACAGCCATAGTAAAAAGTTATAAATCGAACAGTCTATATTTCGGAATTCGTATAATTTTCATTTAATTTAAATTGATATCTAACGCGATTCAGGGAATTTAATGTTGCAACAACGAATTTAATAAATGAATGAAATATATCGCATGTGCCAAAATTAATTAACGAAAACTTATTCTGTGATTGTTCTGGTGTTGCCTCCCGGATCTATTTACATTTACCCGTCACTAAATGAAGATTTTATGGCTCATTGTCAATCATTTGACACATTTTAATAAACACAGCAAAAGGCGACAAAGCAATAAACGAAGTCGGTTTAAAACTATATATTGTAGCTTTTAACGAACCCTGACTCACGTCTGATGATATACTATTAAAATATCCTCATAATTTTATCACCTATTTAAAATCTACAACGCTACACGCAACATGAGATATTTATCCATTCATAATTTTTGGCAGCCTCCACGTGTATTTTAGTACTAACGATCTGAAAGAGTATTCATCATACACGAACGTTTGATGACAACAAAGTTTCTCACAGCCTATTTTACAGGTTCAATCTAAACTCAGTTATAATGTTTAATTTCATCTTCCCATCGAATCTGGCATTCCACAAGGATCCCTATTAGCCCCCCTTTTATTCAATATCTACATAAATAATATAAAAGACATAGGCATATTAGGACAAATCACCCTTTACGCAGACGATACCTGCCTTTTTTACTTCGGTCACTCAATAAATGAGCTAATATCTGACGCGCAGAAGGACCTAGACCTACTAAATAACTGGTTCAGCAGCAACTTACTAACCATAAATCCATCAAAAACATCCTATATTATTTTCTCAGCTAAAAACAAAAAAATATCTGACCACCCATCCCTATACATCAATAAGGTTAATATAAAAAAAAGCAAATGCGAAAAATATCTCGGTCTCCTACTTGACGATAAATTATCATGGATGCCACATATCGAAAATGTTAAAACAAAAATAATATCGCTATTGGGGGGTATGCGCGGATACGTAAACAACCTACCACAAAACGTTCGCATAACTATCTATAACTCGCTAATTAAGCCGCACCTGAACTACTTAATTGAAATATGGGGATGTGCAACGAAGTCCACACTTCAGAACCTACAGGTTGCCCAAAATAAACTCATTAAATTACTTTTGAACTATAATTTCCTAACCACAACTTCAAAATTATATAAAGAAACAAAATTAATGAGCATTAAACAGTTGTACACCTACAATACCTGTATCCTTATTCGCAAAATCATTGAAGGCACAATCCACTCAAAAAAAACCTTTAATAAAAAAACATCAAAACGTAGCCAAAGAAAACCAAACAAACTGTGCACAGTCGCACCGCGTACAGAATACGGTAAAAGGAACATCAGATACGAAGGAGTACAACTGTATAACAATTTACCAGCCAGTGTGAGAAATACGTCCTCCTTTAATATATTTCAAAATAAATTGAAACAGTATATCACTGGTAACGACAAGTTCTTGTAAATACGGATAAATATTGTCACTTTCTTGTAATGTTTTATCTAATATTATTTTTAGTTTTTCCGACATAATTTACATAATGTTATATCAATGCTAATTAATAATGTATAATATCTAATCAACTTATATCAATTTCAATCATGCTTATTTATTTATTGTACCTATTGTAATGGCCACTGGATAGCTTTAAGAATATACTTAATTACCATTGTATTTATTCGCAAGTGAACACTGTTCTTTAGAATAAATAAAGAATCTTTAAACCGAATTTGGTGTTGATAAGGCAGCTTATCGCGTTGACATCCTGATTTTTTACCCACTAAGATTGTGTCGCGTAGAGCAAACACAAGATTCTTATCTTGAAACTGGGAAAGAAAACATTTAGCTTTATCAGAATGATAGAACACCTTGTTGTTCCCGAAATATCGCGGCGCCTAGTGACTTGGTGGTCGGAAGGTAAGTGAAACCATTGTTTGACTGTGAGTGAAATTAGGATTATTGAACAGTCAAATTGCGATTAAAAATCTAAGACCTCTCAGTTACTCAAATTAAGACTTAAGAAACACAGGAAATTTTAGTTTATTATTGAGGAAACAATAGGAAAAAGGTTTTTATTACATACATTTTATTTATACATTTTATTTTTTATTATTTTAGTACATTTTATTTATAGCAATTAAATTTTATGTTTAGAATTTCTTGTTTTTTTAGAATTATTCTAATCAACTGCTATGTAAAATTTTATAGATTTAAAGTAAATGAGGATCGTGATTTTACTGTATTTCTATGCTGCAACTTCTTACATTTAGTTACTTTTTTCACCGTCAAACGTAACACAAAAAGTTTCGTTGTAACTGATCCCAAATTCACAATACTAGTTTCTATTCCCAAATAGATACCTACGGTCCAATGTAACCTTGAGGCAAAAATCAGCATAATCCAGCAATATATTCGCTCCAATAGATCTGGGTACAAAACGGAGCGAAGTCTAGTCCGAGACAGTGGATGTCCTAGATGGGAGGAAGGTATCAATCAGTCTGTCCGTGCAGCTAACCAATAGTGATTCATGTTCTGCGGACGTAAAAACTCGTCTAAAATTAACCTCCTTTAATCTTCGGTATATCTTCTTCCAATTTGCGGCGTAAAATGTCGTAATTAGATGGTGAGAAATCGTCAGCTTTTCGCCGACTTAAAAAAAAAGAAGAGAGTAACAAACGAATACGTTTGTTTTTGTGTATATTGGTATCTAAGAACCAATTTTTATTAATAATTTTATTTTACTAGTATAAGTATATAAGTACCACATATTAGCTGTTGCATTTAAGAAATTTTGAGACTAAATGAAACCTTTATAATATGTCCTTCTTTCTCGAGATGCAATTTATGTTCTTATCAAATTTTATCAAAATTTATTCAGCAGTTAAGGCGTGGAAATGTAACAGACATTCGCATGTAAATATAATATTAGTACGGATTAGTACCTACCTACATTTTTTTTACGAATAGTTTTGATTAGGTTTCACTCTTATTTCAAAAGAACTATTTGTTTTTATGATACAAAAGGTAGCCATCCATAGCCTTGCTCCAAATGCAAAGAAATCGGACGTTACTCGCACTATTTAGAGCCACAAGATACAAGCATGCTTAGTTTGTGGCTCAATGTTATCTTGTATAGCAACTTGTTATTTTGGTTAATAAACATTTATTATTTATTATTATTATTATTATTTCTCGTACGGGAGCGATGCCCACTGGTATCTTTTACTAGTCACGGTGATATGTTACGGTGCTTATCTTATCACGAGACTTTTTACCAAGCTTTGTAGCTCCCCTCGAAGTAACTTGTAGCTGTCATGTCGGGTTTTTGAAACCGTCATGCCTTCTTATTTTGCTGTCAAATTATTAAGATATAAATCTCACTAAAGTATTTATTCCGAGAAGCTAAGTTTTTTAAGAATCACCACTCTTAAAGATAGAACGAAAGAAAATAAATTCATTTTTATAGACAAGACATACAACATTTGATAACATAAACTTTAGCTAAACTACATAGTATAGGTAACTAATTTTAAAAGTTAAAATTAAAAGTATTTTTTTTCCAAAATATTGCACTCTCGTTACACGAATTGAAACTAACTGAACCACAAGTTAATTCCTTTGAACCAAATATACCTAAACCATGAAACCACAAATAACTAGATGTAAATACTTGCCCTTTATTGATAATATTAACCTACAATAACCTTATTAAACCAAGCCTTTGAACCTTAAGCAGTCCAAAAAATCTAAGAAAAATACAATTTTAATAAACCTGACTGCAAGCCCTATGAAATTTTTATATGGCTTACTTTCTATAAACTAATAACTACATATTACGTACTCGTATTACACGGAACGACGAAGAGAGTAGAGACAGTAGAGTAAAATTAGAGAAGAGGAGAGAGTAACAATATATTGAAGTTTTCGATCCAAATCTCCTAAAACTTACATAGATCTCGGAGACAGACTCCTTATGATAGAGAGAAGCCAATCATAGGGTTTACGGATACGGTTTTAATCCGTGGAAGTAACATAACATACGATCACACCTGTATTCCCTGAAGGGGTAGGCAGAGGCGTACTAATGTACACCCACATTTTGCCGGTATGTTTAGGGCCCATGTAATAGGGGCGAGCCTATTGCCATTTGAGAGCTGAAAACGGTAAGACGGGTACTTATTCTAGAATTTTTTGCAAAGCATGAGAGCTGAATGTCTTCCAAGTGCTAAAAACTTTATTCACAAAAATAGCTTTGTTTTTTGTTTTAATCTGTATTTTATTCGTGAAGACCTATTATTGACTTTCTGTTACCTAAAATTATTGTTTACTTTAATTGTTATATGCTGTTGGTCTTCCTTTGAAAAAATAAATAAATTTGCCATCAACCAGGCACAAACCGAGACTCCCGAGCTGCTACTGGGAATTTCACAGAAAACCCAACAAGGGGATTCGAACCCAGGACCTCAAGCGTAGCAGTCGCGTTGTGACTGACCAACGAGGCAGTCGATAGAAGTCGGACATAATAACCCTGCACTTTCTCAAGACGGACGTCAACATTTTTTTTCTTTTACTACTAAGATGAAACAAGCATACGCCCCGGCTGATGATAAGCGGTTATCGTAACCTATGGACGCTTGCAACACCAGGGGTACACCTCGCGCGTTGCCGACCCTGTAAAAATCGATGCACACCCTTTTTGTAGAATCCCATGCTGTTATCACTTGGGAAAACCGGCAGGAAGCTGATTCCACAACCCGAGCGTGCGTGGGAGGAAAATCCTTTGTAGTCGACACCTTATTCCACATAAAAAAAAAAGTTGTAGTATACTCATTGGTAAAGCAATAATATTGTTGCCAAATATTTCTTTCAGATCAAAACTTTACTACTGATCTGTCCATCGTACAATAATCATGTATGTGTATAATGTAGGTACATATAGAACAAGTTTCTAATAATATTCGAAGTAAACTCAAGAAAACTTTCGGAGCAGTTTGACCTACAAAAGTAAAGTAAAGTTTAGTATCTACGGATTGAAATATTTTGCTTCGGCCAAAATACCTGTGTACTGGCTTCAATATCTTAATGCTATCGAAACTTCCCAAAGATATATTTACGTATAAATGGGCTATATGTTATTCTTCAATGATTAACTGAAACATTTTCCAACAGAATTAAATTTATGACTGCTATATTACCCTCTATTAGCTGAGTACATGTATAACATTTTATGATTCGCGTAAATTTTAATACTTTATGAGACTACCACCTTAGTGTGGTGGTCGTAAGGGAGCTAGGAAATCTGGGTTCAATTCTCAGGTTGAGCAAAGTGTTATGAGGTTTCCAGCAATTTATTTTTTAAGCAGTTCAGAATTTGGAGTTGTGGTCTTTGTCTACATGAGAACACATCTGCTGTACCCTTTGGGGGATACAGGCATGACATGTTTGTTTTTACGAGGAATCTAAAATTATATTTGTGAATTAACCTTTTCCAGCGACTTCATTCCTGTAGAAGGTGAATATTTCCCCCCATTTTTGCAACATTTTTAATTAATACTCCGCTCCTATTGGTCAAAGCGTGATGTAATAATATAGCCTTACAGCCTTTCCTCGTTAAACAGTCTATCTGACACTGAAATAATTTTTCAAATCGGACCGGACCGACCTGAGTAGGACGTGAGTTTAACGCGTTCAACCAAACAAACAAACTTTTCAGCTTTATAATATTAGTAAGTAAGTAAAGATTAGCTATAAAGTTTTATTATTAGGTATAACTCAATAGAATATTAAATGGCGACCGAGTTTGAGGTGGGGCTAAATTATAGCTTTTTATGTCGCTCGTTCCCCATTACACGGCGGTGTATTCATTATTCATTGGAATACCTTACCTACTCGGTATGTTATAATACCTGGAGACCGTCCAACAGCGGTCTAGAAAAGTCCAAAAAGAAGTTTTGGCTAGATGTCGTAATATGGAAACCATTTCGTACTCAAGGATGAGCAAGAAAAGAAAGTAGATATCAAGTTAGAGAGAAAAATATAACAAATTCATAACTGTATTGTATTCTTAAATACTACAACCTACTCTATTTCTGTATTGTAATGTTATTCAAAATATTTTACTAGCTTTTGACCGCGGCTTCGCCTGCGCGGAGTTAGGAACTTTAGACCCGTTTCCCGTACGAACTATGAATTTTTCGAAATTAAAATGTAGCCTATGGCCTAATCCAAGATATAAGCCATCACTATTTCAACTTTCAACCAAATCGTCTTAGTCGTTTTGCCGTGAAAGAGCAACAAATATCCAAACTTACAAACTTTCGCCTCTATAATTTCAGTAACATTGTCGAACTTTCGCCCGAATGTGACGCCTAAATTTGAATCGTATAAGTATCCTGTCTTTCTCTAAAATTATCTCTATACCTTGTTACATCAAAAGTGGGTTATTATTTTAGTCTTGACAAACTAACAAATGGACAGACCAGCAAACTCGTTGCGACGTTTACAGTGAATGAATATCGGCTATCAAGTATCAATTCTACCTATGTTTAGTTTCAAAACCAAAGTAACAAAAGTATCATCTTTCAAGTTGATTTTCTCCTACTAAACGGTGACTAATCTTCCGCCTTCCGTGTTACAAATTAGACGAAACTACTAATATGACAGACGATGAATTATGTACGCTCGCAAACAAAATGCCAAGTTATTTGTACAGAGACCCTACGCGGCTGCAGTAGGTCTAGAGATATCATATGAACGTCACTTCTAAATTAAAGTGCGATCAAGTGGCCACATTAATTTGTTTGTGTGAATTGTTAGTAATTATGTATGACTCATTTTACATATAGATACATTAATTTTCATTAGTGAACACTACGCCTATGCAATACGTGGGTTGTGCAGTGCATCTCTAAAGAATACCTGGTATAAGTTTGTACACACGTAAAATCTTAAGGAAACGTCAAAATAAGAAAGTGTTTTATTCTTATTATTTTCATAACCAACCGTACACTGTAAGCGAATCTGTAATGAGTGACGTTTCCAACGCACCAAAGAAAAACAGCTGTCATTTTGACATTTGACAGCTTGAAATAAACATCTGGCCGTAAAAGTAGTTCCCGTCTTAGGTCCAACGAACTTCGTTCTTGACTGTACAATATACACGATAAGTGTTGCTTTCCTGTCACGGAAGTGAACGTTTGCATTTGTTAATTTAGTTGTTACCGGTTTTTGTCCGACTCCGTACACATTAGTTAGCTGGGCCGAGCTGATTTTTACTGCTTAAAACAACACACATGCTAATTTAGTTAAAAAGACAAATTGGTAGTCGTTTACTTGTATATACTTTAGTCTTCCTGTATTTAAATAAAAAATACTTTCATTATTTTTTATTGGTTTCTGACCACCATTAGTATATGTAGTTTTTTCTCTTGTGTTTATGAATATCGAATAATCCTGAGGATTATAATATTGGGTCTCTGTATTTTTCTGTGTTTAATCGGGGCAATGGCTTGCGGACTATTTCGACTGACTATTTAAAATACCTAATGTAAATATTTTTTTCACCTATTTTTCTTTTAGGTACACATGAGTTCAATATATAATCTAAATAAACGATACATATAAAAATTGTTCCACCATATTTTTCATTGTGTTTATTTGTACGCATATAGGTAATGTAAAAGCTATTGAACTATTTTAAGTGTGATTTTTCTGTTTCATAGTTTTTCGTCTAGGGAACGAACTGAATACTTTATCATAAAACATATATGACGTCAAGTTATATAGATATAAAAAACAACTGATTACGTTAGTACGTAGGCGGGATCGTGAGGAAAACTAGAGTGAAAACAATGACAATGTTAAGTGCCTCTGACAGAACAAAAGTTTCATAGAAAATTTATTTTAATATTATTTTTGCTGTAAGAATAATTAATCACTTAATATTCCCACCATCAGTGATATTAATGGCCGTGGCAGGTGTGCCAGATATAGACTAATATTCTGAATCGACATGACAGGCAGGGACAACAAAATAACAGAACAAGAAAAATATAGCTACAACAAAATGCTAATTGCGAGACCTATCGATAGGTATATACAAACTTTGTGTTCACCATAACATACTATCGGGCCTGTATTCCCCAAAGGGTTTGGCAGAGATATGATAATGTAAGCCCACCGTGGTCACCGGTGTGTTTGTGTTAATTAGGTCTATTTCCAAATCCAAATTCTAATAAATAAATAATAAGTATATAAATAATCTGGGACATTTTTACACAGCACTATCTAGTCCCAAACTAAGCAGAGCTTGTACTATGGGTAGTAGACAATGGATATAATACTTAATTATTTTTTTGTACATACTTATAATACATAGGAAACACCCAGACAAACACAAACACTTAAGTTTAGCACAATAAATGTTTGTGTCCTGTGGGAATCGAACCCACGACCTCGTGATCAGCAGTCCGGTACTCGAACCACTAGATCACAGACGTCGTCAATTCTAAGCTGTTACTGAGGATATCATAGAAAAACCCAATAACACTGCTCCACCTGAGAATCAAACCCAGGACAGACAAGCTTAAATAAATCGCGCTAGGGACCACTCAGCTAATGAGGCAGTTTACAAATGATGTGTATCGAATTTAATGAAAATTGTTAGTCCATCCCTACTTATTACAAATGCGAAATTAACTGTGTCTGTAAGTATCTCTGTTAAAGCCTCAACCACTGAACAGATTTTCATGAAATTTGACAAAGGGAAACATTGCTACCCGAAGAAGGACATCAGCTAACTTTTGTCTCAACAATTCCTGTGGAAGGCAAGTGCAACTGTTGCTAGTAAATAAACAAACCAACAAAATACTTAATTCAGACCAGACCACTTGAAGCACGCTAGCCTCGCCATTTAATAAAGACTGATTGATTGAAAAAATTAAAATATTCAATGATTACATGTAACCGAACCCTCGTGTTAGGCCGGCGATATGCCAGACGTAAGAAGTCAATGATTAATTGCCCAGTGTTAAGCTGACACAATTTTATAGCCCCGTTTTAAAATAGATATTTTGTTTGATAGATAATATTGAAACAACGATAATGGTAACAGCGACAAAGTTATTTGTAGATGAGTCCTAAATGGCAGATATATAAATGAAGTTTTAAACGGATTTGGAGTAAAAATTATGGTAAAAATATATACCTAGTAAATGAAATTGCAAACCTATTCATTTGCCATATCTATTTGCTGTTACTAAGGCCGTTTCCTCTCTCTCTCTCTCTCTCTCCATTAATCATTTATATCCTCTCTACTTGACTCCTTGAATAAGAGACAAGAGTGAACATGCCATACTTTACCACATTTGCCACACTAGGTTAGTAATCACCACACACATACAAATGTCTGTGGTGTCTCCCTGGCCTTATTTCAACAACGACTGCAACCCTTCATTTTGACACTGTTGTAGACAAAGTCAGATGTGATAATAAAACGAAATCTTGATTTTATCAAAATCAGCTTTAACTTACCATAATCAATCGGTATAAGCAAGAAAAAAAATATTCCTCGTTCTTTCGGAGATATTTAAATTAGACAAAGTCGTATTTCTAATTCGTTCCAAAGAAAATTGTCGCAAGGTCAATAATGCCACTGTTGGTATATACCACATTATGAATTGCAACAAAGTTCATAACATATTTTTCTACCAACATTTTGCAAGGATCTCCAAAACAAACAGGAGATACAATGATATAATGAGAGCGTGACTAGTCATCACGTCGCAGACTATCCTCATTGTCATCAACGGAATCATTCTCTAACGAGGTGACTCAACAAGCTCACTTTACTTATATCCCTGAAGAACACTTACGCGCAGAGTACGTATGTCAACTGTATCAAATAGCATAAATACACTGTTACACTTTGATGTTGATAAAGAACTTGTTCCTTACTAATTGAATCCTTCTGTTTTTTAGTTTTAAAAAAAGAAAGAAGCAAGACTGACAGTGGAAGGAGGGTAGGGAGGCCTTTGCCCTGCAGTAGGACGATAATGGCTAAATAAAAAAAAACTGTCAGTTTTATATCTATCGTCTAGTACCCATAGTACAAGCTCTGCTTAGTTTGGGACTAGATGATGCTGTGTAAAATCACGCGAAATATTAATTTATTATTTACACTATTGATATATCTTTTGCCCATCGAGGTAGGTAGATACTTTGCACCTGCTATAACTACGCACTTTTGCTGAATTTCGTTGATTCATTCCCTCCTTGTAGCATGATCATCAGTCTAGGGTGCTCTTGAGATTGTGATACGTTCATCGAGGTCAGTCCCTTCCATTTATTTCGACTGGAAAGGCCCCTGACACACAAACGTGGTAATTTAAGAGAGGAGTTCTTTTTGCTATTGCTATCCCATATTTCAACGAGTTTCAATTATTACTAACGGCAACATTTCAATTATAGAACTTTCCACAAAAAGCAAAAGAGCATGTAACATATGTTATTGTTGCCCTAACCTAAAGAGAGACAGCGACTCCTTGAAAATAATTCATTTGATTCACCTCGGAGTCATCATCTTGAATACGAGCATAGAACTCAACATTAAAAGCGGTCATATCGTCAGTTTTTTTAGCTATAATTGGACCAACAAATGGTCACTAAATACAATATCGTTTCCGATCTGTCTCACAATATCGGATCCAGTATTCAAATCGAAATTTAATCATATTCATGTGTATTTACTGTATAAACAGACTAAATACGCAAACACCTTCCAATAAACTGATCAGATAATATCATTATCGTATGGCAAATTTGACTATTGCCAGCTTAAACCCCTACAAAATTTTTCGAGGACAGACTTGATGGCCTTTATAAATATGCCCACTTCACGGTACAAACTTCAAGTCTTCAACCACATCAATTTGGAATACTTAGAAGTTTCATTAGAACTGAAAGAGGCCGACCGTCAGTTTAATATCAAATATGAATGATTCAGGTAAACGACATGTTGTTTCAGTACTCAGGGAGACTGCCGACACGAGTAACGCTGGTACCACAGTGCGAGCGGAGCGGGTAAAGTAAAGTTTGTTGTAACTTTTTGTCAACTTTTGTAGATTCATAAATAAGAGAATTCTCCTGAAATCACCACGTTTTTTTTTAATGCACCGCAAATTATCTTGCCATGATAATACGAAACAGGCTGAAATAAGTTGCAGAAATGTTGAACAAAGCTATGCTATCTTATGGTATTAAAATAAAAATTGCTGCCAATTTTTTGGACTATTGTACCATAAAGTAGAGCTCCAAAACTGTGAAAAGTTACATTTTTAACGTCAGGATTATAAAAAACATCCTTCTATAAAAAGTTCTCGCTTCCCTCTTCCACTCTCGCTGCCGCAAGTGTCACTCTGGTTTCAGTCTTACCTATAGCATTACGTATCGACAAAAGACAGCTTAATAGCAGTCAATTTGAGGTGTATTACACGATAATGTTTGTTTTATTGAACGTTTACTTAATAGTTTGCCCGTTTATATGAAATATAGTCCTGAACTATGTACCTACATTAAAAACGAATGAATTATTGAGCACTAGTACATATTTAACATTCAGTACATATTTAAGATGTATGATCAAACACCTGTCAAACTAAAACATTTGGATATTTAATAAGGGGATATTATTATGAGCGATTAATTTGATTATATTATAATCCATGTTATGGGGATAATATTCTTATAACATGTGCCTCACGTGTTATAAGGATATTACGAGGAAGTTTAACAAAAATTTCCTGTAAAAATGTAGTCAACTACTGCCAAATTTTACATTATAATAGAGCTCTGAATACTACGTGGGACATGTCCGTGTTACGTGGATCAATATTTAAATTTAAACTGGATTGCCGGAACGTCCATACATTCGAGATTCAAAGTATGTTAGCGTAAATACATGGAATCTAAAATTGGACAATAGCGAATCCATTTGCTATCAATGTTTGATTTTTTATCGCAACGTGTACATACCTCCGACTATTTCAAACAGTCATAAAGTACTTTTTCCTTTATCTGGTATTTAGCTTTAGTTTGTAGTTGTACTGGATATTTTGGTATTCGAAATTTAGTTTTAGTTGTTTTTTTTTTTCAGTTCAATAAAAACTCAATTTGTTTAGAGCTAGCAGATTTTGCCCGGAGGATTTTTACAATAAGCGTAAGCAGTTTTATTTAAGTGTAATTAGATATCAATTTGTGAGCTGAGGAAGCTCGTAGATGTGAGTGAAAGTGACGGTACATTTTGTCACGTAATCGGATTACTCGGAGCCCGTAACTCCCGCTTCCTCACATTCAGACGACGCGCCGCTTTTGTTTTTTAAAAGGAACAATTTTGGACATAAATTTTTTATTTGTGCGTGTAAATAATACTGTTGAACCGTTTACTGTACGCAAACAGTCAGTTTTTGAGTGAGTCTTGCTTGCCTTCATACAATATTTAAATAAACTCAGTAGCTTTTTCCTGGTTTGCGTTCGAAATACAAATATTTTGATATACCCACGCATTGGTAAAGTACTAAATTATAAATACAACTTCAAGGGATACGAGTAAATCATTAGTATAAATATTCGGTATTACATAACAAGTTTACTGAAAATTTAATGCAATCCCTGAGGAAATAATCTAATTCCACAGAATTTTATAAATTTATCAGTTACCTTCACGGTTTCTTTGGAAATAAAATTAATTTCAGACTTAACCGAATACCAAAGGAAGAAGGATTAGAATAGAAAGGATATATGGATATAAGCTAGCGATTTTAGGTACGAATAAACAAGAGCAACCCATTTGAGAACCATGATTTAATGATGATACTGTTATGACGTAACCACGCCTCCCATTGATATCGCCGTATGTATAAATTAGATAGAACACATTTTTAAATAGGTATTTAATTATAAGTGAGCGTGGAATGGGTGTTGCTCACATAAATTCAAGTCACAAAGTCCACGGTGCGGAGGTAGTGGTAGTTGTAACATACAGTGCAAACTAGTCGGCGAGAGCGGCCGTGGCGTCGCCGCCCAGTGCCACCGCGTAGCATTTTGTTACACATAATCGGATTAGGGGCGAGTGTCGTCTGCGTATGCCGTCGTATGCGCCTTGCACGGTGCCCGCATATAAATACGACCCCGACCCTTACTCAGGATTTAAATACGGACTCCACTAGATACAGAAATAATGAGCTTACAATATCATCAAAGAAAAATAATTCCACGTACTGCGGCATGTTATGAAGCATTACAATTTCTGTTGAGTTTGGCAGAGATACGATAGATATACATATATTCCCCCATATGCATAAAGAGTGGTGCTAGGCGACGGAGCCAAACTCAGCCTTCAATTACACGGATCACTTGGCTTGTGCTCAGCCCCACTAGCTAAAGCCCTTCCTGGAGCCTTCTAAAATTACCCTGAGACATTTCTTGATATATCAAACCATACCTACCTTGGGAAAATTGCTAAAATTAAGACATCGAACAAAGAGATATTTTAAAATTATAACAACGTGAGAGGTAAAAAATACATCAAAAATGTGCAGTAAACACTAAGATGCGCCACAATATACATAAAACAACAAGATATAGTGAAATAATCGTGCTCTTATCGTAATCATGCATAGCGTGACATCGACCGTTAGACGCTCAACTAACTAGTAAGCTGTACGGTCTCAAGCGGCTACACTACGGTGAGATATGCTTCCGGTGGTTCCCGGGAAAGATCTATTTATGCGTTATGTTCCGCGCTGTTTCTGTTGGTGTCAATAAGCTGTGTGAACAGGGCATTAGCGGTACAATCGACAAAATATTTCTCTCCGGAATCACGTCGGGCAGACTGTGTATAAATGGAGTGCCTCACTTACCAAACTTCGGAAGATGGCAACTAAGGTGCTCCACCACAATTACCGCTTGCGTAACCCTGGGAAAAATATTTTTCTCCGTGAATCTAACGTGTAAGTAAGTCTTATTACAGTGGTTGTTCTTATAATTAGGCAGGGGATCATTTCAATAATACTCCGTGATATTGCTCGGGGGTGTGGCATCTTACATCTAACATGCTGATTTACTTTACTGTACTTTGTGAGGAAGAATTAAGTTTGTTCTCTTTAGACTATTTTGTAGTGGGTACATTGGTGTTTGCTTGTACTCAAGAAAAAGAAAATTCAATTGGACATGATCTACTTAACTTAATAATTTGAAATAAAAATGCTAGGGCCGCTAGTCGGTGCTATAGATACAGATATCTATGGAACTAAAACACAAGGACTATATTGTAATACACCTGCTTCTAACACAACTGCAGCAATTGGTAACTAATACTCAGTGTTGTTCGTAATGTACGATAATAGACTGAGACAATAGTGAAGGTAAATAAGAAATACTTTAGTTCTACAGAAGTAGGTACAAGAAGTGAGTAACTATAATTTGTCGCAATAAATATTACCATTTTATGAGTAAACACTAAGAAGACACCTGTAAAAGACGTTATATTATTAATAAATTATCTTTTAACATTATCTAACTACTTACGCTAATAAAAATTATATTAAAACACACGTTATTATAAAAACATCGCGTAAATCGACTGAAAAAATAAACAATCTTAAACTTCAATATAACAATTGCATGTTATGACATACATAAACATTTTGTACTAGACGCGAGATATTTTGTCGGGTTAAATTCAATACTAGAGCCATAGAAAACGAATAAATAGTTTCAGAATTCACGCAAATATGTATAACGATAAGTAAGTACATTGTATATTGTGCCGAGTTAAAATGTCGCGAGTGTTTAGAGGTCTCCTATAAATAAATAGGTAAATCGGTCATAATCAAATGATTTACTCACTACGAGATAATGTGTTCTAGATTCAAATTACGTAGGTACATTGATAACAAACTATTATAATTAATGAGGCACTATATTCATTAATTTTCAAAGCGCATTTATAAGTCATAACATTATTCCGCATGAAATCAACGCTCGGAAATGTGGACCGGTGTATATTTATTTGGAAAAATAATTGGTAGGGACAGAAAAGCATATTGTAAAGCAAACAAACAAGTATTGTAGAGTAACCGGCGCGGGTGCGGTGTCCGGCAGTGGAGGTCGCTCGCTCATTGAGCGCTCGCCAATTGAGATAATGGCCTCAAATGCAGATGATTACTGACCCGTTCATTGGAAACTAGCTGTTAGTAGCTCGCTGCGTTCGCGATTTATACCATTACGATACGATAGGGCACTTCTATTAAATTAAGTTAACGTTAACCACGCGTGCGGCCGCGATGAAATGTGTTTACCTGCGAAACGAATATATTGTACCTAAATGCACGCGATTAACGGATAGCGCTTGAATTGTAGCGCACTGTAACACTGTAGAGGTTATTCGAAAATAGAAATGGAATACAGTGAAGTTACTTATAATTTGATTTTACGCGGCACCATGCATTTGCAGACTTTTGCGGTTTACCGACGCTTTATTACTAATCGAGAATCGTTATACGCATTGTGTTGTTGCGTCAAATCACAAATGTGGTGGTTTCGTTGAAGGACAGTTTTATGCACGATTGGGAATGACATTTCAGCACAAAATGTTTCTCAACTAACAACATATTATTTGAGTTGTATTAACTGCCTATGACTGCATTTTATCTTATTTATAATCGTTCCCGTTGTTAATTACTGGTTATGACATAATTTTATTATTACGAGTGTGCAATAAAATTCAATGTACCATTAAGTGTGCGCGTGGCTCAATGATTTACACAGTAACTTTCGTCGTAACCGAGATTTACGGTGTCACACAAACAGCTATTTTTGAAACAGTTCGACTCTCTTCAAACTTTAATTATAGACGTACAATATAACAAAATAATATTTAAGCTCTGTGGCTTGCCTTGAAAATAAATACTGTTCCAGTTTATGAGTGGCGGAATGCACGTTACGTTTTAGAACGTTCGAAATTCGAATGAAGTGAGTAAAAAAAGTTTCGCAAGTTCATATTTCAAACGAGTTTATTAGAATAGAAAATGATTGACGGAAAGTGATGCGGATACCTAAGATTAGAGCCGTGACAATGTTCGTCGAAATTTATTTTAAATATTGGCTAACAAATTCGCTTTTGCATTATACTCATACCATCACGCCTGTATTCTCGAAGGGTTAGGCAAAGGTGTACTGATGTACACCAATAGATTACCAGAATGTTTAAATCCCATGTAATAAAGGACGAATCCATTACTGTTAGGGAGAATTTCATTAAAAAGCCCAATATCAATTTCCTCGACCTGGAAATCGAAATCGGACAGTTGGCGCTTACGAACACTATGTTGTTAAATTACCCATTTCACTTAAAATAAAATAATGTGAAGTAGTACTTAGATAAAATCATGATTATTCATTACATGACTGAAACAAAACAGTATCGTGTCGGAATTACCCATACAGCATATTTTGACACGCTGCTATCTGATTTTCATAATACTGATGATCGCGATATGACATTTTTATCGCGCGATAATTACAAAAATAAACATAAAATGCTCGGCTACTGTGGTGTTAAAGAGACTTGTTTAAACGTTTTTATTTAATTCGCGTCGCGGTTGTGCGGCGTGACTGTGGCATTTTTTTCTTCCTAGCGCCTTTTGGACCAAGTGCCAAGTTCTTGTTTAGCACAAAGTAGAATGAATTGTGAAGTGAAGAGCGACTATGGAAAGTTAAAGTCAACATTTTAAATTTAGAATGGAACACGTGACAGCTTTCCACGTGATCCTTTCATCACTCACAATATACTGGCAAATTCCTAATCTTCCATTTTCAAATATTATGCCGATAAGTTTTTTAGAACGCTACTACTAGCACATTATAAAATATAATTTTGTAAAAAGATTTTTTAATATTTTTTTTACTAAGTGTTATTTATTATTATTAGACTTTCTTCTGCGTGTTTCATATTGTGTGCTTTATGTTATTGTGAGTTGAATGGCAATAGCTCTCGCCCAGACATGGGACCTAAACATACCAGCGATGCAACCACAACCTACGCTAATAGAGCTTTTATGTAGACATTTATGTCAACATTTTAGGTATTGTAGATAGAAGAGATAAATAGATGTAGGACATCGTATACTTATGTATGGTTCCCGCAAAAATAAAACGAATTCCGTCTGTGTATGACGAACTAACGCTAGATTCTAGAAATAATGTGTGCTACAATGTAAATACTAACTCGACACACGTAAAAACTAAATAAATTGTCTAGTGCCACGCTTGACATGCTTTTGTGTCGAAAATAAATGTTGAAATCATTAACTTTTATTTTACGACGACCATATTGGATTTACATGATCTAGCGAGTCACATGATGGCTAAAATTATATCGAATGCTGCCGTGTTTCTGCAATACAGCTATTTCGTCTGTGGCTTTTAAAATAGAGACGCTCATGCGAAAAACATAACCTTACTTCGGATTTTATTGCAGTTTGCTCAAACTTTGTCGCTAAGAATCTATTTATTTGTGCAAATAGCAGACACAATGTTTCTGGAATTATAATATTGGCTACCAAACACGTATATATGTAGAAATACATTGTAGAAACAATGCGAACTATATGTATATAAAGACGCTGTATAAGTATTTGTTTGGAATCAAACTTTTGTTATAGTTGTCAAAAAACATAAAATAACAATGATTTGGAGGTTAAGTGAACTTTTAGTTTGAACTTGTATTATTTTGTGTTGATAAGTTATTTTCTTCAAATCTATTAGGTATAAAGATCTCTTCATATTACGAAATATAATTTTTGAGAGTAGAAACTTAAAAATGTTAATAATAACCTGCACAAATCTGTGGTATTTTTTCAAGGTACTTCAAAGATAATGTAAAGATATAGTCAACCGCGTTTCAGTTTCAGTGATTACGAAACGGTTTATTTATTTCTGAGCTAGCTATTCTCCACGGTGTTACTCGCATTTTTAAAAAAAAGGTAGCCAAAATTACTCCTTCTAACATTAGCTCTGCATCTGCGAGTGAAAGTCCCGTCAAAATCAGTCCAACTGTTTTAGAGATTAGGTGGAACATACAGACAGACAAAAAATTAATAAATTGATTTTTTGATGTAAATTTGAAATTACAAACAGACACTTAAACTTTATTTATATGTTTGTATGTATGTACGAGTGTATAAGATTTCTATTTCCACTTTGTGTGACTACCTCATCAGTTTAATGGTCGTAAGAACTGTCGAGTGTGTGGTCCCCATTCAAGTTTGATTCGAGTAGTTATAAAGTTCTTTCGGCTCATATGATAGATATAAATCTTAATATTAACATTATATCGGCCATAAATACGATGTAGGTACAAATTATTGCAATCATTAAACGAACTTTAGTATCTAACAGAAAAAAATTACATTGACCGACTTCCTATCTATCTGGATAGTGTTAATTTTTTCCTGAAAATCCAGTATAAAATAAAAATCCTTTCATATTCGCACTATTTTCTTGTCATTGATGAAATTACACGGACCGTTTATAAACAATTTCAAGGAAGCATTTATCATGAAGCTTCAATAAAAATGAATCCTATAAAATAGTTAGATTGGCACGGAACGGCGCCGTAGAAATGTCAGCGAGGAGTGAATGGACTCAAGTTTTTGTTTATTTATTTCTGCATACGTCCGCATGCATGTGCCAACAAAGCAAAGAGATCAGAAAAGACTCAAAACAATGAAGTCATTAGTCGTTGCTATTTCCAGCAAATAATGTTGGTAATAACTTCTACGAAATTGTAATTGAGTTTATCGTGGATTTTTCTTATCTTCGACCAGATCGAGGCAGTAAAGTTAGCCCAGCTAAACGTTACTAAAATAGTTCCAAGTTTTATAAAGTGCACCAACACTATTCTAAAAGCGCATAAATATATTTTATCTTGTCATCGTCTCCACTAAAACGCAATCAATCAATTTTAATTTTATATCCAACTGCTTTCGTTTTATTAGTAGTTAAATGTATTTTTGCCGTCAATAAAGTTTAGAGTATGACGAACGAACTATTGGTTGGTTTTATTTATTTTCGCGGGAGAACTTTATTTAAAGCGTTTAGCGTGTAGTGTTGTGACGTTCGTGGAATCCATTGAGGGTTAATAAACATTAGTTATGTAACGAAGTTCAATGACGTGACACCGACGCAGGGTATCGGTTTCTAAGTGGATTAGTGCGGGCTATCATAGGCCAGCCGTGCAGTGCGTGCGCGCAGCGCAAAGGTCGTGTGTGCAATCGTCTCGCAAACTAACGCAACCAGTCTCAGCTGAGGCCCAACTAGCTGTCACTCACCACTCACGACGCGGACGACACAAATTATTTCTATACCTTCAACACTAGATAGTCACTTGTATCCGCTCATTATTAAAATTTTCTATTCTGATTAAGTTAAAAATGTACGCAGCTCTATATTTAAGCCGCCTGCCAAAAATATGAACCCACCCGTGCAAATATAATAGGATCAAACTCGGACCGAAAAAAGAACAACTAGGCGGCTACGTTAAATTCATTCCATCACTAACCTACCTCACTACTTAAAAGATTGAGTAAGGCTTCATAAAGGCTTAGCGTTTGCTAATGTCAGGCAAAATTCGGTCATTAGGTACCCGAATACGTAGATGTACAGTACGAAACAGTTTTGTTTAGAATTCCACCATGCTTCTTCTACGTCATTATTTATTAACAAAACATCCGTAGAAACAGCACGGGGAAATTCAACGTCAAGATTCATGGCTCTGTTCGTGTTCAATAATCAGTTCCACATTTTCGTACCAAAGAATTTATTTCGTGTTTTATTGAACTGATGATGTAGAGGCAAGCTGTTTCTAGAGATAGCTTCAGATACCTACTGACTTCGAACAAAATTATGGTAAGATATGCGGTCCGAAGTCAACAACCAGAGCTTCAGGTACGAAGTCCCTGATATAAGTTTACAAACACACTTAAAGTAACAAAGTCACGATATTTAATCCCTTTCCCGGTATGTTATCGCACTCGACTACGGAGTACCCTTTGCCTAAGCTAATATTTGCATTTCCCTGTAAATAGCAAGTGACTATGTTTTGACGCCTACACACAGCTTACACTGGGTTGTGTGAACGACGTTAGGTCGAAAGCTATTCGCTATAATCAGAAGTCAATAGTCTCTCCTATTAATAATGTTGATTTAACGTAATACTGCGAATGTCGGTTGTTGTGTTTGAGAGATAAAACCGAAAATTGATGTTGTGGGCACGCACTAATCCTACATTTATCAGTAGCTAGATTGAAAATTTTATATGTATTATTATCATTTATCTTACACCCAATGTCAATTTCTGAGTCTACATCCACTGTGATCATCTCACTTCTTTCATTACAAAATATATTATTCCCCTATTTCAAGTCTATTTTATTGTTACAGATGTTAAATTTCGCGCAGCCAAAATACATTAGATTCTGTCAGCGAATTTCAGCGAATTAATTGTAGGCAAACAAAAAAGTTAAACAAACTCCCGAATTACGTTAAACTGCGGCCAAACAATGAAGTTTCGTTAAACATTGTATAATATTATAATAACTGTAGTCAAATTAAAAGGTTCACCACATAAAATGTGTATGTAAGTAGTAAATTAACAACAAACAAACGGACGCTAATGGCTTTACAGGAATCATGTTAAATCACGTCGAATGTGGAGTGAACTTGTTTATTTTGCTACATTCGTGGACTTATCGTGTCATAGAGATGAGTATTGGCCTTCGTCCAAACACTTTCACTCAAATCATGTGGCCGTTGCACAAAACTGAAACGCGTACATTTTCTCAAAGAGTGTTATCGTACTTACTCCGAGATTCTTGCGGCCACGCAACCAATGAAATAGCTGTTTTATTGAAATTTTATTTTTGGTCGTTTTAATAAGTTTCAACAATCATTTCATGAGTTGTTTCTGTATATAACTATGACTAGTGCAGCGTTATTTCTAGAATTCAACAAATAATAAAAGCGCACAGTTTTTCTCGAGTCTCGTGTTTTTCGGAGATGGTCAATATAAATACCAAACTGTCTACCAATCTTACTTTTATAGAAAAAGAGAAAATACTGTAGATGGCGACAAGCGTGGCGGACATCCATTAGACGCCCTCGAAGTGCACGGAAAGGACCATTAATTGTCGGACGAACGTCTCGCCGCTTCACCTGAAACACTACCTTCGGTAAACTAACTTGCAAACTTACAAGATACTCATGTTTTAGCCGAACACGCGCTGAACAGGGGTTGTCCTCAAAGAGCATCGAACCGTATATGCTGTCAGTATATTTGTATACAGATTGGTAAAGTGATCGAACGACACAGTTTAAATGTTAAAAGTAACCGCGTGCCATTGAGGATACACAATAACGGAATATTATATAGACACATAGCAAAAAGTAAAACAAAAACTCATAAAAATATTTTGGAAATGTATGAGGAATAATATTTAAGTATTTATTCCCAGTAATTGTTGTCATAATGATACCTATTTAGTTAGTTTAGTTCTTCAGTCACTTGGAAACTTCCCCCAAAGGTACTTTAATTTAAGGGACTTTTTACTTCATCATCAATATAACTGCCTAGTGGTTCTAAATCTGGTGGTCCCAGGTCGAGCAGTGTTATTTTTTATTTTATTTTATTTTAAAGGCTCACCAACAACTACTTATACTATTCTATTAATAAAAATACACAATCATACCGATGAGTTATGAGTTAAGTATAGCAGTCTTTTACAGGCGAGCACAACATAATAATAATAATATTTTTTATTAGCAACCAAATATTACAACCAATTTATGAGCCCTGCCTCCTTAACTAAGTAGAAATCTGTATCTCAGGAGACAGTGCCTTCCAGGAGACATGCGCTTAATAAAGGTGTAAGTTGACAGTCATCAAGTTGACGTTTTAACAAATACAAAAAATCGAAAAGCATCTTTAGTACATTATGATTAACCGATTCAATAAACTAATTAAATTAAAATAGGACTGTGTGACTGTGTTAGTGAAATTCTGTGTGAAATAGTCTCTCAGTAGCTGCTCGGAGTCTTGATTGGTGCCCAGTCAATGGCAATTTGCCCCTTATTACATGGAACCTAGAAACATCGAACACATGTGTGTACACATGTGTGTACATTATTTATTAAAATTATGCACAAGTTTGTACAAAGGCGGACTTAATGCTCTAAGCATTCTCTCCCAGTCAACCATAGGGAGATATAGAGACAAAGTTAGCTATTAGTGACCTTTGCCTAACCCTTCGTACATAACAACATGTTATGAAATCATAAATACATTGTTAGATGCACTGTAACAAATAGAAACATTCTAAATATAGAAAATATGGCCAGTCGCTTTCAACGCATCCATCAAGCATGCCGCAGAAGGCGGAAGTACAGTCCTGTTTCAATTTTACCATCATAATAATACTTGACGTAAAAAAAGAGCTCTCCAACAATATTGGATTCAAAGATTGAAGTTGGTAATTGATTGGGTTGACAATTGGAAGACTTCTAGTCGAAGACAATTTCTCTTATCACATTAAACTTAAGCAGTACTTCATAGTGCATTTATAAAAGTTTGGATGGTACTTGATTGCACTATGAGAAGTTTTTAAAAATACAATAATCGCACAAGAGCAGACAAGAAAGGGATCGTGCGAATATACCTACCAACTGGACCCCTTCAAGGAGCTAGGAAGGGCAAGTGCGATGTTTAAACGGTTGGAGTCAGACATATTCCCCCCGGCTCCCCTTTTTTGGGGTGCAAAAAATCTTTACGTATCGTCTGCTATAGGCGGCTGAGTTGTTGAGTACTTGTGTCCGAATAAAAACCGCAATTGCCTTCCCTTGCCCTACGGCTATAGTATTCGTCACATTTACTACTAAGTACAGTGATAAACAACCCATGTCAACTACTCTCGCACTACAATAAAGCCCTGCCATAAATTATTTTGACATACTTAACATATCGTTAACAAAGGGAAATTTTTAATCGAATATTCAACATTCCAACGCAAGCGAATGTTGCATTTTTCCAGAAAATATTTTGGATTATTCGTATAATTTAATTTAATTTAAAAGAGTTACGTTTATGACTCAGAAGAGAAAATTATAAATAAAAATATATTAAGCACATGAAATATTTTTAACTTTAACTAAGTTATCAGGAAAACTTGCGGGAAGTTTAAAAAGTATAGGATTCCGGTTTAAAAACAAAAGAAAGTAGATAGAGTGAGCTTGCAGTCTCTGTTCTCATGTAAGTTGCATCAGCAGTGGGGATCTAATCTAATGGCTCATTTACATAAGATGACAAATCAGGCTTAAGACTGCGATATACGCCGTTGACCTTGCTCGAGTGGGCGTTCCCGATGAAAAGTACCGCGCGCGCTGCCGCACCCCCTGGCACTGACTACGCGTTGCACTCACACATTGACTGGGCGTTTAGACTAGGGTTGTCTACATTTTTCGGCCGATTAAATAAATAATTTTAAATATTATAGTTTTTTATACGGAATGATAAAAAGGTTTGTTTGCTTGTTATTATTATCAGTGTTAGACTTTCAGATAATATAATGATATCAATTGACAGTTTAAAGGCATGACATAAAATGTTTTGGAGTTCTTTAAAAAAACACTTAGGTATATTGAATTTATAATACCTCTACTGATAGAAATGTTTTCGTTGAATATTTTTTTTTCTATAAGAATTTTAGATATGATACTGAAGGAACCTTTTGCTTATTATTTATTGACACGGAAAACTTACAGCTAATTAAAACCTTAGTAGCAGTAACTTGATCAGCTGATAGCTGATAACAAGTTTTTGCTTATAGATAGATTTTGTTTTTTCTAATTAATTAGAAAAAACAAAATGAAAAGGCAAACAACAAGCAAGTACCTACTATTAACAGATTTTGTAATAATAACATTCTTAATTATTTCCTTAAAAATTTTTTTTTGCGTTTTACTCGCAAATCGCGAGAGCTAACCCTCTCGTCGTCGTCGAGTCTTGCCAAAAACTTCAGTTCAGTGCAGCAGTGCAGGACGAGACACTAAGCTGAACGGACCTGCGACACTTTTCTTTGTAAATCGAAGTACTTACATACTCGTAGTTTCGTAATACTTTCATCGATTTTTAGTAATCATATAATGGGGTTATTTTTGTGTGTCTGTGTACATAAGAATTTTTAATATTAGCGTGTATTGGTGTACATAAATTATTTAAATATACTTAGTCGTTATTGTAATTGTAATAAAGTAATTCTGTGCGTTATAATTATGTTTATTTATAATATCAAAATGGGTGACAAAAGAAAGTATAAAAAACATAATTCGAAATTAAAGAATCAAGAGCACAATACAAAGGGTAAAATGGTAAGTGGGTACTTTTCAAATCTATATATTTTTAATATTTGTTTAAGATGATATTGATAACAATAGGCATAACCCAAATGGCTAACTCATATAGTGTGCGTAGACCATACTTCTTATATTTATACACTTGCCTATAGTTACAGTAAATATAATTTACCTAGCTATCTGTCAATATTGCCGGAGGCCGTAGGTACCGCTGGCATCGCGTGCCCCGCGGAGGTATATTATAATGTATAAAGGATATTTTTTATACAATGCGCAATTTTTTTCAAAATAAATGTCAATTTCATAATCAACCCCCTAGAAACCTCGACAATTCGACATTGATACCCATGTCAGTTATGAAAAAAAACCGCCATCTTGGATGTCAAAATAAATTACTATTTCGTAATTAACACCCCAAGAAACTCGATATTGATACCCATGTCACAGTTAGAAAAAAAAACCGCCATATTGGATTTAAAAGTAAATGACAATTTCATAATCAACACCCCAAGAAACCTCGAAATTGATACCCATGTCATATTAATGAAAAAAAATAATAATATCCGCCATCTTGGATTTTAAAATAAATGGCAATTTTGTAATCAACACGCCAAGAAACCTCGAAATTGATACCCATGTCACAGTTATGAAAAAATAATGTTCGCCATCTTGGATTTCAAAATGAAGGGCAATTTTGTAATTAGCACACCAAGAAACCTCGAAATTGATACCCATGTCACATTTATGAAAAAAAAATGTCCGCCATCTTGGATTTCAAAATAAATGGCAATTTCATAATCAACACCCCAAGAAACCTCGAAATTGATACCCATGTCATATTAATAGAAAAATAATAATGTCCGCCATCTTGAATTTCAAAATAAATGGCAATTTCATAATCAAAACCCCAAGAAACCTCGAAATTGATACCCATGTAATATTAATGAAAAAATTATGATGTCCGCCATCTTGAATTTGAAAATAAATGGCAATTTCATAATCAACACCCCAAGAAACCTCGAAATTGATACCCATGTCATATTAATGAAAAAATAATAATGTCCGCCATCTTGGATTTCAAAATAAATGTCAATTTCGTAATCAACACACCAAGAAACCTCGAAATTGATACCCATGTCACAGTTATGGAAAAAAAATGTCCGCCATCTTGGATTTCAAAATAAATGTCAATTTCGTAATCAACACCTCAAGAAACCTCGAAATTGATACCCATCATACCCATGTCAATTATGACAAAAAAAATGATGTCCACCATCTTGGATTTCAAAACAAATGGCAATTTCGTAATCAACACCCCAAAAAACCTCGAAATTGATACCCATATCATTTAATGAAAAAAATAAGTAGGTTCGCCATCTTGAATTTAATTTAAAAAATAATTTTACATTATAAAGTTAAAATCAATAGGTACCTATAATTTAAAAAATAATTGCATATTAACACGCAAGGTAACATTGTACTTGAACTTAGTTAAAAATTAAAATAGTATCCCGAGCTGCTAAAATTTTGTTTTATAGCTAGCACGGGCTCACCCTATCAAAACATTCTAAGATTTACACACACTAATAAACCCTTTATACTACTACTAATACACAAAAGTATCGAGTATGTAGCTCCATTTTGCGGAAAAAAGCGACACAGGTCCGTTCAGCACGGCGCCTCGTCCCGCACTAAAGTATTGGGCGACAGAGGGGCTGCTCAGGGAACTTGCGAGTATCGATTACGTAAAAAAATCATATAAAATCATTAAAAAAGTTTTTCAAAAAAGTGAGCCGAGAGTACTCTCGGCATAGTACTATTTAATATTCTGATGGATTAAAAAAAATCCTACAGTTCATAGTTTAAAAGAAAAAAGGTTGTAACGAAGAAAACGGAGGCTACTTTAGTCATTTATTTTTAATAGTTCAAATGTTTTTTTAAAAATTCTGGCCCGAGACGCACTTGCTCTGTATCGTGTAGATTAACATATATTTTTTTTGGATTTTTTCCGATAAAGATTAGGGAGAAAAAACGTTTTAATGTACCCCGAAAACGCGCAATCCACGTATGTCGCCGCCTTAACAAAGAGCGTCTCCGCCATGTATCTACATTTGGAACGGTCCTGATTGGCTCGGAACGACTCTTGTAGTGCCGATTTGGGAATGATGTATCAGTGATTGAGCTCCGAGAATTGCAATTGATTGCTTATATTTTAAAACATATTTATTTTGCCTTTCAAATGTAATCAACAATGTAATTTTTGTTATTCAATAAGCGCTAAGCAGATTCTCGTCAAATTTCCGGCTTTTTTGGATTTCATAGAGTTGAAATTCTCTTTTTAATGACCAACCGCCTTATATGCTGCAAGTCTTGGCTAAAAAACATGATGCGCCAATACTAAGGCATTTTTTCCAGCTGCTCGTTTGGCAGCAGTTTGGTTTCATATACATTTTATTTCAATTACTAACCATTACTTATTAAGTAAGTTTTTACTAACCGTTAGACCAATGTTGTCAAATAAATAAATAAATTATTATTATTATTTTAACAATATAAGATTTACGCTTACCGTAATTTCTTAATAAGCTATTATGAACTAAACCATAAACTGTATGCAAAACAAGAATTTACTACACCAAGCTTAGGGCATAGGGAAAGTATGAAACAGACACGTTTAAGTCGTAAAGCTGGCGAATTTAAAGCTTCTCATTAAATTTGTCTTCTTAGAAATTATGTATGTCATCCGCTCTTTAGATATTCGACTTAGTAATACGTATAACGGGTGTCGTTAAGTAACAAGAGCCTGTTGGAATGCCCGAGGTAATTACTTTTGCCCGCATCGAACTTAATGAAGGTTTAATTAAATATTGCATGACAGTGAGCACGATGATTAACTGATGACGTTCCAACGTGGATATGGAGGACAATTAGATTTTTGTAGAGGATCTTTTCACAGTGATTAGCTTCAACGAAAACGTGAGTGTAGGTACGCGTATTGATAGTGTTTAGAAAAATAAGGAAATGTTTGTCATTAAACTGTTGTCGTTTGAAATACAATTTTTTGTTAATTCTGTCTGTATTAACTCGTTTTTTGTTGGTCTTTTGATAGTAAATGTAGCACACTAGTCCACATCACTAAAGATGGTGGCGGTGATGGTGGACAGGTGGCGCAAAATAGTTAATGAATGCCTCAAGAAAAGAATACTCTTTAGGTAAATCTCTACCCTCTAGTTTGAGGAATACGGCGTGAGAAGGAAGATGTACAATCATCACAGTAAATAATCACTTGAGAAATGCATTTTTAAAGTTCAGAGCTAAATATTTCCCTCAAAACCTGTTGACTGAATTGTTGAAAAAAACTGTTGAATATTATAAAAAACGGTCTATCAGATGAACCTATTCAAAGTTATTGTATCCGTACAGTGATCGCAGCAAATAAACTTGACCATCATCCTCGATACAATTCAATAAAGTGAACGTGATCTTTTAGTTTCGCCATTCTTATTGAAACGAAGTGGTTGATATGTTTCAGCGCCAAAATATAATGTATACGTTCATCTCTATTCCTCTCAACAATAAGTAAGTTGAAGAACTTAATAAAATGCCGCTTAGCATTCCTTATTTACAGAACTAGAGCTTAATAAACCAGGACATGTGTGTGATTTTCTCGGTCTCTGCTCGGAATAATAATATGTTCTTCAGACGCTCTTTCATTTCGTGAATAATCTTTTGGTAAAATATGAGTTGATCGTAAAAAAATCTATGTCTATCAAGTGAGTTGCTTGACAGTATCTATGTTTATATAGAGATTCGACATGATTATAGACTTTGTTTTTTTAAAGCGCCTAAGCACAGAAAATTGATCTTTCAAATTTTATTTTTTTTTAATGTCGACATATCAAACACGTAGAACGATACGATGTCTGGATAGCTGCTAACCTTCGGATAAATTCAAAAATGGAACATTTGTATGTCTGGTCATGTTTAGATTTATGTCTAAAGCACATTAAGATTTCTGCCGGAAAAATAAAATTACTATATTGACTTGGCGAAGGACTGACACGAGTTAAGTTATAGGTCCCTGACGAGATTTTTTTTCTGACTTGCATTTTGTTTTTGGAGGTCTGGTTGTCTCTACATATGTAATATTCCTGTTTAAAACGCACAGACGAAGTTGAAGGAATAAAAAATTTAGGTTTATAAATTTGAAAACGAGAAAATCTATGAAAATTTTATTCCGTTCCATGCGTTGTTGAATTACCATACCTATTCAATTACAGATTCGCATCTTATATGAATACCTACACACAAACACTAGATGAATTGCGTCAATGACTAAAAATGACTAAAAATGTCTAAAAATATCTTATTTATGTGTTCTTACAACATTATCTGTGAACTTTGATATAATTCAAGTGCGGAGTCACATTAACTGGTTTGGATAAACTGAGGTACACCCCGGTAAGGCTGTTATGGCCACTTTTCGGTGACTGATTTGAAATTTCAATGAGTTTCAACCGTAACTGAAATTGAGTGGTGTTAATAATGTATGGGACTCCGAAAGAGCTTGCTGGGTTGTATCGTTGGGTATTTATTTAAAGAATTTTAGGTACATGTTTTTAAAACGATGGCCAGCACTTTCCCTATGTCACAAATGGTTTACGAGCCTGTTTTAACACATCAATATATAATATAGCCCGTATATAATCCATTGACCCTCAGGCATGCAGATTTCCTACAATACTTAGCGCAGTACCTATACTGGACTGCCAAGTCAGTCTGAAGTTCGCACTTATCTAGGCACAACTTTGACTTAACCAAATATTGCATTCCATATATTATTAATAATTATTATCACACACTGAGACGGCGAAGGAAAACATCGTGAGGGTACCCTCACGATGTTTTTATTCAGTGTCTGTCTGCCTGAAAGATTTCCTCGACGGCGTGTGAAGCCTGCCAACCCGCAATAAGCCAGTGTTGTAGACTGTAGCGTAACAACCCCCATTCCGAGAGGAGACCCGTGCCCACCAGTAGGATAATAAATGAGTAGATGATGATGAAGCTAAAATTTTATGAAGTTTCCGTCACGATTTAAGTTTAGGCTACATAAAAGCAGAGCGGCCACATGCTTTCAGCTAAAGAACTTACTAAAAACCCTATATTATTTACATTTTAACTAACTTGTACCTATGACCTTAAACTACAATTTGTTTTACAAATATTGGTACAAAGCTTAGACTTTAGGTTTTTAGACTACCCAAGTCTTTATTTAGGTAATTAACACGAACAAGTTTAGGAATTCGGTAAGTAAAAACACACGACATCGTAAGGTTTTTCAATAAACTCAATCATTCAGTTAGGAGACCATGAAAGCTGTTGTTCCCGAAGGGTTAGACAGAGGCATACTGTACATCCACAGTTCGAAAGTGTGTTTTTGTTTATGTGCCATTTTAATTGGAGCCGAGTCGATTGACATTAAGCGGGCACAAATTCAAACTCCGATTTGCTACTGAGAATTTTATGAAACAACCCAATAACACGTCATGCTCGACCCGGGAATCAAACCAAGGACTAGACTAATGACGGAATTTTAAAAACCTCTACCTATCCAAACGTCTCAATGAGAAGAGAAACCGAGAAACTAATAAAGTCGCTTCAACGTTCTTCTTCAAACACCAAAAGGTTCTACAAGGAGGACTTAAAACAATCTTTTCCGACCACTGAAACAAATATTTATTACGTAAAGTCAACAGTTAATTTCTTTTCTCTTTTATAAGAGACGCAAGAATTATGTGGAACATCTCTGGCATCTAGAACAACTTTATAAAAACTACCCTTGTTTGAAGACAACATCCCGGAAGAATAAATAGTAAATATGTATTTTATTAAGAGCTCTTTTATCTTCCAGCCAGTATCCAATATAATACGTTTTCGATTATGTTTTTTGAAGCTCAGCGTCAAGGGTTTTAAGTATTAAATTTTTTATGTCAAAATGTGTTCTAGGTATAACTTACAATTAGTTTCGAATCACTATGACTTGCTAAATAATAATTAATTTATTGAACAAGCTATTTATTGGTATAACAGAACCCTAAGTTCATTCTAGATTCACGATTTCACGCATTGCGCGTAAATAATTATCAGTTCGCACACTGTTATCAAAATCTTTCGTGTTATCTAAAAAAACCGAGTTCTTACGCATTGCATCACTTACGCGCGTCACTTGTGAAATCTGATAGTCGTATCACACTGATTTAGGATCAACTTTACTTTAGGCTTCACAACAACATGTTAAACTAACATCACTTACGTTTCTTCACACCAAAACTATGATAGGAGTAAATAGGTAAGTAGCCTTTTTGGCAGCAATAATTTTATTACGCTTCCTATTAATATTAGTTTTTAGATCATAATATATTGTCATTCTCCACTGTAAAACAAGCAACTATTCTGTAATTAGCTTTGAGAAGCACATTTCAATTGTAATGCGTCGCCACGCATTTTAACGTCAAAATCGAGAGCATTTTCTATTAGTTGGTCTGAGAACAAATATCACACCGTGACTAAAATTCGTAAAAAATTGTCGTAGCTTTTAGCCCCCGCTTCACGCCGCCGTCAATTAGCATGTCGTTTGAAGACACGCTGCGGCATCATTTAACAAGTTTCATATGGACGTAACATAGAAAAACTTGGGAATTCGAATTATGCCGTGCTAGCAGAGTTTTAAAGTCCGTTATTGTGAACAGAAATTGTGAAATGTGGCATTTTGTAGACGGTGACAGCGGGTCGGTAGCATGAAGTCGTGTGCGCGACAGATGAGTAATGACAACAACGCAGCGGCGTGTGTCGTCTCCGAACGTTCCCAGATGTGCGTCTGGATGTACGGATTGCACGAGTTATGCAAGCCGCGGAGAAATACTCCTTGTTGGTAATACGAACGAGAATACCGAGGCGGATTGTCGGGCTCGTCGGGAAAATTACAAACATTCGAACGTCTACACATTAATACAAACGACATAGTAAAATATCAAAGACTACCATAATTTAAGTCGTTCTGAACAACTTTAATAAAATTTATATGAACTATTTAAATCAAATACGATACAATTTTTTTTTTTTAGCAAATAACATTTATATGATTCTTGGCAAAATGTAGGTAATTTTCATACAACTCCCCTAAACAATTAGGAAGGTATTCTTGAAAAGTGTTGCTATAGACAAAAAATAAATTAAAACAAAATAGATATTATGACAGCAATGTAAAGAATTTAATAAAGTTTCCATCAATGTGTGACAAAAAATGCTAAAAAGTAGATGAAGTCACGCGGCCACGCTGTATGTTGTATTTAAAAGTGTTGGAAAACATAAAACTCCTAAATCTCATGGGTATTTACAATAAAAATAGTTATCTATCACCACGAACGCATCTCACACATGACTGCTCTCAACGAGATTTCTTTATTTACGCCCCCAATCACTCAACGCGACACTATAACGAAAACTTTATTACTATGACCGGCGCTTCAGAAGCTGCGCCCGCGCCACTTGATAACTATCCATAAAAAAGAAAACAAAACATCTCTACTACATTTTGAATTAACAGAACAAATATTTTTTAATCCGATACATAACATTATATAGATTATGGCGCTGATGACGCATATTACTGCACCTTATTCCAGTGGCTAAAAACTACTCGCCTTGTCATTGATTTATTATTTTTTTCTGTCCTGATTTATGTCAGTAAAAAGTGTTCGCACACACACTGCTATGTCTATTTGCGGCCAGGCCGAAATAACTGGCAAAACGAAACGTGTATCCGGTCCCTAGCCGACTCCCAAACTGCTGTTTACTCACATACGACCACCGTGCGCTTTGTAAGAGGGATTATACCACGATTTGTGGTAATGCGGTTGGCTCTTCAGTCGGAGTACACTCTTCCCTCTTTGGCTACTTGCTAAATCTTTTTCCTGCCAGATCACTCGGTGGGCTAATACTACGGAATAATGTTCTCCTCTAACTAATGCAAGCCGATGCGCTTTGAAGCTTTGATGAGCACCTGCGGCTTTCAATAACCCACATTGATTTAGAATCGCTGCAGCAACTATTTTAAGTTCGTAAATAATGAACGTATGCTCGCCTGTTCGGTTGGTTACTTTAAATAATTTATAGAGCAATACCTCAAACGTGAGGAGTTTACTGACCGAAACTTTATCAAAGAAACTCGATTACATTCTATAATTCAAATTGCTCTTTTAAATAATCACCTTTTTTTATTAAATTGTTTGCTCTGTTTAGTGTTTAGGTAGGCATGGCAGTTATTTATAAACTAGATTTCTAAATAGTGAAGCATCTATTGACATTTTTGAGGCGAACGGTTGGCCTCAAAAAACTCGAACCGGACATATTCGGTGTTGTTTTACACTCTAGCTAGTAAATCCCGTTGGAATGAAGACACTTGATCACCGTAAAATCCTGTGGTAACAAGACAGGTCCCGATAAATACAGTGCACAAATGAATCAGTGCTTATTAGTGGAGACGATTCCGAGCGAAGTAACGTTCACTAGTAACACTAAGTTTCTACCTGATTGGTACCTAAGTTCGCAAGACGGCTACGTCGTCGCAAACATCCCTCAAAGTGGAAATTAAATAAGGACAATCCGTTCGTTCTGCATCAGAAACTCGGGTGTTGCATTATTCAACGTATGCAAAATCTCTGGATTAATAATAGATGATGACGAAGGTGAATTCCTCGCAATCGACTAAGGAATTGAGTTGTGACCCTTTCAGAGTGCGAAACGGACTCGCGAGCTTTTGTCTTCACGGGAAATTGAATGATAATTTCCATCATTTAAAAGGAATTGTTCGAGCTCAGCTATGAAAAAATAATCTCGTTATACCAAGCTGAAGTTATCGTTTAAAAATATTATTTTAGCTCGACTACAGACGAAGATAAAAATACTTATTACATCTTTATCGCTTACAAAATTATACTCCGCTTGAAATTAAAATAGATCTGTTTTCGACGTGGACAGATGAGACGAACATATCGTTGTCATTTGTTGCATTTCGGAAATTCCAACAAGTTCAAACGCAACGAGCCATTATCTCTTTAAATCTGTCTTGAAACCTACAAACATGTTACGTTATTTCTGTGACATTAATATAAATCTTTCAAAACACCCCGTAAGATGACATTAATCTTTGAATTGCGTATACCGTTATCGAAATTAACATTTCTAATCATCAAGTACTTACGCATTGAATCCGTGAAGCGTGTTCATAAAAGAGTCAAAGGGAACTGTATAACAAAACCATTCAGTAAAAGTAAAGAGGCAGTGCGCACGAGCACGATTGAGGCAAACAATCGTCGTTGATAATAACCGTAACGAGTCCGGCGTCGATCCCGTTTGCATCTGTATTGTGTTGGGGGCAACAAGCACGCAACGACCTCAGTCATCAACTGTTTACAGCTAAAACTTTAAACAATGCTAGACTTTAGAACTTCAGGCAAACTCGTGCGATGATTTCCTAAACACCTTTGAGGAAATTTGTGAATTTTCATTTAATACTCTCGTAAACTAACAATCGAACGGTTTTAAGACTCCATACATAAACTTTTCAGTTACAGGTTCTATTTAAAGCTGAAAGTATCTATCAGAAATTGAAGACAACTCGGTCGTTCTATTCGAAAAAATGTTTAGTGAGTGGGGAGTCATAGATATTTTTATAATCTATACTTTTATTTTTATCTCTATGAAATGAAAATAATGCACAGTGACATCTTAAGCTACTGAAAGTTTACCTACTAATGAAACCGATTAAGGACCGGATGACGTAGTGTAAAAGAAAAAAGATTAACTTTGCCTCCTCCATCCCTGCCAGTTACAGTTAAAATATCGTTAACACAGGACTGAATAGGAATCTTTAGTTCTGCCTAAGTACATGTTTCATACACTTATCATCCGATAAGATCAAAATCAAACGCAGAATTGACAAGAAAGAACTGATCACACGGGTTGAATAAACTAATACACAAAACTAATAATCTCAGTTCTGAGGCAGGGTGACACAGCGACAACTTAAAAAGTCACAATTTGAGTAGACAAGGCTTGTGCAAACGATATTTTATTATAATAAATGCGCACTTTCTAATCCTAATTGAGTCTATTTCCAGTAATGTTGTCAACTTTGGCTTATGCAAATAAAGTTACAGTTTCTTCAAAGAACACAGTCGATAATGTGTTTGAGACTACCTACATAATATTATTTGAGAATTTCTATACCAGTTCAATTTGTGCAAATACTGTAACATCACGATAAGTCAGGCTCTACAACACGGATAATGGAGATCCTTTTGTTAACAACACTAAGCAACTAAACACCTATTTTACTAGGTGTAAACGTATTTACAAGACTGACAACGTTTTAACTAAAGTTTACTATCCTTGTTTTATTTCTACTTGAACGTCGTCTAATGATTCTAATTCAAGTGGTTAAAAATTGTTTGACAATAGCAATAGAAAGAAAATATCATCTATGGTACAATAATAATGTCATCTAAAGACATTAAAATGTCATTATATTTTGATTTAAGTTCCCATAAAGGTTTAACATGTAAACGACCTGTTCGTTCTCATACCATTTACATTTGTATTGTTTTGGTTTCAGAATCAGGGTCAATACAATTTTGTCATTAATAACTGTACGATTAGCAAGCTCAAAAACATGGCAGTCATGTAGAAAGTTTAGTTATCGAGTGGCTCGTGCTATGAAATTGATTAACAGTCTAGCTGGCAAGTAGCAACAAGTTGTAACATTAAGGATCTCTTCAATACAATGTACTCGTGTAAGAACTTACATGGCTTTACTGTGAATTTCCATTCACGTCTGTGTACCGTTAGTATTTACTGGCAATATATTGAAGATTGTATAGCTGTCCGGTTTTTGTACGATCCGGGTCTTGTTGCTAAAATCTAACTTTTATGATTTTGACTGACATGACAAATATATTTGCATTTATTTTATTTACAACCTCTTTCCCATCATTTCAAATTTCATAAAACCGCCAAAGAATGGAAACGCTGGTGAATTGATGAATTGTAGTAGATAATGTCATCATAATAATATACCCACTTATTTTATCGTCCATAACTATTTCACAAGAGAATGACTCACTTGAGAATTTGTCTTATAAGATTCATATCGAAATTCGAAAACTTTCAGTCGTTCGCGGCTTTCGTAAATGATAAGTATGTGTGAAACAACTACAAAACTGCGAAATAACGCAAAGTATTTACACAATACCGTGTATACCTGTCAGTCTTATCAAAAGCCGTGATTGATTTTGAGTGAAAAAAATGTCAGACAGGTCGATAATTGAAGACTTAGATATTTGTAGCACTGAGATTATGGGGGACTAGGGCGCTTCATTCGCTATCAAATCGTGATAACAGTCGCTGTGTCCGTGTGTCGTGATACAAATATCAAAAGTTATCTTATCACGCTAACTCCGGTTGGGAGCAAACATCTTAAGTAAACAACGTCATTGCAGTCCAAATTTGAAATGCTTGAAAAAATTCTAAGCAGGACGTTAACCGGCGACGGCGTATTTAGTTAAGAATAAAATTGGCTCGGAACCGGAAAGAAAAACTAGGCTCATTATAACGAGAAAACTGAACGAGAATTGGCAGAAAATATTAATCACGTGGAAGACATCACGGGATAGTTTAAAAGAAGGCTAAAAGTAGTTTAGCTATACGATCCTGTGGTAGCACATGACTACAAACTATTCTGTATTAACGATTTTAACGAAACATTGTGCTCAATTCTGACAGTTCTCTGTTTAGACCGCACGATCGATGATAGATCCGATAATATCTCGAGTGTTTTGCTTGTAATCGCTGATGCAGCGCCCTAGATATATCCAGAGAAGAACAAAGTTGGCATAGATATTGAGGATCAAAGTGCGGCGTGGGCGCACGACCCAATACCGCGGTCGGCAAATCACTCGCGCACGCGCACCGGACCTTTTGCGTGTCGCGCACGCAATTAGTTTGTTTGTACGCACAGAATTGATGGACTTCATTACACTCCCAGTAAATAGGACACACAAATTGACATTTATGCAAATTCTAATGTAGCTACAATTCACTACTGTATCACTGTATACCATTTATCTACAATAGTAGTTGACCGAAATCTAAATTTTGTATGAAGCTGCTATTTTTTGCGTTGAAGGATTGGAATAAAACAATAAATACTATTTCGTTATGTATTTCAATCAGTTCACAAGAAATTATCTTATACAAAATATTATGGTACTTATAGCCAATTGTTGTCCTGTCCTACTAAGTATGAATAGACTCGAGTTGAGTTGACGGAAACGCGCCGGTACCGAGCTTTACGTACTAAGATTGAGGTTATGTTGTGATAACTGTTTGGAGCAAAAGCCGGCTAAGAAACTGTAACTGGAATTTGCTACTTAAATTCAATAGTGATAAGAACTAAAATAGCTCGCAAGCTTGTGGGGTGGAAAAGTCAGAGCGGCGATTGAGCCTGCGCGCGCAGCCGGCATGGCCGCCACCGCACACCTGATTGCCAATACAACCCGATAAAATAACTGAATTACAGCATATTACACACGCTCACTACGCATTAAATAACGTCAGGATGCATTGCACACCGATATTATCACGTGCACCACTTCTGCACACCGACATCGACAACTTCTGAACACGTTAAGTAATCAGCTGATTATCAAACTTTTACCGGTGTTTATGTATCCGACACGGTACTTCGTCACTGGAAACGATCCGCGTTTCTCATTTCACGGTCGTAGGAGGCGGTCTTCCGCGACCTAAGCGGGCGGTCAGCCGTCGCCGACCTGTGCATCGGATGCACATCCGTGAGAGGCTCGGGCGCAGTGCGGCCAGGGACCAACGAGCGTACCTGGACTAGTCTGCCAGCTGAGGCCTCCGACGAACATCTTCCTGCAAGATAAACAATACCAGTCAGACATTGAAAAGAGTGCGATGAGCCGGCTTGTCGGGACTAGAGACGTACCCCGGGTCGTTAGGCACCTCAGCGGGGCTTCTAGCCACATCCTGATTCTGGGTTTCCATGGGCTCGGACGCCGACGGCGCGGGGCGGGCCGGGCGGCGCACTACGACTACGAGCGAGCGACGACGCGGCGGGGACGGCTCCCGGAGTCGCTCGGTTGCACTACCGACTACCGGCACGAGACTGGCGCGCCGCGGCGCACCCCTCCACGCAGCGGCCGCCCCCGCCCGCCCGCACCCCGCGCCGCCCGTGCCGCCGCCGCATCGATTCATTCACTCCGTACACAATTATTCATACGGTGAGCACGACGAACGCGAGCAGCGCGCTGGCACCACCACGTGAGCGCGCAGCACGTGCTCGCGCCCCGCGCCCGCGCGCGCCACGCGCCCGCCCCGCCTGCACCCAGAGCACGCCCACTGCGCGCCTACACGCACCACCACCCCCATACACCCAACTTCCAAACTTTATCAAAACTAATACGAATAATTGAGTTACAGAAAACTTTCAAAAATACTCTATTTGATATTGAGTTTGAGTCGCTCTAATACAATATTTGCACATTAACAATTCATTGTGATCTACGTATTTTTCACATGGCATCGTATCAGTCACCGTATTTAATATTGCATCACAATTACGTAGATATCATCAGCATCAGATGCGCTAAGTACCGTTTCGTAGCCGTGCGAAACCTCGATAGCTGACGTCACTGAGTGGCTTGTCAGAGCGCTCGTAGCACCACGCTACGAAGTGGCTACGACGGCGACGCGGTCGATTACACGGATACGTAACAATCGAATTCGTAGACGTAATCTTACGATTTTTTACCAGTCAAAGCCGTTAAAGAATATATTTTTAGTTGCACATAGTCATTACTTGCAATTCATTAAACGATCTCGCAATCTCAATCTAAAAACTTATGCTGAAAGTTTGTAGACGATAGTTTTAATGGATTAAAGCTCAGAACTTCGTAGACATACCTACTATATCGAAAAACTAACTTATATTTTATTCAACCACATGTATTATCGTAAATCTAATACGGTGGACTTATATAGTTATATTTTAAAAATATTTTTTCGTAAGAAGTTTTGGAAGTAATATTTGTATTAATATTACTGACACAAAACGGACCGTCTCGCAGTTTCACATTTGCGTAGCGTGTTCAGGCACCTTCCAGACAGAATTGAAAAGGTCTCCTCTACACCTACCACATTACTATACCTACCTACTATGAAAACGTTATATATCGGGTAGGTATGTGAAACACTACATATATTTTTCATACATTTTAGTTTTGTCAGACACCCCGTTCAAGTTTATTTTTTGTTGTTTGCCTCCCAACATAATTTAAGTATTTGAGTCAGTGGTTGGTGCTGTGCTGAAAATATCATTCGTTTTAGATCAATACTGAGACCAAAACGCCGTCCTGACCCCGTCTAACAATAGGATAGCCCCCATTCCTCCCGTTTGTTATTAAGTTAACCCGTTTATATCCAATACTGGAAATTCTGGCTGGAAAAAGTCGCAGTTCCTCTAAGGGCAACATGAGTGCTACAGAAACCGTCCGCAAATTAGTATTTATCAGCATCATGCTTAGAACGGCCTCCCCAGAGATTTACTCAAGTACCGATACGTATACGTGTATAAATATGTGGTAAGACTATAATAGCATATAACAGCAATAACAAACTACAACAGTGACTGAGTGACGTCACGTACCTACCATTATTACTCTATTATTACACAGACATCGAAAGGCTATGTCTGACTCCTACCACATTAGATTAAAGATGGTCTAGACTAGGCTAAGTATAATCTAAACCCAAACTAACAAATATATCCATCCCTTTCTAAAGTCATGTCACAAAAAAGGGTCTAAACAACGTTTAAGTACAATAACGAATTTTTTTAAACTCGGATCGTTCTCAATATGAGGAGGGTCCAGGAAATAAACCGTTTTCTCAGTAGAATTGATCCCTAAAGAGACACGTATTAATACCCTTTCCACAGGGGTAGGAAGAAACTGTAGTTTCTAGAGATCGCTATTTCCTATGATTCTTGCAAATTTCTTTTGTTTCTTCCACGGCTTTCTTACATCAGTGACTGATGGGTTGACAACGATACTAGAGCCAGTCTTTCGTAACTTCTAGACTGCAATATTCCAGATAATAAGGCTTCATATCGCAGGATTTGTGTCTAAGTAGAAGCTCGCCGTCTGGTGCATTTTAAATCGCGACTGAGCTGAAAATATATTTCGTTTTAGATCAATACTGCAACTAAAACTGCCTTGCTGACCCGGATAGACCCAGTTCCTGCAGCTATGGATTGTTATGCTGTGTCATGATCCGCCTAGATATATGATAATACTCTTGACTTTCTAAAAGGGGTAACGTCAGTTTTCTAGATAGAGACTTTCCAAAGCAAACGTGTCTAGTACCTATCTACCGCTTGTGGAACCATAGGTAACCAATAATAGGTTCGTTTTTCTTCTAAATGTTTTCTAAATATTCCGCCAAGCACTTCAATTAGATGCGACGATGTTTTTATGAATGAAGTTACTGCCTACCAAAAGTGTTAGTTATTACGTAAATTTTTACGTTAATAACGTTTTTATCTCATAAAATTCTAGTCTATTATTAGAAGTCCATTTGAAGTCGTGTCTGAGCTGCAAATTTAATTCGTTCCGATCAATACCGAGTCTAAAAACGTTACACTGCCCCGAACCAAGAATAGAGCAACCCAGTTCCTTTATATTTGGTCGGGATTGCATCAATTATCCAAACAGAATCCATGCTGCTAGCTGGCAATAATGTTAGCTGTGCAAGGATCAAGCTCATCATCCAAATCCCGTCTGATCCCACTTCTGAGTACCTACATAATAATCTCAAGCAATCCGCATTGATCCTGCCCTAAGATCGTTATGTGCAGCTTTAAAAACTATTATTAATAAACATTCAGCATCGCATTTCTCAGATCATCAGCATCTTCCTGTCCTCGTCCCAAGTTATGTGGAAATTTATTTATTTATTTATATAATTTCTCAGATACAAAGTGAAAAATTCTAATTATTTTTCATAAGATAGGCATCTTATGAAAAACAATTATAATTTGTCAAAGCAGTCAGCGACCCTTTGACTTAATGGCCACTCTGAACCGAAAGTCGGGGCTATATTAGGTGCAAACAATTTTTCCTCAGGGTGTCTTCTCAGGTTTAGAATCCTATGACAATCAATACCTATGTATAAAACGATTAGTCGTAACAGAGTTAGGCACCTATAATTATGATGATCACCGTTAAAGCCTACGTTGTCGTATAAAAATGTCAAATTATTTTTATTTTAAAAAATAAGAAATATTTATTCAAATACCGCTAAAAATATTCTTGAAAAATCTTGCACGTTATAAACGTCCTCATTATGGCGACGTCCACTATAAACTCAACAATATGGAATAACTTGTTCGCAAAATAAAACTTTGAAAAGCTTTAACTGTAACACAAAATGTTTTCCGAGAAAGATTTATTTTTTTAGTCTGCACTGAATATTCTACAAGTAAACGATTGTATCTATTTTTTATTTTAGAACGTCCATTTTGACGTATCATTTAAAAAAAAGGAAAACCAATAACGTGACGTGATCAATTACTTATTTTCTGATGAATTATTGAGTTTTGTTATTTTTTTAATTTATTTTCTCTATTTTCCAAATTAGGAGTATCTGTTAGGTGGGCCCCAGTCCATTCAACTTTAGGAAACACTGTTCCATAATCCTACAAAAAGTAATTCTTAAGTAAATCCTTATATGAGAGAGAAGATTCTTAAATATTTACGTACGTAATCTTGAATAATACAATTCAGACCGTCTAAAAATGTTATAAACAAAATCATACAACAAAAATGAATTGATAAACATATCGTTTATTACATTATTTATCATATAAACACAATTATGGCCTGGGCAGTGATACATTACAAAGTATTGAAACATTTACACTAATACCGATACCGCTCTACTTCCGATGCATTTTTATGTTCGTATAAGGATGTAAAATGGTTCATAAATCATTGTTTAGTCTCTCTGAAGATATAAAGGAATTTACATTATTTATGATCCGGTGTGAAGCCAAGGTCGCTAGTACGTACAGTTCTCGCCAAACTTATTGTCTGGGTTGAAGTTGGCAAGACCTAACTTTAACCCGGCCGTAAAAATCGGAGAAAGAAAATTATAGGATTGTAATTAATAAAAACGAAAGCTCAAATCATAGGCTGTCGCTTCATATCATTTTTATCCAACATTTTTCTTTCTCCGATTTTTACGGCTGGGTTAAAGTTAGCTCGTGCCAACTTCAACCCGGACAATAAGTTTGGCGTGAACTGTATGTGTATAATTGTAATAGTACAAAGTGAAGTTCTGGCATGTTAAAGGAGGTGATCCCATCCTGAACGCGATGCCAACGGTACTGCGCTTGACCCTTATTTTTTGTCGATATTTTAGGTATGTGAATTAATAGATATTAGAGGTATTCCCGGTATTAGAAAATTTGCCGTAGTAAAGGTGGACGACAAAATATCCCCAACAGAAATTTCATTTTGAGAATATCATCAAAAAAGAAGCCAAATATTAATCGGCTTCCCGTTGGCTAACCTTAAATGTCATTGCTTTACTGAATATTAGAAAGCAACTATTAATAGACTACCTATTAGTACCTTCTAGACTAACTATATTAATATCAGATTCTGGAAACATATTTTAAATCGGAAAGAGAACCTCAGACCAAAACTTTCTTATGGAAAGCAGAATGTCTCGAAATCGGAGAGATATCGGTATTTTTTTATTAATATGAGCCTCGTAAAAATTTACCTGTATAGTTGTAAAAATATATTATGGAAATAAGCCTGAGGCTGGTTACTGTCAGCTTTTATTGTGATCACAGTTTAAAGTCATTGGAATATTAATTAAAACTATGCAGCTAACGTCCTGTTTCAAAGCCTACCGAATGAAATCTCACTTTCACAGTAAATACTATTGGTAGGACGGTTAAATGTGTGTTGTTACATAATTTTATATTTTTGGATAGTAATTGTATGAGACTTATTCGTATAATGTTAAAACTGATGTATAGATGCACTTAATTATCTATATTAAAATCTTGCACTATAAAAAGTGAGACACAATTACTATGACGATAAAAATATACAACAATAAAAAAAAACAAGGAAATAATGAGCCTTCGTGGTTTTTAGAGTAAGTTGTTGCAAATACTACGGGTAGTGTTGTTATGGTCCCTGTGCAACATGTTATAACCATGTTGCACAGGGACCATAACAACATTACCCATCACTATCCCACTCTTTAAGCATGGCTTATGAACCAGGTACACATAATATGAAACGTTTCGATTGACACGATTCGTTTCGTTTTGATACGATTCGTTATCACTTTGAAATATTATTATAATGTCGTGCCAAATTCAACAATAATAAAAGAACATTAATAAATTGAAATCGGACATTAACACACATAAGTAGGTATAACTTTAACATGATATCTTGCTAAATATGTATATTATTATTCTAGAGATCAAAATATTTCACTATTTACGAATTACGATTAACGATAACGGTCCGTATCGCGTTACAACCACTTCGAGACATTAATTAGGAATAAGTACAACGATTAGTTTAGATTTATAGTAACACACAGCCACGACAACCATTAAGTCCTAAGTAGGTACAGTCAGTCAAAAAAGTGGTCCATCAGTACTGCCTTTAAAAGTTCTTAGCAAATAAAAATACCACTAATTTTCAAGTCCATAAATTCATATTCATACCGTCACTTCAATTAAACCAGGAACGATTTACTTCATTATGTGAAAATAGATCTTATATTTTATGACGTGCAAACCAATTCCAATTGTAGGGTAATATAGCACTTTTTTGATTGAGTGTACATGAGGATTATCATATATTAGATTTTTAGATTATTTCTAAACAATTGTCGACAGTTTGACCAAAAATCTTACGGTAACGATAGAATTGCGTAATGATAGTTACAGTTCGATGCCTGTAAAGGTATCTACAGCAAAAATAAATATATCACAAGTGAGAACACAGCCATTTAACAACACAGTGCTATAAACTACCGAAATATGTTTGTACTATTCAAAATATCAGGGGTATCAAATTAAAAAAAATATAATCTAAAAAGTATTTCGCCAAATTCGTTTTGTTATTAAAAACGAACTTATCTGATGCAAGCTAAGCATAATAATATGAGGCTGGCATGAAACAAATAAAAAGCCGTCGCTCAACAATAAAAAATATTGCAATTAAAAAGCACAAAATAATTAAAATTAAAAAAATAAATAAACATAACATTGCACAAAAGCTAAACAAAAATATTGCAAGCAAATAATAATTAAAGCCAAAAGGATTGCCGCCAAAAGCTAGTTTGCATGTATTTATTGCAGCCAAAAACTTGATGCCGAAAAACTTACAAGCGATAGCAAAATAAAAGTACTCTATTGTAGTACCAACAATAGTAGACTGAACAAAATATAATAAAAATACAGATAACTCGCATGGTTTTTCCTACACACTAATTAAATTTTAGAGACAGAGAAATACACGTACCTATCACGCTATATTACTTCAAACAACACGTGAATATAATAATAATTACAACCTTTAGAAATATTATTATGATACTCTTACTTAAAAACGAGTGTATTCAACCTGACTTTATAAAGCTAAAGCAAAACTAATTTTAAATATTATTATGTAAACGTTTCTAAGAAAGCATTATGAAATAACAAGATTAATTACCTACAATATTTGGCACAATTTTAATTGAATGAATATGTCACCGTAAATTGTAAAGACCACTCGATTGTAATTTATCACGCGAAATTGTAAACTGTATGTACAGTTCTCGCCAAACTTATTGCCCGGGTTGAAGTTGGCACGAGCCATCTTTAACCCGGCCGTAAAAATCGGAGACAGAAAAATATTGGATTAAAATGATTTAAAACGACAGCCTACGATATCAGCTTTCGTTTTTATTTATAACAATCCAATATTTTTCTGCTAGCTCGTGCCAATTTCAACCCGGACAATAAGTTTGGCGAGAACTGTAAGTATGGTGCAGTTTACAGTTTACAATCTCGCGAGATAGATTATAATCTAACGGTATTCACAAACTTACGGTGAATATGAACAATAACAAAGAATAATACATTTTATTAAAATTATTTTTTCATATGGCAATACGGTTCTACATTTTTACCTATGACTAAGTTCACAATTTTAATCAATGAGCTACAATTTAATCGGACCGAATGTGATTTATATGTAAAACATTTGTCAACAGACTAATTAGCTTTATCGAACCTAATTAAACCAATTATAATCGGAAATAACTTAGGGAATCCTACAATACTTAGCATTAACATACTAAATAAATACCTTAAGCTACAAGACAAAACATTACCTACCTACATAAAAAATACGTAATTGAAATTCCATCAAAAATACAAAACTTGCTTAGAGTGCAAAAAACAGTGAGTAAAAAAATATTTCCATAGCAGACAAATAATGTCATGTTTAGCTTTATTAAATCAATACTATTAAGGTATATCTAAACGAGATCTATCCATGTTAACACAATGTTATATTCAATCACTCGACTGTACCCTGATTTAGTCTATTGACATGAATATTAATTCAATAAAATTTTCAACAAAGATGTATTAACCTAACTTGCACACACCTTAAGTACTTAGGTAACATCATAAGTAAAGGCCAGTCTACACCTCCAAACTTAAATTAAAGCTTAAAGTGTGCAGAGATTAAAAAAGTGTAAACTAGCCTCCAATCAAATTATAGAGATGCTTTACAGCATACTTCAAAGTTTATCACTACAAATAATACGGATGCCTCTCATTTCCAATTTGTACTTTCCAATAAATAATCACAGAACTTTTATAAAGACACAACCAGAGTACTAGAATTAGGTAACACATAAGAGGTAGGTGAAAATGAACATGGTTTCAACTCCCTAACAAAAACGACTTTATGCTATTATAATGATTAAATAGGAAATATTTGGATAATATAATTTCGAAACTTCACATGATTGATACAAATTTCATGAAGTCTAGACCAATGCAAAGAGGTCCGGATTCTTCTTTAGGTACCGATTGCATCTTTCGCGGTGCGAGAAAAATAGTCGCCAAGAACACGGTAGTTTTTGTCACTTTATTAAAGTGCCAAAGTAATTGAAGCCTGAGAATGGTACACTGCAATTCAAAATAGGCGCAAATCACTTTACTAACAAGCCTAAATGTAAATTTTGAATCGTTAATTACATCAATTGATTAAAAGGGGAATAATTTAAATTTACTAGCAATATAATGAGATCAATGTTTAATTAATTCTTTTGGAATGGGATTTAAAAAATTGTTATTTTTTATTTTTCTGTGCGTTTACTGCGTTTGAAGCTAACAAAGCTGACAGAGTAGCGTGTGTAGCGCTCAAAGACGTAGGACTTGTTATATTACCAGATGAATGTCCCAAGTTATTGTTGTTCAACATGCCACTACAGCTTCCAGAACTAACGATGGTAACGTTTGGAGGCGGAGTAACACCATTCGCGAAACCAGTTGACAATACCTTCTGTGTATTATGCATCATGAACGACTTAGCAGCCCCCGCACTCCCTAAAGTAAGAACCTTTTTCAACATAACTGAAGAATTACATGCATTATCGATCATATCTTTGGTTGTAGAAATACTGTCGAAATCGCTAGAACTTGCTGTGACGACTGTACTTATCTTTGGTGTGGACGTGTGAAGCACAGGCCTGACAGCAGTCACGTTGAAAGTGGCACTCGAAGCAGGAGCCGATATATTGTTTCGATTGATGATGTTTCTTGAAACTATGGCGTTGTGTAGGATGTTCCCGGTGGGGAACGACTTGGAACTGACATTGACGTACTGCGGGGTGCCGATGATGGTCGCGTTAGATGTGCGCGTACCGAAACCGATGATGGTACTACCCGTACCTTGAGACATGACAGTGCTGAATGTACCAGTTTTCGTGTTGATTGGTATTCTGCAAGATTGAAAGAAATAATTATATTATAGTCAACTATAAGCAATTGTATGTAAACCTTAATTTTTGGCCTACACTTAATTGAGTGTATCTAGGGTGTGTCACTATGTGCCACTGTCCACCTCATTACTATTAAAGCTGGGTCTCTTGGGTTTCATTTCACCGACCCAAAAGTATAAACAACAAAGCCCAATCACAAATATTTGAGTTAGCTGATTGAGCTTGTATCTAACACCCCATCTATAAAAGGATCCGAATATAAAATATACTAACCCGCGAATAACTTGCGACGTAGTTCCAGGTATATTCTGTATAGTGACGGTAGCTTGCGGCAAGTGGTGCACAGTGGTTCTCTGGCCAGTGGGCGGCACATTAGAACTAGTATAGTAATGCACGGTACTCCCAGTGATGCGGGGCGGCGTCGCTATGTGCGCGACCGGCACACTGTGCACCATCCCACTGGTCGTTGAAGCTACCGTAATGCATTTAGTCTGGTTCACTGAGAACTAAGAATACACAGGTATAACACATCATCATCATCATTAACAGCCAAAAGGGGTCCACTACTGAACAAAGGACAAGGAACAAAAAAGTTTTTTTATAAAATAACTGCCATCTATATCATAACGTAAAAACTACAGGTACTATGTGTGTGTGTGTGTGTGTGAGAGAGAGAGAGAGAGAGAGAGAGAGAGAGAGATTGCAAAAATCATCAATTGTTACATATAGTTTTCTTTTATATGTACCAAACCAAATTGTAAGGTAAGTTTTTTAGTATTGAAATGTTTCACATTCTGACCTTTGCTATACCAGTCCAATGTGTTAATACTATCTATGTAATGCTATGTAAAACACTATTCAAGATCATGTGACTGAAAAAGTTGAACCCTGCAAGTGCGAAAAAGCTACAGAAGAAGACAAAAATACTGATTAAAACTATAAATACTTACATTAGTGTTCAATGTGGTTCCCAAATCAAATTCGTCACCAACCAATGTGATAGTATCAGGATTGGCCCCAGTTAACTTCTCTATAGTCTTTCTAGCATCAGCATCACTCTCAATATTCCCCAAATTCCTGCTTAAAAATTCTATATCTGATTCCAAAAGTCCATCAACCAAATGGTTTTGACCATCTTCTGTATCTTTGCAAAGTGAGAAAGCATCATCGTTCTCCAACTTTATATCGTCAACTTTCATCTCTGCAACATCAATGTCGTCAATATTCTCCACCTTAATACCATTGAGATCAACATCTTCATCTTTCATTTCCTCCATTTTAATTTCGTCCAAATCTTCTACTTTAATACCACCATCTTTCATATCATCATCTTCAACTTTTATATCCGCAAAATCTGTGTCCTCTTTCATCATTGGAACATCAGAAAAGTCTCTGCTATTTTCACCATTACCAATGTATTGGCTAGCATCAAAACTGTTACTGTCAAAATTATCATGATTCGGCTCAACTTTGATGTCTTCTATTTTGTATTTATCCTCTTCTTGTATGTTACTTGTGCAAGGTTGGGGGCTATTGGCATTGCTCAAGTCACCACTGAGAGCTCTCTTCAGAACATATGCCTTTATTTTCCTCAGCATAAATAGAGGCACTTTAAATCCTGTTAGTTCTCCCAACATGGGGAGTGAGCTGTGCCTGTATGCTTCACTGTTGGCAAGTTCTTCGATGTCTTCTAAAACCTAAAGATCACAAAAAATCCAAATCAAATAAAATAAATTGTCACAAACTCATCACTTAATCAAATAGGCATTTATTACCATTATATATGTTTTCCCACCCACAGCATTGACCAAGTTATGGTTGGAAATCCATTCCTTGTCTGATGAATCAGCAGGATATCTTAAAAGACCAGCATGTCTTGTATACAGACGACCACGTGAATTACCTAAGCCTAGCACCTGTAATCATAGTAATATTATTTGTGTTATAAATCTTGTTACTAACAACTTAATCAACAGTTTTACTGTAAAATATTTCCTCATTACTCAGTAGCAATGAGTGACGAAAAATGTAGTTTGTATATTATACATAATGACTTACTTTGTGTGCATGAGATCCCATTATAAACAGGGTTTCTTGGGTCAATCTAGCTGGGTTCCACTTCTCAGGGTCTCTGATAGCAGGGGAAGGCAAGGGGGATGATGATGCACTGTCTGTGGTATCCTCCTGTTTTATCTTCTTACGTTTTAAGGATGCATCAACATCATTTTCAGAATCCTTCCTCTTTTGACATGGGCTCTGTAACTATAAATATTTTGGTTTTAAATATAAATACTATTAATAATTATTAAATAAATGTCTCAGTAACTGTAAGTTTATTTTGAGAGTTAACATTCAGCACTCACAGTGGGTTGTTTGACAAGTTTTACATCAGCACTATTACTGGATTCTGAATCGCTGGTCTCATATGGTGACTGGGCTGGCCGAGGTGGTGTGGTGTACAATAAACGGGTAGCATCCAGCATTGCCCTGCAAACTGCTCTCACCTAAAGCAACAGACATATTAAAAATATATAAAACTAGCAGCACATGCGCTTCTCCTTGCGTTTGGTGCAGTCGTTTGTTTAGTCGGTAAGATAAGTGCATACAAACATTTCAGTGATTCATTTTTATTTATATAAATTGAACAAGCTACAGAACTGCTTCTGCTTCCTTTTATTGTTATTCCTTTTATATCTATGAGGTTTTCACTCTTATGATATGCAGCTAGCTCAACTATTGCCTATCTTTTATTGATATTACAGAGATCAGTATCTCTGCTTTAATAGAATTATAAATTATTTAGAGTAAATGTAATAAGAATCACATTTACCTGATCTTCACTAACAGATTCATCTCCCAAATTTAGTCTTATATTGTTGACAGCAGGAACAAAGAATTTCTGAAACATAAAATGACATTGTAATTAAATTTATCAGTACCTACAAGCAACAGCTCAGTACAAAAATTATTTCATACATAATCATATTAAGTAATATACCACAATTTCCATATTAAGAATAATTATGGGCAAATTGATGATGCCAAAAACATAAATTAATATATTTTATGTGAAAGCATTTTTAAATACATAATTATTCATAATTATTCATATCATTTTTGGGCCAAAGAATCAGCATTGCCATTCAATGTGGCAATGCTGCCAGTCTTCTGGGCACGTTACCAGATGACAGCGATGAGGAGTACTCTGACGCCTAGGTGCGGAAATTTTGGTTTTTATTTTTATTTATTATTTTGTCAATATTAGTATAATACTTGTATTAAAATATATTTTTCTTGTTTTATATATTCTTAATATTAGAAATAAAAGTTAAAGTATTATTCATAATCATAATCTTCATCCAAATAATTACAACAGCTATACTTCATTATAATTAGCTAATAATAAATGTACTTACTTCCAAATATTTCTTTATGACTTGATCAATCTCTCTAGTGACAGCAGACTGAATAGTTTGTCGCAACATATCTAATGACTTGTTGGCACTCGCCCTGAACTCTGCAATGGGTCTAGAATGAGGCTGCACTGGTCCAGGCAGACTAAACCTTCTGTGCATTGCTGCCAATGTGTTTATAGCAATCTGACGGGTGACTGGCTGTTTCTGAAATTATTAGTGACATTAGTCTTACTTAGTTCTAATAAAATCACCAAAAAATACTCATTACTGCATCAAACAGGGAAAATGTTTTGAAAGAAGCGGAAAGTAGGGCTTTGCCTCTTAATAATGTATAGCAAGGGCAACAATGCTATCTTTATAGATCTTACGAATATGAATGTAAGTAGTTAATCGTGCCAAATAAATATCTTGTACCAAAACAAGCATTCTATACATTCTAAAGCGCAATTTATGTCATATTACGGTCTTACTGCTTGCATGTTGAAGGGTGTGTTAGAACGAACACTCAATGTCTTGGATGGTGCCTGGAAACCCCATGTACCACCACTAGAACTCTCAATAACTGGATTCTGTTGTGATGCATCTCCGTTATTCCAATTCTTTTGCACCACCATTTCGAATTTGTGTCATTGACTGTTCTGTTTGATTTTCATATTATAATTCGTAATTTCATTCACGAGTTGGTGTATCACGGTATTAATGACTTTTATTTCATGAAAATCCTAATTTATCCATGATATATTTTATCAAACCTTAAAGACATGCACGACACGACACACCAAATACCTAATATTTTTAATTAGTTTATTTATTTATGACTCGTAACTCGTATAGAGTACTCGTAGTGATGTTGATAACCATCTACCATAATCGATGGTAGATCCGGATTTATGTAATCGATTAATACTAAATAATAGACCAAATGAGTCTTAAAAAATCAGGATTTGTTTTATCTACAGTTCTACACAATTCACTAACCAGAACGTATTATGTATGTTAATAGTAGCCAAGCCAAGTCTCTTTTTGCACTATTATTAGTGTTATTATTTACTGCAAAGTTTTGTAACCGGTATGTTTTCACGTGGTAAACAAGCACGCAGGACACACTGTGGTGTTTCCGAGCTAGTAGCGAACATTAACATTGTTACTGTCACTAAAGGGTTTTGTTTGTTTACTTATGTTTACCGTCTTTTTTTGGGCAATTTCAGTAAGTGCAAAAATATTTAGATAATTGATTATAAATCGATGTCCACTTTGGACTAGTAATCGATTAGATTTTATTATACTCTGTGTTATCCAAAGATTTGATTTGATATATCTATGGTGTTACTGTTAACTCAACCACAGAGTCAAGTCCAAGTTCTCGCCAAACTTATTGTCCCGGTTGAAGACTTGAAGTTGGCACGAGCTAACAGGAAATATATTGGACTCATGGACTGTAATAAATAAAACCGAAAGCTGTCGTTTAAATTAATAGTGGTAGGCTGTCGTTTTAAATAATACGTATGAACGTGCCAACTTCAAGCCGAATATTACATTCGGCAAAAACTATACGTTTATAGACTAAAGATAAAGAATTATAAATTAATTTTGGCCCAGTACTGGCAACATTTCTTTTTATTTTTTTATTTTTTATTACAGTACTCGCCAAACTTATTGTCCGGGTTGAAGTTGGCACGAGCTAACTTTAACCCGGCCGTAAAAATCGGAAAATGAAAAATATTGGATTATAATAAATAAAAACGAGAGCTCAAATCATAGGCTGTTATTTTAATCTAATATTTTTCTCTCTCCGATTTTTACGGCTGGGTTAAAGCTCGTGCCAACTTCAACCCGGACAATAAGTTTGGCGAGAAGTCGAGACTACGATTGTGACGTGCGTGAGCGACGTGAGCGTGACGTAACTAAAATAAGAAAAGAAAAAAGTAAGAAAAAAACAAAAATATTTCTGATCTAAACATTGTTATTGTTGTCCGTTCAATTAATACGCATACAAACAGATCTTCGTAATTGTATTGTTATTTATGTACTATTTTCATCAATAATTATTCTGATTGGTTAAACGAATATTTCATTTTTTACATTTTTGTCGTCTTTTTGTGACGTCTGTCAAATTTTATCGGTCAACTAAAACTGCATTTTAGGTCGTTTATCGATAAAAATAATCCAAGCATAAACTGCTGTTGACTCGGGTAAGATTTCATTTCATTAAATCGAATATTTGTATGACAAAATCAAATAGAGTAAATGAACTGATATCGCGGCATTGTCAGCCGCTGCCTGCCGTTATACCAAATAATCAGTTCGCTATTGGCTTGCTTGGCACTGAGGCAGTTCAATTTGTGGAGTGGGTGAAGTACGACGCGATCGGTTATAACCCAGATACACCTACATTTCAACAATTGCACGAATTATTGATTGGTAAGATAACACGCCAGCAGTGATTTATCATAATAGTATCAATGTATCGAGCCTCGTACCTAGTATTTTCTAGTAATATTATTTTCAAAAAGCCTTTCACTTAGGCCTCCTTTCGGACTTTGCTCTTTTGCCACGAACCTGTTTTTAAGCTTTGAAATTATTGTCGTTTACAATTTTTATAAATTCTGGAAATATTGTTTCATGTCTTAGGTTAGGTATGTTGGTTTTATATTTTTAGACTGAGAGCTCATTTTCCTTTAAAACTTACAAGTACATTGTGTTATCAAATTGTTGAATAAACATCAGACATTTATTTTCTGCCATAAACTTTGTTGTGAACTCTTTAGTCCCTATCATAAAAGTAACAGTGATGATCCATTCTATTGAAGCATTTATTAACAAGAATCCCATTATCAAATCTTAGTTATACTTTAATGTATAAAATCTTCACTCCCACAGTTAGTCTTATCACTTCCAAAAATAGCATGAGATATGTTTTGATTAGACACATTATTACAGTTTTCAACTTTTTTAACCTTTTTTTCTTGCTGAAGAGACTCTTCTTATAATTTAATTGGATGTTTTTTAGCTTCAGCAGTGCATAGCAACCAGACCAGTTTTTTATATTGTGGTTCTTGAATGATTACTGTTATATGAAATGTTATCTATTTAGATTTCTTATTGTTATCATCATCAGCCCATATTTGTCAACTGCCTATACAAGTAGAACTCTTTTATCAAGCTGAAATGTTTTTTTATATATCACTCAAACAAAATTTTAAGCATTGATTAAACTAATGACAAACTGTCTTTCTCTATTTACTACTTATGTTTCTAGATAAAGTTGGTAAAATAAATCTGACCAATGTGTGGTGTAAGGATATCTCTCCCTATTGAGTACAGCATGGATGGATCGTATCCAACAACTGTGTTGGACCAAGTAAACATTATTATTACATGACCAATTTGATATCTTTTGTCTCTAGAATTAGTATTTTATTAAACTTGGATGATTGTCATTTTTATTTCAATGTATCTGTTGATTAGGAATTGGTTTTATCTGTAGTACTACATACAAGAGATTTATTGTAACATGATCAATGGATCAATTAAGTCATTATCATATATTAATTTTGATAGTAATTACACAAAACGATAGCATATAGAAGTCACTGTTAGATAATTTTATCTTGGATATATGCATGTAACATAATATTGATAACAATAGTGCTAACTGAGGTATAGTAATAATATATATCAGTAACATGTTTTTGCCTGTAGATGGGTACAATAACATGATTTTATTAAATCATGTTATTGTACCGTATTAAAAATCATGTTATTGTAATTCTACACATTAACATTATCATCATGCCTGTAGGGTTAGGCAGAGGTGAAATAAATAGGTCTATTTTTATGTCCCATAGAAGCCCAACTCCCAGGTGCTCCTACAAGAATACTAGAAATCCAATACCTACAAGTTTACTAGTCCTGGGAATCAAAAAGAAGAAGTCAGGATCTCAATTCTCACACTTGTCTTGTGACTTGTTGACATTTCGTTACACTATAGCTTGTATCTCATGTGCTACAACTTTTGCTTCATCTTAACTTTAGGATCAATGAAAAATCCAATTATTCAAAAAGCAGCCATGTATTTATTACTATAAAATAACTGATAGCACATTTTAATTAAAAAGAATAATATAAAAATAAATTATCAGTTACTGGTAAAAGTAGATGTCTCGCAATGCTTTATCCTCTTTAATGATATTATATGTATACCTAGTTTATGTAAAGGCAATCTATTTTGTTGACTTATTTATATACCTTTCAACCTAAATAAACATTGTGTTGCAACAACATCATAAGTAAAAAGTGCAGAGCTTAATTAACCTAGTTCTTAAAATCCCATTAATCATCTCTCTGCTGGGCCTGGGCTTCCTCTCAGAATGAAAAGGGTTAGGTTTAAATTAGTGCCTGGTTAAATATACCAATGTATATACCTCTGCCTAACATAATATGTTAGTATTTATGCAGTACTTAATAGATAGATTGATCATTAGTCTACTAGTCCCACTAAGTGTAGAATATCCATAGTTGTCGAGTACTTAAGTTGTAGTTGTTCAGTGCAGCTTACTTTAAGGATGTTTTAATATTTAATCACGTTTCCTCAGCATAGCCCTAACATTTTCTTGCGATGTCCTCACTAATGAAATATAACTATGAGCACCGCATTCATTATTCCTTTCTGTTTGTTTTTCCAAAAGGAAGAGTTCTTCCACGCAAGTCCATGCTTAGAGGAGCCACGACATTCTTCGTCCGACGTTTTGATTTCCCTCTATTTTACGCAATAATATGTTTTGCAGAAGATTCTACTGAAGGACTCTGAGCCCACATCACGCACGGATAAGAAAAGTGACACTTCGTCTCTTGATGATCAAACCAAACTCTCGAGAATTCTGAAGACGTCTGAGGATTTAGTTCGTAACTCTATCAATCCAGCTGATACATTACATGTCGGTAAAACGCACATTTTTAGGGCGTCAATTCAGGTTTATTGCGAATATTTACCTTGATGGTGTACGCCTCGATTAATATATTTACATTAAACTATGGGTCAGATGTAGCAACGGAGCATTCTCACAGAGTGACGAGCATAGCACTTTTTGCAACTTAGTTAAACAAACACGGAGAATTTACGTAGCGAAAACTTCATGAAATGTTATTAAAAATTTAATAAATCGGTTTGTACCTATATCTAAAGCAGCTTTATCTTCGTAATTATTCTGAATCTGACCCCTCCAAACTTTATTGTTTTATATCTAACTACAACATTTTAATCATGACAATTATTTGAACTTTAATTATTCGGAGTTCATGGCTGGGGTTACCTAATACTTACTTCATTGTCATTGTTTAAGGTCATTAAACTAGCATGATAATCTTGAAAAGGCACAAAGTTTGGCAATTTTATAAAACTTCCATCTCTTTACCTTTATGAGATCCAGTGACGTAGTTTACGTATATTATTTAAATTACTTTCTATAATATAATATTTTGATTTCAGACATTCACAATGTCGAAGATAAAGGCTGGACCCGTCGTTGATGTTCTAGGCGATGAAATGACAAGAATCATTTGGGATCTCATCAAAGAAAAGCTCATATTGCCTTTCTTGGACATCGAGCTGCACGTGTACGATCTAGGCATGGAAAACCGCGATAAGACTGATGATCAAGTTACCATCGACTGTGCCGAAGCAATCAAGAAATACAATGTTGGCATTAAATGCGCAACTATCACCCCTGACGAGAAAAGAGTGGAGGAATTCAAACTGAAGAAAATGTGGAAGAGTCCTAATGGAACAATTCGTAACATTTTAGGCGGTACTGTCTTTAGGGAAGCTATTATTTGCAAAAATATTCCGCGTCTTGTGACTGGGTGGGAAAAGCCAATTATTATTGGTCGTCATGCTCACGCAGATCAGTACAAAGCTACTGACTTTGTTGTGCCTGGTGCAGGAAAACTGGAGCTGATTTGGACACCACCCAATGGAGAACCGATCAAACACGTAGTTAACGATTTTCAGGGTGCTGGTGTCGCTCTTGGTATGTTCAATACTGACGCCTCCATCATCGACTTTGCCCACTCTTCATTCAAATTTGCTCTTGATAGGAAATACCCACTTTACCTAAGCACCAAAAATACTATTCTGAAGAAGTACGATGGACGTTTCAAGGATATCTTCCAGGAAATTTATGAAAAGGAATACAAATCGCAGTATGAAGCTGCCGGTATTTGGTACGAACATAGGTTGATTGATGATATGGTTGCTTACTCAATGAAATCTGAGGGTGGATTCGTTTGGGCTTGCAAAAACTATGACGGCGACGTGCAGTCTGATTCCGTCGCTCAAGGTTATGGTTCTCTGGGTCTCATGACATCCGTTCTCATTTGCCCAGATGGCAAGACTGTAGAAGCTGAAGCTGCTCACGGCACAGTCACCAGGCATTTCAGATTCTACCAACAAGGAAAGGAGACATCTACAAATCCGATTGCTTCAATCTTTGCATGGACCCGAGGTCTCCTGCACCGCGCCAAGTTGGATGACAATGTAGAACTCAAGCACTTTGCCGAAACTTTAGAACAAGTTTGCATTGATACGATCGAATCTGGAATTATGACTAAGGATCTCGCTATTTGTATTAAGGGTATGAACAACGTTAAGAGGTCAGACTATTACGAAACATTTGAGTTTATTAATAAACTTGCTGAAAACCTTAAAAAGAGACTGACTAAATGACTACATAAACCAAGAAATTTGTGTAATCTGTGAACAATTTTATACCAATCCATTCACATAATATATGATTTTTTTATGTCACAAGGGGATAAGGGTATTTTATTTAATTCTTACTCGGTTATATTTAACTTATTATTGTAATACATGCATTTTCGAATATATTCAAATTAAATTATTTTGACTTGAAATTCTAGTTTAATTTTTGTACCTACTGATTTTAACATTGGACTTGATATGTCCATAGCCGCTGAACACTTGGCACATCATGACAATGCTATCATTTTCATATTGTGGTAACTGGTGATAACCTATGACATGTCAGGCACATGTTTTCAATTGAAATCGTCATCTCATTTATTGTCCTGTTAGGTGCAAGTTCCATTCGGAGTGAGACTCACGGACCAACATTACAAAACGCTAGCGCGGGCGGGTGCGGGATGACAGACTACACGCTGCTCCGTACGCGAGTTAATGAATATTGGTTGAATTATTCTATGATGAGGTCACCAATCACCATCATTATCGTCAACCTATAGGTCCATTGCTGAGCACGGTCATCGAAAAGTCTATAGACATGACAAAATAGACTAATATTAGAATTGCATGCCTTGGATTCGAATTTGAGAAGTTAGACCGCAATCCCTTAACACTGTTTTCCTACAGGTCACTCGATTAGGAATTTGGGACATTATTTTTCCAAAACTGTAATTTCAAGTTTATTGTACAGTACCTGCCTACTTCCTGAAAAGCCTTTTTTATGATTATAGTGAAACAATGCCATGTGAACACTAGCGCCATAATGCGTTAACTATTATGGAACATGTTTCCACTAGACATAAGCTAGATTATTTAGTTCCATGACCAATTCACAGAGGGCAGATTTCTAGTTTGCAAGTATTATGAACTCTTATTTATTATTGGTAAATTGTTAAAATGGTCCTTTATCGGATATCTTTAGGTTACTTTTTCTTTACTACTTTTTAGTGATAGCTCATTATATAGGTACAGGTACCATCACGCCCGTATTTCCCGGAGGTTTAGGCAGCAGAGGTGGTGGGTACCTACTTTGGAACTTCGTCTTCGAACTTCGTCCATCATAATAAATATACATAAACACTTAACGCCCAACCTGGGAATCGAACCCAGGAACTCTAGCGTAGCAATCGCATATACAACCCACTCTCATATACGTTAGTCGGGTAAAAAGTGTTATCGTAAGTAGGTACCTACCTAATTACAATCTTACGGTTATGTAACGTTTTACAATTCACAATAATTCAGAAGCTACTAAGTAGTTCAGTTTCAGCCTAATTTTATTCTGTTATTTTAAATCTGTGGTTTCAATAATAGTTTATCACATTGGCGCCCACTGTGTAGCAGGGATCACAAAAAATGTGGTTTTCACAAAATTATTTGTGAGGTAGATAACTACCTATTGTTATTTTGATTGGTCTTGTCAGACACCGCAGCCCACACATTCAGTCAAACTGAAATCTGATTTTGCGGTTATACCCATGTAATAAACAATATGTATTTATTTATTTATTACCTGCTTATGTATATATATCACTGCAAATATGTATAGTTTACGCAGCGCAGTTAGTGTAAGTACCTACCTAATTTATTTCCACGAGGTAGGACCGAGTGTGCTTTGAGTGCAGTCGTGATGGTCAATGGGAATAATGACATAAAATGACAGGTAACCATTGATATAAATCAATGCAGGTAACCTACATATTTAATCTTAGTGTAAACCTGCCTAAATGATCGTTGCATTAGCCCTTAGCTTTGGTCCATTGAGCAGAGGACTCATTAGTCTTGTCGTCTAGTGGTCGAAAGCGCGATTGATACCTTAGTGGTCGTGGGTTCGATTTCCGGGTGGAGCAGTGTTAATTATAGTTCGTTGGCGAGATGACTTTGATCGCTTTTTACCAGCGTGGTATGAAAAAGCTATCGACAGAAAATCCTGGACTAAGTTTAGGGGGAGGCCTTTGCCCAGCTGTGGGATACAAAAATGGCTATATAAAATTTTTATGTTAATTATGAATACGATGCGTTATGAAGATGTTATGTTTCTTATGTATTATAAGTATGTATTTACAAAAAAAAGTATGTAAGTATTATATTATACCTATCTATTGTCTAGTACCCACAAGCTCTGCTTAGTTTGGGACTAGATGGTGCTGTGTAAAAATGTCCCAGGATTTCCCAGGATGCATGACACAAACAACAAATACCTACCTACCCAACACAAAATTGACCACTTGTGCAATATTACGCCTATTCACTTTACAAATCGTTTTCATTTTTCTATTACAACAGCGACCCCCTATGAAGCAAGTCGACAAATAACTTTTCTTAGTGAATAACCGGAGGCGGTTGACGCGGTTTCCCCTACAAGATTGTCCCTCCCGCAACTCCCGCCATTTCTCCCTCTAGTGGAGTGGGCCATTCAGAGACGGTTCGCGAAGCTCTCACGGTGCTTACGGCTTGCTTCAGTTTGGCGGGCTTAGCGTCAGCCAACAGGCGTGTGCGGTGTGGTCACTCCTATAAACATTTGGCGGGAAAGGAAAGCTCGCGCTCGCGGAAAATTAATCGCAAAACAAAGCGAGCTATAAATAAATACAAAGTTTATGTGTAAAACGTGAATTATGTCTATAAAATCGAGTCCGTTGATGCTTTTACGATGGTTCATCGTAATAAATATTATGGTAAGCTCATTTGTGTCATATGGATGTAGACATTTATTTCTGTCGGTATGTTTGTCGGCTTTTTTGTTGATTAGTTACGTAAAACCTAAACTAAAACTAAATGACAGTATAATATTAGATATAAGTAAATATTATGGTTCAAGCCTCTTGGGGAATCTTCCCCAAACGAGACAATTTTAGATATTTGTTACCATATTCCTTTTTTTATTTCAATACCTATACTTACCCAATTATTGTAATTTGTAACTTATTTGTATTGGTTCATAAACAACATGGTGGTTGGGCAAATGTGCACAATTCTTTTCTCGAATGAATTATAAAAAATCCTTTAGAAAAAATGGAATTCGGAAAGCCCTGTAACATTTTGCTATTCTTATTCTGTAACAAAATAAATTATCTTATTCTTCAGTATTTACGTTATGTTGCTGTTTACAGTAAACTACAAACACTTTGTGTACACTCAAGAACTTAATTCGCGGAATCGACATGCAGTACGCACATACTTCCACGCGGTCATTAACGCGGACAATTTAACCCAATTTTTCCGTTCGCCCCTCGAAGCAGAGTAACATCAAAGCGAGAACATTTAGTTCAATTACCATAAGATAATATCACTCGAGTCCACTAACTGTAACCATTGCAACATCGTGCATGGAGTCGAATCGATCTCCGCCCAGAAGCGTCGTTCGATTGCCGTAACGATGAACTTGCGGATCGAAATGCCATACATATCGAAGGGCGTAGATGCATGCGCCGATCGAGAACCGCTAGCCTGCTATATCAATTTACTAGAGCCGCTCCGGTGCACCCAATTACTAGCTCTGGTTCACATGATTCCTATTCATCAGTCTCTAGATTGCTTTAAAACCTATTAAAAGTTCGTTCAATGAGGAAGTGTGATTTATAAGCTCTTAGATATTTCTGTGGGCCGGTATTTCGATCGTATTATTTCATGAACTATAATTTTAATTCCAGTTGTTAACTTCTATAATCTAAGAGCTTAAGTTTTCGTTGGAATTATAAATAGTTATGCCTGTCGCTATTTTTTCAATTTATTTTGTTATTGTCTGCTATGGAATTTGTAATCATGCCAATCATGGGTTACAAATTCCATAACAATATTTTTTTAAACACTACGCAACGTTCGTTTTTACCATCTCCTGTTAAGTTTCAGTTAACTTACTTGGTAAATAAATACATAAACATATTTTTTTACGGCTATCCATATTTGTGGAACAAGCCCTATATAAAAGGCTTGTTTCGCCACCTCTGGACAGACGCAAAGCGCTAACTGCCGCATAAATTAAAAAATAGAACAAATTTTATACGAAATTGTCTGCCAGCAACGGGGAATTATCAGAAAGCTCTAGACTATAACCGCTAGATAAACTAAAAAATCGAAGAAAATTGTTGTCTCCCTAGTTATTTACTTAACGGGAACTTAGGGTCGTGAAACAGGCCCTAAAGAAAGCAATTAAAAGGAGAAACTAGTTAAGATAAAATGAATCATACAAGATGGATATAAAATTATTTTACAGTTCATTTTATATGATTTTTTATATCTTTACTATAAATATCTCGGTGTATATAAAAACCGTTTCTTAATTATTTCCTTGAGTTTTATCGGGGTTTTTGAAGCGTGAAATATCAGCAGTCTTTACAACAAAACAATGCATTTTAAGTAAACTTACATTATGGGTTATTTATGTTATATTACTACTACTATATTATACTATCTAAATATATGTACAAAGAGTTCTTTCTTATCATTATATCTAAAAATAAACAGGTACCTAATTAATTATTGTATTCCGGGAAACCTTCTAAGACTTAAGTACCTACAGCAGCTAACTTTTCCAACATTAGCGCTTTTTTTTCCAGGCAAAATAAATGTTTCTTTCTTTCTTTTACTAGGACAACATACGAAATATACGATTATACCATTACCAGTGATTACTCAGTAGTAATACATAATAATAATAAATAAATAATAAATATAATTGTCACTAGAAGCAACTTTTGAGTACCGATACTGACTCCAGTAAAGATGTCCAGGAAGTTTTTGTTATTTATTGATGTGACTACCGTGACACTGAACTGCTCGAGTCGTGTCGATGCAAACTAGATCTCATTGCCGCTTTATACAGTCGGCCGGATGGTGCTCTTGTGCGCTGAGCCCTTGACCGTAAGTGATAGCTCCTACCTGGCGTTGTTGACAGGTTGAAGTTCACGGATCTTCTCCAGCAAGATTGCAAAATGCAAGATTCGAGCACAAGGATTGAAATTCGAACATGAAGTTTAGAGTAACTAGTAGTTACTCTAAACTTCATGTTCGAATTTCAATCCTTTTGTTCGAACTGTAAACCTATTATATTAGGTCCTCTATCTTCCATGTTATGTGCCTATCAAACCATGATGGTCATCGTATGGCCCTTACAAGTTATGTCTGTTAATTGTTCCTTGATAGGTTAAATTAAGATACGATTTCAAGAAGTCGAAGATTCTATGTCCTAGATCGCAGTCTTTCTTTGATAATAATGCTTCCCCACCTACTTAATTTTATTCTTAGTTTTAAGCATACATGAGTGTAGGTACTGTTACTTACATACATTATGAAGGACCATGAAGCGTGGCATCAGGGGCCTACCTAACAGTGAGTGGAATTAGGTCGAAATGATGATGATGACAGCGTTACCAAGAACGCATTACGTTTTGTTAAATCTGTAATAATTTAAGCCAAACAGCTAAACCCTGAAACGCTTTACAAGATACTTAACATTGGTTCAGAGTAACTATGCGTAAATCGACCCCGGATACTCTCGAGCTCCTCATTTCTCTTTCAACAAAGGTATTAATTTACTAAGACGCCATTGTTACGTGTTGTACTTAAGTATTAATAGCGGGTTCCCCTGCTGCGATTCTTAGAATTCTGATTAAAGTTACATAACGTCGTCGGTCGTATCCACGCTCGGTGTCTGATCTTCATTGGCGCGCGTGGGAATCGTCTCCGGGTATGCAATTAGGGAACGCCGGGAGCGGAGGGTAGTCAATTACCGCGCGCACTGTTTTTATTGCGACTCTCCTTGGCGATGCAATGAAACCTCAGCCGAAACATAACTATGTTTAAGGAGGATCGTAAACTTTATTGCCCTCCGTTTGTTTTCTTTACATTCGTTGGATTTTCTAGTTTCACGCTAATATGAAGAAATAATTATAGTTTATTATTGTGATAATCAACGATACAGAAATATTTTATTCCACCTAAGTTGCCCGAAGTAGGTAGACTAAAAATATAAAATCTCTGCACGGAGAGGTAGATTGGGAAAAACGCGTGTTGTAAAAGTCAACAAATCACGCAAACAGGTAGAATCTAAACTTTCGCCTGGCCCGAAATAGTTTTCCTGTGTTCAGGTTTTCATGACAGTAAAATAAAACCTTTTAATAGCATCCGAATTCCGAACCAGTAAATTTCATCAGCTACAGAAAAACTTGGCATGTCATTAGTAGAGACAGTTTTTCCTCGTTGTGTAACAAACGATTAAAAATTTACTCACCGGTTGTAATCCAATGAATAACTAGCACGTGCCGCATGTTGTTCGACATTTTTAAATTAATTAGATTCTTTTTTTAACCTGCCGACTACTCATGCGTAACAAAACACATTAAGCAATTCAAAGCACCTCGTGCTCTCGCATAAAAAGCAAGTGAGAAAGTGATTGCGAAAAAAATAATTAAAGAAAAAAACCATATCATGTCATCATGTGTGTATTGCCGCGTCTTCGTGTCAACGACCCGAACCAATTATCGTTGCATAATAGAATGATTTTTTTCCAATGATTTAAATTGGTTTTTTCGAACCTTAGCCAATTTACGATAACTATACAGATAGCGTCATAGTTATTAGATGGCTTTAGATGTGCCAGCGATACTTGTCGTGTACTTATATATTTATTTGCTCTTGCTAGGCAGGTATCGTATTATGTTTCATAGTAAACATTTGTGCGTTAGTACACGCTTGCACTAAGCAAATAAAGTGAGTTTTACATGCATTGATTATATTTATGAAGCCATTAAAGAGCTTTTACTTATTGACATTGGGTTTTCTTAGTGGACATTTGAGAAATCAAATGACAAGGGAATGCATTCATATTATGTACCTCATATATGAAAATACGCTTTACATGTACATACTACACTAACATACATAATGGAATACTCATCATCTTGACGGACATTGACGGAACTGCATCACAGGCGGGACTATAATAAGTAACGTGTGTGCATGCGCCTTAATATTCAATGATTTCAATTCTAAATGCAAGCGTTTTGAGTCGAGCGACGATGAATAATGCAATCTATCATTGTATTTTATTCAATCATCCAATCCTTTATGCGTATAAATAGTTTTCTGTGAATCGCCTTATAAGTTAATCTTATTAATAGATACTAATCTCAGGTAACCTTTTTGCGTACAATGAACTTGATTTCCAATCGATTTGGATTTGTTAAATAGATGATTTTGACAAGAGCACCTCTCGATATTTCGAAAGAATACTTTAGTATCTAATTCTAATCGTTTGAATAATACGGTTAATCTAGTAAATCGGTGTGGTCGTTGCTTATCGGCATCAATAGATAAAAACGTGTATTCAATAGGTACAAACCACCTCGTGAGGTACGTCTTACGATTATAGATAAGTACTTATTTATTTATCTAGTCATCGATCCCAAACACTTTTTTATGTTCTATTCGATTTAATCTAAGGTTGCTAAGCTATTATAATAAGCATAATATGCGATGTCAGTATACTTCTATTCATATAGGTATATAGATAGGTACACAAGCACAGTGTACATATTGGTGTATGACAAGTTGAAAATGCACCAATTACAAAATAAAATATAACAGATAAAGCTTTCTGTGTGAAAATAGTATACGTAAGTTAATAGAATAGAAGATAATATGGTTTTGCAATGTATCTACCCAAAGGTTTATATAGGTACGAAGAAAGTACCTACAGTAAGAAAGATATAACTTTTTTTTATTAGTCAGATCCAATAAAGTTACTATAAATTATAATAACACCAAATTACATAATACCTAACCAATTTAATGAGCTTTAATTTTGTCGTCGCCCCATCATAGAGTAAATATACTTCTGAACTATGGCTCAAAAATCAAGAACACTCTCAACAATACAAGTATTTCACGAGTGCATAACCATTTAACGGGTTTTTTTCAAAATGATAAGTAGAGCCAAACGAAAACGTACCTCCAGACTGATGTGAATGAAGTCACACCTCATTATAAATAACATTTATTTTGCACTGTGGAGCTTATCTTGTAACAAAATTAATCCGTGCTGTCTGGTTTCGTCAGAAATTATTTATACAACATATTATTTAATTCTCTTGTTACTAACATCTCGTAGGTATTTAATTCGATAAAAAAAATTGAAGCACAAAATATGAACATCTTGGTTGGTTCCCCGCACTAGTAGACGTTACCCAAAGTATATTAACAATAATAATATTATCTGAAAACCTTAACATGAGCCGCCTTGCCTGCCTCAATGTCATTAGTCTCAATTACCGTATGTGCCACTGCTACTCTAGAGGTCCTGGGTTCGATTACCAGGTCGAGAAGTGTTATTAGAATTTTCTATGGAATTATCAATGGAGGTCGGAGTTAAGATAAGCCTTACCACCCATTACATGTAGACCAATTTTATTACACCTAAACTTACTTTTTGTGATTTCTTCACAGATACCGGTGAAGAAATCACAAAAAGCAGTATTGTAAAGCTTTTATAAATAAGTATTTACATATTACAAAATATTAAACTGACGAAAAAACTAACTTAAAGCAAAAAGAAATAAATAAATATTATTACAAAAATTTTAGCGACGAAAAAATTAACAAGCGTTAAATATTATCTATACATTATTCTGCGCCAATAAATAAGATTTGTTCCTGTTTTGCCTCGCAGAGTTTCGTTCGTCGCACACCAAAATTAGTTTTTAGATCTAGATTATATTCCCGATTTTTAAATTTTTTAAATACTACAGCCATTACCATAAATCTTTGGGATTGTTTTGTCCAGCGCCGACTCAAAATTAGTTATTCAGACTAAACAGGTTCATTTTATTTCTCGTTTCGTTTCATTTCAATTTTCATTCAAGTTTCGTCAAACCTAATTTGTGATTTTAAATATCAACGGATAAAACAAAACGTTAAAAGTATAGGCTAGCCTCTAGTCAGTCGAGTCAGTCAGTGGTTTAGGCAAATGCTAAATACCTAATTACTTGACATAAGGATTAGGGCATTTACCTACTTCCATTTTCCGTAATACCATTTGTTTCTTGTCGTTTTGCTCACATTGTGGATATGAAAGAGGAGAAATTACTGTACATATGCTTGGGAGCATGGTCAATGCTTATTGCATCAGTACCGTTGCGTGTTGACTGCCTTCAATAGTCAGGTCGCAGTGCCCATAACCCTAGCGCCCTATCGATCCATATAAGTGCCGTTAAAGCCTCTAGACATTTTAAACAGCTTGGAATTACCGTCAGTCCTACTTTAGCTAAACAAACCTGTCAAAATAAATAGACTGCTACGTCCCTAGTAGCTTTTAAATGTCATATTTGGTACTTATATTTAAGATAGCCAAAATACTCCGGCACCTCCTAGTGTTTTTCCTAGGAAGGAGAAACGGTGAGGCATGGCAATATCCCCAGAAACACTTCTCTGTTATTTATTTTATTTTGCTAAGAGTAAGTTGCTCAATGTTTGTTAGTATTGAAGCAAAGGAAGGTGAAACAATAGCTGATATAATCATTGAGATTGATTGAGATTGAGTTATTCGTCGTAGGTTAAATGTTTACACGTACGAGTGTAAACTTATCCTTATTAATATCATAAATGCGAAAGTAACTCTGTCTGTCTGTCGCGCTTTCATGCCAAAACTGCTGAACCGATTTAAATGAAACTTGGTACGCAGATAGTCTAGAGCCTGAGAAAGGACATATTACATAAGCTACTTTTCAATGCGGGCGAAGCCACTGGCGGAAAGCTAGTAATTAATATAGCTTAGTGAACTTTGTGCTTGTAAGAGTCGTAAATACCCAATTAGAATTCTTAACAACAACAATCGCATCGTCAAAGTACACCTTAAACCATGAATATATTTTAGCCATATCTCGTAATTATTAAAAACCAAAAATAGGGCTATTACATTTGCCAAAGTAGGTAGTTATGCTTATCTACGCTTGGCTACGTTCGTAGCCAAAATTTTTCCGTAGGTAAATATGAGTATCAATTTGTCCAATTACAGACTTACAGTGCTTGTTCTTCGGACTTCGAAAGGCAAAAGTTTAAATCTTTATTCCAACATTTCTATTGTCTTGTCAGCATTAGAGTTCAGACGCTCGGAAACTTTCAAAGTGCAGAAATGCACAAAAAGTCTAAATGTAAACAGGTACGTTGAGTCCTTGTAGAAAGTATTTGTCTCATTTACTTACTCTCAATTTTTTTTTTTTTTTAAACATGATGTTTTAGAAATCTAAAGAGTTATATCCTACTCAGTCAGAACTTTGAAATCAGTTTACACAGTCGCATTAAAAATAAACCGACCAGATCTGTTGATAAAAAATTTAAGTACGCCTATTCTGCTAAAAGAGTAGGTAATTATTCTGCTAAACTAAAAGAGGCTGCTGATAAAACAGTCGAACAAACAAACCATGAAACATTGAATACAGTAACACACACGGAACTCTAGAACCGATAGCGTTCCTCCAAAAATATTGACTGGTTGATTAACTGTAAATAAAAGAAGAAAAAAACACGCTTATAACGTTTATTCATACATCTATTACTTTTTTTGCAAAGCGAGTGTTTAATTCAATTAAGTAACCATTACACCGACGACAAGCGGCGTCAGCGCAGACGCACAAAAAGTTGTCGCGGACGTCGGCCCGAAGCCATGAGCCAACCACTGACACATGATACACGACCTACTTACCTACCTCCATCACTAATAACTCTAATCAGGATAATTGTAATTAATTAACAGTTCTAACAAAGAACAACGCAAAACGTTTGCGGTTTACTTACCTAGGCCCGATGCGAGGCTAACGGTTATTGGAATGGATGAACGCACTCTCACATGACTTCAAAGAGATATTCGGACATCCTGACATTTTGTTCTGTCAAATAAAAAGCTTTATCGCGATCTCTATAAAACAAATGGACGCGTACTATACCGGCTCTCCATGTTCATGTACTTTATGGTCATTTCGAAAGTGTGACATGTTTGTGGGTATGTAGGTGGAAAATCGAATGAATAGCACAACTTCCAAACTGAAACAAGTTTGTTGTTTCGCAGTAGGCCTGCGAAATCGGCAATCAGAGATGTCGTAGAAAAGATTTAAGTCCCACTGGTTACATTATAATGTGGGCGAACTTCGCTGACACAACTCAAACTTGTCTCTGGATTCCAGAAATCAATGTTGTTTGCGATCACGGCGACCGCTGCCCCTCGGAGGGTGGCACACCCCCGCTCTATAAATCACTGTCCGAATTACGGCGTTTCTATAATATTTGTAATCCGGCGCTGGGCACGCGGCCGAACACAACAATTGAAACACCCTACCCCATGCTGTCCACAAATTAATTGGAACTTGTAAAGTCCTCGTTAATATTTTTATTGTGACAAATTCATACTACTATACTTACATATTTACAAATAGTTCCTTGCAGGTCCAATCCTCTCTTCAAAAATGTAGCAATTTGTGTTGTTTTTCTCTTGTTGCCTCAATAATATCCATTTAATTCAGCCCATCAGGTATGCGTTTCTCACAATAGTTCAAGTAGCGGTAGTACAGGTTGCTAGTTCATCTCCTATGAACACCATTACATACCTGATTTCCCATAAAGCTCGCATAAACAACACGCTAAACAGTATGTTAACAAATAATCAATAAGTGTGTCCTACGAATAAATTAAGCGATGTTATTATTGACTAGCTTTTGCCCGCGGCTTCGCTCTCCGTTGATGAAGAAACAAAATTGAAAGAAATCGATCCCGAATAAGATAAAAAGCAGCTCACTATAACAGTTTCATCATCCTCCTAGGCTCCTAGCCTATGCCGAAAATATGTTAAGCTCCGGTTCCAATCGAAACAGATGTGGTTAAATATAAATATCTTACACAAAGCAATAGCGTTCAGACTGGTTAAAACCGATAGGTATCCTAACTTTAAATTGATCGTCTGGTTTTTTGGCCTTCTGACTACGATTAACGATTTTCATAGGTTTTCGTATGGGGTCTACTATGCCGAATCAATTGCCATTTCTTAACGTGCTATATAAGGTACAGAGGGTCTCGATGTCTTAAGAATGGTCACCCATCCATAGTCTAACCGCAGAAACCGCTGCTTAACCTATCGCTCAGCGTAGTTATTACTTCGTCAAAGTTTTTAGCTCGGTTTGAGCATCTGTAACTGGTACTGGGGTACTCTATGAGGTACTGAGGTGATACTGTTTGTGAAACTGTGTTATTCAAAATCACTCCAAAGGAAAATTGAAACTTCAGTTAGTCGTAATAACTCGTAATTCTAACCAAACTTTACAACTTTTGTTTAATTTAAGTCTATACCACTTTAAACGTTTATAACTAATCAACAATCACGATTTCTGCGCATATGACAACTTAATTAAAGAACCAACAATAATGATCCCTTATATCAATAGGAATACATACTACAGAGAGGTCAAGCTCAATCTCAGCATCTACGCAACCGAGTGGAATGAGATATACCTCATTTTTTTAGCTGAACGATGGACTTTTAAATAGAAAATCAAAAATCAAAAACCAACAATGATGATCTCTTCTTTCTATGGGCTTGCATACAACAGAGAGGTCAAGCTGTATCTGAGGTTCTATACAAATAATTGAAAAAAGCTTTACATCAGTTTTTAAGTTGGAAATTATGGTTTACAACAGTTAACACAAAATTCAAATCTATTCAGTAGGTTTAGCGCCAACCCCTAACAAACAGACAAACAGACAAGAATTCTAAAAATCACATTTTTGGGTTCGCGATCGTTTATATACTCTAACCCAATTGTTTTTTTTTAAATATCTTCAATGTACAGAAACGACATTTTTACAATTTTATAATAGTATAGATATACTCTAGGACACAGTATATACACAGTATAAACGCAGGAGGTTCGTAATAAAGAGGTATTAACGCTAATACCCAATTATAGACCCGCATCAGATCGATGCACGAACCGGGGAAAGAAGATTAGGTTTTCAACCGCAATCTATAGGGGTGAGAGCAAACGCTATTAAAATGTTTCCAACTCAACTCTTGAAGCGTCATGTGAAATTAAATAAATTGTACGGTTACACTGCACTTTCACGTCACATAAAATGTATATATGTGTTCTCTTGTAATTAAAAAAGTTACAACTAAGTATTTATCGCGATTTCTCTGAGTATTGTTACTGACACGTTAATTGCATTTGCATTTTGTACAATTTGCGTGATACATACGCTTACAAGTTTTTTTACTGCTCAGATAGAAGTAATTATGTATTCGTAATTAAAATCTTCCGGGTGAGCAAATTGTACGAATAATTTTTATCATTCCGATTTGGTACTGTTATGATCTACTTAAATATAAAATTCACAACAATTATTGATGCAAAATATGACCTGCTCCAATAGAGAACATGCGAGGTAGGTATGTATGAAAAACTAGCCAGTATCTTGTTACTTATTACATGCCCCATCGACTCTTACTCGGTATTGACACGATCAATTATACAGATTACTCTAACGATTACACACACATTGAATTCACTGAGCTTGACTGTACTTAGCCCGATCATATTTATGTTTACTTGTATAAGACCCCGTTAGCCGCGCACAATTTCTTTGAATTCTTTGACAAATTCTCTTTTCAATGTTATCTCATTTTGACATGACGGTGAAAGCTAACAATATTTCCATTCTATTGAAGAAAACTTGTTTACAAGAGCTCCGTTCTATTTGCAGATGTTTAAAATAAGTTGATCCCACTCAGTAGTCTAGACGGAGTAAGGGAGGGTGCGCCCCCCGGGGAAATGCCAATATTGCAAACCAATAAAGTCATCTTCATCTTATTTTAAACTACGTCATTCCTTATTTATAAACGGTTTGTAAGTTTTTTTTTTGTAAATTTTATTGAAAGAGAAAGTAATTTATACATGTTGATTACACTAAAGATTAATTACACCATTAACTAAACATGCAACTATGCATGTTTCCGAGTTTTTCGACATATTACAGGGAAAGTTATAGAAAACGAGTAAATCCTGGGGAAATGAAGAAGAATTGATAGAGATCAGGAGAAATCTGCAAATTGGCAACGATCCAAAATGCACTTTAGAAGTTTGACTGAGAAACTTATATCGCTTACTTACGTGACTTCAATGTGCATTATCAAGTCTAATCGTACCTTGGTAGGAAAGTGTAGGTAAGTTACAGTTCTCGCCAAACTTATTGTCCGGGTTAAAGTTGGCACGAGCTAACTTTAACCCGGCCGTAAAAATCAGAGATAGAAAAATACTGGATTAGAATGATTTAAAACGACAGCCTACGACTTGAGCTTTTGTTTAAATTTATTAAAATCTAATATTTTTCATTCTCCGATTTTTACGACTAAAGTTAGCACGTGCCAACTTCAACCCGGACAATAAGTTTGGCGACAACTGTATGTAAGGTAATGAAAGTAAAGCAGGTTAAAAATTTACCTACTTATTGAACATTCTTCGAATAGCAATGTACCGAAGATAATAGTTGTAATATTAAAATCAATAAAAAATGAAATAACTACGATGACTTTTTGTACGCATTTCAATATCCATTAAATGTTGGAGCTCGTTTCGTAGGAAGAAAGTATTAATCGAGTAAGTATAATATCTGTAATACAATTTCCATTGTTGAGTTTAGCAAAATCGTGAAACCATCCGCGCGTGAATTTGGTTTAACTTTGACACAGAATAGTTCATACTCAGAACCAAACCGTGTATTTGTTATGGAGTAGGTAACTGAACTGCTGGTGAATTATAAAAAACATGGAAATAAAACTACTGTTTACGGATTTTATCGCGTTATATTGATATTATTTTAATCCCGACGTTTCGGACCCTTTACAGCGTCCATGGTCACGGGTGACTAAGGTGGTAGGCGTCTTGAAGTTTTAATTACTAACAGCTACCCTACATTTCTGTTAATTATTGGCAATCTGATTCACGCAGACCGAGCTCACCGTATCCTTCGGTCTTGCAGTTTTGCGTAGACCGAAGGATACGGTGAGCTCGTTCTGCGTGAATCGGATTGCCAATAATTAACAGAAATGTAGGGTAAAATCCGTAAAAAGTAGTTTTATTTCAATGTCTAGTATTCGCGTAAGTGTCAGAAATCAAAAAACATGGAGACAATCAGTGATCAACTCATGAAAACGTGAAAATAAAATAACAAAATTGTATCTAAATAATTATGTATGTAAATGTGTGAGCGATAAAATTCACAAAAAGATAAAGTGATACGTGACTCCAATCTGAAAATTGTTTTATCGATGATAGGCAAAAATTATAGATTTGCGTCGGGTCGATGGCACGAAGATAGCAATAGATGCTACCTTATACATGAAGACATAAATATGATATCAGTGCATTATTAAGTAAGACGTCATAGATGCTGGGCCCATTGACTTGGATCGTAGCGCGAGGGCGCGCGTGCCCGGTCATCGACCACTACACGTCGCGCAAGTTCACTCGCGCATGGGAAGTAGGAGCTGTTGCGCGCGCGCATGCGCATGTCTGCGCGTTCAACAGACTGGTGTCAGTCTCACTGATACGTCGCCATAGAGACTGCTCACAACGACCATATTAGCACCAACATTAAGAAATATTGCATTGAATTTTCAACTAGGTACTTACTCATTATAGTATTTTACACTGTTAGGAAATACTTACAGTAAATTATCTAGTGAGTCCGGCTCTAAACTTCCTTGCAGCAATTACTTGGCTGTTGATTTATGAGCACATAAAATTCAGAACGTCAATTTTGTATGTTATTCTGTGTTCTCTAGGAAGCATTAAGTAATTGCTTGACTTCTTATTTGATCTAGCGATATTACTCTTTTTAAACTTCATTTATAGATTTTATTAAACGATACACCCAAATGTTATTCGTGACAAAGGGAACTTTAAATTTTATGAGGGCACATTACGTTTTTAGGACGTAAAACCAGTAATTTTCTAAATTTTCCCCTACAAGTTGGGAATTTTAGGAGCGTGTTCAACGGCAGTAAATCAGTGCGAGTGTGCATAAGTTTATTTCTTTCTATAAACGTTACGACTCGCACGTTCCCTTCCGCTACATTGATCGAGTAAGGAGAATCGAGTTTGAAATCAACAATCGTCATACATTTCATATTTCTCGGGTCGTTAGGAACTAACTACTCGGTACTCGGTATACCTCTCTACCGTCGTGGAATACGTAAACGAACTAAGAATGAGTCTTGATTGGCAAACAGCAAATCGCTCATACTGCACACATACTTTATGTCTCGCGTGACAGAATATCAATTCCTTTTGAGATTTCCGCATTGAAACTTGTTCTTAGAATTAACATAATTTTCTCTTAATAAAAACTTGCTGTCACAATTAAATACTGTTGTATAACTGTTTCTCCTATAGTGGCTACGCTAATCCTTTGTATCGAGTCCTTTATTTAAATCAACCTGGCGTTAGCTGTTAACATACAGTTATTATGACCATTATAATTCTTTTATGCCTTGATTATGCAAATGATTGTCAAATATTACAATGCCCCACTAAATCTAATCTACGACAAACTGTATTGACATCAACATTCTTTTTAAATCAAGTGAGATTCAAAATGCATGACAAATGTTTGTTTTTAACAGTACCTACTATAATTTTAATGGTTTTATCTCCAATGTTATCTTATATCATTAATAAACTATTATCTTCTCAGTAGTAAGTGCTATTCATTAGTCAGTGGTGCCTCTGCGTTTACTCTATCAGTCGTCGAACAAAAGAAAAGAGTGGTCGATTTATTGAGTATTTTTTTTAAACATATGGGAGGAGAAAACGGCCGAGCAATACTCTGGAATAAGACAGTCCGACAGCCTGACACTGAGCATTAATTCTCTCGAGCATTCCCTTCAACTTTTTGCGGAATTTACTTGGTTATCTTTTTATTATTTTTTGTGCGTAGTGTTGATAGCCAGGTGACCGCAGCGTGCAATATTCTTGTGCGGTTGGCACTCAACCTGTCTATTGTTCAGGCTGAACGACTTGCCTTTTGTACCTATTGTTGTACACGTCGTTAAACACATGTTGTTTTGCTTTTCAATAATATTCGCACTTAGAAGACTTATTGAGATGGTGTTTTTAATAGACTGCTTTATACAGGATGAATATAAAGAGTTATAGCCTAAACTACTGTAACTACAGGAAAACACTTAGGTGCTGGTCCACTGTATTGCTATACTAGTGAATTTACAAAAGTATTCCGATTACATTAAAGCTTTAAAAATAAGTATAGTATGTGCACCATGTCTGGATAGCCGTTTTCCGCCGGATAAATTCACAAACGAAACAAAATTTGAGTGAAATTATCTACCAAGTAATTTAACGGGAACTTATTGGGTGTTGAAACAAGTTCGTAGTCTCAAAATGTTCAACAGCTAGTCTTTATGTTCTTCCTAATCCGATTTTCAGATTAAAAATATCTGTAAGCTATAGAGAACCGTGGACCGTGTTAGGTCGTGCCGTGCGGAAAACCGAATAACCCGCAGCGCAGAAAATTTAAATCCTTCAACAAATAGGTACCTACAACTGTTAATTGTCTGAAACCCACCACAGGGGTAAAGAATTTTCTTCTGAAAAAAATACTATCTTATTATTAATTTAAAAAACCGTAAATCAACCGCCGATTAAATTATTATTCGCATAAAATTACTACCAAACATACCATTATTAACAATATTTACGACGAATCTCACCAACACAATCGCGTAAATGACAAGCCATTAATTTCCTACATTATTGCCAATATAAAATAAACTCTTTGTTGTTAAAGGTCTACACAAAATACCGACTACCGCCAACCGGTTCTTATAGTATGATAATTGTTATAAAGTTTAGCAAAATGGGAATGAATCTATTGGCATACTTATTTATACAAGACACAAATAAGAAAGGAGGTAAGTACTCCAAAACCATTATATTAGAATAATCTGGCAACATTTTGAATAGCCATTACAATATAATCAGCACATTTCTTATCTGGATCCCAGTAACCCCGATTCACAATGCTTTTTTAATACCTAGACACATACTTTTCATGAATATTGCCCAACCGACCATGAATAATGACGTAGACCACAATAATCTTGGTCGCAGTAAAAACGAAACCAATCAATGGGCATCTCATTAGGGCCCAGCTTAATGACCGCATCAAGGAAAACACGTATCCTTACCCAACGCATTAACTTGGCGTACAGAATATACTCTTTAATAGTCCACTTCTTCATCCGCATGGAAATTAGAAATGTTATGGATTTTTTTAACCCCTTTATGTGAGAGGAAATAACATGCAAATTGAGGAAATGCGTGTACCTACATTGATCTATTTTGCAGTGGTCTGGTATACTCAACAACAATGCTTAAAAGAGTTTTTGGTCAGTAGTATCTGGTAGTATCCCAAATGTGATACCCAAATTGCTACTGTATTATTTTTGTTGTGGTGTTGTCGCGATGATCTCCTTTTTCCCAATTCCGTGGAAATTCCCTTTAATACCGAAGGAATTTTCCGTCACGATTTTTGTGCAAAATTTCATGCATCTACTCTCTTTAGTGTTATGATCTGATCATCAATTTCAAAGAATTGCCTCGTTAAATCTAACTTTAGGCCTAATAGACGAGTGGCTTGGATATGAAGTGGCTGATAATGTGACAGTCTAAAATTTCTCAAGTGTTTGTTAACTCTACCTTCTAACTGTCTTAAACCTTGCAAGTAACAGCTATAACATCAGAATGACAAATAGCATCTTCATTCGTCGTTCGTAACCCATTACCGTATAAGGTAACCCCTGCATTATACATTTGCGGTGTGGATACGTAAACGGTTATATATTTATTACCAACCATCCTCACTATATTCTTGTCATGTCCCGATGTGTGAATTGCTTTCCTTCGAGCTTTCTCAAGGCAATACAGTTACCTCGTTACTGAGTTCAACGTTATCATCACAATTGTCATATGCAACTAATTGCTGTAAAAACTGTGCATGTTTAGGTAAAACAAGGTCTCACGAGCAGGTGCCAGCACATAGTAATGATCGTAGTATTGCGTTACGCTCTCATGGATGCCGTGATTACGTCGATTTACTCCATTAAAAATAACAACTCACATTTCATTTGGTTTCCAGATAAAGATCTCAGTACAAGGGTAGGTAATTAGAGCAAATAATTATGCACTGTTATGTCACGTAATGCAATAACACGTCATGGTAATGATGGTCATGTAGCGATAGAGATCGCTGCAAGAGCCTTGTGTTCTTCAGAGAAAACTTTGCTAGGTTGAATAACATTAAGTGTAACAGTGAAACGTATTTTTTTATTATAATGTCATTGTTATTAATGGGGTGTTAAAGAGTGATCAAATGCTATTCAAACGTCATTACTGCCATCAAAGGAATGAAAGTTATCTTTCACCTGATTCTAATCGTGATACTCAATGACTCGTTAGTGTCGCTATATTCGCAGATAAACGAGTTATTTGCTTTACATCAATAAGTTTTTTGCATTAGAAAGGTAAATTTCTAGATGATTGCCGTTTCCAGGCTCCCGTAATGAACAATACATTTACTTCATAATAACAAAACCAAAATCATAGTAACAACTTGCACGAACTGGAGATATTGAACTAAGTATAGACTTATGGGTGGTTAGTGATTTACTAGGAAATTGATGAGAGAGCTGGGTTCGTGCTCGGGTCATTTACGCGCCAGCGACGCGGTGAAACCAAATCACACGTCTAAATAAGTTTGGCCGGATAATTGTTAACATTACATACAATCGAAGTAACCGCAGTCCGCATGATAGGGTACGGTAACGGACGCGTTTTTGCGATGGCTCGTTTGATTTCTAACAATGCCTTCCTAAACAAAAAACTGGCTAAGCCAAATTTGGTTGCACAGGAATTGGGTCACTAAATCACTACACCACTGAGAATACAATGTGTCCGTTAGTGAAGAAAGAAAGTAATTGCTTTATTCCTAACGAGCCACTATATAATTATAGACATAAAATAAAACAACCTCTGCAAGCAATTCGTACGTGATTTGTTGCTATCAAACATTCGTAATCTGTGTATACAAAGTGTTTCATTTTTTACATCCCTGTGAGATAGCTTCACAATACATTTTCCTCATGAATTATGTAGCAGCTAGGAACCTAAATACTAACGCGCGACCCTTCGTCCTTCCTGTACAATTTCACGTTCCGGAGCCTGAATAAGTAATGGAACGATTTCGAAACGTTTCATAAAATTTTAATTTCGGTCGATACTACATCGTAACATTCACTTACTATTGAATTTTTTACTCTGATGTCATTTCAACAAGAACTAGTTGAACGAAAATAGCTCTTTCTGAGTAAGTAAATGGTCTACGTAATTATATCTTGTCAGAAATGTATCGAGGATGATGTATGAGTGTCGTAGGCGGGGCGGACATCCTTATATAAGCGAAGACAATGTTACAACTAGGAATGTCATAGCAATTTGCAACAATGACATAATACACAAACACAAACGAAGTGGAACGAATCATAATCCGCTCCTAAAACGCATTCGTTTCTTCACGCATTAGTGCAGACGTGTTGGCGCGTATGAAGGATGTTTCTCTGTCAAGGTCGACATGCAAGTTTACCCAAGAACGTTGCCCTTGTAACAAGTAAAAATATCCAGCGTGAAATTTAAAAATAACACAAAACCTCGAAATACAAGAGGTTGCAAGTTGAGCGCGGAACATTCTTGGAAATGCGTATGCTTGACGTGATTAATACGCCTGCGTTATTACGATCATTGTAAATCATCGCGAGGGGTACCTTCCCTTGGTATGTAAATGCAAAGCAAATTCGCGGGGAAATATTATAGTTGTAAAAGCGGTGTTCGTCGTCGCCGTAACTTTTTACGACAGGGTTATAATTTTTCATTATACTAGGAGCTTGACTTTAGTGGTCTAGATGTACCACTTCTTCTAAATGTTGTGAGTTTTTGAGTATTTATGAAATTTCACATTGTATATTATGACTGGTGATAAAAATAAATATACTTTATTTGATTAAATTAAAACTGAATATTTCGTTACCGCGACTGGTATGCTAGAGGTCCAGGATTTATATATAATTAATATAAAGAGAGAGATATAAAATTCTATAGCCTGTTTTGTCCCGGTTTATTTGATGGCAATAGGCTAGCCTCCATCTACATGGGACCATAACATACCGGTGAACTGTGGGTGTACTATGTACATTAGTAGGTATGCCTCTGCCTAATCCTTCAGGGAATACAGGCGTGATAGAATTACGATTATTATGGTACAAATGTGACTCTTTCTTCCAGATCGTGCAGGCAGATAACAGAGCGTCATATCTAGGCGCACGTTGTCGAGCCAAGAGTGACTGTGGTGTCACTAATTCGCATTGTGAGAGAGGCGTGTGCGCATGTCAACCGTACTACGCTCGAGTTGACAACTCTACCTGCCTCGAATGTAAGTTAAACACTTTTATTTTTTTACCTGACCTCCTTTACAGATATTTTTATGGCCCTACAGCCTGCCAGTAGTCTCGCACGCGTAAAATTGTAACAGCAATCATTTTCTCGCAAACTTTCTACGCTGGTTAAAATCTACCCAGTAATTTTCGATATCAGCGGAAAAATGAGGCAGGTGCAACCAATAACCTTATTTTATTTTATAGCACATTGTATTGGAACTCTAATTTTTATGATTTTTTCCTCGAACGCAGTACGTAGGTAATTGACGCATTTTGGATCGCGGTTTTCACCTCTCTGGCTATACCTTACCTAATCACCCTCGTGTGGTATACTTTGTGGTGAGACTAACAAATTACTTTCACTTGGATGATCAATAGCTATCAAGTAAGGCGGTAGTTTTCATCATAGGACATCAAAATGTTTAACGAAATTGCATTTCGCTTTCCATTCGCAATTTATGAACGTTCTACCATTTATAATGTTGAGTGGTTCTATGATAACGGTGTAGGCAAAGTCGGTTCTTTATTATGATATTTTTTAATTTGGTGTCTACAAAATAGTGTCTAAAAAATGGATAAGCAAATATGGCTTCCCATTCACATTTTGCTTTTACTGCATTCTGCATAATTATTGCAATCATCTATTAACAGCACTTTAACTAAAAGCCAAAATAAAATAATTTCTCTCGAAAATAAAAAATGATAACAATCCAATTTGTCTAGACTCGATCTAGCGACAGTCTTCCAATTTTGTTTCGCTAAAAGCTGGATTCTAAGAAACGGACCCCAATCGATTGGATACGATACGGACAATGCTATCGGACGATATCGCAGATGTTTTATTACGATAGTCCTATAATCCCACGGTCGTCTTACTTTCTTGCCACAAAAGTATGGGACCGATTCGGACAACTGGATCATGAGTGGATTACACTCACAACGGTTCATTCTCCGATTATGTTGTCTTTTACTTCGGAAAAGGAGCGGTACTGCGGACCGAATTCACTTTTATGGTTTTCGCGATATCTCTATATAACGGAGTTTTATTAGGTACTTGTTTTAATTTTTTCAATTGCCTCGCCAGTGATCGTAAACGCTACTACTACGCTGCTACGGGTATGATTTCGAAGTTCACCAATGTGTTTACGAAATTCTCAGTATTCTCATAGGTTCCCCTATTACATGGGACCTAAATATACGGACGAACTGTGAGTTTACATTAGTATACCTCTTCCTAACCCTTAGAGAATGGTATGTTATGTTTAATTTTATTGTGACCTTCAATTTGCCTGTCCAAGATAAGATGCATGTAACAAAGAGGAACTCCTCACGGATGCGTTAAGTAACATACTTTACGAACCAGTGGGTCTGGTCAGGCGGCATTTCAAACTAGGATTGGACACAGGGCCCGCTAAGCTAGACGAGCGTACTAACTGCGTAATCAATAATCATTCCCATCTCCTTTCATGGTTGTAATGCGTGTGTGAAATAAATGGTATTATTTACTTTTATTACCTTGGCCTTATATGAGGAGGCTTTAAAGAAGCCGGTCCAGGATCCAATGTGTCGGAAAATTAACTTGCCAGGTTGTAAAAGACGCTGTTTTATGACATTATTTTGTTGGAACACGCTTATTAACTCTGCGTACCAATAATTATGGTTTATAATTATCTAGTCGATAAAGGAAAAGTTTTAGTTACTTAATCATCAATAGGTCATGAAGGAGGTAACGAAAAATGGTAGAACATTATTTTGAATTTTGCATTAGGCTGTTTCTTTTCCCAGCGGTGGGACGAAAAAGACTCTACTTACATAAAAAATTAAGCCTTTGTAAATTGGACGTACTACGTAAAATCGTTGAAAGTTATTATGCCAATAGAATTTGAAGAAAAATTAACCTAACCCACTATAAAACAAGGAAGTTATTATAGAAAGATAAACGTTAAAACTGGGTAGCCTATGAGACGGCGAGCTGTCAACTTGTCATCTCAAACTTCCTCGTGGTCAGTGTGCCAAGCGTGAGCAATCATCAGACGTAACACAGTGAATAACATAAATATAAACTGTTTGATACAGACACAGACTCCGATCCGACTGTCAGCTAGAAATAAATGCGATCTAACCAATTTTCCTATACTTGCAAAAGTAGTATTCATTTTATAAATAGTTGTTTCTGCTGCCTTAACTTATTCTGGTGTGTGTAGGTGTGGCCCTTGTTCATCAAGTCCGATCAATATTTCAATAGTTTTTATCATAAATATGACCCGCTCATAATGAGCATTTCTCAATAATGTCATAATATTCACTTGATCTACAACATTATATTTATAAAGTCGTTAAAATAAATTAAAACAACACTACAGGGTGCTAGCTGCTACAACAGTGTGCAGATCTATGATAAATGAAATTGTCTGTTTTCACGCAATGCATCGTTTTATTTTATTCGTAGGGTACTCAACAGTTTTTTTGCAATAAAACTTGTAAATTGAAAAGCCATGTCGCAATGGAATTCAAGTTTTACTGTGGTAAGCGATGTTGTTGTAAGTACTCTTTAAAAAAAACTATTTTATCATTAAAAACTTGCGTATCATTAATTCAATCACAACAAAAGTCTGGTTTTAAAATAACAATAGTAAACATTTTTCTTAAATCATATTTTGTCATAAGAGCAATACTTTTAGTAACAAACTGAACGTTTGTATCGAACGCTCTCCAAAAATAGGATGACTATTTTGCGGCAGAATATTAAAGTGAGTTCTGCAGGCTATTAACAATATTGGTTCGAATAACTTTAAGGTAAAAAATAAAGATATATAAAAGATATAGGGTTACCAATCCCAAATTTTGTTTAGAGACAAAAGTAGCCTATGCCCTTGTTCTAGACAATATATTTATTAGTAGGTACCGATATGGAAACAGAGTGTTTACCTATACGATCACAAAAAAATATGTTAAATGCAGTGGGCAAACTTATCATAGGCAGAATTTCGATATAAAAACCAACACATTAGCAAAGTAATTATTCTAATCAGCGCTGGTGATTTAATGTTTATATGATGACAATAAATCCCTGTCGTCTAAAGCCGAGTGCATGGACGCAACGTAAATATGTCCATCTCGTTTATTCGCGGTAGGTACCAATTTAAATAAACTTGTTGATGATTACGAGAGCGGGCCCGTCGGCGTCGGCAAGCTACGACTGACTTATCGTCCGGTTTGCCAGCCGTAAATTGGTCCCGCTATCCTTCGAGGGTATGAAATGTAGGGACTCTTATCCATTTTATATTTATTTACTGCTTTGAGCCCGTTACTCTTAAACTACGATTACTGTTTCTAGCGCGTGTACACTTGTCTTACAAAATCAATTTGACATAGTCGTAGTAGTTGTCCCTGTTTCATAGTGGAAAACTTGTTCGTAGCTACTGTAAACCCGGTAAGAAAAGTAATAAAACAATAATATGTAGGCCACACCGAAACAAAATTTCAAGAAGCTCATAGGTAGAGAAGTACCATTTCGAATGCCAGCATCAGCTACGCGTACGATTAGTAAATTCGCTGTAATAACGGTGTGCACAATTGGTGTTTATGACTTTAAAATTGAAGATAAACACATAAACATTTCTGTATAAAAACCATGCGTAATTTGCTTATACACTTAGGTACGATAGCCGACTTTCAAAGGGTATATACATTAAAGAAAGCGTCATAAAATGTTTAGTTACGCTTGTTACGAGTTTACGGTATTGAACCCTAAGAAAATTGAATGCAACGTAATGGAAAATGTGACGCATTGTTTCGACAAGAAGTCAATGTGGATGAAATAAATTCACTGCTGCGAATTAAACTTTTTGAGTTAAAGAAGGAGGTCAGATTTTTGCTTGCAATACAAATATTTTTTGAGAAAGTAAGCGGGTAGTTACGCATCTATTTTTCATTTCAGTAGGTACTAGAAAGTGAGTAGGTCTTGCTTGCATCACTCATTATTTTTTAAGGTACTCGAGTTGCTTTTTTGTTTTTTTGTACAAGTTCGTGATTTTCAGTCTAAAGGTCATCGTGGCGTATAAGACATAATATATCTACCTAACATCACGTCTAGAATTATCCCCAAAGGGCTAAGTCACATAAATACATACTAAAGAAGTTCACCAATATGCGAACTAACTATTTAATTCGTGCGCAGCGTGTCCGTGGGTTGCAGTGGAAACGGCTCATACATTTTCTTACAAAGCGAAGCTTGACGCACGTGCGTAGCCTCTCCGTGAGTGGTGTGCACACGTACTATGTTTTAGATCCCATGCATTAGATTTAGCAAACAGGCTGCTATTGAAAAAATCATAGTAAACTCATTAACACTTTGCTCAACCTAAGAATTGAGCCTGAATCAAACATGAGTGAAACTGGGACCATTGCGGAGACTGAGGCTAATATTCAGAGACGATGCTAAGCATAAACTTAGGCTTCCGTATGTCAAATTGTCATACAAATTTGACATTCGGAAGCATTACTTTACGCTTAGCATCGTCTCTGAATATTAGCCTAACTCTCGCTTTTCTTTGTAAGTACTTTGTCAATTTGAAGGCTCCATAAAAATATATAATGAGTACGTACTAAGCGGTGCTTGGGTACCATGTCAAAGCATGTAAGCATGACATACAGTTTTTCTGTGCAGCACAAACGCCTATTTTGCATCCATTAACCCAGTTATGCATAGCTAACAAGCGTGCAATTTCTTACGATGTAAGTATCGTAATTCAAACGATATACATCTAAAAATACTTACAATTGGTTTTGTACATAATTGGTTTATATGTCGAAATGGTAGAGTTTTAGCTGACCAGCTAAAAGCAAATGTTAAAAGCTTAATGTTATAAAGTTGAAGAGGTTTTTGTTTTTTTTTTTGTATGTTTGTTTGTTTGCTTGAACGCGCTAATCTAAAAAAATACTGGTCCAATTTGAAAAATTCTTTCAGTGTTAGATAGCCTGTTTAACGAGGCAGGCTACGCTACGGTATCGCGCTACGGCCAATAGGATAAATTAAAAATGTTGCAAAAACGGGGGAAAAAATTCAACTTCTACGTGAACGGAGTCGCGGGAAAGGCTAGTAAAATATAAAATATTACGTATTTAAGCACATGAAGAAAAATGTGGGGAAACAGTTCTGTCTGTCTCTCTCTCTCTCTCTGCTATTCCTAATATATTTTTTTTGTAGTAAGTAAAACAGATAATATTTTTATCTTTTTCATTAAAGTTTAACGCTTACTTTAGATAACATCAACATACTTAATTTCCCCGTACTTTTTTTGTTCTGAGTTTTCCATTGTCCGGTGCACTGTGCTCTCTTTCCGTATTGTTAAACAGGTTTCATTGTTTTTGAAGTGCGGTACAACCTCCTTTTATTTACAAAATATTATTGTACTTTCTGCAAATTATCTCTGAAGTTCATCACTGAGAATCTGGACCGGTTGTTGATATCCTGTCTACATTCATAAAACCATATAATTTGACACAAAATATTAGGTACCTCTCTACTCATAATTCTGCACCTACGTGAAGTGTTATGGTGAATGTTCCCGTACAATACACACAAAGAAGGTGATTTAGGGCGCCTATGACTGGTCAACCGTTACAAAGATATACTCACTTCCTATATAAGGCCAGAATCTATCCGCCGCGTGTCGCCTTCCCACTGTTACTTAACTGGATAGATCCGCTTACGTGTGAATTTAGGAGATGAAGTACCGATTGAATGAATAGACAGCAGATGACACCGTTTCATTCACAGTGCGATCATTACTTGTATCGAATCGACCTTGACTTTGTATAACAAGATTATAATCATCGGATTGGAAATCGAAAAGTCACGCACATGTACACTCTTTTCACGGTTGTCAGTGGCGTGCCAAATCTAATAAATGTAAGTATTCTTTGTGGTCTTCGTTTTGAGATTAATGTGTCAGACGTCGTTGATAGTAATCGCGATGAATATAAAAGAATTATAATTATAATTGTAACAGGTCGTGACCGCATACAGTTGAGCGACGTCGATCCGCGCACTCGCTAAAAGCAAACGCGTGTAAATAATGTTTAATGACTTACCAAATTACGGCTAGCAATTAAATTAATGACATGTGTTTATTAATTGATCTTAGAGCTAAAACTGTGTGCTTACCTTCTCTTTAATAAAGTAACGTCGAAACTAATTAATCTACATCTACATTTACACTAATATTATAAAGAGGAAAGATTTGTATTTTTGTATGTAACGAATAAACTCAAAAAGTACTGGACCGATTTGAAAAATTCTTTCCATGTTAGATAGCCCATTTATCGGGGAAGGCTATAGGCTATATATCATCACGCTACGACTAATAGGAGCGGAGTAGTAATGAAAAATGTTGCAGAAACGGAGGAAAAAATTATAAGACCACGCGGGCGAAGCCGCTGGCGGGTATTCAGTAATGAATAAAGTGAAATTGATAAACGTTACTGTCTCATTAGATAGAATAAGCTTTATTGTACACCAAAGTAAAAATCAAAAACCAGCCAACCTTGACCAATATTAGCTTAGTGGCCCTAAGTGCCACTAGGGGTCTTGAGGTCCTGGATTCGATTCCCGGGTCGAGCAATGTGTTATTGTTTTTTTTTATAAAATTTTCAGTAGCAGCTCGGAATTTAGATTTGTTCCCTATTACATGGGGCCTAAATATAATGCGGACTGTAGGTATACATTAGTACAGCACTGGCTATATGTATATCCTACGGGGAGTACATGCGTGATGATACGAACGCGATAAAAAAGTCTGGCTTCAAAAAATGAGGAAATTTAGACAAATTTCCACTTTTCCAGTATTCAACTTGTCTTAGGAAGTTTAGGATAGAATGATGTAATCGAAATGTTACCGAACCTAACAGAGAACGATCTTCTATATTCTGCGGGTGTAGTTAATATATCTCTTATGTTTATTCAAGTGTTAATTACATCGTTTGATTTTCTTGTAAGTATTGCCGCTCGCATACCAAACAACGTGTTGGTGTGACTATTATTTATTCACTGTTTAAACGTAAAGTCGTGATATGCATAAACATGTTGCTTCAAACAAAATCCTACCTTATCATTATGTATATCTAAATACTAGCTTTTTCTCGAGACTTCGTTCCCGTAGACGTTGAATTTATTCCCCCATTTTTGCAACATTTTTAATTGATACTCCGCTCCTATTAGCCGTAGCGTGGTGATATATAGCCTATAGCCTTCCTCGATAAACGGGCTATCTAGCACTGACATAATTTTTCAAATCGGACCAGTAGTTCCTGAGATTAGCGCGTTCAAACAAACGAACTCTTCAGCTTTATAATGTTAGTATAGATATATATTAAAAAAAAACATTTTCGTAGAACCGCATACCTACTGAATGACCTTATTATCTACTATTGTTTATGACGTTGGTAAGTGTGTATGTAGGTATATTGGATGCAAATTGTCGGCCACACCCGTATGAACGGACCAACGGTGAACTTGAAATCAAATAGGGTCGCACACGCCTTCGGGTCACGAACCCGTCACTCAGTGCACTGTCACCATAGACACGAGGACACGTAGAATAGACAACATAGAGGTACACCTTTGGCTTTACTGTAAAAAGAAACGCCCCTAATTTTTAAAGATGTCCGTGTGAGTCATTTGTTCTATTCCTAACACAAATAAAACATCCTGTTTACATCTTCTTGCGTCTTGCAATAACCTTTAGCTTTACTGTAAAAGAAACACCCCCAATTTTTAAAGAGGTGTGGGTGTGTCATTTGTTCGATTCCTTACACATATAAAGCATCCTTTTTACATCATCTTGCATCTAAATGCAATACATTTGGCATTTTACAACAGCCTACCTTCCTATTGCATAATACCTATCTACATAATAATAATAATTTTTCTGCAGACCTTGAATATTAATACTAAGTACAGACGTACTTAGTATTAGTATTACACGAAACATTCTCATTTAACTATTGTTAATCACATCTATACTAATATTATAAAGAGGAAAGATTTGATTGTTTGTTTGTATTGAATAGGCTCCGAAACTACTGGACCGATTTGAAAAAATCTTTCAGTGTTAGATAGCCCATTTATCGGGGAAGGCTATAGGCTATATACACACGCTCTGACTAATAGCAGCGGAGTAACAATAAAAAATGTTGCAAAAACGGGGGATAAATTTATAAGACCACGCGGGCGAAGCCGCTGGCCGAAAGCTAGTACAATCATAAACAGAAATAATATACCTACGTAATAATAACTAGCTCTCTATTTCTTGATGCTCCTCGTGTCTAAATAGGATCCGGTATCATTTTTTACAAAAAAAGTACAATTGATAGTTTGTAGATATCATAATACAATATTTCGTTGGTGATAGCAATGTGCAATGATCACAATAACTACTTTTGTAACGTCTTTGAAAAACGAAATTTTAAATAGCATATTTTGTGTTTTTTTTTTGTCTAGAAAGTAAATAACTTTTCACAATAGTTCTGTAACCGTTGTCGTGAGATGAAGTTGTTATCCTGTACGGCGATTTTTCTTTTATTAAAAAACCTTTCTAAAAATCAATGATATCATGATATAACAGTTTGACAATATCTGATATAACAATTATTTAGGCGCTTACGTCGAACGATATGAATATGTGCATATTAATTCTTTACACGAATAGGTACCTACTACATTTGTTTAATTTGGTGTTAAGGTACTTACTTATGTAGTTTATTCTAACGTCGATTTTTAGGTAAGTACCTAATATACTTGCCTCATAGGCTCGTGGCCAAGGTTAAGCTGCACTTGTCGCAGTAAGTCTATGAATTGGTGAACATTTTTAGCACATTAATCATTAAGGGCATGTTTCATCACCTCTGGATAACCAGCACTACTTAACTGCCGAATAAAAAAAAATGCATCAAAATTTGTATTAAGTTATCTGCCAGCTAATTTAACGGGAACTTATCAGTAAACTGTGAATCAGGCCCTGAGAGTCCTCCATGTGCTAAGTAAGAATGTTTACCAATTCATGGTTCTTGGTCTTGGTGCCGGTTGTGTTGTCATTATGACTTGGTGTTCGTGTTAACGGTTTCCGAGGACCAGAGAACTAGGGGTAGGCAGGGCCCCAAAATGAAAATTCCTAGGGTTGTCGGTATTTCCTAGAAATTGGGATAGAGGTCTGATAATAGTCACTTGGTGTAAACCAGTACTCTACCGCATTTGTTTAGACTGAGAACTGGCCAGCACGATGATGACGATAAAATGTTTCATAAATACTTATTGTTTCAGCGACGCTGTTGGGGTCGGAATGTACGGTATCGGAGCAGTGTACCCTGAAGGTGGCCTACAGTGCCTGCCTCGAAGGGGTCTGCCGCTGCACCGATGGACATCTGCAGTTCAGAAAACACACATGTCTCTCACGTAAGTAAAATATGGAAGAGAATATTTTTAAACATAAGTGCCAGCTATAGTGTGGGTGTAAGTACATTACACTTCTGTCTAACCCTTCAGGAGAAAATCAAACATAACATACGCCCTAACCCTTACTAATATTATAAATGTGAAAGTAACTCTGTCTTTCTGTCTGTCGCGCTTTCACGCCAAAACTACAAATGTTTGGTACAAAGATAGTCTAGTCTGAGAAAGGACATAGGCTACTTTTTATTGCGAAAAATGGGTTGTAAGGGGTTGAAATAGGGGATGAAAGTTATAAAACCACGCGGGCGAAGCCGCTAGCGGAAAGCTAGTTCCCCATAAAGGCGTTATGGTATGTAATGTTTGATTTTTTCCTGAATTGTGGGTATGTTCACAGACACAAATACTGAAATTACACGAACTGGTACACCTGGTGTACCTGTAGGCCACTCAAATATTTGTGTCGTGTGGGAATCGAAGCACGACTAATAACTCAGAAGACCGATCACTCAACGAATTACTGCACCAATCGTGTGTCATAACATCTTAACCATTAGTCAGTACCTACAAAACGGCAACCTACTCGAAAACATAAATTTCAACCTGGTCATTATTCGTCAAGAATAATAATGAAAACGCCTCATTTGTTTCTTGTATTCAAATACACAATTATAAAGTTTGTTCAAGCAAATAGCCGAATGCTTTTATTTTTATCGGCGCCATTTGGTATTGTCAGGCGTTTTTTTTCCAACTAGGAATAGATTTATTATTTGTTGTACAGTCAGCATCAAAAGTTGATGACCACATTTAGATTTTCAAAATTGCTGTACACCGTATTATGCCTTAATCACTCAACATGACAAGCGTCAGAAATAAATGATTAACATAAAAGGGCATAAGTAGGTGACCATCAGTTTTCAAAAGTCGCTTAACAAAAGTTATGGTAAAAAAAGGATAACATTCTTCGTCACAGAATCAACTTAACAAAACACCTGTTCACAATAAAATGCCATAAGTTATAGTCGCAATTAGGAAACAAAATAGCCTGTACACCAGAAATTTACAAAAGTCGTTAAACACGAGTATTTCAAAAGTACATGTGCAATAGTATTCCTAAAGTCGCTGTACACCATCAATCCAAATGTCGCTGAACATCATTGTATCAAAAGTCACTAAACAGCAGTAAAGACAAAATTAGGTTAACAAAGTATATTTTTAATGTTGCCGTGCGTTAATATACTTTTGACGCTTATGTTGTTCAGCTACTTTTGGGACAGTACTTGCTTGACCTTAATAATGTATTTCAATACTTATTTACAAAGCAAATTGTATTTAATTGTCAGTAATCATACTAATCTATAATATGAAATAACATAAACATAACTCTAATGATCTACGAAGCGATTATTGTGACGGTACTTGTAATTTACTTTGCGCGAATCTTACAAAACCTACCTTCCTTTAATTTTTAATTTATTATTTCTATGTTAAGAATCAATGTAATACTTGAAAGAAGTTTTTATTACTTAGTTTATGTTTTAAAAAGAATAAGTTAAAAATGACAGTAAGGTTCTAGAATAAAACAATTGTTAACAGAAAAACCTTCATTGATCAATTTGAAATTTGAATCAATTGCGCTTTAGTGACAAATAAACATTATAATGCCATTTAATGTTCATATTACTGCACATGAACGTCACAGAATAGTGATATTGCGAGAAGAAGGACTTTCTGTTGCCGAAATAGCTAGAGAAGTGGGAGTTGCTGTAAGTTATTTTATTTTATGTATTTTGAGATTATATAGGATGTAACATTGAGAAGATATTTTGAATATACTATGAATAATATGAGATTATCACATACATTGAAATTGTTGTGTTCCAAATTTTATCCAAATGTATACAGTACTTTTATCGTTTTATAATATTAGTAAGAAAGGATTGATACCAAGACTTATATAACAAACACACGTATTCGTTAAAAGAATGTTTGTCGTAAGTGGGAATCTAATAGGGTAGAATCAAAATCGGACGCATAGCATAGGGTCACTGCCGATCAATAAAGTGTTAGGTTCTAATGCAGGTTTATTTTTATTTTTGTAGCGTAACACCGTGTACTTGTGGATAAGGCGATGGGATAATGAAGGAAACGTTGATGAAATTAAGAAGACCGGTAGACCAAGAAGAACTTCAAGAACACAGGAAGTAAATATCATTCGCCAATTCAGAGAGTCTCCGTTCCTTCAAACCAGAAATGTAGCTATAGCTAACAATATTTCTTTAAGCACCGTTCGTCGACGTCTCCACGAAGCTGGTATACATTACCGAAAACCGGCCCGTAAGTTAAAATTGACAGCTCGACATAAGTTGCAAAGACTTCAGTTTGCAGAACGATATTTAAATTTTGATTTTTCGAATGTAATATTTGCTGATGAAAAGACCTTTAAATCTTCTCAACACGGTCGAATAACGTTATGGAGAATTAATAATTCCCGTTATCAAGAGGAGCACTTAATAGAAAATAGATCCAGTGGAAGGATTTCTGTGGGTCTTTGGGGGTGGATGAATAAAAGTGGACCAGGGGAACTGATAGAAATTGGTGGTCGGCTAAATGCCGAAGGCTACAAAGACATCTTGCAAGATGTTTTACTGCCCACAGCACAAATAATGTTACCTGATATGGCCCCGTTACATTTCATACATGACAACTGTTCAATCCACATGGCCCGAGTGTGCAGAGCTTGGTTCCGGGATAACGCTGATCACATTGTCGAAATTCCATTCCCACCAAAGAGCCCGGACCTTAACCCCATTGAAAACTTATGGGGGCTCATGGTCCAGGCTTGGGATGAAAGCACTCCTCGAACAAGGGAAAATCTACTAAATCACGCCATAGAAATCTGGGAAGATTTTAGGGGACGAGATACTTGTGCAAATATGATAAACTCCATGCGCGAACGACTCCAAAATGTCATCGATGCCAATGGGGGACACACTAGGTTTTAATTCTAAGTAGTTTAAGTATAATCATAATTGTAATTGAGAAAAAATTAAACCTTGTTTTTGTTTATAAAACATTGATTTAATTTTGAAAGTTTAAATTTGTTGATTTTTTATAAAAACAAATAATAATTAGGTATTAACTGTATTGATTTATCGAACCACTTAATTTAATTTTGTTGATAATAAATAAAAGGGTGCGGTGATTTATATGTGCATGTGTCTACTTAATTTATATACCAAACATACCGAAAAAAATACACACATTAAATCCAAAAAATATTTCATTTTGTTCAGGGACTTTAGAGATAAACGATGATATGCTATTTTTATCAAAAAATTGTTCAGAGACTTTAGAGACGAAGAATGTTATCCTTTTTTTACCATAACTTTTGTTAAGCGACTTTTGAAAACTGATGGTCACCTACTTATGCCCTTTTATGTTAATCATTTATTTCTGACGCTTGTCATGTTGAGTGATTAAGGCATAATACGGTGTACAGCAATTTTGAAAATCTAAATGTGGTCATCAACTTTTGATGCTGACTGTACAAGGAAATACCATTACCACTATTACCAGCTAATCTGATTAAACATCAAACAACGCGACGACCATCACGCCGACAAATAAATTGCTTTTCCATTTCCCAATGCTAATTCTATAACGAGTTCGGATCGGTAAAAAGAAAAATGCGTAGTATTGTTTTTTTTTTCAGCGTAACACTATTTTAATGGCTGTTTAACGAGCGTGGCGCGACTATCAATTAGTTTTTCATAGAAAAGGTGTCATAAGCCGGTAGTTCGAATTGTTCCTATAAATTAATAAAACATATTTCGATAGCAACAGTGATGATTTAGCAGGAATGCAGTTACATTTGAATATAAATTAGGATATTGTAGGTAATTTTATTTCTTATTTCTGTGTTGTTCATGTGAGAAGGATTTAAAAAGTTTTTACCTACTTACTATAGAAAAAATGTACATGGGTATATTATATACTTCATATAGGTATCACAACTGTGAACTACCAACCTACAAACCCAAAAAATAACAAGCGTTTAGCATCTAAATAAGTACGTTCACAAAATTAGCTAATTAGGCGAATAAGTGAACGATGCCAAAGGAACTCAAGACTATGTCGTGTCTTACTCCAAAGTTACTCGTACTAGGTACTACAGGTACTCATGTAGTTGTGGCAATCCCTTCAGTATTGATCGACATAAATGTTTCTGGGAAACCCCTATGTCTAGCAGCAAACAAACAAACCCATAAATATTTTTTAGAAAGTTTTACGAATATCATTGCGGCATATTTTTTATTCTCGGTGGAGCATTCGGTGTCAGTGCATAGGCCGAAAAAATACACTCGCGAGTTTTAGTGAACCATGTGCCTAGAAAAAAATAGCTACCTAATAAGCTCACAAATGGTTTTATTCTTTTTTTCTGACTCATACTTTTAAGTACTTCAATGACTTATATTTATATAATATTATCGCGTTCCTAGGTATACATATTTAGCGTCGTCATACTACAGATAAAATCATAATTTATGTAACTACATAGAAAAGCTGTTTTCATGGCACACTAATAAATTTGTGGGTAGGTAAGTTTAAATAAGTTCCTATAGCTTTCAATTTCATCCACAGTTTCAATCTTTCAAATTAAACTAGTCACGGACAAAGCTACTGTGTTGGATGGATCATAGCGAAGAAACCGTGTAATTCTTTGCTTCGAGGAAAGTATTTTTTTGTCAGAATTAGATTTGACCTCCATTCTAAGGCGAATTGAGAAAAATATTGTCGGATTCTCATTAATTAATTTCCTTAATAATTAAAGGCTCATTGTACTGCTGTTTAATAGATCGTAAACATTTGCGTTGTTTAGTGAACCAAACTAAGACCATTATCTAAACCAGTGTTAATCTACAGTAACATAAAAACTAGGCATTGATCATATAAATTATAATAAATATGCCTAGCCAATACTACTTAGATGAATGCCATAATTTAATACCTAATCTAAGGGCTTCCTGCATCACATTTAGTAAAAGCCCAATAAAACCATATAGCGTAGCCCCGTCTTTGGTCTTCTCGATGGTTTTAGATGCTTTAACAGACCTTATTTCCGCGATTTATTGCCGGAGCTTTGTGAGAAAACTGAGGTAAGTAATTGTTCTGTCAAATCCACGGGCGTCTGCTCATGTGAACTGCGCTTGTTATCACACATAATGCGAGTATTGTGACCTTACTGTGGGAACTCCTTAGTAAGTATACCTTTATGAATTCTTTACGTGCCAAGCTGCCACAATGAAGATTTGTAGATAAAGAATGTAGATCATGAATAAGGCTCTTGTATGATTTGACCTTGTTACCTCTAACCGTATGATATGTATGTTATACAAATCAAACATATCATGCACGTTGAAAGGTGGAAATATTATGTTCCTCTAAAAGTACCTCTATCTCGATTCGCAAAAAGGTTACAAGTTCAAATCAAAACTGCGCGCAACAAATCAAGAAATTATTTTGCGCACACCACTGGGTACTAGAAACAGTTACACAAAACAGAATGATTGACGTAGTAATACACTTGTTATTTCTAAAGAAATTGATTTAATAAAATACGGATACCTAGACTAAAATAATAACAGCTCATGAAAAGTAGCTAGTCTATCTTGGACAGGAGTAGGTCGACAAATAGTTGGCGATGTTGCGTGCCGGGCTGTACTGTTCCTGATTAACATATAATAGCCAATCAAATTACCATTTGTGAACATACATTTACGACACCTAATCAAATTGTAGTCATTATATGTTTATCAGCTATGGGAAAACAATTTTAAACATTTACAATACATTGAAGTAATCGAGGACAATAAACTTTTCAATGACATGATCGCATCGACACATAAAAATGAAGTTGAAACTGTATCTATCCGACTATTAGAGCATGTAATGGTAGACTAGCCATACGGCTAGCCTCGGGAAAATTGCTACTAACCACTCAGTACATCAACAGTCACGAAGTAGACAAATGCCTTGGTGTATTTTATTCAATGACCAAATGACGTGAGCCAATTTGCGCGTAAAATCTTGAAAAAACCTGAACATGATATATACGTGTTTTTCTCATTATTTCAGCTGCACCTCCCGGGCACGTCTGCTACAGCAATGAACATTGTCGTTTATGGGACAAGGAGAGCCGTTGCGAGTTTGTTATACTTAATCTTTTTGGAAGGTGTGCATGTAACAGCTACTTTAAACAAATCGGCGACAAATGTGTTGCTCAAAAAGTTCCGCCATACATAACTGAAGCCGTAGTAGCAGAAATGGATGCTGTAGCTCCTACAAATGGAACAATATCTTACAAAGATCCTAGTCCAACAATTCAACAATCTTTAAGTTCAGATAATTCTTTCGGATCACCAGTGTCTGTTATCAACTCCGACGAAATTCAACCAAGCAAATTACCCACTTATACGAACAAAAACGATGTCTTTAGTACTTACGAAGACAGCCCCTTGATGCAAGCTGTCATGAAAGTACCTACCGTGGAACCAACGAAGCGTTTACCCGTTTCGAATAGAAAAGATGGAGAACCGAATGAAACGATTAGGGTAGACGAAATGACGGCTAATTTGCATGCAAATGATCAACCAATTTATAGGGTTGTAACACAACCGTCTGCGGAAAAGAAAGTCAACAAAAAAGGTGGTTCGTCAAAGGAACAAGTTAATTCGGGTGGCAAACCTCACAAGGGCGGACATCAAAAGAAGTCTTCTTTAAAAGGTACTTCTTAAGATAACAATCGATGTATTTTTTAAATTTTATCCTATTGTCCTGGTACTTTTATCTTTATTAATAGATTATTAAGAAGAAATAATGTTTTCAGACAAACATCGTATTCGTGCGGATACGCCAGTGTACGACCTTGGCCCTGCATCTCTGGGCATGCCATGCATCACAGATCCCCAATGCCAACAAGTGGATCCCTACACGCGATGCCTCAATAAGAAATGTGACTGCACGTATCGAACAAATTCAACTTCAGCTTGCTCGGCCCGTAATAGAGGCTGCTTGCCAAACACGTTCCAAGTAAGTACCTCATGTTTTCTTAAAGCTTACGTAGAAAATGAACGTGGTATATACCTATGCGTTTGAATGCGTCGTATTTTGTAATTTCTTGCTTATATTTTTTCTAATCGCTCATACAATCAGATCAGAGAATCAGAAGCCGACCCTAACATGGTTGGGAAATGGCTAGGAAGAAGAAGAATAAGCATATATAATCAGATTTAAAAAGTTAACATTAGATTTATTTATTGTCCCTCTTATCTTTATCTCTGCAGAAAGAATATTTTTTATTATAAAAAAGAATAATAGTAACTTCTAGTTTAATAACTAAGATAAAAAAAATGTTATCAAATAGCAAAAATAAGCAAAGCCTTTGTTTCCGAATCAGCTTCGGTTTATAGCAAAGCTAGTACCTACTAAAACTTTTTATTATTTCCGTTTTTTTTTCTAGTGCCGGTCAACGGGGACGTGTATAAGTTGGTACTTCGTGTGCGATGGTCGCAGGGACTGTCCAGATGGTTCGGATGAAAAATGTGAAGGTACTGGTAAAGGTTCGTACACTCAGCACTCTGAATCTTTTGAGCACATCTTTCTGGTCATCTTCATGGTTCATTCTCATTTCATACTCATTTTCTTTAACTAAGGCTGTTTCCACCAGGGATTTGCGAGGAAGCTGAGCTTTGCGAGGGGAGAAATTGCACCAATAGGCTGCATTTGCTTCTGTTTTAAACGCAGTCGACTGTTGATTGGTAAATTTTTTCCTCGTTCACTACTCAGCTTCCTCGCAATCTCTGGTAGAAAAGCAGCCTAATCATGTACATATCTAACATTTTTTTATAAAATTTTACTGGAAATTTCAATAAACACAAGGTAATTATGGGATCCTGGAGTCAGGTTCTTGCGTTATAATTTTTTTTATGTTTCATAACAAAAGCCTTAATTGGCTTCGCTACTCTTTTACATTCATATGTTCATGTGGTATATTCAGCATATTTTATCTCATGTTTGTCATCAGCTATCTCTTTTGTATTAGGTGCTGTAAAACGTAATCTTCATTCACAGAGCTAACAGGGGAGCGTTGTCCAACAAATTCGTTCAGATGTGGAGGCCCTGGATCGCCGTGCGTCTCCCGAGCATCTAGATGCGATGGTACGCCTCAGTGCCCTGGTGGGGAAGATGAGAAGAACTGTCGGACCACCCGACGAAAGGGGTAAGTTGGATAGGTACTAAATATGATATGCCAATACCAATATAGTGATATTTTTGGGCCCAGTTCACAAACGTTAAAAGCATCTATACTTTGTTGTTACTACGAGTATATTATTCAATTTTGTCAAAGATTTTTTTTTAATATTGTAGGTAATGTACCTATTTGCCACAAATCACAACTGTAGGAACTTATGAAGGTTTATCTAGACAAATATATCAATGTCATAAAACGTATGTTATTGGGAATTTAGTTTTTTCCCATCTTGACTGCGCAATGCGGTATTCAAATACCGTGGGACCAAATACGAGCGCCACTGAACTCTTATTATAGGTTTCTTACCCATTAAAATTTAATTAACATACAAATGTTAGATTATTGTATAACAAAAACTCACTTTTTCAGGTGTCCGCGTCATACATTCCGTTGCGGTTCAGGAGAATGCCTGCCCGAGTACGAATTTTGCAATGCCATTATTTCATGCAAAGACGCCTCCGACGAACCTCCGCACCTATGCAATGAACAGTCAAGGTAAAGAACATCTACATTATCATTCATACCTATAATTACGATTGCAGTGATAGCACGTGATATGACCATTGGACTGCCAAGTCGCAGGTCTCCACTTCGAATCCAAGCCACGTACTTACTTTTCGAATTCATCCACACACAACACACATTCGCTTAAAACGTAAAGAAAACATCAAGGAAACCTGCACACATGGTAGATTTTCTCGACGGGCGACGGGCGGTTGGCGGTTGTGTGAAGTCTGCCAGCCCGCAGTGGGCTAATGTGGTATATTCAGCCTTACCTCATTTATTCTGAGAAGAGAGACTCATGCATTGGCACGGGTCTCTTTTAACTTTTACCTACTAACTGTCCCACTGATTGCAGTGGGACAGTTAATAGGTTAACGATGATGTGATTCAACGTATACATCTAGCCTCACCGTACGGTAAGGTAACTATGTAATCTATTACAACAATACTTGATAAATAAACCGTAATCGTTTCGTTTTATTGCACACTTGCTATTTTAGTTGAGGCTCTGTCTGACAAATGCGCTAACAGTATCGTAAGTTCAGTTTGTCTTGTAGCTGCAGGCGATTGTGCCACAAAAACCATAAGCTGTTAGATGTATTTGCCATTGCATTTCGTAATCACACCACGTGCGACCTGTAACGGTGTTTGTCCAAATATTTGACCTTAACTTATGGTAGTTGACACGTATTGCGTGTGTATTCAGATGGCGTGCGGCTGACTTTTGTCCATTCCGTTGCGGGAACGGCCGCTGCAGGAGTACTGCTGTGGCGTGTTCGGGCCGTGACGGCTGCGGTGACAACAGCGATGAAATAGCTTGTAGCGTCTGTAGTAAGTAACATATCACAATAAGAACTATCGATTGCATGTCATTTGCCAACACTATTGATTGGCGTCTGTAATACTTCGCTGGACTCTGACTAAAATGACAGAACGATGTTTCGTCAGATCTGCAGGGCTAAAACTATGGAAATGTGAATAAATTAGTGTGGGATTTTAAGCCTGAGCCGAACAGTGCCACAATTTCAGTAACTAACAGTGAAATGTTTATTACTTATGGATGATTTGTGTGGCTGACCCTGGCTTGGCCACAATCACGGATTTTAATTTTGATGACGTCAAAATTTAGTCGCTATTTAGTCGAAATTAGTCGCCAAATATCAGATTTAGTCGGTCACCGGTTCAAAAGTTATAAGGGTTTATAGGTGGCCGTGCCAGAGTCAGCCTCCCCAGCTTGGCCACATTTATATCTCGGAAACTAGGGCACCTAGCGAAGATCTGTTTTCTTCCAGATTTAGTCGCTATTTGGTCGAAATTAGTCGCCAAATATCAGATTTAGTCGGTCACCGGTTCAAAAGTTATAAGGGTTCATTGGTGGCCGTGCCAGAGTCAGCCTCCCCAGCTTGGCCACATTTATATCTCGGAAACTAAGGCACTTAGCGAAGATCTGTTTTCTTCCAGATTTAGTCGCTATTTGGTCGAAATTAGTCGTCAAATCTCAGATTTGGTCGGGTCTTAGTTTAGAAGATATTTTGAATTTCATTTTGAAGGGATATAGTCCAAGAGCTAGATCGAAGTTTACGAAAAATATCTAAAGGACAACCTATTTTAATGTGTAATGTAAGTAGGTACTTCAGAGAGAGATAACTTCTCAATTAAATACTTGTTTTTATGTTTTATAATAAAAGGTTCGAGTAGCTTAAACTTCTTTAAAAATATAAAATGGTGTCAAGATCTACACTCGCATGCAACTGTTTTACCAAATAACGAAAATTAGAGGCTATGACGTTAGGCTCTAATTTTCGTTAAAATAATAAAACTTCTGATGCCGAAATAAGAATAATTATATGATTTATGTACTTTTACGTTATAATTGTCGTACTTTTAGTGAACTTAAAACAATTAAACTTTAAAAACTACTACAATACCTACGTTACAAAAAAATACATAGTCCTTATAATAGATAGATAGAATATTCTTTGTTTATTGTACACCAACATAAATTATAATCTATACTAATATTATAAAGAGGAAAGATTTGTTTGTTTGTTTGTTTGTAATGAATAGGCTCCGAAACTACTGGACCGATTTCAAAAATTCTTTCACCTTTTGAAAGCTACATTATCCCCGAGTAACATAGGCTATATATCATCACGCTACGACTAATAGGAGCGGAGTAGTAATGAAAAATGTAGCAAAAACGGGGAAAAAATTATAAGACCACGCGGGCGAAGCCGCTGGCGGGAAGCTAGTAGGAAATATACATACATCTTTGAAGATAAGATTATTAGGTATGTATTTTATATAACGTTAAGTATTTTAAACAGTTTACTAAAGGTACGATAATTTTAACGTATTATGTAGGTACATAAATCATAATTATGTTCTTATTTCGCCAACAGTAGTTTTATTTATCTATTATATGTATAGTTTATTATTTCTTTATTTTTCGCCTAATTTGTACAAAAATTACAGACCCACGCTGAAAAAGGTTTATCTGAGGAATCGATCGATAACACTATTCCATGCATTCCCTGTTAAAGAGCAGTCGATGTTGGTTAGAATAGTTGGTGCGTACTGCTTAAAAAGCATTGATATACTATACAAGGTGGAAGGGACAACGACGCACAAAGGTCGTGACAAGGTTTCACTCAAGGTCAAAAATAAAATGGCCTAGGTCATTCATGTAGAAAATGACCAGTTACAGATATTATAATTTTTGAGCGTGCAGTGTAATGCTAACAGCGCGATCACGCTCCGCGGTGAATATTATCACGCGCGCGATCCGCAACTACCTACCCTATTACACACACAAGTCACCGCCGCGAGTTGCCGTGAATCCGCGACCGTTGTTTTCGTGACACCTACCTACAAAACATCACCTAAACGTTGATACCAAGTTATAAAGTCAAGTTTATTAATTTTATAACCGATAACAGGTATTTTATACCAAAAAGGATATGAAAATGCGAGGAAATAAACTATTTCTTTATTATGCAGCATTTCGACGTCCTAACGTTGGCTATGATTTTGACTAATTTGAAATAAAACCAAAGTATTTGTGGCCTTATTTTTCGGGCCGTTTTCGCACATCAGGAATCTAGTACTATTATTGATCGAAGGGTATAAGTGTCAAGTGAAGTACAGAACACCACTATACGAAAAAACATGTAACCAAACACAGAAACTGTTAATTGAATAAGACAGCAGAAGGTTTATTATAAATGTATACGAGAACCGAAAAAAAACCGGGTATACCCGGTTCTGAATTAGGAACGGAACCAAAGAACCGGTTCCAAAAAAAGGTCCGGTTATCGATGCCCTAATCTAGACATCATGTTTATTATTTTCAAAGAATTTAAGCCACTCGTAAACTTGTAATATACCTACCTACATAAAAACAAATATTTAAATGAGAATTTTTATCTCTCTCTGGCTTTTCTAGTAGAAGTACCTACATATATATATTACACATATTAATTCGATCTAGCTCTTGGACTATACCTTCAAAATGAAATTCAGAATATCTTCTAAACTAAGACCCGACCAAATCTGAGATTTGACGACTAATTTCGACCAAATAGCGACTAAATCTGGGAGAAAACAGATCTTCGCTAGGTGCCTTAGTTTTTGAGATATAAATGTGGCCATGCTGGGGAGGCTGACTCTGGCACGGCCACCAATGAACCCTTATAACTTTTGAACCGGTGACCGACTAAATCTGATATTTGGCGACTAATTTCGACCAAATAGCGACTAAATCTGGAAGAAAACAGATCTTCGCTAGGTGCCCTAGTTTCCGAGATATAAATGTGGCCAAGCTGGGGAGGCTGACTCTGGCACGGCCACCTATAAACCCTTATAACTTTTGAACCGGTGACCTTTTGAATAGCGACTAAATTTTGACGTCATCAAAATTAAAATCCGTGATTGTGGCCAAGCCAGGGTCAGCCACACGGATGATTTGTAGGTGTTCGAATACTATAAGTACCTATATGGATAGAAGAGCAGTCAGTTTTCTGTTCAATATACTAACCGATACTATAATTTCACGGATTTATTTTGTAAAATTTTATTGTAATCTGCGATTAGCTGTTTTTGATGATACAGTTCAGTTATTATTTCAATTTTGTTATCGAAACCGAATTATAAAATGTGAGTTCAAAAAACAGCAACGCATTTTTTTATCCAAAATCACTGACTGCAAAACATTGCCGTCCGCAGTTATAACTTGGCCAATCATGGTGACGAACAAAGCATGAATTGTCGGAATCCATTTGAAAACCAAAACAATACTTGAACGTAACATAATTATATTATATGACAGGAACTGTTAGGTGACCACTTGACCAAACATGTGAAATATGACCATCGTCGATTCGTCACGATAAGCGATGCCGTTAGGTGAACAATAGTGTTCAAACGATACGGCAAAAGAGGGTAAAGTGCGGCATCAAAACCGTATGGCATACTACGGACGAACGGCAACAGCATAACAATAACGTAATTAACTTGAGACTTGTCTTTTTACAGGATGCCCAGCACCACCGCAGCCTTGAACAGCATTGCAACAATAGAGGCGATTCGGAGTTGATTATCCCAATGTTGGATCTCAATGCTCAATATTTTATGTACGCAGTAAAAATTAGTACCTACTGCTTCTTAGTGCTTTAATTGCGATAGGAAGGTTATAAAGATAACACATTTTGTGTTTTTACATACATCCATTTTGAAATAATTAATATGGTACAAAATTTAGATCAAATTGTTGTATGTAGGTATTTATGTACCGAACTACGTATCCAGTGTAAAGTTTTATGTAGAGATAATTCAAAATACTACAGTTTTAGTGCAAGTTTTGGTCGCGTTAAAATTATAAGAATCACAGAAGAAAGAGATAACATTTTCTGCTCACATGGTTTTTAAAAATGGTTTTCAAAAACTCTAATTTTAGTATTATATTTAAGCCACGTATAAAACAAGACTGAAGAGTGATAACCCGTGAATTTTATCTACTTGCGAATTAGACGTAAATCATAAAATACCCAAACATGTAGAATGCAGCAAATAGTTCCCGCTCTAAATAGTTGTAAATATTTTTATTCACGAAAATATCCGTTTGGCTCACAAACATCTTAGTTTCGTATTTCACTGACTACTACAAAAAGTATAATTAAGATTTTTATTTAAGTCTCTTGTGTTTTGTGTGAATTTACCTGGCTAAGAGCAGTCAAGTGTAACTTATTGTAATATAGTGTGGTTATGTGTGTGAATGTGATGATATACCTATTTATTAAATTAATTTCATTTTATAGAGCTATTTTATTGCGTAGGTACCTACTACCTACATTTCATTACCCCATTTAAGAAGTTTCCTACCATCCTCCTTCTTGCTTGGAATAGGACTTATCTCAGAATTATTAGGGCAAAAGCCCATTTACACGATGCAAATTTTTTGCGTTGTAATAAACTTGAAGCGATGAATGATTTGCTGCGGCTTTCCTCAAAAGACCATTGCAGACATCGTCCTACACTGTGACACACATATTTGATACCAAAAAATCTGTCTGGACTTGAGACCATGATTCCTGAGTTTGTTTCGGCGTTTCTTCTCAGAGGTCGTCAGTTAGGAAATTACGACGCCATCTAGCACAAAACCGCAAAATATTGACTTGTAAAAGTGTCTGAAAAGATCTAAGTATTTGCAGAAATTAATATCATTTCATTTCATTTGCATCGTCCAAACACTTTATTAGACAGTACGATATGGCGGGTTGACAGACTTCAACCGGCCCAGAAAACCCCTCTGACATCAACTCACGATAGTATCTTTCATCTAACTGCAGCTGCTTCTAAGGGTATACCCTACTACATACATACTTGCTGGGAGCCAGCTATTGACGGTAGGATCATCATTTACCTTTTAGATGCATACATCTATGTAAATATTTAGGTATATGGGTTCTGATGCAACAGTATTCATTGATATGAAAGAGGTCTCTTAGAAAATATCTTATTTTCACTAGTACCTATTATGAAATTATGTGAGAGCCTTTAATTAGGATCCTTTGTCTTAACTTCAGATTCTACTTTCTCCTTACATACCTATGTGAATTCGAAAAGCGAAATCATAATATCAATTTTAATTTTTCAAGTTACGATACGATGTGTAGCATAACATACCATCACATTCAGTGGGCGTTGGGGGCGTCCATAATTCTGTAATCTCTGGGACAAGGATGCGAAAACCTTGTGACTAAGTACGTGCTAAGTTACGCTTTAACTATGCAAGATTATGCGAGGAGACTATGATGTCTACAAGTGAATAGCCCTGATGCCTAGATACAGTTCTCGCCAATCTTACTGTCCGGCTTGAAGTTGGCACGAGCTAACTTTAACCCGGCCGTAAAAGTCCAATATTTGACGATGTCTGTGGTCTAGTGGTTTGAGTACCGGACTGCTGATCACTAAGTCGTGGGTTCGATTCCCACAGGACACAAATAATTATGTGTTGAATATAAATGTTTGTGTTTGTCTGGGTGTTTCCTATGTATTATAAGTATGTATTAAAAAAAAAAGTATATAAGTATTATGTCCATTGTCTAGTACCCATAGTACAAGCTCTGCTTAGTTTGGGACTAGATGGTGCTGTGTAAAATGTCCCAGGATATTTATTTATTTAATATTTTGTTTTCTCCAATGTTACGGCCGGGTTAAAATTGGCTCGTGCCAACTTCAAGTCGGGCAATAAGATTAGCGAGAACTAGCTGTACCTATCTGAAGCTGAATATTTTGTACAGAATATTCTCAAGTATCAATAGATATTGAGGACCTACCTAGGATATTCGTAGTCACGAATGTCTGGGCGAATCCCATGGCCATGATCTACCCCGCCCTCTCCCGAGATGACCGACGCTATATTAGGATTTCCGGCACAACATTTTTTTTTCTTTTAGATGCAAAGTATACCCATCGATTAGAAAGTAATAAAACTTCTTCTTCTACTTCTATGCTTCTACTTGGCTAAAATTTAACAATTCGGGTGTAGTAATCTAAGCGAAAACGCTGTTTATTGTCATTAGCATGCAAGTTATCTACAAAACGCCGCCCGCGCCGGTTTCAGACAAGTAAACATTGGGCATTATTCAACAATCACAGCTGCGACTGCATAGCTAGAATTAACCCCGTAATGAACACTACAGTTTTCAACGATGGACAGAAATAATAGTAAAGTGCGCGTGTTCTTTATAAAATTGTTAAAAATATTATTGATACCAATTTCAAGGTTAGTGACCCAATACTCAATATATTTATTGCACTCCACAATGTTATTTTAACAGTTGTTATCATAATTAATAAGGTATTAATCATGGACCCTGTCGGGCACGGCAGTCTTTTTCCTTTTCCATTTCCATTTTGTAGGTTATTCCATTTTGACCTTTTTCCATTTCCATTTTCTAGGTTCATATCGGTTTACTTTTTGTACAATCATTAATAGTGTTGTCTATATTGCCAATTAGGAAATAAGGTATTATTGTTACGGCTTACCTTGTCAAAATTTACCCTTTACCATGCACCGACTCGTGTTGTAAACCAAAAGTAAATAGAACCCACGCATGCTTGGTGTACGCTACCTCACATATTATTTTATGTTAAACCAACACCAACAGTTTTTGTTTGTGAGTTTCCCGAAAACATATTTCCTTGCGTGCTCATTCTGCACTTGTCCAAAATAAGGGTCGTCATTCGTGTCTACTATTATATATATTCGTGTCACTAAATAACATTCTAGTCATAGGAGAATAAATAGTTTCGTGTTAATCACAAAACAACGAACAAAATTCAGATTATAATTTTATAGGTACATACCATGACGCCTAAACCCTGTAAGAGTATTATAGGTCAGTAAAGGTGAGTACGCCAGTATGTTTAATTCCCATGTAATAAAGCCGTGGCCCAGCCTATCGCCATTGCTTGGCAAATTAACAAAGTATAACAAAGTGTACCTAATATTGCTTGGCACCTCGGACATAGCAGAACTTTATTAATTATGCTTATTTCATTATATACTTTCCAGGTGTAGGAAGTGTATAAGGCAATGTAACACAAGGCAAACGAATATTTCAATTGGAGTTGGTGCAGTCTTATTAAGTATTGGAGCAGTAATTTATTTGTATCAGTTATCAATCACAATTATGGACAAAGCAAAATACGCCTCCACACCACGGTATCCAGACGGAACTCCGATGGTGCACATGTCTTTAAACGAAATATACAAAGATTTTATAAAAGATGATTATGACGGTGGTAAAGATGATGTCCAAAGAGAACCAGGTATTTTTTTTATTTATGGTATAGTACATGAAGTCTCAGATGCACTTGAGCCCGCCAACTTCGCTGTAGTTCAGTTTTTTTAGATTCTTATTTTATAAAAAACCAAAGTTAACAACATATAAGAAATATATCATGTGTGTACGATTTCAGTTGGAATGGTTAATACTCCCGGCTGCAAAATACCAATAGCCATGATAGATTACGAAAAATATGTATTAAACCGTACGAATAACAAGCCTATGTGCGGAAGACGTGCTGTATATTTACATAAATATGACAACGATAAAGTAATAGCACGCATAAAATCTGGAATATTGAGGAAATATGCAAAGAAATATACGAACATCACCTGTTGTTATCGATTTTTAATCGATAGTGTACAATACCAATTTGAGCGTCCAAAAGTAATGTAAGTTTATATTTTTTGAAATAATAATTTTAATAAACATTATGAAACTGAACTTTGAACTGTTATTGAGATCAGTCCGTTGCACTCACATTCAAAGGCTTCACTAAAATAACAAAAGATAAAATATATTTTATACTACGTGTATGTACTAGGTATTAACGATTATTATGGCTCTTTCAGATTCAGCAATTGTACGAGTTTAAAAGATGAGTCCGTTATAACTTTACAGTCGGATTTTGTAAATGTTATATGCTCAGGACAAACGGCAAAAAATATAACATGGATATTTTACGACGATATGTACGCTTTTTGTAAGAAAATTAACACCACTAAACCGAAAACAACACGTTGCAAACGCCACATCAGATATAACGTTTTAATGTTGGGTATGGATTCAATGTCCCTGCCTCGCACCGTAAAAACTTTGCCCAGAACTACAGCTTTCCTTAAAAGTGACAATTGGCTTGGTTTCAGAGGATACCATAAGGTGAGCTATTATACTCAATCTATTTTATTGGACATTAAAACTTTATCAATTTTTATTAAAGGTAGTAAAGTTATTAACCAACTTTTTTGAACTCAGATTGCAGATAATAACTTGCCTAATTTAATGGCAGCATTAACGGGGAAAAACATGTCTACGATCATAAATGAATGTTTTAGAAGAATGGATGAATGTAACGATCTGTTTATTTGGAATGATTTCAAGGAAGGCGGTTATGTTACAGCCTACGGAGAAGACTATATAGGATTACCAGACGTATTTTCAAAAGAATATGAATTTTATGACCCACCAACTGATCACTACATGAGACCATTTTTCCTCAAAGGTGAAACTAAAAGACAAAACAATTCAATATTATGCGCAGGGAAATCAACATCGGGTAAACAAGTTTTAGACTATGCACTAGACTTTGCTAATACTTACAGAAAAGACTCGTTTTTTGGCTTGTTTTGGATAAATTCATTTAGCCATGATGAAGAAAGTCACCCAGAAGATACGGACAAAATACTAGAAAATTTTTTGAACCAATTGACGTATACGGGTATTTTAGCAAATACTTTTGTAGTGTTCTTTAGCGGCCACGGCCTACGCTTCGGTAGTCTGCGTTCCAAAATGGAAAGTTACTACGACGATCGGATGCCCATGAATTTCTTGTGGATTCCGTTACTTTTTAAAGGGAAACAACCTTATGAGCTCAGAGCTTTAGCGATCAACCAGTTTAGATTGGCTACGCCGTACGATATTTACAGCACACTTGTAGATATAAAGAAAATATCTCTGTGCAGTAATGTCAGCGAGCCTGCACCTGAAGGATGTCCAAATTGCCACTCTATGTTCGAAGTCATTAGCAATAACCGCACTTGTCAAACTGCGGCCATTCATGATAAATGGTGCAGCTGCCACAAGTTGTATCCTCTCCCTGCACAAGACCCAGTAGGAACAAAAAGTGTACACGCGGTCGTAAATTATATAAAGAAACTGGCAAGGACTGTAGAGACGCAACAATGCTGGGTCTGCAAGACTCTTTCCCTGAAGAACGTTACTAGAATACATTTTTATTACGACAACGATAAAGTAAGTATATTTTATGTCGTCGCATTTACTATGACACCCGGTGACGCAAGTTATGAAGCAACGGTATTAAGGAAAAGTGATGCAGAAGTGGGTGAGAAAGGATATAATATTACTGGACCTATCAGTTTAATTTCTAAATACACAGGTCTAGGAAGATGTGCTCTCAATAGAAGAGACCGCATATTTTGTGTATGTGAAAAAAAAGACAATTGTTAAATGTTTCTTCATAATGAAATATTTTTGTACTTACCTGTGATAGTGTTTTATACAAAGTTTTTTTTTCTATCTAGTACCAACTTCCCTGAAATTCAAATATAAATAAAATATGCCTACTTAATGTCCGAAATTATTTGTTCCTAATAAATAACACAACATTCCCTATCTGAAATTAGGTACCTATACCTTTCCTTGTACAGTTCACGCCAAACTCCGGGTTGAAGTTGGCACGAGCTAACTTTAACCCAGCCGTAAAAATCAGAGAAAGAAAAATATTGGATAAAAATTGTATGAAGCGACAGTCTACGACTTGAGCTTTCGTTTTTATTTATTACAATCCTATAATTTTTTTTCTCCGATTTTTACGGCCGGGTTAAAGTTAGGTCGTGCCAACTTCAACCCGGACAATAAGTTTGGCGAGAACTGTATCTTCCTTCCACCTATGTAGTCTGTAGTAGGTAGTCAGAAAGACATTTCGAGCACGCGTCACGACGACGTTTCATCAATCTCTATGGATTGCACACAATAGTAATAGTCAGTATGTCTACCCAGAAGATGGCAGGGATCCACGAGGATTTTTCACAACGCCAAGACAGGGGTAGGTGGGACCGTTTTTTAATCATTGCTTTTGATTTAAAACAAGCTTCCATCTAGTAGCAGAATGCAAAATGTATGCACTACTCAGATGGGAAACACTAGGCACTGATGAAGTAAACGAAGAGCAACTTGCAGAAATATCAATCAAGCAACTGTTGTACTTCTGCAAAGCAATCAGAAGATTCGCGACGCCGAGCGCCAGTAACCCATGAAGGGATCCACCAAAAATGGGGAACTGGGCGAAATAATCCCAACAAGAGGACTGATCGCCCGCCTGGTGCCTGCAGGAGTCCCCGAAGATAAATAGAAATACCTAGTAATAGAATCATTGCTTTTCTTAATAAACGGTATAACGTAGAAATTGAAGGCTCATTTGGAGCAGAGGTCGTGCTAGGTTTCCGCACTACGCCTTGAGGGTTCGATCCCAGTATATTAACAAATAGTAACAAATGTTTGTATGACCTACACGAAGTTGTTTTGGAGGTGGCTGTTTATGTTTGTGGAGGCACCCACGACACATGATAAGTACTTACAGGAGAACTTTTTAAAACGTTTCTCACAGAAGGAACTACAAAAATAAGAAAAAACAACACCGTATAGTGGTAGTTAATAAACTAATTTCTCTAATATTTGATCCAAATGTTAACTTTTAACTGGTTCATCAGTTCATGAGTTAGTCGCTATCGAATTGCTTTCGATAGGTTTTTCACGCCTCGAAACGCTGTAACCTCATATCCGATTTTAGTTCCTTACGTAACCGCTAGAGGCGTTGCAGGCGATTTCCATATAAATATTTTACTACGTCGCTATCGAAAGAAATTCGGTAGCTACTCATAGGCGCATGGTTGAGGTACAGAACTAGTTGCCTACATAAGCCATGTCGTATTTTAGAGAAAGGCACCCGAAGCTTTGATAAGCGAGCTTCAGATTACCGAAAGATTCTTAAATTCCCGAGCAGTATCCCGACGACTCGGTCAAAAAAAAAAATTTTTAAGTGACGGACGTAGATTTTTTGAACGTTGATTAAACAATAAAAAACACAACAATTAAAACTAAACGCAGTAGTGAAGTAAGTAGTCATAAAACAATACCTACTTACTCAGTGCAATGCAATCTGGCACAGACGTATCGCGCATTAAAACCACAATCTGAGGATTTTGCAGAAAAAGCGAATAATGAATAAATCAGTTTTAACTGGTTTGGTAAGTCTATTTTTAAATGCAAGCTGTCCTTGTCCAAAAATATAATCTCAAGTTTAGAGGGGATCTTCATCACTTAATTATTGCTGTTTCAAAGTAGATAACAAGACATTTTATCGAGGTAGGTACTTTGAAATTGTATTGAAGTATTCCCACGATGCGCAAGAGTGCACAGAGATTTCTGAAAAAGTGCAGCCTGAATATTATATAAGAAACGTTGCAATACTTATAAGTAACTCATCACTTACCAATAACATCACTCCTGGTAGGTACGCATTGTTGTGTTATTGAGGTTTTCTATAAAATTATCAGTAGCTCGGAGTTTTGATTCCTGGCTTTCTGGCCAGATACAGGTAGGGCCTGTAATGTAAACATACCGGTAAACTGTGGCCACAACTGTGGATAAAGATTAGTAGAGGCGTAGATTTCTACCCAATAACGCATTGGAATTGTACCCAAGATCTCTTATGAGCCCTTACGAGTGCGTATTATTAAACTTAAATCTTACACATTTAGATTTACACTGCACTTACTAATTACCCGACTGCCGAAGGACGCGTGTGTATGTGTCCGCTCAACTCAACGGCTCAACCGATTTAGATAAATTATACCATTACGACGATCATTAGATTCGTCTGAAAAAAATATGGCGGATTTTATACGCTACGAGCGAGCTGATTTTGAAAATGATCTTTTTAGTTGTATCAATTTTCATTTTCAATTATCATACCTATATTTGATTTCAGTGGTCACAGTTTCACGTTCCCGCTATTTTCATACAACGAAAAAAAACTTTTTATTGGGCGCTTGCGATATTTCTGGGGACTTGGCTATACAGTTACCACACGCGCAGGAGACCGAGCACTAAACTAACACCTAAACGAACAAGCACTGAAAGTTATTTCGGTACGGCCAAAGAACCAATAACATTATACTTAATTATATTCTTTCTTACAGGTTGTAGCTAACCATTTTCCGCTTGCGCGGACGCTTAGGTTATACAATATATTGGACAATTCTTCCTAATAGGTACCATACAAGATACAGGTTCCTACTTAGTTGGAGAAAAACAATACTAAAAACACTAAATTGTGAGATGTAATGAAAATATATTCTTTCACTGGTTTGCCTTTTTTTTCAGAGATAGAAGACTTCAGAATTAAGGGTTAGTTAAACTTTTGTCTATTTATTAAGGACTAGCTTATGCCCGCAACTTCGTCCGCGTAGAAGTGGAAAATGGTTCTATTAGGATTTTTACTTTAAAAATTATATATTTTTTTATGTTATTAATTTTGATAAAACCAATTAATTTGTGAAAATGTTCGAATACTTATAAAATATAACAATCTTTATTATGTTGTAGGAATTTAAAGGTTAAAAAAGCATGAAAATAAAATAAAAAATTATTTTATGAACATTAAGCTCGGTCTTCGATCTGGTGTAAGTTACATGGTGTTATTATCTATTATCTTTTTACAACGAAATAGAAATACTACACCTGCCACAGTATTTCTTTGTAACAATATTTTTTTGTTTTTTCTTCGGATGCTAGAATCAACAGGTTACTCTGTGCGCTTACTCTGCAGCATGCCACATACTCTGCCCGCGGGAGAAGCATCTTTCCCTCAAATTTACTCCCGCTACCAAGAGTTTGACCTTCAGCTGTGTTTATGGTCATTGTAAAGCAGACTTTGACGGGAAACTGCACTCTCTTGAATTCAAATCCTAGGAATAAATACTTACATACTCTCCTCGAGAACAACTGGTCAGTATAGTTGACTCGATTACATTGCGATGCTTGTTTTCACTTGAAATCTGGTGCCATTGCATTTTTGTGTGTGTGTGTTCTCAATTTTATATGTTCCACCATTTCCTATTTTAAGAAACGGGTCTGAGAATTGTCCACAAATGAGACCGCTTCACGCGCTTTTACTTCTGAGCTCTACTGGTAAATTCTGTCGGAAATCGCCTGCCGACAATACAGTAATCCCCTTTAAGAGCCATAGTACTCAAATACCAAACTTCTGCCATAGTACTTTGTTTGGGTATATTGCAGAGTGGGGTTTCAGTTTGTATCAAATCGAGAAGACCTTTGAACGCAGTTTACCAGTGCAGCGTGGTACTACCTCCTTCCATCAGCGTGGAAGCAATTCCGGACGATGCGACCGCTAAGGCGATATCACGATTGCTTCTGACTTTGGCCGATGTTCAACTTAATAAAAGTCTTGCCTGTTACACCAGGAGCACTCAAAAAAAATATCACTACGTATTATTATACTGGAATTTATTAAACCTTTGTTTATTGAATAAAGAGCCTTGAATTGATTGAATAAATTCCTCAGCAGTAAATAATGTCAAGTAGTGAATACTTGACATTATTTACTGCTGAGGAATTGACATTTCATGTGTCAAAAATTTTATTTTAATCTAATTAAATTAAAAACACTAAGGAGTATTGATATCAATTTGGAAATAAAATAACTTTCTACCCCCTTTTTAACCCAGTTAGGGAATGAATTTCAATAAAAAACGAAACACGTCTTCCATCAATTCTGTTAAAGAATGTTTATGCAAAATTTGAAGTATATTGGACCAAGGAATCACGTTGTGCCATACAAACTTTGCCCCCCTTTTTCACCCCCTTAGGGGTAGAATTTCGGAAAATCCTTTCTTATCGGATGCCTACGTCATACAAAGAACACACCCTCCAAGTTTCAAGTCTCTACGATTAGCGGTTTAGGCTGTGCGTTGATCCGTCAGTCAGTCAGTCATTCAGGACAAAGCATTTTATATGTATAGATTGAGAAAAAGAAAGCGCTATGTTCACCTTGCTGTTTATGCATAAACAAAACGATCAGTCGACTGAAGTAAATATTATCTTTTGATCATTTCTTTCAGAAACTCAAGATTATCTGATTAATACACCGGGATGTTTCATACCAAACTATGCAAAAGAATTCTCGTACGAATATAGTATTCCAGCAAAAACACCACTCTCTAGCCGCTGTGGAAAACGAGCTGTATTTATAGAACCTCTTGAGAATAATAATGTTAAAATTCGAATAGATAGAGGGGAACTTATGAAATATTACCGAGATTTTATTTGCTGTTATAAATTCGTTAATCAATCTATCGATCCCGAAGAAGAAAGCGATTTTCTAACGTAAGCCTATTTTTTATATTTATTGTGCAGGAATATTTTCGAAAAGATATGATATTCCTAGACAAAGAAAAATACGATATCAGGCAGGGTTCGAAACTGCGTCCCACTGATGTACTGTATTTTTTGTAGTATTAAGTATCTTTATATCTTGTAGAACTATTCAACTTCTGTTAATTGTGGACGTCAACTAAGGTATGTGATCCCATGGTTCCCGATCCGAGGAAAGGCACAAGTTCAACATACCCTGGCTGCAACCTCTCTAGCGACAGGGGTCCAACCGAAAACGGGTTTTTGAATAATTTTGCGTATATACTGCTATTGTCGTTTAGGTAGGTACCTACCCATCAGCATAAAGCATATTATCCTGCATTTTGCAGTCTATGGGCTTAGACGCTATCTTATGTTATAAATGTTAGTTTGTGTGGATGGAAGGATGGATGTTTGTTACTATTTACGAAAATACTACTGAACGGATTTTGATGAAACTACAATCAAATGGATGCGAGCGAAAGTGGGGGCAACAGCTGGTATTTAATATTTATTTTTATACTGGCCTTAATACTGTGTTTCAGCTACACCCCATGTAAAGTCTTTCTAAACAAAGCTGTAGTGGCGCTTGATCATGAAATTATTATAGTTAAATGTTACAAGAAGGCAAATAATTCCATACAAATGAGAAAGATATTTTACGAAGATTCTTACATCAACATTAAAAAAATAAACAAAGATAATACAAATATAAACCAGGATAATAATACGCCGTGGAACATTCTTATGATAGGCATACAGGGCATGTCTAGAACAAGGGTTTTCGATACAATGCCGCTAACGGCTAGATATTTACAATATCATGATTGGTTTGATTACAAAGGATACCAAAAGGTAATATAACTATGATTTTGTTGTTAGTGAATGTCTTGTAATCAAAGATGATTTAATGACATAAATAGAATTTCAATTCTAGATCGGTCAGCAAGACACGTTTTCGTATTTATTGTCCATACTGACGGGTATGAAGATGTCTACCATTGACTCGCAATGTAAGTCGGGTTTATTCAAGTGCGCCGATTTCCTCATATGGAAAAAATTTAAGGACGCTGGTTACTATACGGCTTATGGAGAAGACTATTTGCAATTACCTGATGCTTTCTCTACGTACAACGGCTTCAAAGGCAGACCAACAGATCATTACATGCGCCCGTTTTTTCTAACAGGCGAAAAACGGTTAAGGCAATCGAATATAGTGTGTACGAATAAGAAGCCTTCCGCAACACATTTGCTTAAATACGCTCGCAATTTTTTGAATTCATACAAAAACAGCAATACCTTTGGATTGTTTTGGATAAAGTCATACACTAATAGTATTTTGAATGACCCATCACTGCTAGATGCAGAAATGGTAGATTTTTTTGAAAAACTCAAGGAAACTGAGGTGTTTAATAATACATTCGTTATGTTCTTTAGTGACCAGGGTACCTCATACAGCTACATGAGAATTCCGATGGAGTCTTACTACGACGAACGACTTCCTATGCTATTTGTATGGACCCCGTCCGAGTTTAGGCGTCAATACATAGATGAATACTACAATTTAAAATTTAACGAAGACCAGTTGATCACCCCTTATGATTTATACGTAACTTTGGCAGACATACTACAAAAATCTACGAATTTAAATAACATTACACAATCCGACGCGTGTCCACAATGTACAAGCCTGTTTGACAAAAAGTCTCCAAATAGGACGTGCGCAGACATAGGTGTAAGTGAAATTTGGTGTAGTTGCCACAACATGACCGTAGCTGAAACTGATGATGAAGTGTTTGATAAACGTCTTAAGTTAGTATCGACGCATATAACAAACAGGTTAAAGTATATAAAAACCGTACCTTGTATGACTTGCAGAGCATCACATTTATTCAGTATTCGGAGAGCACACCAGTATCACAACGGTAATAAAACTTATTACGTCATAGCCTTCACTATGGTACCCGGTCGTTTAATTTTTGAAGCCGTAGTACAAAATTTCGAAGTTCTACATTTAAGTTCGATATCTGGGTATAATAAAAGGGGAAACTGTGCACTAAATCCCGAGGATCGCCCTTATTGTGTGTGCACTAGGAACAGAACCTGTCAACCTGCACTAAGCAAAGAAAACCGCATAGTTTTTGGGGCTCCGAATACTGAAGTTGCGGACTGAGTGACACATAATATATGTTCAAAGATATTGTTAATGACAAATTTTAAGTCCCTAGTCAGGTAATTAGATATTTTGTACTGAGGTCTTAGGTCACGAAATGTTATAGTACATTTCAATTAACCCGCCAAATTCAAATTTCGAGTCGACTTTTTTTTTATTAAATTTGTAGTTATCGACAGTCAGGTATTCTAGGTTCGTGGCAGTAGTAATTACGACATTAAAGGTCTGTTCCAACACCTCCCTGCAAATTGATGGAAACAAGGATCTAGATAGCCCCTAAACGCCGGAAAATACAAAAAAAAATTACAAAATTTGTATGATATATCATTATTATATTGATTCATCTGCCAAGTAATTTAACGGGAACTTACTAAGAGGTGGTAAAAAACTATTATTTTTAATTACCAAACTATGAATCACTTTAAAAACGGGTTTAACTGAAATGGACAGTTAATTTTGGATACCTACAAATTATGAGAAACCAATTTGAATTTGGAGGGCAAGTTGAACGTCATTTTCATTGATTTGCATTACAATGCTTTTTGTGCGATTTACTTTTTCGATTAACTAAAGATTAATTAAATTATAACCGCCGAGATAATTTTCGGTCATGAAATTTTATTAAAACGTATTGTCGAAATGAAGACCTTGTCGGAGATAGATTTGTCGGAATTCAGTTTTCAGTGTGCAGGTAGCATTTACTTTAGGGGTGTAATTCAATACAAAAAACATTTCAATTGCGATTAATTTATTTTTACTAACTATATCTAAGTATATATATTATTATATAGGTATATTACAAAAATACTTTGTAAGCGTAAAAAATATTACATAATTAATAATAAATTAAAAGTGTATACAATCATTTACTTTGTTTGATTTGAACTAATCACAATCCAAATATATTTAAATGATGATTGTTTTTGTACATTTTTACTTCCTTTGACCGTAACTCATAATAGATATGTAGGGTAGAGACAAAGAGGACCATCTTATATGGGGGACAAGTTGACAAAGAGTCCAGCAAGCAGCAAAGTACAACTTAAAACCCATCGAAATGGCGTAGTAGGAGGGAATAATTATGTTATAAATTGAGCAGTTGTTTAAAGGAGTGAAGTACGCAGAATTGATTTTTTTTATATTTCTGGTTACTATATTTTGTTATTATGTTTATATTATATTATTATTATTATTGTATGTTATTATAAATTAACGGTTGATAAATTTTTCGTGAGTTTAGTCTTTAGCGATCTTAAAATTAACCCACTTGCTACCGTGGCGCCACCATAATTTGGTGCGTTCCGACGGACACTTATAATACACAGAGATGGTCCTCCTTGTCTCCACCGTCCATAATTATACTAAAATAACATAAGCTACCGTTACACCTGTATCTCCGAAAGATTAGGCAGAGTTGTACTGATGTACACCCACAATTCGGTATATTATTTAGTCCCATGTAATAGGGGGCGAGCCTTTGACCACTAACCGTGCATAAATCCAAACTGTGAGTTGCTATTGAAAAACCATATACCTAACAAGACTCTATTTGGGAATCAAACCCAGGACCTCACACTCAGCAACCGTGTTTGCGTCTGATAGAACAAAGAGCCAGTAATACAATCATAATACTACCAAATAATAAAGATACTGGCACAGAGATCATGGCCATTTGGATAAACATAATTCTACATATAAATTATACATAAATATTAAAGTACTATACTTCTACAGATCATAGAATAAGATCCTTTCGTTACCATTTAAATGCATTCCAATATTTGGCAAGAACACATACAGAGTAAAAATTTAACACAACCAAATAATATAATAAATTAATCACTAAGCTACAATACTTTTTACTAAACTTGGTGATGATAGTTTGTTTGGGTAAATAACAAAGAGGGATAGCTGTATTACAGCCAGTATGGCTCCAATCAGATTGGGTACCTGAAAATAATAACAATATTTTATGACAATAGTTTATGAATATAATATTTATAAGTTATTTTTAATGAATAATATTTATAGTTTACGATTTTGTGAGAAGATGGATATGAGGTAAAATATATTTATTATGTTTTAATTTAATTTTAACTTGTATTTGTTTTTTTTATATTATTTTGTGTATGAATTTTATTATCATATTGGTTAAAACTGTGAAGTTGTATGTGTATGTTTTTGTAAATGAATAAATAAATGACAGTATATTACAGAAGCAGAATAATTAAATAACAAGAATGGTGTGTTTCAGGAGCTATTTAAAATGTAAAATTGGCTTTCTAAAAGTGTTATCTTGAATTAATTAACTGTCTTTGGACTCTTTAATTAAATTACAGAACCTATAGATAAACAAATGTACATGCATAGTCTTATGTTAGTCTTATATTCTTTATAAGTCATAATAACAGGGTTCATGTTTTGAAACTAAGGTAAATGTATATTATGATTTTCAAGTTTGGCAAGTTTTTACTCTTCTGAACATACATTTAATGTTGTATTTCTCTTTGCTAATTTTATTGTACATATTATTTATGTTTTGGAACACATACCCACAAAAAGTTATCATCCTTTATAGCTCCATAGAGGAACCACAGTGTAGAAACGAAAAATGACATGAGAATCATTGGAAAGGGGAGACACTCCGTACTCTTTACTCTTAGGACATGTAGCAGTTTGCTCATAGGAGCCGCTATTGTTAATATGGTGAAGGAACATGCCATCATTCCTGTAATATGAGAAAATAAGTTTAATTACTACTAAAACAAAATACTTAATAAAGATACACATAATTTAAAAACACCATCACTTAACAAATGAAATGTACTATTACAAAGTAGTACTGAAGTGGAAAACACTTATTTATGTATTATAAAGGTTTATTCTATTGGCAAGGCTGAAGATCTATATACTTTAGATTATCATTAAATAATTAACTTTATAATAGTTGATACACTTACCTAATGTAGCAAATAGAACCGCATTATCATCTTCAGTATAAACATAACATAATAGGAATATCACAAACACAACCGTGCCAAATACTTGCTTTAAAACAGTTGATTTTTTAAATGTATATTTATAAAATATTATTGTGTATGATATCATTGCTGTAATTCCTATAGTATTCACTAAAACTATTATGTTGTCATGTTTAAATAATCCATACAGAAACCACAGGCTGCTACTGTAAATACAAATAAATAAAATTAATAAAACTTCAGTTGCAGGTATAAATCAAAATATTGCATATTGAAATGGCTTTTACTTACCATATCAGTCCGCAAATAAAAGGTAGTGACGAAGCCTCGGCCGTCGTCCGATTGGTAACATATTGTTTGCATACGAGGCTACAACAGGTGTTACAAAAGGCATTTAATTACATTTACAATAAGATCGTCATACAATAGTAAAGTTGAAACACATTTTGCGTGTCGTATTGCGGTATAGTAAATTATACTTACACGCCAGATAAAAACTGCAATATTGTTGTAATTACAGCAAGACTGCTAACAGAATTCTCAAAGTCTGAAAGATGCATTCTGTTTTTTGCTCCTTCAATTTCTTAGTTTTCTCAATGAACGACCCATGTTACTTCGATTGATTTAAAAGCTAAGATGGTATCGTTTGAATTATTCCTTAAACCGGCCAATCAACCAACAACAAACACTGACCAAAAATCTCACAGAAAATTCTGTTTATTATTTTGCACAAGTGTTTTAACTTAACGATCAACTTACAACGACGAGTTCGTAATCGTCTGTGATCGTCTGTCTATTCTGTCTATTTTTCAATTTCAGAAACAATTGACAATTTGATTTGACAATATGACGCGGACGCGCGCGACAACACCGGCAATCAGGGTTAGATTTGGGCACGTTCAAAACGATAGTACAAAAAATTCAAAAGTAATATTTGTACAAGAAATATAGTACAACATTATTTTGAATTAAAATCAATACCAGTTTGTCTAAAGTGTATCTCTTCCAAGTTTATCAGTTTTTCAATATTTTGTTTGATGTTAAGTCGTCGGTATAAAATCAGTACAATTACCACTTTTTCGCTAAGTTACTGCCTATGGATTGTGTTGCCAGTTTTTGTGCTATCTAAGTCTTAATTAGGTTTAATTTACTGAATATTCTCTCACAAAGACAAGACATGTCCAAGGGAACTTGAAGAGGGATCGAGTGAAGACCTGAAGCTATGTAATTTGATTTATTTTTAAATTTTGTGGTTTTTTAATGTTGGAGTGGCAAAACCATTAGAGGTTTTTATATTAGTAATTATTGCAAAGTCATTACTTTGCAAATAAATAAAATAAAATTATAGTATTTTTCGTACTATCCTTGGATATGAATAGTATATAGTACAAAGCATGAAATTATAGTACAAATACTATAATTATAGTACGAAATTCAACCCTGCCGGCTGCCGGCAATACAATCATGCAAAAAAAATGTCAAAATTCACAAATTATGCTGCCAGCTATTTTGTGCAGTGTTGTCCCTATGACACCGGTATGTTGATTTATAACTTTTTATATCAATTAGACGAGTATCTTCAAAGAATTTTCTATTCGAAAGCGTATTAAAGTATTCAAAAGAAACAAAACATGTCTCAAGAAGGGATATATTGAAACAAGGGCTATCACCGAACCCGGACAGGCTAATGTGTAAATGTGGTACACAGATGACGAAAAAACGGAATCGGATACCGTTTACCGTAAGTTTACCAAAAATCACACCAATTCTGGAGCACTTTAGGTAAACACCACCACGGTCTTTTAAACTGCGCGTCCACACAGTCGGAATCGGTCCGTACGGAGCGAACGGATTTTATTGCTTGTATGGATTTGTATGAAAGTCCACAGGAACGGCATTTCTGCGCTGGAGACCGGAATTTCTGCCGATGACATCATCCGCAGTGAACGCGCCATTCGGATCCCGATCACTTCGCGATCAGACGTGTTTGCAGTGTTGCAAAACCAAGTTTGCCAATAAAAAAAGGTAGAATTCGGGAGATTTTATTAATAAACCTGTGAATAAAACGAAGATTTACTTACATATTTACAATTATTATTAAATATCTACGAATACGAATCATACAACTTCTTTTAAATCATATTCTTACAATCTAAAACTAAATCTTATAAAAAATCGACTGATACCACCTCTTTGATGACATTTTAGCAATCATATTATTTTTGGAAATATTAAAATTATAGCAGTTTACCTCTTTGTAAGAAGGAAGCCAATAATTACTTCTGTGATGTGTAACTCAGCTCTGAGTCATTTCAATGAGTCAGATCGCACGGGTTTGAGCCTTTAAGCTACAGTGCCTCCCTCGACTATGAGTTTTCTCTTATAGTTGCTAGCGACGCCGTAAAATATATATATGGAAAACCCTCGCAGCACCTCTAGCCGATCAGTGTTGCCAGACGTTTTGAACGAGGGATCATACGATGCGTACATACAAAGTCGTATTCCTTAACTAGTGTAATCATCATCATCAATCATCATCCCGTATTCGTCCACTGCTGGACGTAGGCCCCTTTTAGTGAACGCCCACGAACTAGTGTAATAAAGACTCAAAATTACAAAATTAAGATTCTTTATCTTTACATAGAGTTTACTGTAATAATAAGAAGATACTCATAAAGTGTGCTCATATTATTTAACATATCTCATGTTGAAGAAATATCAACACAACTTCAAAAGCATTTTATATGAGTTTTATTCACCTGTTTGACCATTTCTTTAGTTTGTTGAAATGAAACACAATCGCCATATTCTTTGAGTGTCCATTAAAAATTACGATATTTTAAATAATAAGGTGAGGACTAGGGGTACCCACTAATAAGTTATTCCGCACTTAACAATCTGCAGTGCCCACTGGATACCGCGCCTCCATAATAACAAAAGATTACTGAAACAGCACTAACCAGTATTTAATTCGGTTTTATAAAATACTAAATGTGCAATAAACTCCTAAAAAATAGCAGGAATACGACTTAAATTTTACATCTCGCAACCCTGACGCCGAGAATGCCGATGTAAAATCCGGCTGCAGTGAACGCACCCCATCGGCATTTTGTAAATGTGGACGACTTGTACGCTCCGTACGGATCGATTCCGACCGTGTGGACGAGCAGCTTTATGCTGAGATGAGGTTAACTTGATTTGATTAACGTTAATTTCCGATAGTGATACATCTCTATTTCAGTATTGCAAAATCTGGCAACCCAGTTAATGTCAGAAATTCAGAATTGTCACTTTGTCAGCTATGTCAACAGATGGATATGGATGGAGTTGTTTACTGAATTACTGTGTTTAAAAAGAGCAAAAGAGAGATATTTTTTAAGATAAAGTGAATCACAAAAATTGCACATTTCCCTTTGTTTGTTTATAAAATGGGAACAAAATCTCCCATAATCTAATAAAAAGACTGCATCAAGATGAAGTCTTTCAAACTTATTGTGCACCAGTCCAGCTTCAGTCGTAAGTATTTAAGAAACACTAACAATTTAAAAATGTCTGTAAATAAACCAAATAGGTAATAATACACTGTACTGTAGTCTTTTCATGTTTTAAGGCCATACCTCATAGTGTTATTTAAAACAAATGACCCAAAACAAACATCATAAGTTTTCTTTTAAATTTCATAAAATAATCGCCAGATCATAAAATATAAAAAATTAAGGCAACTCTAACCGATGGTTGTGGCAGTACAAATGAATACTACAAATTGTATAATTTTTTTTGGTCTTTCTATAATTCAATATATGAATTGCATTATTTTAGCTCTGGACTTGATCATAAATTTAAAAGACTACCCTGGACTAAAGGAAAAAGATATTGTTGAGATTTATCATCCGGAAAATGATTATCCACGCCTGCTACTACAAGTTACTAGAGTGGATGCACCTAGTAGAGGAAGAGGTATGTTGGATTAGATAAATATGATTAAGATAGGTGTAATGTCGAATAATGAAACTAAGAAATTAAGGATTAATGAAATTTTAAACTACCTGGGTAACAGAAACATTGTGGTTTTAATATGCCATAAAAACTTTGAAAAGCTATTTCTATAGCTATTACAATCCTGGGATAAAAACAAATCTTGTTTTCTTTTCTAGAATGAAATACCCTGTGTTATTTCTGGCCACATACTGAATTTTATGATGTATGACTAACATTTGCCCTAAATTTTTGTTTATTTCAATGTTTCTTAAATATGTGTAAGTGAATGAAACCAGTAAATTGGGTGTTTTTGGTTTTCTAAAAATAGGTATATCTTTATACAAGACCCTTGATTTATTAGTTCCTTCAGTCCCAGCCAGTGAAAGATAAAGAGGTCAAACTATTATATCTTAATGACATTAACATTGTACTGTAAATAGAAATCAAATCATTATTTAAACAATACAAGATAAGTAGGTATGCAATTCTATTTACAATTTGTTTTCCAGTTAAACTATATTGTAGCAAATTAAATTATTAAAAAATATATTTCCTTCATTAAAAATAAATTAAATTATGTCTTACTTCTTTGTAGTATATTTTTAACCAATTTAACTAATCAATATGCATCCATACTTGTAATGCGAAAAATTATTCTATTTGTTTGCTACCTTTTCATGCCAACATTTTACCAAAATCGGTTTACTAGATTACATCTCAAGGAACAATATAGGTAACCCTTTTATCTAAACAAATAAACAGTAAATGTTCCCTTAGGGATACAAGTGAAATGAGAGTATTAGCTATAAATCTAAATTTTAACAAAGAAATTAAGCAATCATAACCATTTCATTTTGGTATTTGTAAGTAAAAAATTCTAAACGTATCCTTAAAAACTTGATTAACCTCTCCCACAATTAGAATGCAACCTATGCAAAAATGTGCAGTATGCGGTGCTTATATATATATGACTATTATTGCCATCCTTTTCGTTTCCCTACAATTTTTGCAAATTAGAGCAGGAAAAATATGGTTTTATGAATTTCCATGATTAAAAAAATCACCAACTTTTTTGCACACTTGATGTGCAAACTACATTTACTGGGTTAAAAGGAATAAGTTTATTGTTACACAGAAGCTGCTTGGCCATGTGGCTATGAAAGCAAACTGACAAGATCTCAATATCTAGATCTACTAGATTAATTGAAAATGGAACCAAATTTGTATGACCTTGCAGGCCCTTACTGTCATTTTTTTTTATAGATACCATCAGCGTGGAACAGAGCATAGCCACAACATTCCAATTGCGAACATTTGCAGATGTTTATATGAACATAGTTAATGTGGCAGATGTGGCTCTGGACTCTGTGGAGCTCACATTCAAAGATCAGTATATGGGAAGGTCAGAAATGTGGAGGTTGAAGAACAGCTTGGTGAATAATCACATTTATTTTACTTTTAATTTAACCCACTCAATCTTACTAAAAATCAACTTACTTCCTGTTCATGAACATTAGAGTGTGATCATCCTAAGTCTTCTATCCATATCAAAAAGGTTATTTAAATCTTATGTGGGGAGGATACAAAGAGGTTGGAATCCACTCCAACATTAGATGCAAGGCTAAGTTAAAGGGACTATAACAAGCAATTTACAAAATATTTGACAACATTTACGTATTTATTTTGTTCCATTGTTTTACTAAAATAATATTTTAGGTCAGCACCTGTGTGTACTTGAACAAGAAAATTGAGTACTGTGGTGGTGCCATAAGATGCCAGGTCTACGAAATGTGGTCTCAAGGCGACAGAGTAGCTTGTGGAGTTATTACCGAGGATACCAAGATTGTCTTCAGATCATCCACATCTATGGTCTACCTGTTCATACAGATGTCTTCTGAGATGTGGGACTTTGATATACATGGTGACTTGTATTTCGAAAAGGCAGTAAATGGATTTCTTGCAGACCTCTTTGCAAAGTGGAAGGTATAACATTTAAAAAATATATATATCAACTACTAATTAAGCTTTTTGGTACAAAGATACTTTTGTTATTATTGGCAGTTTTGTTATATTAAAAAAATACCAACTTATGAATCCTAATAGTCTAGTAAATGACCAGACCTTTTGCTCGTTTTCATAACCATAACAATATCAGATACAATGTTCCCATTTTTTATAGAAAAATGGCAGTAACCATGAGGTGACAATAGTTTTATTTTCAAGAACATTTTATAAAGCTAAATCTCTAGAAGAGTTCCCCCAACACATGAAGGAATGTTTGCAAAAAGATTACAGAGGTAGATTTTATGAAGACTTTTACAGGTAAGTCAATGTGCAAAGCTAAATAATATTACATATTTCATTTAAATAAACAAAAAAAAAGTTTATCTTATATATAAAATTCTCGTGTATATGTTCGTTCCCGTACTCCTCCGAAACGGCTGGACCGATTTGTATGAAATTTTGTGTGCATATCGGGTCTGAGAATCGGCCAACATCTATTTTTCATACCCCTAAATGATAAGGGTGACCCTCTACTATATGGCAAAACAACGTTTGCTGGGTCAGCTAGTTTTATATATATTTGGGATCATATCCATACGAACGACGTTGTGTGTAAACAGTTATACAGCAAATCAAGCCATTATTTTTTTAAATTCTGTTCTGGAAGTATTATAAAAACAAGGCTGTAGCGTGTCAAGCCAACAGAACTGGCGAGCAGCATGTATAACAAAATGTAACTTGTCATTAACTAAAATCTGTATACAGGGTAGCAGTTCAAAATGAGAGATATGAAGACTGGTCAAACGTTCTCCTACAATTACGACGCTTATTCACTGATTATCAGAAAATCGTGCTACAATATCACGAAAGACCAAATATGGAAATACCGACAGCAATCAACTCCACGGCAGCCCAAGGAAACTTCCTTGAAGTACTAAATATGAGTTTAAATGGTAAAACTTAACTTTTTATTCATACATTTTAAGATTTTTCTAGGTAAAGCTAATCTTACATACTTTTCACTCAATGAGAGTTCAGCTTAAATTGAAATTGTACTCGTAATAAACAAACAATATTTTGAGTGTTAAAGAGTGATGTGCTATTGGTTGGCAACATACCATACGAAATTACTATTTTCTGTACCTATTGCAGTATTCGAGAAGCACTATTTGGATAGATGTTTTGATCGCACTGGTCAACTCAGCGTGGTCATAACTCCAGGCGTCGGCGTTTTTGAAGTCGACAGAGAATTAACAAACGTCACAAAACAACGAATCATAGACAATGGTGTTGGCAGCGACTTGGTCTGCGTTGGGGAACAGCCTTTACATGCAGTACCACTTCTCAAATTCCACAATAAAGACAACAATCTGAACTCTATAGACGATTACTCTATGCCACATTGGATTAACTTATCATTCTATTCCACAAACAAGAAAGTTGCATATTCAAACTTCATACCTAGAATTAAATTGCCGCCGAGAAAGAGTCAGGAGCCGCTGAGGAAAATGTATGAAGATGAACGAAAAGGGAAGCTATTGAAAGAGGATGAATACATGCACAACTCTATATTTGATTACGACGCATACGACGCTCAAGTTTTCCAGCTGCCCCTTGCTCACAGCACATGGTAAGATTTCTATTTACTATATGTCGGCCTATTGTCTACAAACTGCTTATATTTATCCAAAATTGTTTGATTTATTGATCTACGGAGAATAATTTGTTGCTAGTATAAATTAATGTGTGTTAATTAATACGATCTAATATATAATATTCTCGTGTCGCGGTTTGTTACTAAACCTCTTCCGAAACGACTGGAGCGATTTGTATAAAATTTTGTGTGCATATCGAGTAGGTCTGAGAATCAGCCAACATCTATTTTTATAGACAAAACAACGTCCGGGTCTGCTAGTGCCGGGTCAGCTAGTTAATGTTATAAAATACTTTAGTGGTTTTATCTTCTGGTGCTAATTCATGTGATTGATGATTAAAAAAATAGTGTTTTATTTGTATCTTTTGCTGAGTAACAGATCTCGAATTCTCCTCTGAATAAAAATAACTCTTCTGTACACATTTGTATATTGCAATCATATTTTATATTGCATTTATCAACATATGCCCCATTTTATCATGGAATATGCGTTAATTTCTATACGGAAATAACTATTATTCGTGCCTAATATAGCGTCCAGAGAGTGACCCGCACGAAGAAGACGTCGGTAGCGGGATTAGAAGGCATTAGCAGAAGGAGCCCACCGACCTCCAGTCTGCATCACAGGAAGATGTCGGATCCGGATATACATCACACCGTCGCCGACATTCTCGCGAATGGCAGTAAGTTATAGTGTTTATTTAGGCTAATTTAGAAAGTACTGAACGGCTTTTTATACGGTTTTCACCGATAAAAAGAGATTATCTAGGGAGGCTTTAGGCTTTATGATTTATGAAACCGTGCGAAACCATCCGGCAACGCAAACGTTTCCGGTAATCACTTGCCATCAGATGAAAAGCCGCTCGCCTCCCTCACCTTTATAAAAAATACACCCTTAGTTGCTAGTGATTCAAAACCAATTTTAAATCAAACTATTTTTTTTAAATCCACAGATAAACAAGGATCCTTCGACACAAACAGTGATGCGACTGACTCCCCTCTCTCGAGCAACCGGTTGTCACCGCGCAGTTCCATCACATCTCACAAGCCGGTAATCAGAACAGGACGCGCACTCATCAACCCATTCGATCCTTCCCACGTTACTGTTAAACTTACTAGTAACAGGCGACGTTGGACGCATATATTCCCTAAAGGTAACAAAATAAATATGAGTTTATTTATCTCCATGAGCAAGCAAATTATTTTTATTAAGTATCTCCTCCGACAAACCTGTGATTGAATAGTACGAGCACTTAGGAAAAATATTTAATGCAATTTGAGATGGTAGGATGAACTTGACTCATAATGCAAGGATTGGATACAGAAGTCTCAACCGAGAAGACTGGAAAGAGGAAAGGCGAGCCGTTGCCCTGCAGTGGGATAATTTGAAGTTACAATGTGTTAAACAGAGCAGGGAAAGTTCTTCAAAGTCTGTAATTATTCGCGTTCATGTTTAACAGTTTGGCAGCTCCTACAATGATGTAACTAGCTTAAAATATAAAACTAATTGCCCTTATAGTCCCAATATCAAATAGGAACCTTTAATGAACATTGAAATTCTATACTAAGCTAATAAATACACTTGCGTACAAAAAAATTGGCCCACTCATTATTTTCAATTTAAGACAATAATTATGTATATCAGCTCTCAAATAAAGTGAGTGTAAAATAAAGGGACGAGCCAATTTTTTTGCACGCAAGTATATTTTAATCAATTAATTTTAGGCTCCATTACACAAAATAGTGATTTCCCCTCTTCCCATTATTTATACTACCGTTGTATTCAGGTCCAACTGGCGTGCTGATACAACAGCATCACTACCAAGCGCGACCGGCAGGGGAGCCCGCATCGAGGAACGAAGACCACCGCTGTGAAAATAATATCCCCAAAGAAAATGGATCATCTATCATTAATAATAACCACTCTATTTATCAAGTTGATGGTAAGTAGGATTGACAAGAATTGTTTAACAGTCAAAAGTAACACAAAAGACCTGCAAACTTTCAAATTCTTGAAAATATGTGAACCTGATTAGCGAAACCATTTCTCATCTCGTAAAATTCATTGCTGAGAAAAGATGTGATGAGAAAAGTAGGACAGTTACTGAACAATTACTTATTTAAAAAAAACACTTTCATAAGTATCATATAGCATCTTCTAGGCACTCATCCCATTAGAAAATTACCGCAGCAAAATTGATACCACTCATGGTTCCTTTGCGAAGGGAACCATGATTATTTTAAAATAGACACCATTCAAAGTTGAAATAAAACTACTTTTTACGGATTCTATCGAGTTATATTATAATTCAAATCTTAAAAATATTCGCGTAAGTGTCAGAAACCAGTATACCATTGAAAGGTTATTAGCAGAGTTTACCATCATTTGTTTTTTTATTTTGAAGGTGTTATAATTATTAAAGGGCCATGCAACAGTAGTGCCCTCTGTTTTACAAATTTACAGCAAAATATAAATGTTTTCAACAGGCAACGTCATAGGTCGTAAGCGCATGATAAGCGCATCAGGGACTTTGGCTGTGCTAGGTGTTGCATCAGGCACTCCTTCCACTACCAACAATGCGTCACTCGCGTTACTATGGGGAGCTACGGGCGAACAGGAGTGGACCCCCGCCCTTACGACAGGTTGGTAATATTCACTTGTTTTTGATTTTATAAGGTAAATATGATGTACAAATGGTAAATAAGTTATTGAATTTCTTTTTTGACTTTATTAGTTTATTCGATGTTTTAGATCTTTGAAATATATTTAACCTGTAAGTATGATTGCTGTCATTGCTGAGAAGGAGTCGACATCTTGGGCTTATACAATACATTTTACAATATATGAAAAAAACGAGTATCTCAAGATTGTTTAGAAATCTCATTTAGTTTTTTATCAAAAATCATCTTTGTGATGGAGTCCGTCAGTCAGTCTTGTGATTAATTTTAGAAATAATTCGATAACTTATTTGCCAACGTTTTTGAGAACATCAATCAATTAACAATTTTGGGTGAAGCAGACCTCACTTATACTACATTTTAACTAACCGTTTGTATATTACGTCTCAGATTAATTGTAATTAAATTAATGTTAAAACTACCAAATGTTGTTATTTTCCATGAAAATGTAGTTGTCATAGTATAGTTTACTATTCTATTGTATATTGTAACTTGACATAAAGATCGACACCAATTCACCCAAAAACATAATAATAGACTTCATAATTTTCTTTTTGTGTAATCTCGGACGAAACAGTTTGAACAACGAAGGATATACAAATAAAAGTTTCATAAATTCAAAAGATTATCTTGCGAGTTATATCAAGAAGAAGATTTTGAAACACCTTCATTAATGTCTATCATAATCTTATAAATGGGAGCATATAACAGAGTCCAATTCATTAATAATTGGTTATTCTGCATTGGTTTGGAAATCATGATAAATTGTGTGTGTATATGTATTAAATGTTCACTTCACTTTTGATGTTTCATGATATCATCGCGTTGAAACATTATCTTCAAACCTCATTGGATGAAGCGAACCGAGCTATAGGTTTGATATTCCATTTATTGGATTTGCATTGAGTAGTTTCTGCATTAAGTGTTAATTTATTATGATATTTTATGCGCTGCGGGGGATATATTTATGTTTTTTTTTTCGTTTATATATTTAGGCAATATACTATATTGTTTATATTCTCGATAATTTAAATTATGCATATATATTGTTTGTCTAAATCAAAAAAGCATATATGACGCTATACTATATGACGATATATTTAATAACCACATATAGGTTGGACATTATATTCTAGATCCCTACTGGGCTAATTGCCTCGTTAAAGCCAAGTGCTCGTTGGTTCTGGGTTCGATTTCCAGGTCAAGCAAAGTATTATTGGATTTTTCTATTGTGTAGAAACATACATGTGGTGTACATTAAGCACACCTCTGGCTAACCCTTTGGGGAATACAGGCGTGCGTGTTAGTATGTAATTATATAAAAGATTACGTATGTATTTATTAAAAATATATTATATGTATAGACATTACTCTGTGTATGCAAACTAGAAAAACAAACTAAAATATTTTTAAAACGTACAGTTCAAACTTAATTTCATTTAACTTGCATCTGAAAATCATATACTTATATTTATCTATGAAATCTGCATGTGATAAGTATGCTTTTAGTAAATAAATGCTTGGAAAAAATAACAATTGCACATACCTTTCACCTCATTGACATTTCACTTTAATATTAAGTTCTACTAAATATAAGTAAACAGCTTCTCAATTTCTTCCTGTAAATAACATATTAACGAAGTAAATAACTTGAAAGGATTTTGTTAATAAGCTGTAGTTGCTACATATTCGGTATGCTTGCGAGTAGAGTGAATTAATTCTTTGTTGGAGGTGCATTTAGTAAATTCAGACCAGAGCCAATATCGGTAAATTAAATATCGAATAAGAAAGATCTAAACACTGAGAATCTGGAGAGTTGACCTTATTAAATCTTAATAAGGTCAAATGGCAAGATTCTCAGTGTTTAGATCTTTTATTTTTGGCAAAAAGAGTAATGAATTGATAAGTTATCTGTTATTTCTATTATTTTAGTTTTATCAAGTTATATTGTACCGAATTAAATATGAGTCTGAACTTACCGTTTAAATATACAAAATAATTTATTCCAAATATCATGATTAGGTGTGGACTGGAAATCGTTGACGATCCCTGCGTGTCTGCCGATCACCACGGATTATTTCCCGGACAAACGGTCGTTACAGAACGACTATCTGGTATCCGACTACAATCTCCTGCCGGATGACGTCAATGCTGACTTTGCGCAGAACAGAGCCATTTACAAAGAACCACTGACCACTATGGAAGTCTTCAAAGAGTTGGTCTCCCAGAGATTGGCACAAGTTAGTTTTAAATACGTAAAGTACAAAAATCTTTTTTAAAACACGCATTATAGAATGATGCTCTAGACGTACATTATGTCTAAATCATAGTTTACATAAGTTAATATATCACTTAAGTTTTGATGACGTTTGAGCATCATTCTAGAATAAATAATAAGACGTGTTTTGCATGTTAGATATATATTTCCAGGCCATTACTACTGATATTCCTTGCATGTGCTGGCGTCCCATTTTTACTTCCAAGTAATGGTTGCTTACAGTAATTTTTCAGCACTTTTGAGAGTTTACGATAAATATGTTTAAATTACAAACCGACCAAAAATTAAATTACTTGTCAATTTGTAAATATTGTATGTGCATTTGTACGAAACAATGATAAATGGTATTATGAAAAGAACAGTTAAATAAACTCAGAGAAACATGGTCTTTTACAGTCCAGACACCAGCTTTGGGTTCAAAGGTCTTTCTTAACTGACGGCAATATCTTGAAAGAAATCATCTTGCAGGGTTTCCAGCTCATAGTTGGTGTGAATGAGAACGAGATGATAGAAGCTCACTGTCCATCGACGGCGACGCCCCCTCCGTCCAAAGTGGCTCCGCAGTGCGGCAAGCCCGTCAACGCTGCCCCCACTAAACGATACCTGCTCTCTATTGGAAGGATCTTCCATAAGCTCACTCTAGTCGGATCTACTATCACTGTCACTCGATATAGACCGAGGTAAGATTATTACATACATACACTTACATACATACAAACACTCACAGGAGTAGGAAGAAACTAGGGACCGCCACTTGCGACGATTCTTGCATACTTCTTTAGCTTCCTCCACGTTCTACATCTTGTCATACACGCGCCGGTTGTGAGTACTACGCACCTGACGTTTTTGAAGGACCGATAAGGTCGGTATAACTCTTTCTAGGATGTCCCCTCCCTTATACATAGTTTTAATGGTGCATACCCAACATTTACTGTTTGGTCTGTTAGAATATACTTTCTTTCTAGTGTTTTATTGCATTTAGACCATAATAAGATATTGTTGGATTAATAAATAAATAAAAAAACCTTTGAAAAATTTAAACAAGTTGCACGATTCTTCGGTTTATCGGTTTTTACGAAATGCTGAAAGTCTTACTTAATTTTATGTTTTTAGGCATCCATACCCACCGTTCAACATCCACTATCGCTATCGTTTCCACGCACCGAACCACGACACATACGAGGTGTCCTGGGTGTCCTTCACCACAGAGAAGCTGGAGACATACAACTGGAACTACATGGACCACTATATATGTACCCGCGGCGACACTGACTTCGCATTGGTTGAGGTGAGTGTTACAGTTTCCTAACCAACGATTGGTATTTGGCAATCACTACATAATATAAAAAAGTCGCTTTCTCTGTCCCTATATCCCTTTAAAACTACGCAACGGATTTTGATGCGGTTTTTTTAATAGATAGAGTGATTGAAGAAGAAGGTTTATATTATAATAACATACCACGCGGGCGAAGCCGCTGGCGGGAAGCTAGTTTAATTTATAATTTGATGAATTTCCAAAAAAAACTAAAACAAGATATTTTAGGAAATTCGAAATACAAATTCGCACTGTACTGTTTATTTGCCAATAGTGTATTTTCTCAGCGCGACTTTAATTTATTATATGTAGTGATGATGATAAAAAAATACGGAAATTTGAGTGTACTAGTTGTGACACTATTCTTTGGTTACGTGAAATTGATAGATGAAGTGTACATTGCTCTACCTAATTCCGATTCTCAGCTTTGAAATTACCAAAGAAATTGCTGCGGGCCCTTTTTTGCTATTCTGTTGTGATGTCTACAGTAATGACTCGAAAGCATATTATATCAGAACGTTTAACTAAATCTGTGTTAGTTAAGTCATATTTGTATGTTATAGCTTGTGCATGTGTGTGTAATTATACGACATGCCACACCCAGAAACACAAAATTTTACTATTATAAACAACTTTTACTTTTTAATTAAAAAATAATAATTAAAAACATGTATTGATTGACTGCTCTGCTACATGTTACGGGACACATGAAAGCATTAAAACCGTACAAATTTTACATTCATATTTATAGGCTCTCAAATACTGGAGATTTCGTACTCTCCTGCTGCCCCTATACAACCCAGCCACCAAACAAATAATGGATGATGATGCGACCCACTGCGACATCTATCCGACACCGACGCGGCATGATCTCGACCAGCTCACAGACGGTTTTCTCAAAATGACTGAACAATACTTCAATAAGGTCAAAAGACCCAACAAGCAGAGGGTAAGTATGACAGTAAAAAAAACTCGCATTTTGCGATTAATTGATCAGTGCTAAATGTATTGAAACTCAATCCAAGCTTCAATTCTATACACAGTAGTTGTATAACACTCGAAACCGAAGCGTTAAATCTTGTCTATAGCAATAAGCTATACATATTATATTAATTAGGCAGCTAGGGTTTTCTCTGACTTTGTGATTGGTTAAAATGATAGATTGATTACATACATTGATTATTGTCTTGAAAACTTGGAAATGGAATGTGCCTACTCGACCGGGACACATTTCTATTGCTGTGCGAAGTAGTTTCTATGTATCCGCCCAGGAAAGGCGGCTCGAGAATGCTTGAGCGACATCCTACTGACAATTAAAATTCATCCTTATGTTATTCCAATGGAGTTGAAAATAGAAATCAGTCTTATTATCTACTCTAACCTATGAACTTCTCGTACGAAAAATGCCTAAAATCCACACAGTTTTCACATTTAGCAATGATCAATGAATATGATAAAATCTTATCTCAAGAGTAAAAACAAAACAATAATAAGCAAATATTTCTTTTTTTTAAATAGACAGTTTAATTTTGTTTTATTTTGTAAAAACTTTGATGCATAAATGTACTTTTATATGTAAATTATTACCTGTGTCACTTATAGACATTTTTTAATAAATTAAATAATGATCATCATTGGTCACTAATATTGTTTAGAAATTAATGTTTATAAGTGAAGTGTAAGCATGATTTTTTGCACACAGTGTGACACGTAGATATATATATATATACTACCTGCACTGCATGTACTGTAGAAGAGCACCATTTCCTAAATATTAATATGTAGTGTTGCTAGAATTGCTTCAAAATAAATTATAATGATCATAGACTATTTACACAACTGAAATAATTTATACTAAATATTTACTCAAACATGAAATTCTATATCATATAAATTTCGCTGTCCTAAATGTGTAAAGCGCATGGCATATTTAACTAAAATCTTTATATTTTGTGACCCTACTATCTGTATTATTTTATTTATGAATGAAGATGAAGCATCGTCCATGTAAATATATGTAGGTATGTATTATGGGCACGTTTATAATGTTGTCTACCGGATTTAATTTATTTTTATGTTGCACACTATGTTATTTGTAATTTCCTGTTTGAGTCTGAGCGCATGTTATTATTATTAACTTGATAATGATACTAAGAGACCGCAGACCGGGCGAGACATGAGCTGCCTTGGCATTGTGTAGATATTTGGCTTCAAAAATTTACTTTTCAGTATCGAACTAAGCATCGCTATCAACATTACCCAAGCAAAAAATCAAATTAGGCAACATCGATTTTGGCGTAACCGATTAGTAGTAGCGTCGCTTAGCATCGATTTTTTTTCTTCGTCGTCACTCGGCGACTTCGTCTCCGCTCTGTGGTCACGTCTCTGTGGTCCGATTGTAAAAATCTTGTGCGAAATCGCGCCAGTATAATGCCTCGAGATCGCGGGCTCTCAATACCGTTATTGGGGGCGTTCGGTCGGAGGGAGGCGACAGTAGGACGCGTGGGGTCTCCGAGGGTGAGCGCCGCGAGCCGGCCCTGTACGGTGTGGGTGCTGCAGATGGCGCTGGCGGGCGGCGGCGCGGCCGACTCGGCGCTGACGCGGCGCCGGCACTCCACCTCCATCCTCACGCGGAGCGCGCAGGTACCAGCCGCAGCCTGCCGGCTTCCCCACCTCCCCGCCACCCGACCGCGGGATCCTCCCACAGACACTCCATAATAACATACTGCTACGTAGACAAGACCCCACTGTACCACACACCACTCCACTCCCACACATTCTAATGGACATTTTTACATCATACAAACTATTGTAAGGCCGCCTTACAAACCTTCGTAAGTTTAATAAAATTAGTAACTAAAATTATATAACTTGTCTTAAACCTCTTCTACAAAAAGCTGTGTTGATTTGTTATGAGTAGGTATGATAAATTCTAAATTATATACATATGCCTTGTACATACAGGTAATCCGTTAGTTTAAAGATAAAATTATTTCGCGATTTTTTAAATAATAAAATTTGGTTTCGTATAATAGTATCGCTATTTTAGACTGGTAGTGCTCGAATAACCAACCGACTTTATAATAAACTAGATAAAATAGGTCAGATGGTTAAAAGTTACATCACTTATATAATTTATTGGATATTTTTACTTTTTCTGTATCACCGAATAAACTAAAACAAGTTTGGCGTGGATTGACCATTCAAGCATTAGAGCGGCGGCTAATTATTTAGTGTCCAGTCCACATCCACAGCCACTTCCTCCTCGTCCACATCAACTCCCTGTTGACATATTTCAGTTTGTGCCACGATCAAACGGGGCAGACCTCGAAGATGTATAAAACAGATCGTACGAATTAAAATTCAACACGATTCACATTTAATTTCCGAGAAAACATTGGTCTCGTCTTTTGATCGCTTGACTCATAATTCGGAATCAAAATTTTATAATTTCGATGTTATTTTATGTGGCATATTTGCGCACCTCATTGGCTCTATGAAGACCGGGTTTGTATTCGGTTGATGTTCAGTTGTATTAACCCTACATTGGAGTGGCGTTTGACTTAACCCTAGTAGACTAACGTTAACACGTTGATTACTACAACACAGTAGGTACTAATAACCCTGGACTATTAATCATAATTTTATAGATAACAGTGCAGTCGAGATCTTCGCCAGGTGGATGTTCTTCTTGATGTAGATATGTTTTGCAATTAATCACCTATAATATTATGCAATATTTCCAAGAAATATTCTTAAAGTCGACGATAACAAGTCATTTTTGATGTGCTTATACGAAAAAATACTCCTTTTGTTCTGCATATTCTGATTCTGATCAAAAATTTCTTTTTGTCTAACCGACTGTGGTCCTGTAATAGTTTTTACAATACTGCCGAGAACCATTACATTGTACCTATATGCATAATTGCATACTGCGTATATATTTGCACTGCTTATTATAAAATTATGCATTTATTATGCACGGAATGCACAAATACTGAGACATTTAGTTTGCTGGCTTCTTTTGATTATTTTATATATATTTTTTATAGTTTACGACTATGACATGTTAAAATAGGATAATAATTAAGTCAATGCAATTGAAAAGTATTTAATTGCATTGAAAATCATGACCATTCATGATTTTATTGTAATAAGAAAAAAATTAGTTCTTGTGTATATTTATTTTTTGACATAAAACATAAAAGTATAACGACCCTGACTATAACCAAATGCTGCAGATTAAGCTGAAAAAGCTTTAATTATTTCGTGGATTTATGTTGCAAAATAATGCTAAATAAATTTTCCGTAAATTGTAAAACCTTTTACTTTTATCAGATTATTTTTCTTTTTTTTGGAATGGATTACTACCTCAATTTATTACATCAGCATTTACGAGTAAGTTGAGCCTACACTGAATAAGTTTCTCTTACTGATTCCGTGTGAAAAATGAATTCATACAGGCCCATTGTTTCATTTAAATTTAAAAGGTAGCAATCAATGTTAATTGCTATACCTTTATGTCTTAATGTATGGTACTAAAGACTATAACCTCGATAAATCTTCTTATCTATTCTTCTAAAAGTCAGGCAGATGTATAAAATTATGTTTTATAATAGTATCATTACATTCCGTCCAGTAAGAACAGCAGTAATTATTATGCTATTTTATATGTTAATAAGATGTAGGTAACCTGTTGCCGTGTTAAAGTGCGTGTTGTGTGTGGTGTATCAGGGCGGTGTGTCCAACTCGCCGTTCAGGGAGCGTGTGGGCAGCACGCGGCTGCCTGACCGACCGAGGCTCCGGATCGAAGCCATGTCAGTACTACCTACGTGACACATACGTCATACATTTACGTCATACATAATCAAAAGCGTTCACTGTCTTTTTTTAAAACAAAACCTTTTCAAAAAAGGTTTTGTTCACTCATTTAAAATAACAAAACCTTTTATTAACTCACATAATTCACGTTATAGGTACCTAGAAACTGAAAATGACTTTACTAAAGGGAAACTTTTAAAAAGAGATGGTGATAATAAATATATTTTATATGCGTCTCTGCATTTGGCGTAGCAACAAAATAATAAAAAAAAATATGTCTTATTATGTGGCGAAGACAGAACTTCAATTAACAAAAAAGTTTCATACTGTCAAACCAGTCAACCAGATAAGTTTAGTTAATCAAACCAACTGATTGTTCAAGCAGACTCACCAGACCGACCCAGTCAAACCAGAGGCTGCAGGTTCGAGTACCGTCTGTGGTTGAATTTTTTTTTACAAAAATTTATAATATCCGAGTCCGCTTCGCATGCAATAAAGCGTAATAAGAAAAAATATTTCACAATTACAAGACGCACCCGCGAAGATGTGTGCGAATATGTTGATGTTTTGTCTTTGTTTTTGCAATAATTTTACCAAGGCCCTAATAGACGCGTATAAAACAATGCAAAGGCGGTGATCGCTTCATGTCCGTCCCATGGTGTGCTGGCGCTTCTGCAAACTTCTTCACATTACTAACATTTTATGCACCTCATTCGTTTTAACACATTTTGTCATCTGCGGAATCAAGTGCTAATGAACATGCTCTGTACCTTAATGTTCTTAATCATTTAGTATCCGTTTTATTTATATTTATTTATATTAGTTAACTCTAGTTTAATTAGTTTTTTCCTTAGTTTGATTATTTTACTAAATTAATATGATTTTTTACAGATATCCCTTATAATGCCAATTATAATTCATGATACGGTTTATTTTTCTATCGCTAAGCTCTCATCGAATGCTTGCCCGTGCCTCTCCTATCAGTTGCTTATTCTTATCCTTATTGAATGTTTCATTGCAGCAACTATCACCTACTAAGTCACTAAACACTAGCCAAAGTAACAAGTAAGTATACAAATAGCTTCATCATGCCTTTTATGAAAATCAGCGTCGTAGCTAGGGTCTTGAGTGCTCCTGATAAGATAATATACTCTTAACATGAATTTTGCGTCCCCGGACTTAGGACCAACAGATAATTTTCCAACCATCGAATTCGTTCGTTCTAATGGTCTCAAGCGCAACTGCTAGGCTAGAGCTCTTGGGTTCGATTCCCGGGTCTGTCAGTGTTGTTAAAGTTTTTCTGTGGTTCCCAGTAGCAGCTTGGGAGGCTGGATTTCTGCCCAGTTGATGGCAATAGGCTCGCCCCTCATTACATGGAACCTAAACATACCGGCCAACTGTGGGCTTTATATTAGTACCTCCACCTTACCCTTCGGGAAATATGTTTTTTCTATGTGAGTTAGAGTCACGCGCTTCAAATTAGTATGCTCGTGCACCTACGTCTCGCAGGTCATGTGTTTGCAAAGTCCTACACCCCCTGATGCCCCTAAGCCCCCTGATGGTTGTGACCCTGGTAACCTTGACTCGGCAACCCCTAGCTACGAAGCTGATGAAATTTATCATAATTTTCTACAACTCAACTACTGCTTGGCAGCTTTGCGTTTGAAATAATCTGCTTTAATATCATCCTTCGCATTGTATTCAAGTTGTGTTGGAAGGTTCTAATAACATAATGACTTCAGGGCCGCGGCAAAAACTGTTCTAGAGAGAACGCAATCTCAGTCTGGTGAATGCGATGACACGTATGATGATGGGTAAGTGTGACTTTCTGCTGATTATTTTTTGTTATTAAAAAACTTTGCCACACTTAGGGATCTTTGTATCGACAATTTATAAGAGAATATGAAAGTATGAACTAAAGCTATTATAGGGTTGGTAACGGGAGAGTGATACCCCTGGTGTTGTAAGCGTCCATAGGCTACGGTAACCGCTTACCGTCAGGCTGACCGTATGCTTGTTTGCCACCTTAGTGATATAAAATAAACGGTCCGTGACTTTTTCGTCATGCATGATTGATTCAACCTTTTTGATCATAAAGTGGATAAAAATTGAAAGTTGCTAAACTTATTATCTTATTTCAGGGTGCTAGAACCGAAACTCAAAGCAAACTCGACATTAGCGGAGATTATAGAACGCATGCGCAGCCCTCAGTTGGGCGTGGGCTTCTTACAACAGACCGTCAGTTTGCCGTCGCACACGTTTGTGTCGATATACGCCATACATTGGCTACAAGCTAACATGGAGGGCGTGACATACGAGAAAGCTACGTCTATTATGGAGGTAAAGTGTCTCACAATATTTCAGAGAGTATGTTCTATCAAGCCTGTATTTCTCGAAATTCTAGGCAGACTGATGTACTGTACACACACAATTTATTTAAAGGTTTATAAGAGCCGGGCATATTACCATTAATCAAAACGAAACTCCTGTAACTTAGAATTTTCTTGGATATAGTCGATGTGGTAATCGAAGGTGACACCACACTTTTAAACACTGTCTAAACTATATAAAGTGTTCCAGGCAAAAATGAGTGTAATAGAACACAGATTTTATAATTATGAATCACTTCCTTACATTTTGTGTTAGTCTGTTTTGCATAGGGAACCTGAAACTTTTTGACGTGAAAAATTTTATGCGCTTTAAGAGAAATTAACACTATGATACAATGACCCAAATTAGTGTCTTAGGAGAGACTTACACTGGACTTAAATGTCACCCTGTTGACTTTAAAGATACAGATACTCTTTTGAAGTATTTAATTTAAAAAAAAAATATTTTGCAGAAATTTTTAAAAGAAAAAATTATCTGTCATGCATCAGGCGATACAGCAAAACGTTTTGTCGTTGGATACTATATGTACCACATCTTGCCACAGAAAAAAGAAAAAGGTAAGTTGGTAGCTATAATTAATTACTAAGATTTTTTAGATAACTTATGTTGAGTATTGTAACAAATACCCTTCAGCCGTCAGCAGGCCAGTGACGTGTACTTGTCTGTTGTGTAGCTGACTTCCACTGTTATACAGTATGAGCTATTTTGTAACTGTAGACAGCTATAGATTTGTATTTTAAACCGCACACAACACACACACACACAGCTCGACTTGAGATAATATTTGAGCATACTTTATTACTTCGGTACATTGTTTGGGTCGGTTCGAAGTCATCGAAACCGACCCAAACGATGTACCAAAGGTACACGAATCGGAAAAAATACCCTGTATAACGATGGTTAAAACTAGTCGTACTTTTTTATGTTGACTGAGGGATCAGATAAATTACTTTTAATTTGAGAAAAATCACGCTATTTTGGCACACTATTATCTGTTACTTAATGATTTCATAGTAAAAACTGTGACAGTGACAGTGTCAGTTTCAGAATGTCAAACGCACGCCATTATGGCACAATATTACCAGTTTCATAGTGATTTCATGGTAAAAACTGTCAACTTGACAGCTGTCATGTACTCTGGTACTCTGGTACAAATTTGGCCAGAGTTGTATGGGGTTTTGATGACCTCCTTTAAATCGACCTAGGAATCAACCACGAGACATAGGACCCCACCTTAGAATATTGTATACGATTTTGTTTACTTATAAGGATTTTTCAAACTTTACAGATTGTATGCCTGACTATGTAAAGCCTCTAGGTGACCTCCAAAGCTTCGAGAACGAATGGATGGAGGTCGAAGTGTTAGGGCCGCGGTCACCGCTGGTCCCAGCCGAAGTCTTGATGGGAGCCATTGATATATCTGGCTCCAGCCCGGTCACCGACGACACCGGAGTACCTGCCTTCCTCTGTGATAACATAGACCCCAGCTACATGCAACTGGGTTCTGATAGTGATAGTAAGTACACGGACATACAAGAATTCTACAGTTAATATTCCTTTTTGTCGCTAACTAGCTGTTTCCCGCAGCTTTACCAGCATCCTAAAAAACTTTTTATATACCATGTGTTCTTCTGATGTATAAGCTATAATACTGTAGAGTTTGATCCAAACCCGTTCTTCCGTGAAAAGTAACAAACGTCGATCCATCTACCGATACTTAAAAACTTTAACATCTATACTAATATTATAAAGCTGAAGTTTGTTTGTTTGTACGGTTGAACGCACTAACCTGAGGAACCACTGGACCGATTTGAAAATTCTTTCACTGTTAGATAGCCTGTTTAATGAGGAAGGCTATAGGCTATATATCATCACGCTACGACCAATAGGAGCGGAGTATCAATAAAAAATGTTGCAAAAACGGGGGAAAAATACACTTCTACGGGAACGAAGTCGCGGGAAGAAGCTAGTTTATAATGTTAGTAGAATAGGACAAAGATACCTACCACAGATTTGTATAATCTATACTAATATTATAAAGAGGAAAGATTTGTTTGTTTGTTTGTTTGTTTGTTTGTAATGAATAGGCTCCGAAACTACTGGACCGATTTCAAAAATTCTTTCACCTTTGGAAAGCTACATTATCCCCGAGTAACATAGGCTATATATCATCACGCTACGACTAATAGGAGCGGAGTAGTAATGAAAAATGTTGCAAAAACGGGGGAAAAAATTATAAGACCACGCGGGCGAAGCCGCTGGCGGGAAGCTAGTCTAATATATAAAACAAAGTCGGGTTTGTTACAACAATTATAACTCGAGAACTGCTGGACCGATTTTCATGATTTTTGATTTGTTGGATTTGTCTCCGCCCTGAATAACAGAATAACAAAAAACGGGGTTCAAACTTAGCGCGAAGCTGCGGCAAAGAGCTAGTTTTAAATAAAAATTATAGAAAATCGATTACTGAAGATCGGTTTGTGTAGGTATGACGAAGTTTTACTGTACTGTTTTACTGTTTCCAGTGCCTTTATATAAAAACACACACTTGGATATTGATGTGAGCAATAAGAGCGATCGTATCGAGTGGGGCCACGCCCGGTACCAGGCCACGTTCAGGCCGGACCAGGCCTACGAGATGTGCATACAGTGGGCCGTCGCCAGCGGGAATATCGTCGCCGAACTGGTTTTTATATTTACATATAAGCATAAAAGGTTTTAAGCATGAATGTGGATGGATATAAGGGAAGAGGAAGACCAAAGAAAAGATGGATGGACTGTGTGAGAAAGGATATGACCACAAAGGAAGTGAATGATGAGATGACGGCTAAAAGAGATGTATGGAAGAAAAAGACATGGACTGCGCTGACCCCAAGTGAATAGGGATAAGGGCAGGAGGATGATGAAGATGATGATATACATATAAGCCGCCACAGATCCTTTCATGTACTCCAGTCAGATATAAAGTAGCTTAGAGCTTAATCATAACATAAAAAACTGGATAGGAAAAAAATTTGAAACAACTATGAATACGATTACATCTGTAGCGACATCTATCGCGCCACATAGGAAACTTGTATGAAACTTGTTGTGATCGGATCCTCCTTCTTGGATTCCTTCGAGGATCCTCGCTTTGGATGAAGAGGCAATACACCTCTTCCCTCCACAATCTGTAATTTTATTTATTTATTGACTAATTTTACCTGCCACAAACAGTCCGTGTATTGGCCTTCTTGAAAATACTTTTCTATGATAGTGACCAATAACGATAACCCATCTAGTTGCATTGCATTCAACGTATAAGGGTAACCCAAAGTTAAATATTTTTTAATAAAATCTTAGAAGTATTACAACAGGCTAAATTCATCACAAACGGAGAGAGATCGTCAAAAAAACGGCGAAGGAATAAGGTAAAAAAATAGATTTTTGTAGAACTTCTACATTCCAGATATTTGGATGGGCGCGCAAAGCTCAAAGTTGCCGCCTTCAAATGGTGCCCATACCGGCGGACCCACTCGCTCTGCCATTCACGTTGAAGTCTGACCCGCTGAGAGGGCCCATTTACGTGCCTCTTAACGAAGAACCCCTACTTCGCAGCAAAACCACTCTGTTTGAAGGTTTTAATACTTTGTGTTCACTATATTGCTCAAATAATACTCTCAAATATAAATATTCCGATATGAGAATTATCGTAAATTTTTAAACACATGCATGCATATATTAATGTTGACAGTGTTAGTATATGTGAATTTCAATTAAAAAATTACAATTTACTTGTTGGATATTCAAATATTATATTACAATTTTATAATATTACTAGGTACCATACAAAAATACAACTGCTTGACGACGGCAACCATAGTAGATGGACGCTAGTGGACATTTTGGGTTATACTCGTGCATGGCCAATTATACTTATCACAGCATAATAGTATTAGATAGGGTTAGAACTTTTTGCCGTGATCGTGAACCGTGCCTCGGAGAGCACGTAAAGCCGTCGGTCCCGGTTGTCATACGAACACCTATGACAATCGTTAGTGGTAGTCAGAAGCCTAAAAAGCCTGACAACCAGTCTTTCCTTCGAATATCGGCATTGCCTAGAAATTGGGTTGCGGAGGTCTGATGGCAGTCGCTTCGTGTAAAATACTGATATTCAGCCACATCCTGGTTAGACTGGAAGCCGACCCCAACATGATTGGGAAAAAGGCTAGGAGGAAGAAGGAGTGTTAGAACTTTTTGCCAGCAGAATATTAACTTTATACCAGGCACATAAGGTACATCCGCTAACATAGCGGGCCTCGACTAGTTGTATTACTTTAATTATATTTTCCAGGTTTCCCTGAAGATACGTGGTTAGAGCGTCTCTTCCTGTTCCAAGAGGCGATAGTTGGTCGTTTCGGGTTCATAAAGTGTACGGTGGAGAGTACTTCGCACGAGGCGGGAGTGGGCGACCACCTGTACGTGCACGTCACTGGCAACATGTTTATACTCATCCCCACCACTGTCAAGTCAGAGCAGAAGGCGCTCAGGACCAAGCCGGCCAACAAACCGCTCAATGCTAGCAGGTAATGCTGCATGTAATCTTACTTTTACTCTATTATAGCCTTCCTATTCAGTATGAAGTTATTCGAAAACTGTCATTGTCTAGTGACCTATTTCAATATTTATTTATTTAGTTCCTTATGTATGTATGTACCGTTCTTCCCCCGAGACAAAGGAGGTCATCGAAATTGGCCCAAATGATGTACCGAAGGTACATTTATTGGGAAAAACACCCTGTATTATGCTGGTTAAAACTCTAGTCGTACTTTTTTTAATGTTGACTGGGGGATGAGAAAAAAAACTTTTGTATTGAGAAAAATCACGCCATTTTGGCACACTATTATTTGTTTATTAATGATTTCATAATAAAAACTGTCAGTGTTAGTTTCGGAATGTCAAACGCACGCCATTACGGGCATATTACGGCAGATTATTATCAGTTTCATAGTGATTTCATGGTAATAACTATCAACTTGACACCTGTCATTAGAGGTGTGTAACTCAGCTCTGAGTCAGCTCAATGAATCAGATCCCACGGGTTTGAGCCGTTGAGCTACAGCTCAGCAACAAAATGACTAGCTCACGGCTCAATTCAGCTCCTGTTGTATTTCTGAATCCCACTAATTCAATTCTCCTAGAACGAATTATTATTCTGTTCTAATGCATTAAAATAATAATTTATTGATATGAATTCAATAAATCAATTTGTAAATAAATAATATAAAATGTCTAGCTCGCAGAGTTAAACGAACTGTTGCAGCTCAGCAGATCATTCGGCTCGATTCGGCGCGCGGCTCATGTCTAGCTCGCAGAGTTAAACGAACTGTTGCAGCTCGGCAGCTCATTCGGCTCGATTCGGCGCGCGGCTCGCATTGGCTCGCGAGAGTCGTAAACTGAACCGGTTCAAATTGAGCTGATCTGCGAGCTGATTCATTGAATCAGCTCACTCACCTGAGTCATGAGCTGATCTGCAGCTCGCGTATTTTTGATGAGTTACCCACCTTTACCTGTCATGTACGTCCGGTACAAATTTGGGCTGAGTTGTATGGGCTTTTGATGACCTCCTTTCATTCTGTAGCGTAAACACGACGCGATGTATTCCTTATAATATTTTTGTACACTCTATTATACTACTACTCTGTTCAATCAAGTGATAAGTGACAATCTCAAATCCATTGCGGAATTTGACGTATATGCCTTTGAACTTTTTATAAACAATTAGAATAAAAACATGTTAATATTTCGCGACAGATACCCTGTTCATTCGGAAGCGGCTCCCAGTCCTCACGAAGGGTATATCACAAGACACGTCAGTGGCAAAAACAAGGATGATTACGACAATAACCGACGGGTTAGTATGTTCAATATTAAAACGGGTTTTAAGCAGCCCAGTACAATCACAAGCTTGGATAAATAGTTCTCTCTGAAAAGTCAATGTGCGGCAGTCGAGGCGACCTTAAAACAAAATGGTAAATTTTGTTCGAAAAATGCATTCCTTTGCTATAAGAATTTTTTATTTTACATGTAATCTGTTAAAGCCAAGTTAACAATTAATTTTCATGTCACAACTCATTTGAAAGCAAATAAGAGTAGCGGAGATTTAAAATTGTCAGACTCGCTTTCCGAGTGATATGTAAAAAATATTTGAATGTTTAAAATCTTTTCTACTTGTTCTTTGTTTTAAAATGGAATACTTTTACTTAAAAAAATATTATACATAAAAATACATTGAAACAATACGTGGAATTCAAGTAACCATAATATATTTTCAGATGGGATTCCTGTGGTCGTGGAATCATATGATATCTAAAAAGTGGAAGTCCTCACAAACACCAGCGACTGGTGACGATGGCTTTCAGATGCGAATGCTGAGAGACTTCAAACATTTCTGTGCGAATCAAGAGCAGAGACTCAGTCAGTTCTGGGATCAGTGCTGGGAGTTGCGGGAAAAGGCTCACGGAATACAATCTTGTTAAATTATAAGCGCCAAATATTAAATGTAAATTATTATTACTGTTAAATACATTTTGTTTTTTTTTATATTTTATGTTTATTTGGTAGTACTCGTATTCGCATAGTCAGGCCAAAGAGCAAACAAGTCGTAAAAACTTCGTCCTCAATTACAACTGCGATTTTGATTTTTTATGGAGTTTATATCTAGTATATCTACCTACATAAATAAATTTAAAAAAATATAGTAGTTGATAAGCGCGTCATCTTTGGATCGGCTGGACAGATTTGGCTTTTAAAAAAAACATGTTAGGAATATAAAATATTGGACGTAATATGCAAGCGTAAGTTTACGCTTAGGTGGCCCATACACCTACGATATGGTTGCCCCATATTAATTGTACACTTTGACTGATGAGCCATGAACCATTCACGGCAATACCTCCGTGCGAACAAAATTTATAAAAATATTGCGCAATATTAACAACCCTACGATTCAATAAAAATTAATTGAAAAATAGTTAACTGTATTTCACACAAACTTGTTCCATGGTTGCGCAATTATAAATACATATTACCATTTGAACAATATCCAAATTAGTCTGTAACTGTCGGTTTGTTACTTTCATATCTAAATCGCTTAATAAATTTGGATATAATTGGCAAGGAGAGGAGATAGATTGCACTGAAAACCGACCTTTAGACCTTATTAATAACACTTCTTTAATTCCCGTTAAATTTTATTTGGCAGATAATTTCACACAAACTGTGTTCCATTTTTTAAATTATCCGCCAGTTATAGCTATTCAGAGGTGGTGAAACAGGCCCTAGTCCTTTAAGATGCGAGTGAAACGGGGCGCGGCGGAACTTTTTATTTTCTTTCTTCTTACCTTTTTACACGAATACGGTCGTTGCTTGGATCTTAATCTCTTTATTTATTAAGGAAGGCCAGGTCTTATCAAAGGAAGAATGTAGGAGTTTAGTTCAGTTTAGGTAGTACAGTCATGAGCATAAATATCTATCATACGCACACTTAACAAAATTCAAATTTTATGGTGTTAGGTAGGTATTGAAATGGACAATATGGACATGGTGTTATTTCATTAGGTGCACCTAAACATACTTATATTATTTATGCTCTTGACTGCACCTAATGCTTTAGACAAAAACAAAGACCTATGCAAGCATTTCATTATTTTTATTTTTGATAAGATAAAATGTTTGTCTTTAATCCCTTTCGGAATAACCATTTTAAATTAGGCGATTACATATTTTTATACATTCATATTGGTAGGTACTAGTATAGATACCTAATTTTACATCAACATTTCAAGAAAAACAACAACTGTTACTACATCTTGGACTTGATAAATTCTCAGGCTTTTTAGTCAACACGAGACGACGGGTAAGCATACTCGAAATGCTTGGCACTTGTTTTTTTTCATGGCTGTCGATTTCGTCGGGAGTATTCGACTGGAAATTTAAAGCAACCTTATGTGACACACGAGTTAGTAAGGTCAAAATGTCCGTATCTGGTGCAGAATAGTTTAACTCTTCACACAAAGCCTGAATAAACCAGGAACCACGCTTGGAATTTCTCCACGCAAAATATCCGGGCACAGTAGAAAGCGCAAGTAGAAAATCAGGATAAGTAGGATTTTTGTGTGTTTCAAACCAACCGTCAGTCTCGATGTTGCTTGCACGACGGAGTAAAACGCCGTCATCATACTTTTCTCCCTGACAAGCTTGAAAAAAGAATAACTTCGGTTTTCCAGCAAGTGTAGGACAATTTTCTTCGGTAAAGTGGCACCATAATTTTTCAGACTTGTAGTGTGTATCTTTCGCATACAACATTCCGGACATCCCGTGAGTCAACACTACAATGAGGAGACAGTCATTCTTCGAGTGATTTGCCGACGCTGTCTGTTTGATATGTTTCATAATTTCTTTATACCTTAGATTGAGGAAAACATTAACAGCAAACCCTAGTTCAGTTAGGCATTTATCAAGATTTTCACAATCTTTGTTTGTGCCGGGGCGCGGTGAAAGATCAATTTCAAAGCGGTCATGACTAAAAATAAGGGCCTTACCCCGGTACTTGTGGTTCATGTTATAATATTCATTCCTGGTGCGATTACTGCACTCAAGTTTCCCGCCAATCTTTGTTTTTAAATGTTGTCCTGTTGTTTCATGATCTTTCTGATAAGATTTTCTATTTCCCATTTTACTAATTTTTCGCACTCAGCACTAGTGTTTTAGATTGTAAAAGACAACACAGCAATTTCTTAACAGTTGTTTTTGTACAACTTTTTGTTATCCTCGATTGTACCTATTCACGATTCAGAGACGTTGTTTATTGAATGCTTTGCACGGTTGACTGACTCACACTCACTTCACATATTAGATGTTGAAGAACATTATACCTAGGTATATATTTAGGTATAGATTAAGAATGACGTAAGTTATTCACATATTGCAAAACTGTTTCTATTTTGCCTGCGCCTGCGCACAGATGGTGTTGCCAATAGGAATAATGATAACTTCAATATGCAGTTATCAATAATACGAATTTCGTACCTACCGAGTAAGTTAGTCATAAAATCACTATGATCTTTTTATTATACTATACATCGACATGACGGATCTCGACCGAAACCGTTTTCAAAACTAAGTACTTAGATCCTAAGAATACCCATAAGGTATGGTTATCGTAGTAGTATCTTGGGTATTGCGATAACTATAGGACTTAAGTTTCGCCTTATGTAATGTAAAGCGAGATAGACCGCGCATGCACCATAGCTTCTTTGCACAAAAATCACCTTTGTTCCCTTCTATCTTTCGGCTTCCAGTTGAATCGCGGCTGAATATACTTAAATATACCTTAAAAAGGGAAAAGGGATCTAAATCTATAGAGATAACTAATTTCAATCCAATAATTTGGTTTTGGTTGGTTTCATGGTTTACTATGAATGAAATCGATAAATGAGAATAACCACTAGCCAGAACGTCAGCCAAGCCACTGAGGCGAGCAGCACAGTAGGGTGGGGCACGATTGGATACCCCATTAATTACCTTACCTACCTACCTACCTACCTATTTCTGTCAAGTTTTCACTCCACGGTTCGGTAACAAAATTGCTAAAGTGGCAACTCTGGTGAATATGATATTCGGGGATTTGACGCTGGGTATTTCCAATTCTGTGAGACCGTCACCGACTTACATTGACACTACATTGACAAACACTTCGCAACTTTATCAATCGTAAACGGAATATGCGAAAACGAACTTTAGTGTAGGTACTCATACCTACTAGGTGTTAATTAATCCTTACCATAGATTAGAATACCTTTAATCCTTACTAATAATATAAATGCGAAAGGGGGCGTCCATAAATTACGTGAGGTGTTTTTTTACCCGACTGCCGAAGGAGGAGGGTTATGTGTTTGACGCGTATGTATGTATGTATGTATGTATGTATGTATGTATGTCCGTTCCTATGTCCGGTCGTAACTACTCAACGGCTCAACCGATTTAGATAAATGACACCTCATTAGATTCGTCTTGATGGCACGACTGTCACTGGGTACATGAAAATTAAAAAAAAACAATATGGCGGATTTTATACGCTTTAATGTGCGAACTGATTTTGAAAATGATCTTGAGTTGTATCAATTTATATTTTAAACTAGCTGACCCGACAGACTTCGTCCTGTCAAAAAAATTTGTAATGTGGCAGTGTTTTGTTCCTACCTTTTTTATATTCTTTGCAAAAAAATATCCTGAACAGAACCGTCACCCTGGTAATAATTCGGTGTGAATTAAAAATAATTAAATAAAACACTTTAAGCATTTAAAAGTAAGTAATTTTAATCATGTAAATCATAATTATTAACAAAAAAAAATCAGTTCTATTTTCATTGTAGTGCTTTGTGATAAACGATATTTTATATTTTGTGACTATTCAATTTGGTCGGATCCGCGATCACTTTTTTTTAGTTTCGGAACGCGACATTAAATCCTCCAACGACGTATTCTGTGCTCCAACGCACACACGCACACTGTTTTGATAGATATGATTGAATTTGAACTTTGTATAGCGGTAAGAAAGTGCAAATTTACTTTTTGACGTTAGGAACACACCTACATTTCTTAGATAACAGTGAGTGCTTGTAACTTGATATGAACTTTATACAATAGCAATAAAGCTCAAATTGATTCTACGTTTTAGTTAGAAAACGTTTGTATGTGAAAAAGAAAAGGGCTGTTTTTAGGGTTTTCCCGGCAACTATTCGATTTTTTCTCACCGTAAGAACCATCGTTGGACTTCAACGAACATTTTAAAAAAAGAATTGGCCAAATCGGTCCAGGCGTTGTTGAGTTATGCGCTTACCAACACATTTTGCGATTCATTTTTATATTATAGATCATCATTTAGGATCTATCTAGTGATTCTATGATGATTTATAAACTAAAAAGAAGGAAATAAAATCAATTATTAAAAGAAACAAAAAACCCGACTGCGTAAAAACTACTAACTAAAAATCTAAAAACAAGCTCTGTGATGTTGGAAAATGTATTGCAGGCGGGACAAGCTATTCGTTCATAAACAAAATTGTTTCTTTGCTTGTCCCGCCTGCAATACATTTTCCAATATCACAGAGCTTGTTTTTAGATTTTTAGTTAGTAGTTTTTACGCAGTCGGGTTTTTTGTTTCTTTTAATAATTAAACTTTCTACCCCTCCCTCCCCCCCTGGTGAGATGTCGTCAGATTTTATTCAACCCCCTCCCCCAGCCCCCAATCTCACGTGAGATTTTTCAAAATGTGGGTTTCTTACGTAAACCCGTTGGATTGTTATTGTAAAAAGAAAAAAAAATGCTTCGTGCTTTTATTTACGATTAGTTAAGACTAGTAATCAATATTGCTGAAAGTTTAATTATAAGTGTAATAAAAATAGTATAATTTTTTTTTGTTTCAATCAGAAAAAAAATGCGTGATATTTGCCGAGACCCCCCTCTCTCCAACGTAAGATTAGATGAGATTTGACTCGACCCCCTCCCCCCCTTAAACATCTCACGTATTTTATGAACGCCCCCAAAGTAACTCTGTCTATCTGAACTGATTTAAATGAAATTTGGTACACACATAGTCTGGAGCCTGAGGCACATAGGCTACTTTTTAATGTGAAAAAAGGGTTGTAAGCGGTTGAAATAGGGGATGAAAGTTATAAGAAATACCCAGACCACGCGGACGAAGCCGCTGGCGGAAAGCTAGTCTATATACATATATACTAATAATATAAAGAGGAAAGATTTGATTGTTTGTTTGTATTGAATAGGCTCCGAAACTGATGGACCGATTTAAAAAATTCTTTCAGTGATAGATAGCCTATTTATCAGGGAAGGCTATATACTATCACGCTACGACTAATAGGAACGGAGGATAATTTGGTGCTACCCTTTAAACCGAAAAAAAATAGGTTTTAAAAAGATTACTTCTATTATAAAATCGAAAAGAATTGTTGGTGAGAATATCTACCTAAAGCTACCTACTGTCCCTTTCCAGTTATCGCAAAACGAGTGTTGAACTGTTGACGTCATGATCTCTGTCTAACATTGATTAAAACAGGGATAAATATATAATTATTATATTTATCAATTATAAATTATAATTAGACAAAAATAATGACTTAATCAGTCACACGAAACGCTGGCCAGTAGCGTTTCGAACCCGAATCTGTGGGTGGGCCATGAAAATAATTAGGTACCCACTACTACCCACTTACACATAATATTATTCCAGAGGTACCTTTTTTGCAGGTTGAGTATTGGCATAAGTATTGGTTTGGAGAGCCCGATGTAACCGTCCCGCATTAAATGCCGCCGCGCCGGGCATGGAATGCGGGGCGGCTATATCGGGCTCTCCATATTCAAAACACCACCACCAACACTTTCCGCATACCTAGTGGGAGGATCACGAGAATCGCTTGTTTGTTGCCGGACCCTCTGTGGGCGACTGACGACCCCGACTCCGCGGTCCTACCGCTGTGACCCCGCTGAGGCCGCGGAAGGCAGGGAGCGCACCGTTATTCCGGCACTTCTCCCGCGCCGCGGCACCGTGAATCTTCAGCCGTATTGTCGAGTATGCAGCACTGTAGCCTCAGGGGTCTACTCCCTAAGCACGAAGTCCATATAGTTTAGGCCTTCGTTACGGGAGTTTCCTATTTCATATCACCTACGGACGGATGATTCGTTCGGGGCCCGAACCACCTCGAACTAAGAATGAATGACAACATTGACAGTCTGCCTGCCTAGTCCCGATGTGTTTTACTCATCAGAAAAAATCATGAAGTAGATATCATAGATTAATATGTTATATTGGATAGTAGATATTTATTCTGTGGCTGACACTTGTCTATATAGGGTAAGATACCCAATTATTGACACTTTAAGGGCTGTCGTATCAAAATGGTTTGATATCTGACATTTTACGGTATTGCCCGTTGGATATCAGTTTCAAAATAATAGAGCAATTAATGTAGTTTCATGCCAATAAACAAAATTTTCATATAAATGATATTTGGTGTTATTTTTTCAAGTTTTATTGATTTAGTATGATTTACCCAAAAATTGACACATTTTTCCCTATTATCGTCAGGCGTTGTGCCAATTTATTGACACCTTTTTATTATAGCAATTTTCTTAGTACCTATTAAATTATTAAATGGAACAAAAAACCCAACTGCGTAAAAAGTACTAACTAAAAATCTAAAAACAAGCTCTGTGATGTTGGAAAATGTATTGCAGGCGGGACAAGCTGCTCGTTCATAAACAAAATTGTTTCTTTGCTTGTTCCGCCTGCAATACATTTTCCAACATCACAGAGCTTGTTTTTAGATTTTTAGTTAGTACTTTTTACGCAGTTGGGTTTTTTGTTTCATTTAATAATTTAATTTAAAAATCTAAAAACAAGCTCTGTGATGTTGGAAAATGTATTGCAGGCGGAACAAGCAAAGAAACAATTTTGTTTATGAACGAGCAGCTTGTCCCGCCTACAATACATTTTCCAACATCACAGAGCTTGTTTTTTATTAGATTTTTAGTTAGTACTTTTTACGCAGTTGGGTTTTTTGTTTCATTTAATAATTGATTTTATTTCCTACTTTTTAGTTTATAAATCATCATAGAATCACTAGATAGATCCTAAATGATAATTTAAAATGAAAATTGATACAACTAAAGGTCATTTTGAAAATTAGTTCGCACATTAAAGCGTATGAAAGTCGTCATTTTGTATTTTTTTAATTCATGTGTCCTGTGGGAATCAAACCCACAACCTCGTGATCAGCAGTCCGGTACTCGAACCTCTAGACCACAGCCGTCGACAAAATACTCTGATTAGTAGTAGTAGAATGTCTTCATTTTATTCCAATTATTGACATAGCCTTGCCCAATTACCAACACTGATGTTTATAAGTAGTTATATTAATTTGACACCCATGTCAGAATTTGGAATAAAGGTGTATTTTGACTTAAATCTAATTAGTAATTTTATACTAAGTCATAAACTAAGTACTAATCATTGAATGAACCTCTTCAAAAACTAATTTAAAAATTACAATTATTGACATGGATGTCAATAAATTGGAATTACACCATTTTCGAGATACCAAAAATCGACACCTTGTAAAAATTCATAGAACACAGTTAATGGAGAAATAACCATTGAAATCTGTTATTTTAACCTTCAATATTAGTTTAACACAACATTCAAAGAAAGGTATTCGATTTTTTTTATATTTTAACATGATTAAAATGAACGCTTCCCTTATCGAAACTCTAAGAAAACCAACTTTCTCTCCCTGACACACCGATTGCACTGTTTGTATCTGCTGTTTTGGCGGCATTTTAGTTCTTTTGACTGATTGGTGTTAACAATGGCATAAAAAAATGAACTACCTAAAGTAATTTTAATAAATATCACTCTTGGGTTGCCAAGTTTCCTTATATTTTAAAAATAACAAAAGGATGTCAATAAATTGGGGGGGTGTCAGCAATAGGGTTCTTTACCCTACGTCAACCAAAGACGCGGTATATCCCTTGGACATGGCAGTCAGTGCACTTTTATTAGCTTGCTACAATATAGTAATCTGTGACTTTTATATGCACAGACACAATGAACAGTTAATCCCATGCCAATCCCAACTTATTATATAAAAAGAAAAACACATTTAGAATGGAAGAAATTTATTGCTTATAGATAACTAGATACCTATTTTTAAGCATTTATAAAAAATAGAAATCAGTCATTTTGTTGCATCAAAAATCTATGAGGAGATAATACTTGTAAACCATCATAATACATATTTTTACATTAATTTATTTATTTCTTAGATGATAAAAATATAATCTAAGATTTATTTATTTTTAATGTTAAACAAGGCACAATTTTGAATATAGGTACCATAATTATTATTTCATAGTACTAAATGCATGGTAATTTATATAAAGTTAACTCCTCAAAGATATGTATGCAGAAAAATATGACACATAGACATGAATTATCAGTTTATTTATCAGGCACTCACATTCACCAAACCCAAAAAGGGATAAAAGTTAAAAAAGTAACATAAAATGGTTATACCTACATGGAATTTTGAGATACTTAACAACTAATACAACAATCAAATCAAATGCTGTTTTTCAATTAAAAGGAATTTATCTTTAGGCACTTACAATTTACATGTTTACAGAAACCAAATAAAAAAATACATACTCTAGTTAATATTACTGAAATCAGTTCTCTGAAAATGGTTATTCATTGAGTGATAACTGATAATTTACAAAAATGTTACGATATGTACTGTTAATAATGGAATTGAGATTTCTTTGTTCTCTTGTTACATACAAATTTTACAAACAATAATTTAATTTTAAGTACTTTCATGTTAACTCAAACTTTATTGCATAACATAAAGCTCATGATTTCATTACATTAAATTGAGCAACTTTAAAAATAAGAGATTACAAAATTTGTGCATAGATTTATAAGCTTAGAAATTAATTAATCTCCTAGGGTTACCATTATTAGCACAATATAAATATTTTTTTGTGACATGGAATTACCTAAAGCATTCATTACCATACTTCATTTAGATATAACTTGTGAAACAAATAAATGCAGAAACAAAATAATCCAGATCACAATGCATCTACTTTTAAAGAATAGTTTCAGAACAGCCATTGGACATTATTTTCTATTTAGGAATAGTTTCCTATTATATTTTTTCTATAAAACTAAAACTAAAATGCCATTTGTATACCTAACATAGGTACAGGATGAACAACACTATGAGTTGGAGAGATTACTTCTTACCAAAGACAAGCAGACGAGTGAGCATGCTTGTGATGCAAGGAACCTGCTTCTGTTGGTGCATAGGCATGAGATCCGGAGTATTAGATTCGAAATCCAAAGCAACTCTCTGGCAAACAAAAGTTAACAATGTCAAGATGTCCCTCTCTGTTCCAGCATAACGTAATTCTTCACATAATGCTTGCATAAACCAAGAGCCACGAGTAGTGTTTCTCCAGGAATAGTATCCAGGTACAGTAGAAAATACAATCAGAAAGTCAGCATGAACAGGAATTTTGTATGATGCAGATGATGATCCATCAGTTTCTGTACGATTTAGAGTGATACCACCATCTAATTTATCACCTTGACAAGCTTGAATAAAAAATAGCTTTGGCTTTCCTGCAAGAGTTGGGCACTTGTCACCAGTAAAGTAGTACCATAAGTTTTCTGGCTTGTAATGAGTATCTTTTGCATACAACATTCCTAACTCTCCATGAGTCAGTACAGCAATAAGGAGACAGTCATTGTCAGAATGATCCATGTCTGCTGTCTGCTGAACATATTTGATAACATCCTCTGATTTCAAATTATTCAACACTGTGACCCGGAATCCTAAGCCCTTTAGGACTTTAGCGAAATTATCACTGTCTACATTCGTTCCAGTGCGCGACTTTAAGCTGTGAATGTCGAAATGCTCATGGTTAAAAATAATCGCCATCCCGCGATACTTGTGGTTCATGTTGTAATATGGTGCGTTTCTGTCAACAGGCATCCTCGCATAGCGCCGTGCGTGCGAAGAATCATGACTGCCCAGCGCGTCGCTTTGATCGCCGCCACCGTTGGTTCTTTGTTCATCGTCGTGGGGTTCACCGTCCAACATTGTAATTAATTGGCAATATTACCTTGCTTGAAATGAAAATAATATTCAGGACAAACTGAAATATGTATACCGCAAGATTTATCGCAAAATAAAAAAATGTTGGAAAATATCAGTGGGTACACTACACCACCACTTGAATTGAAGTCTACAACTACTGAACAGACTGAGCTACTATTCTATACAAAATTCAACAAAAGCAAAGCATGATTTGAGATTAGGAGTAAAACAATTTGACAATGACATTACTTTATTGTCACTTGTCATATTGACATTAGATAGAGCAAAGAAGAGAGATGTGATGGGCAATTGTTACTAAAAATAATCCAAAAGTTCGATGATTTGGCTTTGGAACGCAATGAGGGCTACCGTTTTTTGTCTCACCAGATTGCGCCACTGTTAACTAAATTCTGAGGGAACGCATTTCACTGTAATGCTAAAATTATTAGATAATAAGAATATGAATACGAGCTATTTTCGTCGATTTTGAACCGACGAAAAACCAAAGGAGGTTCTACCTCCGTCTGTATGTATGTTAGCCGATTGCTCACTTAATTAATAGGGTATTTGACGGGTGTTTAAAATACCTCTAAAATCATACCGCTTTTTTCATATAGATTTTTAGTTATATTCCAATTAAAAATAGAACAAGAAATCTTAAAGCAATCTTAAAGTAAAGAATCAAGAAAACTGAATGCATAGATTTAAAAAACTCATACATGGCCCAACCCAAAAAAGTATTTTCTTGATCTGAGCCATAATCTGAGCTGAGCAGCATACATGTTCAGACATCGGCACCGTTTATTTTTAACCGACAAAAAACCTAGCCTACCTAAAAGTTAGCTCATGCCAACTTCAAGCCGGACAAAAAGATTAGCGAGAATTGTATATTCACCGATTTCTTCGTCAAATATGACCAGATTTTGACACATTTTTTTTATCTATAGACGTAAATTTAGAATGTGAAGGAAGATTTCGACTTGGTGAGTAGGACTCGCGGTGGCTTAGCAGTCATAGTGTCTGGTGTATTTAACCAGGACAACAAGACGCAGGTTCGAGTTCTGCCCGCCAGTATTTTTTTCCTTTATTAATTTCTAAGGGTAGAAGAAGAGTTTTCAAATTTTCACCAGTAAACTGATTATGGTGTAATTCGGTGCCAAACTAATTCATACTTATTTGTTGTTTGTAGTTAGTTAGGACTAACAAAGGTTCATTTTCTTTACGCTTTTCAGTTACTTCTACCGTCGGTTAATTTTTATGTTCAAAAGTAATTATATAATAAAAACTAAAACAATAACTTACATTAAATAAGTACTTAACTAATATAATATAATTGAGTTTTTTTTTAACGTAAAATGCAATTTTTTCTTCTCGTATTTAAAATTACGAGAAGAAAAAATTGCATTTTATATAAAAAAAAAATCCTCTATTTTTCAAAAAACATTTATTTTATCATTTAGGTACGTAAACACAAAATTAGCTTAGTAGCTTTAATATTTATAACTAAAACAAAATTCAAAGTTCAAACAAAATATGTTAGCATACTATTTAGAACATAAACAAAATTGTTAAGTAATTAACTAATAAATATAAGTAGGCTATGTATTTCGTGGAATTAGCACGAGTGTCTATAGAATAATTTCAGTATATACTTACCTGTATCACACAGAGGGATAGGTACTTCTAAAGGTGACAGAAATAGTCACTAGATATGTTTAGATCTAAGCCCCGCAAATTGGTAGGTAATACCGCCTGGGCGCCATTTTAGTGACGTAAAAATGACGTAACCGCACTCAGTACCATTAGCACCACTGGCCGACGAGTCCAGTAGATGACATCACGTGAATGTTCAGAATGTTTATTAGACAAGGTTCCAGCGCATTAGCAATTGCGGAACTTATACCTATTAATATTATATTTTCAACAATTAAGTAATAAATACATAATTATTTTAAAATAACGTCCCTACACAACAAATCAGGCTTAATTCAAATAAGAAATAAGTATATCATATTTTATCTATAGGTAGGTACTTATTATGTAATATTATAAAGAGAAAAGATTACATTCTTTTTTTTATTGATTGATTGACGATTTGAAAAATTCTTTCACCGTTGGGAAGCTACATTATCCCCGGGTGACATAGGATCTAACTTATAAGAAACACCCAGACCACGCGGCCGAAGCCGCTGTAGGTTTTTATAGAATTCAAAATCTATTTAATCCAGATTGGTATGAGCTATTGAATTAATAATTCGAGACATAATGTTCGTAAAAATTACATTGAATTTGAAAAAAAATATGCTCATTATCATTAAAGTAATACCTACTACTTATAGATAAATTATTAGTTCATAATAAATAATAATAATGTAACTGTCAATCTATCGATTGATAGCATCAATGGAGATTCAGTATCTGCCGTAGTACCTACTTCCTAAATAGGAAATACTACTACTTATACAAGCTATACAAAATAACATCTAATATATAAATTGCTGGACCGATTTGTATGAAATTTTGTGTGCATATCGGTCTGAGAATCGGCTAACATTTATTTTTCATACCCCTAAATGATAAGGGTGGCCCACCAATAAACATTACCTAATAAAAATCATCATCAGAACTATACCTAAGTGCAAAGCTAGAAAAGTAAATTTTGTATCCCCTAGGTACTCATATCGTACCATCAACATCTGAGCTATGCAGATGAAAAAAATTGTAGCACAGAATTATACAGTGAGTAATAATAAATTGTTCCAATTAAGTACCTACAGCATAATTCGCAAATTAAATATTTGTCTAAGTCAATACAAATATTTAATTTGCGAAAAACAAATTAATTTCAGCACCACAGCCGAGTTGAGACGTAAAAAAATAATATCGACTAGGTAGGGTATTTAGTTACCTACGGGTTTTTTATCTTTCCATTTTGCTTACTACTGCTGACGACCTATGCAATGGATGAAGAAATGAAGGCTTATGAATTTGAACATAATTTGAAGTTCTTTGAGGGATAAATGAAGGTCTTTGTAAAAGCAATGAAGACATCGTTTCCCTTTCTGTTTTGACGGGGGTAAGAGTTGGTGCTTTATGTTCACATTTAGGATAAGGTGCAAATGGGTTATCCATTGATCTTAAACGTAATCCAACGTTTAATAATAGTTTGCAACGTGCTTCAAATATTCTAAAAACTTTTAAGTATCCTCGCATTTTGTATTCATCCATTCGAGGATTATGCGTCTTTAAGTACAGCCCTATATAAATCAAAGCAGACGTTTGGAAAGATAGTCCTGGGTACTTTGGTCTAAACACATTGACGGAGCAACACGCTTCTGTTAAAATGTGGCCTAACGTTTGCTCTAAGTAACCAATATTGGGTAACTTCTCTAAGTATAGCTTTGGAAATTTTGTCGATTCTTTAAACACAGTTATATTTTTATATAAATGAGGTTTATCTAAAAACTTGTGAAGACAAACATTACTGCAGAATAAATAAGATTTACCAGCATAACTTGCAGCATATTCACTCGTCCCTACTATAATTTTTTGTGCCGGTAAATTTTCAGCATAAGTAACAATACATATTCCATTTTCATATACATAGTCGATATTGATTATATTTATTATAGCGGGAAGTTCGGGAATTTCTATTTCCCTATCTGTTAAGTAACATTGCGGGAACATCATAACTGAATCCATGTGCTCCTCGCAGATCCAATAAAATTTATTTTTGTATATAACTACACCCTTTTTGTCACCTGGAAATCCCATATGTCTGTATACATTTTTCTGAAAACATGGCGGACATAAATTTTTGTACTGGCTTTGTCTTTCTTGGAATGCATCATTTGAAATCCACATAGCCTGTACGATATTGTTCTCGACATTACTAACATAAAAATGTATTTTAGAAGTTGCTTCCATTAAGATATTATTAGCCTGCTGTAGAACATGCCATTTGGATTGGTTACCATCAAGGGTGCAAAGATTTTGATAATCATCAGTGATCCATGATCTCATTTTAGATCGTCTTTGTTTCGATGCTTCGTATCTGTTTACGACAAGTGGACGTGGATATGGTGGCATATGTTGTATAATATTAAAGTAAATTTCATTTTGCGAATTATCTAGAATTTTTGATTCATCAGAGATGATATCCAATATAATATTTGGATACAAGCCGTTCTTTACTAGACCCTTAGCCACATAAGGTATGGCAGGGAAGCCATCTAAAACAAAACCATGCGTAACGGTGCGATGATCAATAGCGACGGTTAGAACTGCCTTCACAATCAGATCACCATCAACTCTGAGTCCTTCTTGAAGATTTTTAGAAATTTTTGAAGCTAGGTCCGTCCAGTACAAGTTTTTCAATACACTGCGAATAGCTTTTCCTCTTGAGATGCATATTAAACCATTTTCTTTAGCCAATTTCGCGGCTAACGTGCTTCGTCCTGATTTTGGTGTACCTATTACACTTATTCTCAAAGGATACTCAAAGTAGGATTTTAATACGTCGCTAGTTATGTATTTAAGTGGATTCATCCTAAACTTAGTAACATTTTCTTTACTGCTAATAAAATAAATATATGCTCTGTGAATAACCGGAAATAGTAGACCCTTTTGTTTGCTAATTTTGTATGAATTGAGGATGGCATTTGGTTTTTCAAAGATGTATACGGGGCAAAGTCGATGAAATTTGCTAAAAAAATAAAATCCCTTTAAAAGTAGCATTTCAGCAAAGTCCAAATCAACAATAAAAGTTTGTTCCAAAAATGATTCGCATCTGTTTTTCAAGACGGATAATTTCGATAAAGCTTGTCTGATTACTTTTTTCAAAGGTTTTGTGGCGTCAAGCGACACAACTTTAATCTTCTGTTCCATTAAAGTTTCTTTTAATGATTGAATATTATCATATTCTGTTTCATATACAGATTCTATTCTAGCTTCTATTCTTTCACGTGCCTCATCATCGTTTTCCCAAACATTCGTGTTTTTAGGCTTCGGATATTGTTGCACCATTGAATTATAAGCATTATATAGCATGGGATCAACTTCGGCAGATCCTAAAGGATGGGCATCCGTTATCACACTTTCAGTTGAAATACTTTCTGTAAGTTCTTCTTCAGTAAAAATCACGTTCCCAAGAATCTCTTCTATTACAAGTTTAACTACGACTTGTTTCGTAACAGTGTGCATCCATTGCTTACGTTCATTATCTAACTTGGTTTTTGCTAACTGTTTTGCCTCAATTTGTTGAGATTTCCACGATTCGAACATAAAGGGAGTCATTCGATTCATTGTCAAATCTGAAGTAGTTTCCAATTCTATTACCATATCGGGTATACAATAACATGCTAACATGTCATCAACATCATTGGGAGTTTTTGGATAATCATCCAGAACAAAACCTGCTGGTACAAATGGATCAAACCATATTTTCTTTATCACTTTTTGGGTTAGCATCGGTAAAAGAGGAGTTCCTAGTTCAAAATAATTGTAAACCATTTGCCTCATTTCTTTTTCGTTTGTCATTATATCAATAACTAATTTTGATTTCTCCTCAGACATTTGAAAGTCTACTACAGGTTCCTCATCTAAAGGTTCATCAGTAAATATATTCTCATAACGACGTCCAACTTTTTTGTAATGTTTTGGCATCATATAACTGTTTACAATATCAGCAAAATTTATATACAACAATCCCAGCTCTTTTGCTATTTGCTTTGACACAGATGATGCTCCACAACCCAAAGGCCCAATTATGCAAATTTTTAACTTTGGTAACTTTGTATATGGTTTATTATAAGATTGATATTTGGTTATATCTCTTTGAAATAAATCTCTGAATTCTTCTTTACTAAAGTAATAAATTTTATTGTCAAGTTTTAGAGTAAACTCTGGTTTCCCTTCCCATAAAACATTGTAATCGTAATAAGCTATAGGGCAGTAAATATTCGTCTCACAAAGAAATCGGTTATCATTGTAAGTAAGAAGATCTTTTGTCGTTGTCTCTTCATCATTTTCATCGGGAACTTCTGTTTCTTCATCTTCATTAACCTCGCCCATTGAACAATAACTTTGCCGTAATTTTAGTAGTACTTCTTCAATAATTTTTACATCGCTTTTACTTTCAAGTCCAATTTCGATGTAAGATTTAGATATCTCTTCCAATTTTAGTTTTACCTTACCCCAGCCTTCATGAAATTTTTCAATGGCCTTAGTATAAGATGTAACAGATTGGGCTTTAAGGTTTGTTTTTGAATGTTCTGGATCTTTTTCTTTTTTGGTTATAAATACAAAATCAAGAATATCGTCTATTATATTATTTGCAATAATTTGCATATCTGAATTTTGCAAGTCGGATGACTTTGTAGCCAGAAGTTTGGTAGTAATCAGAGGATCATTGGCCAATAAAATTGTTTGATCATAATGTTTAATGTACTTCTCTACATTGGTGTAATATTGATACAGATTCCCGTCAATTTTCCTGTTCTCTATCAAAGAAATTGTATAATCAGGCATTAATTTAGGATCACTTATATATCCCCAATATTTAGGATCTGATGGAAAACCATCTATAATGTACTTTCCATACATTTGCTCACACTGTGTCGCCTCTTGTTGTTGAATGTCTCTTGTAGTTATTATATTAACGATTTCTTTCATTATTCCTTCAGCGCTTGGTTTGAGGTGCTTCTGCAAACTGTGGGCTGCTATATAATGTGATATCGCTACTTCTACATCCTGATCACCGACAACAGGTATTGTAGGCTTGTTTGTTACAGTTGTTAAGTCAATAGGTGCATATTCTATAACATTTCGGTTAGCAAGTAGAGCCTCGCACTCTTCTATGCTATCTAATATAGGTAGAAAAGAAAGTTGTTCCCTGAGAATATTAAAATGATTAAGAAAGTCTTGATCAAGTTCTTCCTTGACTTCTTTTACTTCTTTCACTGCTTCATGTTCTTCTGTGAACTTCTCATCCCCATCCAATAGTTCTTGGTCCTCTGCTTGCGATTCTATGTTTTCCTCTGGTTTTTCTTCTTTATATATTGCCTTTTTTTCTTCATATTCTATAAGTAAAGGAACATATTTGTTTAATATTTGTAGAATAGTATTACACCATTCATTTAATTTAGTAATCCGATCATTTTCTGCGTTTTGCCATTCTAGAAATCGAGTGTCTTCTATGGTGGCAATTATTTCGGCCAGCACAGTTTTTGCAACAGCATGGTACTTTTTTTCTCTTTCCGATTCCAAAACTGACTGAAAATTTGTTATTGGGGTATCAAAAATCCACGATAAACACTGAGAAATCAAAGTTTTTCCAGAGCTTTTTGTTCCTGTTACTATAATTCTGCAGGTTGGTTCTAAATATTCAAGCTTTAAGAAAGGCCGTGGGTTTCTGCAAAACGAAACGAAATGGTTAAATGAAGACATCAGATAAACATGTTTAAAGAATTTGACAGCATATTTCGGTTTCCCTATTACTGATCTTCTCAGTTTAAGTTCAACAGGGCATCTCTTAAACCACGGTGATGCATAATAATTAAAATTCAGGACATCTTTATAAACTACTGCTGGTTCTTCTGCTAGAGTTGCCCATAATTCTTCCATCTCTTCTGGCATTTCTTCTGAATACAACGGCTCTGGTATTAAGACCGGCTGGATATGTAATAAAATTAGCCTTTCTTTAATATGATGCATCATTTGTTCGACCGAAGTCCGACCGTCTAATTCAATAATCATTTTAGGATCGTAATCCTTCATCTTTTTTTCCATATATGGCAATATGTACGTTTTATAATTGCAAATTTGTTCCACCACTCTCTCTTTATAATTAATGGGTGATCTGCAATTATATTTTGGATGGAAAACATGACTGTCATGAGGATTTTCATAGTCACCAATAACATACTTCGCCGGCCAACCTATTTCTGAAACATAATTCGAAATAAAAGGTTCAAATGTAGTTTGGCCGGTCACATAGTTTATATATTTGTGACTTCTCTTTTTTACCAAGTCTATATCAGGGCAAGTAATATGAATGATAATATCCGGTGGTAGACATAAATTGAATATTTGTTGAAGTTGATGTAAAAGTACAGCTTGTTTTGTTCGAAAATAAGGCTTTTTGTTAATTATCACATTGGTACAAACATTCAGCACAAATTCTGGCAGTTCTGCAGGTATATCATCTTCTTCTTCAACGATTTCGTGTGACAGCTGATCCTGTGCAAATTGATCTTCTTCTTCTTCTTCTTCTTCGTCTTCTAGTATAAGTAATTCACTACGATCAGACGACGATTCTAAAGATCTTCCTGTTTTTTTTCTCTTTAAAGTACGAATTACATCGAACAAAATTTCATCCACTACTAGAAATGCTTCTTCACTATATAATGAATTGACCATAAAAAGTGGATTTCTACTACACGTTACTAAAGGAAGATCTGATATAACATATCCTCTATGTTGAACTGCAGCAGAGTTTAATTTAATTTTTAACATTGCCAAAATCATATCAAATGTGCAGACTTTGTTATGTTTCATATTGAAATCCCAAGTTCTTCCTGTTGTGCTACTCTGTAATATTTCATCTTTCAATATAGTTTTTGGGCACAAATGTATACAGTTATACTTTTCAGCTATAGCTTCTCCAAGGTTGAATACTCCAACACCTGTCTTTCCAAAGATTAAGTAACATGTTGGCTTAGTGTTCAGGTATATTTCTTGAGCATCAATGTCAGTCCAAATATTGCAGAACTTAGATTTGTCAGGTATAGGAGCTGCTGTGTTGTCTAAACCAATTATTGCAGCGCCTAACAGTGGACATTTATGTTCGGTTTCTTCAATTTGTTCATTAATATAATCAGTCTTTCCAGTAAACACTACACCTTTATTGACGTTGGTCTTTTTTACATTAAATTTGTCTATTACTACCACATTACTTTGGTAATTCTCTAATTCTATCATTGTAGGTAGATAATTCTTTATTTTCTTAAATGAAAGACCTTATTGGTTTTAATACACTTCTTTTAAATCTTTGACTAAAATGTTCATAATTTTATCTTTATTTGAACTTTTTACTTATGTCAAAGTTTGACTGATTTTTTTTAAAGGACTTGTGATAAAAAGTAGGTAGGTATACCTACCTAACTACATGCTTACATATTTTATATTGATTTATTTTGAAGGAATAAATGTCAATATAGGCTTATAAACAGGTATAATTGCAGGTATAGGAACGAATCGTTGGAGATCGATGATCATACAATAAAATTATGAGAAAGGCCGGGATACAGATCCTTACTTTATTGTCATATATACAACATCATAAAGTGAGATAAGTAGAATAAGATAAGTCTAGCTTTAATAGGTAGGTAAATTAAAAGGAGCTAGCCTGCTAGCATATACCTACAGACAAGAGGCTGTAGTTAGGTTCAATATAATATAGGTTCAATCAACGGGTTGCCATGACAACCGTACCCTGCAACATACTTAGGTTACATGCCCTGCAATAAATTGAAGACAGTAGGACGAACGTAACTTGTTAACTAAAACAATGTCCATTTTTAATATAAAACCATGGTGGTCTAACGCTATAATACAAAATGAGCCAAATGAAGGAATCCAAAATGCCAATTGTCTTAAAGTAGACAAGTTTAATTCACACCATGACAGTGACTGTATTATGGTCAGTGAAGGCTCATTATTAAAAGTTTACAAGCCAAGTGTAGAAGAAGGATCCTCAAACATTATATTGGAAACACAACTTAGTGACGTTGTGCTTCAAATTGAAACTGGGAAATTTACTGGGTAAATATGTACCTACATTATCTAACATTGAGGTGTTTTAAGGTGTTAATAATATAAACTAGCTCTGCGGTTTGAGCTTGTCATGCTCTCTTAGATGTCCTACTGATGGTGGCGTTGTGTGTGTCAGCCCCTCAACCATGAGTTCTATCGAATGACTTTCGATAGGTTTTTTACGCTCGAAACGCTGTAATCTCATAGCAGGTTTTAGTTCCTTACGTAACTGCTAGAGGTGCTGCAAGAGTTTTCCATACAAATATTTTACGGCGTCGCTAGCGAGAGTGAGTAAAACTCATGCCTTTTATTCCCTACAATATGGTTGAGTCCAACGGCGCTAATACACACGTCATACTTGTGAATGGGTAGCTATAGGTACTGTCTGTCGGAGCTGGTCAGGTCCTACTGCCTATGGCTACCTTTTTTAAGCACAACGCACGCACACACATGATGACACACATTACACATCAAACTGAATTATCCACAAAACTTCATAATATTTACCTACCTATCTAATATTGTTACAGTTAGGTACCGTGTTTTTTTATAAGTTTCTTGCCGTCTCTTCTTCATAAAATCATAAGGCCCACTTCTTTGAACCGTGCAACTAGTTTGAAACCTCAAGGTAAACCAATTATTGTGGTCTAAATGTGAGTAGGTACCATGTAGGCTAGCTTGAACTAGAGCAAAATTTCATAGCTTTCCGACAGTTTTGCGTAGGCATAACGACCTACGAAAATATGTCTTGCTGATTTGGTGTCGTCGTGCGGTGGGTCGTTCAGCTTATAAAGGTTGAGCTACACTCTACCCACACGATGACTGATGCATGCGTGAGGTCAGTTAGGGCTGGTCAACTCAAAACTTATGGCTCTTTCTTTAAAAGGACATTTCAGATTCGCCTTACATTGTTAAACTTGCAATTCTGATAACACAACGATTCTTTGAACTGAAAAAGAGACCAAGATTCTCCGAGCTTGTTTCGTCGTTTCTTCTCAGAGGTTGTCATTTAGGAAATGCCGGCAACCTACGCCATTTACAGTTCACGCCAAACTTATTGTCCGGGTTGAAGTTGGCGCTAGCTAATTTTAACCCGAACTTATTGTCCGGGTTGAAGTTGGCACGAGCTAGCTAAATATTAGCTTGTAATAAATAAAAACGAAAGCTCAAGTCGTAATCTGTCGTTTTAAATTATTCTAATTCAATATTTTTCTTTCTCCAATTTTTACGGCCGGGTCAAAGTTAGCTCGTGCCAACTTCAACGCGGACAATAAGTTTGGCGCAAACTGTAAAAGGATCTAGGTATTTACAGAAATAAATATAATTTCATTTCATTACTCTGAAGGTACTATAGCAGACAAATAAGGAGTAGGCAAAAAATGGGCCATGCTACTTTCCTACATTAGACACGTAATATGGTTTGTTTTAGCAAATCTATATTATATAAGTTGGTACCTATTTGTGTGCATGTCTGTTCAGCATTCGTTTTAAAATTATCTAACTACAATATTTTTTCGAAGGAATTGTGACGATCGGCAGATCATAGTATTGTATCCACAAAGCTACGAAATATATTATCTGAAGAAGAAAGAAGGTCACATGGAAGCAGGTAGCTAACACCTAGTTTTTAGATACCTATTAGGTACATTACATTAAAAAAAAAAATATTTTTTACATGATTTTTAAGACAACAGGTACCTATAGTCCTATTATCTCCTCCCGAACATTTTTATCGGTGGGTCATGTTGGTTTAACATTTAGGTTTAGGTTTTGCATTTATAATAATTATCTATTAAAATACATAGGTACCTACTATCATGGCTTCTCACGATGGGTTAGGAAGAGTACTATTGTACACCACAGTTCCAGGTATATAGGTATAGGTGAGACGAACATATTTCCATACAAAATTCAAACAGCAAGCTGATAATAGGAATTGAATAAAAAAAACCGGGACACCAAAATCAATCCCAGGAGCGTACCGCAACTGCTACTAATGAAAAACGGCTTAAGTAAAGGCTTGGGGTCTGTTTTACCACCTAGTACGTTCCTGTTAAGTTACTTGGCAGATAATTTTATTAAAATTTTTGTTCCATCTTTAAACTTACTTACTTTAACTTATGATAGCCTAGGGGTATGACCAGTGGACTGCCAAGTCAAAGGTCTCGAGTTCGAATCCAAGGCACGCACCTCTGACTTTTCGAAATCATGTGCGTAATTATCACTCTCTTTAACGGTGAAGGCAAACATCGTGAGGAAACCTGCATGCCTGAGAGATTTTATCGACGGCGTGTGAAGTCTGCCAACCCGCATTAGGCTAGCGTGGTGGACTATAGCGTAATCCCTCTCATATTGAGAGGAGACCCGTGCCCAGCAGTGGGACAGTGTAAGGGTTGATTATTTTTATTTATTTATTTATTTAAACTTATCGTGGCGGTTAGCAGCTATCCTGATGTGGTGCGACAGGCTCTTAATCTATTTAGGTTTCGATATACCCTCCATTTTCGTCAGTAATAAGGTAGTACGTACTACTATACTACTATTTGACTTATTTTCTCTTCATGTACATTCCAGGTGATCAAAACTGCATAGAGCCTGTAATAAAGCATGCATTTACAAGAAAAGCAGACAGTTTAACTTGCGGCCCCTTTGGAAATATAAAAACAAGAGATTTTATTTGTATACAAAGTTTGGATGGTAGTTTGAGTTTCTTCGACCAAGATACGTTTTTGTTTATGTGCATATTCAATGACGTTATTATACCATCTCCTGTCTGCTATATTGCAAGCAGCGATTCGTTTGTCATTTGTAAATCAACGTGGATGTTGGAAATATACAGGTAATAAATGCCTATCGGCTAAGAACGTTCCCTTAGCTTTGTCGAATCGATTTGAAAAAATCTTTCAGTGTTAGATAGCCTATTTATCTAGGAAGGCTATACCTTTAGGCCTCTTGTACAGTCACCAGCAAAAAAAACGTATACAATAATTGACGACGTCTGTGGTCTAGTGGTTCGAGTACCGGACTGCTGATCACTAGGTTGTGGGTTCGATTCCCACAGGACACAAATACTTATGTGATGAATATATGTATTTGTGTTTGTCTGGGTGTTTCTTATGTATTATAAGTATGTATTTACAAAAAAAATGTATAAGTATTATATCCATTATCTGGTAGTACAAGCTCTGCTTAGTTTGGGACTAGATGGCGCTGTGTAAAAATGTCACAAGATATTCATTTATTTAATAATAAAAATGCTAAATCGATTTTCTCCTAAAGTACTAATAGAACCTGTGTGATATTAAGAACACAGTAAGTAACACACTTATTTACGAACCAATACTATAGTGACATCAGTATTATCACAAAGCTGCAATCGTTCATTCATGAAAAAATCGCTTTAGCACTTAACAATAACAAGTGTATACATATTTTTGTTCGTCACTATACACGCTAAGAAAAGTCGCCGGGCATATAAAAGTACTGTGTAGGAATTTCGGTGCTGATCAAGAAAAAATCTTGCCTACGCTAGACATGACGTACCTACCTATTATTATGGTCTAATTTAAATAAAAATATTTGAATTTAATACGCACAATCATGATTATGGAAAGTATAATACTAATACCTACTATTTAAATTTGTAGTTACCAACAGCTAAGGGAATTCAGTGAGCTTACCATACGACAAAATAAAAAGAATGTACCACAGTGGGTATACAACGCAGGTGAAGAAATTTCCCGCATTCAAGTTATCCAGGTAAATATACTTACCTATAAGTGTTTGATTTTCGGGTCCATTTCATGTACCTATGTATGTAAGATTTTGGTATTTAAAAGTTATCAGTGTTCATGTGTTGATTAAAGAACTATAACCTATATTTATTATTTTCAGACCAGCAGCAACTTCTCCAGTATAGTTGCGTTGGGCGAACGGCACGTTTACTGTTTCCAAGATAATGGATTAATGAAGTACATGATCAAATTTGACTATATGCCTATTTGTTTCTTGGCTTATCTTATTGGGTGGTACTACGGTAAGTAATTTTGTATGTTATACTTTTCTGTGGACAGAGTAATAACTATTTATGATTGATATCTATTTACAGAACCCGGTGCTCGACTCCTTATAATGGTAACGTCAGATGATTCTAAACTCTTCATCTACGAGGGCACGACTTTATTGTGGTCCTGTTTACTACTGAGCCCTGCCATATCATTATCAAGATGCTTTTTAAAATCCCTACCAGGTGGTCTGGTCACACTCTCCACTAATGGAATAGTAAATGTCGGTTATTTAGGAACAGAGCCCGACCTCAACTCAAATGCTCCACCGATGATCAATGAAGTAACAGATCCAGAACAAGTACAATCAGACTTGGAATTGACTGAAGAAGCACTGAGAAACTTTTTGAACAATAATGAAGGTCTTATTACGATTTTAATTAAAATCACACAGGTCAATCAATTTTCGATCTTATTGAAATTATGTTTTAGGTGTAGATAATGGGAGATCTATAGTGGAACAAATTATTAAAATAAAAGCAGATGTAGGCAAACCATTACAAAATTTATTTCAAGAATTATCTGGTGACAAAAACGAAGCTCTTCATTTGTTGATGTGTCCAGTGATAGTAATATTAACGTGTGAAGATCCTAAATTAATTCATAGTGTTCAAGTTACTTATGTGTGTGCTCCACCGTTTACGTGTTCAGAGTCGACAATTTCTTTAGATAGCGTTAACGGCACAGAAATAATAGAAAACCAAGTATTCCTAACAAGCGAGGCTGACATATCCGAGACTAGAGTGAAACTATTATTGACTATTACCGATAACGCAGGAAAAATTGTTGTGTTGACAAGAAAAGTATTACTTCCTTTAAGTCTTTATTGCACGCTTTCTCAAAATGTTGCTGATAGCAGATATAAGTTACGCATACGAACAAAGCATTCATGTGCAGAATTATCAAAGATATTCACAGGTATACATTATTTTAACTTTAATGTTGCCTTTTTTATTATGTTACTGTACTTGCTAAGTTAATCGTTTGATTATTTCCATCTTCTAGATTTTTCAGCAGAAGAATTAAATAGATATGGGAACTCTATAACATTTGCTTATAGGTCAACCAAAAATACCGTGACATTGAAAATAGATGCCGATCAATATTTAGTAGAAGCCGATGATTTTACTGAAATTATTGCTATATTAGATCATTTTCTTATTAAATTAGTCGATCACTTCTTACGAATGGGCGTGAAAGATTTCAGTTTTGATATAAAACATGATAAGGAATTTGTAAAGCAATTAATACACAAGTTTTTGAAATGTGTTGAAACACATGCAAAGGAGAGAATCAAATTAAAAGATTTGGAGGTAATTTAATGAAAGTCAGACAACGATGGAAAATTAGGATGGCGAAGTTAAATCCTTTTTGTTTTCAGGATGAACTGAATGTTCTTCAGAAGCAATTCACCGTGGTACAAAAAAAACTATTGGTCCAATATGGCTCTCTGCCACCTGGAGACTGCGATCCATTAGAATTTCTTATGAAAGATACGCATCTGCGATTGATAAAAGTGGTATACGAAGTTATAGAATGTAAGGAAGCTGTATGCAGGTAAGCAGTCTGCCAGATAAAAATGATTAACTTGAAAATGTTTTATACTGCGAGTGATTGATATAGGTTTTTGTTGGTATAGGGCTGGAAATGCATTAACAGCAGTTGGAAATCTCATAATATATCTACTAAAGCAATCAGCAAAAGATGACTTTAAGATAAAGTTAATTGAAGAAATGATGTCTTTCGATTCGCTATATGAACTTTATCAAGTAAGTTAATATTATGTATTTTATTTTATTTAGTTCTACTCATCATAAAACATCATTTTAATGTTGATAGGAATGGGAGGAGGCTGCCACTCAATCTGCAACTTACATTTTGAATAACGTGTTTCAAAAAACAGAAAGGGATAAAGAAAAACTAGTTCCAGTGACAGAACAAGGAATACTTTCACATATCAATTTAAAACGTTTTTTGAAGCAAATGAGGATGATCTACGAAAATTTGTTTTCTGAAGTGTTCGACAGCAATAACACGGAAAATTATCAAAAAGTGACGCGTATAGAAGAATTTGTTGAAGTCATATGACGCGAAAATTTTCTAACTTAATTCTAATTACAATTTTATTGTAAGTATAAATAAACTGAATTGTACAAACATCAACAAGCTTTATTCCATTAGATTAAGTCAACATTAATAAGACAGTGGTTATAAATATTTATATGTAAAATCTTATGTTTAAGCTACGTGGAGCAATGTGTACAAAACGAGGTTTAGGTACAGTAGATGTACCAAGAGCAGGAGTACCTTGTCACGTCATTTTTTCTTTGCATCCTTCAGACCAGCGCCAGCGTTGAACTTGAAGAAAATGATGTCGCCATCCTCAACGACGTAGTTTCGGCCTGTACAAAAAATAATAATTAAAAACGAAATCGGTCTCTTTTACGGTTTTATAACAATATAGGATTATAAGAAAAGTTTTTATATAAATATTTAGATTTATAAATTGTGAACGTTTTATGTTGTCGAATATCGGTATTGACGACGAGGTCTGATGGCAGTCGCTTAGTGTAAAATACAGTTGCATCTGTTTAGACGTGGTTGAAAAAAGGCGTATATCATGATTTTGTAAGATTATGAAAACAATAAGGGAAAACCAGATGGAGCCTGTTCTGGAGCCCCGAAATGTACCCAGACCGGTAGCCAGGTGGTCAGGCGATATAAAAAGACAGCAAGACCGACCTGGACTACCATCACTCTTTGGAGAGCCATGAAAGAGGCATATATCCAACAGTTACAATTATGCTGAAGAAGAAGGGAAAATTTATACAAAATGGTTAACTAGGTATATCACCTTGTTGTCTATATTTGCCAGCTGCTTTGCAAGCCGCTTCAGTACCTTCTTCTTTAAAGTCTTTATAATGCATCACTTCTGCCATAATGAAGCCTTTCTCAAAGTCAGTGTGAATTCTACCAGCGGCCTGTGGCGCTTTAGTACCTCTCTGTAAAGTTATGTTTAAATTAATTACTTTCAAATGTATTTATTCACTGCATCACTAGGATAGTGGTCGTAAGCGCGAATGCTACGCTATAGGTTTGGCTTCGATTCCCGGTTTGGCAGTTCTATTGGAATTTATTGAAATTCTTAGTTTATTATTTATTTTTAGCTCGGGATGTTTGGATTTGTGTCCGACAATAGGCTCGCCACTAATTTAAGTTTAAGTTTTAAGTCGTATGACCACATACGACTTAAAATTTCTCAAAACACCGAAATAATTTAACAAAATTAACATTATTTAACATAACTTGCGCGGATTGATTGTTACTGCTACATGGTCACAAGTATAAAATATTATAAAAAAAACTATATACCTAAAATAGTGTTGAACAAGCCATAAATAGTTGTTGTAACCGAGAAATCAAATTGCTATAGCAGTTCCTTACCTGAATAGTCCAAGCCTTAACTTCATCTGGTCCAGCAGTGAAGAAGTACTCTAATTGGAGCGCTTTGTATCCTTGGACGATAATTTTGTCCAATGCGCTGCATAGAACAAAAAAATAATTTAATTAGGACCTTATTTCAAAACCCATAATTATGACACTACCTCTATCAATTACATTTTGGCTATGATCATAGCCTGCCAAGTCCTAGCTCTCGAGAAGGTATCCAGCATCAATTCAAGCATATTTTATTATATTATTCTTTTTTTAAATAATTATTTCAATTTTATTGCAACCCGCTGTGATGGTAAAGGTAAACCCACTAGGCCAGCAATGGGTTTATTATGGATGATGTAATGGTGAAGGAGAGCATCGTGAGGATCTCATTCGTTAGGCATTCCCGAGATATTTTCTCAAAGCCTCGTGAAGACTCGTGGCGAGCAATACATTGTTGATATATGACCACCGCGTGCCGATAAGGCCAGCGTTTTTATGAGACTCTAAAATATACTTTAAAGCTATTGCTATAAAGTGCATAATAAAATTGCTCACGGCCTATGGCCTCAAGACCGCGCAAGCATTTTTTATCATGTGTTTCAACATTTGTTATATCAACAGCTTTAAAGTTTATATTCAAGTGTCATAAAAAATGCTCTGCTCTCGGTGTGCCTTTTATGTCGGATTACTACTACGAACTATCTAAATAAACTTTGTACCTTGTGATACCGCTTTCCTTTAAGAAGGCTTGTCGCTCAGTAGGGTCCATCTCCAGTAATTTAATTTCGAGCGAACCGGAGAAGGGTATAAGAGCCGCTCCAGGATCATTTTTGTCGATCCACTCTTTCAATTTCGGCAACCTGTAAAGGAAAATTGTTTTATTGCAACGTGTTTTTTTTATTTACTATACTATATGTCACCGTAAGTATCGCTAGACTATATTTAAGACTGGAACATACACAAGTGTAAACCAGTGAACTGGAACATACTTCTTACAATTTATAGTCCACGCGGAACTAGTTGGCCACGCCTTAGGTAGGGACGGGGGTGAGGCGGCGGGTTACTGTGAACAAAAGCAAGCGCCCCCGCCCCTCGTCCCGCCGCTAATATACCTAAGGTACCAACTAGTTCAGCGCAGACTATAGATTGACTTCTAAATCCTTTTTATTAATAAGAAAAAAAAAATTAAAATACTCGTAAACTCATTTTTTTGAAAAAAATAATAAAATACTCGTCATTATGAATTACTTAGTATGTGACCTACCCAGAAATCGACAAAAGAAATGAGCAGTTCCATAAATTGTGTCGGCTAAGTGACCATAACTGTATGAAACTGCTAATATTCATTCCAGAACCAATAACGAAGTAAAAAGTAAAATTTACTTATGGACAATATAAAGTTTATATTTCACAAATATTTTTTAATGTTCGATAATTTATTTTACTTTATAAACAGGGTACAAACCATTTATTCTTCTTACGAATGTAGTCTTTTTCCGACAAGTTGACAAGGTATAGAGCAGGTTTAGAAGTCAAGAACAGGTATTTGTTGAGCACTTCTATCTGAAATTATAAATATGTATGTATTTGTTATTTAGGTTTTCCTAGACTTCCTATTATAACCAATTATCATTTAAACTAAGAGCCTGCATGTCTAAGGCTAATATCCAAAGACGATGCTAAGCATAAACTTACGCTTCCATAATTATGTCCTATCGTAATACAAATTTGACATACGGAATGTTAGCCTAAGACACTTTCTAGACGGCGCGGCGGCGTGTTAAATATGCCAGTCCGCACTTCCACTTCCGGCCATCGTGGTGGACATAACCTTACATTTAATAACCTAACCCCTATCACTTCGAGAGGAGACGATTGTAAATAGTTTAATGATGATAAGCTGCCTCGTTAGCCTAGTGGTCGCAAACGCGACTGCTACGGTCGAGGTCTTTGATACTATTCCCACGTCGAGCAGTGTTATTATAAAATTCTCAGTAGTAGCTCGGAGGCTGGATTTGTGCCCGTTTAATGGCTTGCCTCCTATTACTAGGGCACAGAATAAATAATAACAGAATGGCCACTCTCCGCCCCTCCCGAACGACAGATACCTCAGGACCCCCGCATTCTGCCGGTGTTCTTGCCGGACGGACTGCCAACAAACCCTACGCACTCTCACGCACACATTTGCATTTGCACGTGTACAAACCGAATTTTGTCAAGTTTGACATTTGTAAGTAAGTAGAGTTTGGTATTGTAATGTGCAGCGGTATCGGAAAGTTTGTATGGAGTGTCACAGGTGTGACTTGGGACCTCAACATACTAGTGAACTGTGGCTGTAAATTAGTACACCTCTGCTTAATTTTCTGGTAATACAGGCGTAAAGGTATAATGGTGATGATAGTAAACATTACAATAAGAAGTGTATACAGTAGGTATAAAGTTAAAATAAAATTACATCAGCTGCACTCCAATCTCCAAATCGGATGTGTTTTTTCTCATCAACCAAAACAGCCTTAATTCTCGTCAGTGCGTCCTGGAAAAAAAACAACCATTTGAATTCAAAGGAAACGGACATATTTGTTTTCCGCCAGCGGCTTCGTCCGCGTGGTCTGGATATTTATGATAAATTACTAAAACGGGAACCATACATTTCACCGGGATAAAAAGTTGCTTATGTGCTATTCCAGACTAAAATCTATTTCTGTGCCAAATTTCATCCAGATCCTTTTAACCGTTCTGGTGTGATTGAGGTAACAAACATCCATTCATCCATTCAAACATTCACATTTATTTAATATTACTTAGTAGGATTATTTTTAACACGACTCACGTATTCAGGCTTCAGTTTTTTGTCACCACCTCGACTGACTACTCGGTCGAGTTTCTCAAAGTTCTGCATGAGTTGCTCTTCGTCCTTTAGACGGAGCTCCTCTCCAATGGTTTCTAAATCTCTGACGGGATTCACTTCACCGTCCACGTGAATAACATCTTCATCATCAAATGCGCCTAAAAATTATGCACATAAAAATTAAGGATCGATTATAAATTGCGACAATGCCAACTGGTATTGGTAAGTTACAAGCAGTGTTTTTTTTGCCGCATGTTGAAGCTTTGTAGTGTGTCTTCCGTGCTAAGGCTAAATAAATGTTTCTTTCTTTCTTACATACATACCATCACGCGTATATTCCCCGAAAGGGTAGGCAGAGGCGTACTAATGTACACCCACATTTCACCGGTATGTTTTAGGTCCAATTTAATAGGGGGCGAGCCCATTGCCATCAACCGGACAAAAATCCAGACTCCGAGCTGTTATTGGGAATTTCACAGAAAACCCAACACTTTGCTCGACCCGGGAATCGAACCCAGTACCTCTAGCGTAGCAGTTGCGCTTGGGACCAATAGACCAACGAGGCAGCTCTTTCTTTCTTTACAGTATTATACGACAACAAGATTTCCAATGGCGGCTTTCGCCGTATGTTATATATTATGTGACTATAAGATTGTGGTCACCGTTAGATTATAATCTATCTCGCGAGATTGTAAACTGTCGATAAATTGTGGACAGCACCATTCTTCATCATCATCATCTTTGTATCGGTTAGGTTAGGCCGAACTGTGACCAAGCAATACCGAACCGAAAAATAATGCGTTAATTTGTTAGCAGTATGTTTCAGTCCAAAATCTTTCGAGAGTTTAAAATCATGCGAGAAAGATTATAATCTAACGGTTGTCAAAATTTTACATTGACATATACAAATACATAACTTGCTGTTGCGACGCAACTTCAAGATAAACTGACACTATCAATACACAACCACTGCCTATTCGCTGAAAAGAGGTCTGGGATTACCTTGTCTACAAACTTTGGTGTATTTATATCAATAAAACTAGATACTTACGGCACAGATTAAAAATAGCATCGCAAGCTTTAATGTGCGATAAGAAGGCGTTTCCGAGACCTTGTCCTTCTGCTGCCCCGCGAACAAGACCAGCGATATCAACCACATTCAAGAACGCCGGCACTTTGCTAGAAAAATATTTGTGTGGCTCATTAACATTATTTATTATCAATTCATTAACTGTCTCACTGCTGGGCACGGGTCTCCTATCAGTATGAGAGGGACTAGACTATAGTTTACCAAGCTGGCCTAATGCGGGTTGGCAGACTTCACCTGCCGTCGAAAAATCTCTCAGGCATGCAGGTTTCCTCACGAAGATTTTATTAATAAATCACTGAACAGATTTTGATAACATTTAGATAGCCTTTAGCCGCTATTGATCCAATTCACCTTATTCGTGATTGGTCCAATTCGCGGACAGGTTAAGTTAGAACGTTATTTCCTTCGTGTTAGTTTACTTTAAACCCTTTACACAGAAATAATTAGACCAACTGCGAATTGGGGTAATTCCGAATTGGATTGACAGCGAATTGGACCAATTGCGCCTAAAAGACTTACCTACCGCCGCCGCTTTTATATTTTTTCCCGGGTTTATATTATTTCTTTATTGCAAAAGGTACGACATACCTGGCTGGCTTGTGGAATTCACAGAGGTAATCAAATCGTTCATCGGGAACTGGTACCCTACGTGCTGAAAAAAAAAGAAATAGTTATTAATCTGAATACGGTAGGTACTAAGTATTGAGCTCTGTAATATAATATATTTATTAGGCTAACCTTTATCAATTTACATACACCTTTGCTTTGATGCTGTAATACTCGTAATATTAATGAAAAAAACCTTTATAGTTCCAAAACATTTATTCATTTATAACGAAACCTATGTAAATAATGGGTAATATAATAAGTAATGTAAATAAGGTGTCAACAAAAACTAAATTGTACTACAAGAATCTGTCTATCTGTGCGTTAAGACAGACGGATCTGTAAAGACTAATCTAAATAATAAATATATAAATACCTACCTACTTACCAACTTTATTTAAGTCTAAATTAAAGGATAAATAAAATCCCAGTAAAGGTTACCTGTATTATTAAAATAAGTTTTATTCGAGGTGTTGCCGTAGGTAAATAGGAAATAAAGGACCAAATCCAGCAAAAAGTATGAATATGAAAAATATAACAAAAACATTGTAGATCTGTTTGATTCCACGACTGTTAATCAGTAGAATTATTTTTTTCAATATTAAAAAGTACGCACCGGTTACATATACAGCTTTACATTACCAGTACAAGGGGCCTCCCACATGACAGCATAGGCCACTTTTACTGGTATAATCTATAGCTGGATGTTATCCGTATGCACTTACAAAATTGTTACATACAAAAATAAAATTATTTTTATTTATATTTATTAGCGATCCGCCTTCGCTTCGCTTCGGGTACTACTATTATAATTTTATGTAAAAAATTGTCTATAGCACTGAGGCAGACAATAATAACGTAAACAATTATAATAATAAATAATTAGTTATTATTGTATTATCAGTATCAAAGTATGAACAGTATAAGTTGGCTGAATCAACAGAAAAAAATTATAACTGTTTAAAATCGCTTAGGATTCCTCCTAAAGTTAGGGGACGTTGCATTGGCAATAAAGTAACAGAATTTAAGCAACCACATACAAAAAATAAATTTGTAGGCCTCGTCGAACTCGCCTTACTGAAATCTCGTGATTACTACTGGCAAGTGTAAGTACTTTGATTTTAAATACATGGAAAACGTTGGTCTTTAGTTTGGCCACATTATAATTATTAAAATGGATGGATTTATATAAATGATTTAAAACATTGAAAAAAAATATATAAATGAAGTTGATACATAAATTATAAAATACGTAGATATCTATATAAAAACTTTTGTGCTGTAAATGATGAACTTTTAATAAGTGAAATCATTTATTAGATCAATTGACTGATTGTTTCAATTTTAGTTGATTTGTAAGTTATTAAAATGTTCATAGACTCGTTACTATGTGTAGGTTCACATTTGAGCCATTAGCAGGCATTCTTCAATTTATCAGTGACCCCTGCTCTTAACCTGCACAGGACAAAGTACTCCCTTTTGGCTACACTTTACTCCTAAAGCAACTTGAAATCGGATCGATCAGCTTCGGATCGTGATATTAATTATGTTTTAATATCTTTTCATTTGGCTTGTTGCGGTTGATCTCCTATGCAATGGATGGGCAAATGAAGGTCTATGTATTTGAACATAATTTGAAGTTCTTTGACGGATACTGGAAGGCCTCTGTATATGCAAGGAGGACAAACGTCCATCTTCATCAGTATTATCGGGTCGAAGAGTTGGTTCTCTGTGTTCACATTTAGGATATGAAGCCAATGGGTTATCCGTTGATCTTAAACGTAATCCAACGCTTAATAACAGCTTGCATCGAGCTTCGAATACTCTCAAAGCTTTCATGTACCTTGCTATCTTGGTTTTATCCATGAGAGGATTATGTGTTTTCAAGTACAGTCCGATATAAATCAAAGCAGATGTTTGAAACGATAGTCCTGGATACTTTGGTCTAAACACATTGACGGAGCAACACGCTTCTGTTAAAATGTTGCCTAAAGTTTGCTCTAAGTAGCCAATGCTAGGTAACTTCTTTATGCATAGCTTTGTAAACGATTTCGTTTCTTTGAACACAGTTATATCTTTAAATAAGTAAGGTCTATCTAAAAATTTATGAAGACATCTGTCACTGCAGAATAAATAAGATTTACCAGCATAACTTGCAGCATATTTATTAGTCCCCATTTGAATTTTTTGAGCCGGTAAATTTTCAGCATATGTAACGACACATATTCCATTTTCATATATATAATCGATATTGATTACATTGATTATAGCAGGAAGTTCAGGAATTTCTACTTTCATATCCGTTAAGTAATATTGCGGAAACATCATAACTGATTCCATGTGTTCCTCACAGATCCAATAAAATTTGTTTTTGTATATAACTACACCCTGTTTATCACCTAGAAATCCCATATATCTGTATACTTTTTTCTGAAAACATGGCGGACATAAATTTTTGTACTGGCTTTGTCTTTCTTGGAATGCATCGTTTGAAATCCACATAGCCTGTACAATATTATTCTCGACATTACTAACATAAAAATGTATCTTGCAAGTTGCTTTCACTAAGTTATTATGAGCTTCCTGCAGAAGATGCCATTTGGATTGGTTACCATCAAGGAGGCATATATTTTGATAGTCATTATTGATCCACGTCCTTATTTTAAATGCACCACCAGTCAATGTATCATACCTGTTTGCCATTAGAGGATATGGGTATGGTGGCGTATATTTGATAATATCATAGTAAATTTCATTTTGCCAATTATCTAGAATTTTGGATCTATCGGAGATAATATCAAATACAATATTTGGATATAGGCCATTCTTAACCAGTCCCTTGGCTACGTAAGGTAATTCAGGGACGCCATCGAAAACAAAACCGTACGTAACCGTGCGATGATCAATAGCAGCAGTTTGAAGTGCTTTCACAATCAGATCACCATGTATTCTTTGTCCTTCTTGAAGAGTCTTTAACAATTTAGAAGCTAGGTCTGTCCAACTAAAGTTTTCTAATACATTGCGAATAGCTTTTCCTCTTGATATGCATATTAAACCATTTTCCTTAGCTAATTTCGCGGCTAACGTGCTTCGGCCGGATTGGGGCGACCCTATTATACTTATTCTCAAAGGATATTCAAAGTAGGATTTTAAAACGTCGCTAGTTATGTATTTAAGTGGATTCATTCTAAACTTAATAACATTTTCTTTACTGCTAATAAAATAAATATATGCTCTATGAATAACCGGAAATAGTAGACCCTTTTGTTTGCTAATTTTGTATGAATTGTTAATGGCATTAGGGTTTTCAAAGATGTATACAGGGCAAAGTCGATTAAATTTGCTAAAAAAATAAAATCCTTTTAAAAGTAACATTTCCGCAACGTCCAAAGTAACAACAAAAGTTTGCTCTAAAAATGATTCGCATCTATCTTTAAAGATTGATAATTTCGATAAAGTTTGTCTTATTACATGATTTAAAGGTTTTGTGGCGTCGACTGTGGTAATTTTAACCCTCTGCTCCATTATTATATCTTTTATTGCTTGAATATTTTCGTAATCTATGTCAAAAACAGTTTCTATTCTAGCTTCAATTCTTTCACGTGCTTCATCATTTTTCTCCCAAACATTTGTATCTTTAGGTTCTGGATATTCTTGTACCATTTCATTATATACATTAAATAACTTAGGATCAACATTGGCAGATCCTGTAGGATGTGCATCTATTATCACGCTCTCCGTTGAAAGACCTTTTATAGGTTCTTCTTCGGTGAAAGGCACGTTCCCAAATATTTCTTCAATTAAAAGTTTAGCTACAATTTTTTTCGTTATAGTGTGCATCCATTGTTTACGTTCATTGTCTAACTTGTTTTTGGCTACTTTTTTGGCCTCATTTTGTTGAGATTTCCACGATTTAAACATTAAGGGAGCTATTCGACTGATCGACAATTCCGAAGTTGTTTCCAACTCTATCAACAGGTCGGGTATACCATAACATGCCAACATGTCTTCAACATCACTGGGATTTTTTGGAAAACCATCTATAACAAATCCTGTCGGTACAAATGGATCGAACCAGATTTTCTTTATCAATTTTTGCGTAAGCATGGATGGGATGGGCGTTCCTAGTTCAAAATAATTAAACACAATTCGTCTAATTTCCTTTTCATTGGAAATTAAATCAGAAGGAATATTCACGTTTTCTTCATCCATTTGAAATTCTACTACAGCTTCCTCGTCCAAAGGTTCATCAGTAAATATATTCTCATACGGACGTCCAACTTTTTTGAAATGTCTTGGCATCATATAATTGTTGATAAGGTAAGCATAATCTACATACAACAATCCAAGTTCCTTTGCTATTTGCTTCGACACTGATGATGCTCCACAACCAATAGGCCCAATAATGCAAATTTTCAATTTTGGTACTTTTGTATATGGTATATTATAAGATTGATATTTGGTTATATCTCTTCGAAATAATTCTAAATATTCTTCTTTACTAAAGTAATGAATTTTATTGTCATATTTTAGAGTAAACTCTGGTTTCCCTTCCCATAAAATACTATAATCGTAATAAGCTATAGGACAGTAAATATTAGTCTCACATAGAAATCGACTATCATTGTAAGTAAGAAGATCTTTTGTCGCCGGTTCATCTTCATCGGGAACTTCCGTATCTTCATCTTCATTAACCTCGCCCATTGAACAATAACTTTGTCGTAATCTTAGTAATACTTTTTCAATAATTTTTACATCGGTTTTATTTTCTAATTTTATTTCGATGAAAGATTTAGATTTCTCTTCTAATTTTAGTTTTACGCTGTCCCAGTCTTCATTAAATTTTTCAATAGCTGCAGTAAAAGACGTAATAAATTGGGCCTGTAAGTTTGTTTCTGAAGGTTCTGGCTCTTCTTCTTTTTCTTTTTCTGCTATATATACAAAATCAAGTATATCATCAATTATATTATACGCAAGCACTTCCATGTCTAACCTTAGCAAGTCTGATGGACCTACAGCCAGGAGTTTAGTAGTAATAAGAGGATCTTTAGCCAAAAAAATCGTGTGGTCGTAATGTTTAATGTACATCTCTGCGTTGGTGTAATATTTAAATAAATCCTGATCAATTTCTCGATTCTCGATCAAAGCGATAGTGTAATCCGGCATTAACTTTGGATCACTTATATATAACCAATATTCCGGATCTGACGGAAAACCATCTAAAATGTACTTTCCATACATTTGCTTAAAATTTGTCTCCTCCTGATGCTGATGGTCTATTGTAGTGATTAATTTAACGACTTCTTTCATTATTTCTTCAATATTTGGTTCGAGGTCTTTTTGTAAATCGTTAGCAGCTATATAATTAGATATTGCTACCGTTACATCTTTGTCACCAATAACTGGTATTGTAGGCTTGTTTGTTACAGTTGTTAAGTTGACAGGTGCATATTGTGAAACATTTCGGTTAGCTAATGATGTCCTGCATTCCTCTATGTTGTCTAATATAGGAAGAAAAGAAAGTTGTGTTCTAAGAGCATTAAAATTCTTGAGGAACTCTGGATCAAGTTCTTCCTCCGTTTGTTTCACTATTTCTACTTCATCTTCTTTTTTTAACTTCTCAACCTCGTCTTTCGCTTCTTGGTTCTCTCCTTGCGATTCTTTATTTTCTTCTCTTACCAGCGTTTTTTGTTCTTTCATGCTCAACATAATTTGTGTTTTTTCTTTATGCTCTATTGTTTTTAAAAGTAATGGTACATATTTGTCTAATATTTGCAGAATACTATTACACCACTTATTTAAATTAGTAAGTCGATCTTTTTCTACCTTTTGCCATTCTAGAAATCGAGTGTCTTCAATTGTAGCTATTATTTCAGATAAAATATTTTTTGCAAATATGTGGTACTTCTTTTCTCTTTCTTTTTCTAAAATTGCCTGGAAGTGGGTAATTGGTGTATCAAAAATCCACGATAAGCACTGTGAAATCATAGTTTTGCCTGAACTTTTCGTTCCTGTTACTATAATTCTGCAGGTTGGTTCTAAATATTCAAACTTTAAGAAAGGTCGTGGGTTTCTGCAAAACGAAACGAAATTGTTTAGTGAAGACATTAGATATACATGTTTAAAGAATTTGACTGCATATTTCGGGTTCCCTATCACGGATCGTCTTAGTTGGAGTTCAACAGGACATCTAGTATACCAAGGTGATGCATAATATTTAAAATTAACAACACCACTACGAATTCCTTTTAGTCCTGCTACAGTTGCCCAAAATTCATCCATATCTTCTGGGGGCTGCTCCAAATACAAAGGCTCCGGTATTATAACGGGCTGGATATGCAACAAAATTAATCTTTCTATAACATTATGCATCATTTTGTGGACCGAAGTCCGACCGTCTAATTCAATAACCATTTTTGGATCGAAATCCATTAATTTTTCATTCATATATGGTAATATGTACGTTTTAAAATTGCAAATCTGTTCCACCACTCTGTCTTCAAAATTTAGGGCTGATCTGCAATTATATTTTGGATTGAAAACACGAGTGTCATGAGGACTTTCATAATCGCTAATTTCATACTTCGCAGGCCAACGCATTTCTGGTACATAATTTGAAATAAAAGGTTCAAATGTAGTTTGACCTGTCATATAGTGTATATATTTGCGACTTCTCAATTTAACCAAATCTATATCAGGGCAAGTAATATGAATGATAATATCTGGCGGTAGATTTAAATTAAATATTTCTTGCATTTGATGTAAAAGTACACCTTGTTTTGTTTGATAAAATACTTTTTTTTTAGTTATTACATTAGAACAAAAATCAAGCACAAATTTTGGCAGCTGTGCAGGTTTGTCTTCTTCTTCTTCAATTTCTTCTTCTGCCTGTTGATCTTGTACGGGTTCTTCTTCTTCTTCTTCTTCTGCTTGACCTTCTTCCGGTACAACTACTTCACTAGGTTCAGATGATCGAGATGACTCTGGTGGAGGCTTTCCTTGTTTTTTCTTCTTTAAATTAGCAATTATATCAAATAAAATTTCATCCACTTCGAGGAACGCTTCTTCACTATATAAGGAATGGATCAAGTAAAGTGGATTTCTACTCCATGTTACTAAAGGAAGTCCTGATATAACATATCCTCTATGTTGAACTGCTGCAGAGTTTATTTTAATTTTTAACATTGTCAAAATCATATCGAAATCGCATACTTTGTTGTGCCTCATATTGAAATCCCATGTTCTTCCCGTTGAGCTATTCTGTGATATTTCATCATTCAATATAGTTTTTGGGCACAAATGAATGCAGTTATACTTTTTAGATATTGCTTCACCTAGACTAAATGCTCCAGCACCTTCCTTCCCAAGAATTATGTAACATGTTGGTTTAGTCCTCAGATGTATTGTTTGTGCATCAATGTCAGTCCAAATATTGCAGAATTTAGTTTTTTCAGGTAAAGGAGCTGCTGTGTTGTGTAAACCGATCACTGCAGCGCCCAAAAGAGGACATTTGTTTTCAACTTTTTTAAATTGTTCGTTGATATAATTAGTCTTTCCGGTAAATACTACACCTTTATTGACTTTAGTATTTTTGACATCAAATTTGTCTATTATATCCAAATTCCTTTTATAATGCTCTAATTCAATCATATTAATTTAATATTTTATGAATTAAATCAAGTATAAAATTACGTGTCACAATTACGTCAGTTTTTTGAAATCAGAACCTCGCTCCATCGGAGCATTAAGGATGCCACACTGTCTATATTTGTATGTCTATATTATAGGAAAAAAGGTTTTAACAATAAATTCGGAACACTAAAAATGTATGTAGGTAAGATTTGTTTTTGTTGTGGGTAAAGATATAAATTATAAATTTAAGCGATCTCAGGCAGGGTTCGAATTCGAACCTGCGTTCCTCCAGTTACCCAGGCCACTGTCTGTGATGTCGAATTATTTTCACATTCAATCTCTTAGAGCCGATTTCACCATTCAAATTAAAGACGACCAACTCAAGCTAATCTCGGTTTTCGCGTTTAACTGAGTTCATGTTTGCATTTCACCAACATAAACTGAAATCAGTTAAGGCTGAACCTAGTTTAAATTCTGAACGCCCGATTTTAGACGTTTAACGTATCTAATCGCGATCAAGACCCTGTCCAACCCATAGAAGATAACCTAATTCAGAATTTAATTAATTTATTAGAGAATATATTCTAATTATATGAGTAGTATTATATTACTTATTGCTTATAGCTATCTTTTTTATCTTAATACTTTTTAATTTTACTCAAACTTCACTATCCATAAACTATAACTGTTACCATTTTATCTTTTTGTATTTTTTTAAGCATTTTCCATGCTAAGACTACAAGTTATTTTTAATGAAGGAAAAAATCGGCGGGCGGGCAGGGTTCGAACCTGCGCCTTCTGGTTCGGTACACCAGACGCTCTGCGCCATCTATTGTGAAGATGCTTCACAACAAATGCTACGTCACCGTAAGACGTAAATTAGTATGTGGAGGAAGATTTCGACTGGCGAGCAGGGCGAGCGGTGGCTTAGTGGTCAGAGCGTCTGGTGTACCGAACCAGAAGGCGCAGGTTCGAACCCTGCCCGCCCGCCGATTTTTTCCTTCATTAAAAATAACTTGTTACCATTTTTTTTTAAAAGAGTGACAATAGTTTCTCGCCGGCTCTTCTCCATATGTCCCAATTTCTGGAACCATGCAACTAGTTTGACTTCTTAAAAGTACCTATTTACATATTATGCTTTAATTGAACTAATAAATAACTAACTAACTATTTAACTAACTAAATATTTGAATTTGAATATTACATTAATCTGTGATTTCGTTGATATTTGGCTTCAACTATCAATGAAACAAAACAAAAATTTGTAACAAGTTCTATCTATTCAAATGCGTAATGAATTGCATTATTTCGCTGCCAAACCTGCCAAATAAATAGCAACTGCAGAACTGCATCGTAATTTGTCTATGATTGTGACAAACTGAAGGCATTTTACATTCTATGTCGAAGTAAACTTAGTTTTCGTAAATGCGATCAAAAATTAGCCCATGAAACCGCAGGGAATTGGGTTAAAGTCAAAGTATTTATTGCTTTCATGTGTGTCCACAGTGTGGGTACACGGGTGTGGCCACAGTGATGTGTGAGCTGTTGTAGTGTAATTAAAAGCAAGCCTAGCATAGAATGCCTCACAAATTCAATTACATGCATTATACATTATTCCCTTACCGCCAGATAAATAAAAATTTGATCAATATTTGTATGGAATGATCTGCCAAGTAGGTAATTGAATGGAAACTTATCGGTAAGCTGCAAAATAGGCCCTAACTCTTTTATATATATTTGATTACCAGTGTCCAAAGCATTTTGGAATAAGACCCTTAAAAAATATTGAAATACTTATTTTCATTAGGATCAATAGTGCAGAATGGGAAGTTTTCAGCTGCTGCTTGGCTCTTGGTCAGCACATTGAAAAAAGTTGACTTCCCAACATTGGGGACACCAACAATGCCAACTTTTAAGTTTGTGCCCACTCTGCCTATTAGTGGCTTCTTTTCAGGCTCTTCAACTTTTTTTGGAGGCATTCTGAAAAGATAATAATGTTAAGTTAGCTACTATATGAAAAATTAAAGAACAAAATCATCTAAAATGATAAAATAGAGATTTATAAATGTATGATTGATACTCTAACAGATTTATAATAATATTTTTTGTTACAGATCATACAATCAATTGTACAATAATTGTACATAGCATAGACAACTAAAATCTAGTGTTAGTACATAGATGTAGATTTAGTGTTAGATTTTGCAATACAAACTTTTTTATCCTATTCTACACAGTAAACAACAACAGTTGAGCGGTTAAACATATTATATAACAAATTGCAGGCAAAATAACAAAATCTATTCTCATGCAATGGGACTCACTCTTATTATCATGAAGTGAATTTAGGCAAAATAACAGATTATTTTTGTTTCATCCACAAAATTCAGCAATATAATATTTCTAATCTATTCAAGGTATACTTCCCATCAGACAGCCGGACTGTGTTACCAAGTTCTAACTTTTTTCTGTTATACCCCAGTAACAGGTTGGAGTCTGGATTTGTGCCTGGTTGATTGCAATAAACTTGCCCCTTATTACATGGGACCTAAACATGCAGGCAAACTGTGGGTGTACATTAGAACACCTCTGCCTGACCCTTTGGGCGATACAGGTGTGATGGTATATTTATAAAAATTAATACCTACATAGACAGTTCTAGAGCTATGTTTAACTGGCATATGGCAGTTATTTGCTTTATTTAGATACCAACTAAGTTTCAATAAGGTACCTACATTCTGTTATTTATAATATGCCAATAATCAATGAAGGATACATATAAATATTAAATAGCAAGTCATAATACAACAGATGTATAGGTACACGTAGTTTTCATGTACCAGACCTCCTCTGTGTATTATATCAAAAATGTACATAATTTATTTTATTATTCTTAGGTCGAAGCAATAGGCAAACTATTGTTATGACAGATGAAGGTATTTCTGAGCTCACTGTATGTGAGGCATGCAAAAACCAGTAGCTGCTGCCTATCCCAGTAAAGAAAAAGCGTGAGTGTATAGTAATATTGTATGATGAACAGAAAGATAACCTCTACACGTTCTAAGAATACTAATATTACCTGATTTTTATTAGGCTTACTGCTAATAGTCAGATCACACTAAATAAATAAAAATACCGGAGTTTGTTTCCGTTATTTTATTTATATACTAGAACTAGAACATGAAATACTAGTAAACGTGTTAGATATTTTTTCCGGCAGTTTTTAGATTGACAATTTGTATTTGACTGACTTGACGTTGACATTGACTGACAATTTGACACTAATGACTCATAGACATACATATAGCTAGCTCTTTGGTCTAACCAAGGAAGGACCTTAGGCTGAGATTCAGAGAAGAGACTCAGCATGAACTTACGCTTCCGTATGTCAAATTGTCATACAAATTTGACATACGGAAGCATAAGTTCATGTTGAGTTTCGTTTCTGAATATCAGCCTTAGACCTTAACCTTAACATTCAGAGACGATGCTCAGCGTAAAGTAAGGCCTCCGTATAATCCGTATGTCAATTGTCAAATCTGTATTACGAAGAATCTGTATTATGAAGAGACTCAGCATGAACTTACGCTTCCGTATGTCAAATTGTAATACAAATTTGACATACGGAAGCCTTACTTTACGCTGAGCATCGTCTCTGAGGCTGAGATTCAGAGAAGAGACTCAGCATGAACTTACGCTTCCGTATGTCAAATTTGTATGACAATTTGACATACGGAAGCGTAAGTTCATGCTGAGTCTCTTCTCTGAATCTCAGCCTGAATGTCAGCCTAAGTATATACCAAGGACCAAGTACGTTCTCGCCAAACTTATTGTCCCGATTGAAGTTGGCACAAGCTAACTTTAACCAGAGAAAGATAAATATTATAATGTGATAAATAAAAACGAAAGCTCAAGTTGTAGACTGTCGTTGTATATCATTTTATTCCAATATTTTTCCTTCTGCAATTTTTAAAGCTGGGTTAAAGTTAGCTCGTGCCAACTTCAACCCGGACAATAAGTTTGACGGGAACTGTATTAGTCTAAGGCTGATATTCAGAAACGAGACTCAACATGAACTTATGCTTCCGTATGTCAAATTTGTATGACAATTTGACATACGGAAGCGTAAGTTCATGCTGAGTCTCTTCTCTGAATCTCAACTAGCTTGCTACAATATAGTAATTTGTGATCTCAACCTAAGGATCTAACTCATAGACATAGCAGCAGGGTTGGATTTGGAAATGTTTAAAACGATAGCACAAAAATTGAAAGTATTTGTACAAAAAATATAGTAGGTACACTTAATTATTTTTAAATTAAAAATTCAAATTCAAGCCCAATTCTTTATCTGCATAAAGTAATTAAAAAACCACTACCATTTCCTGTAAAATTTACGTCTTCCAAGATTTTCAGATCTTCAATATTTGTTTGAAACTTAATTAGGAATAAAATCAGTTCATTTACCACTTTTGCGCTATCGCTACCACTTTTGTGTCTTAACTTTAGTTTTAGTAAGATTTACTATACTGAGTATTCCTTCACAAATATAAAACACTAGCTTTCCGCCAGCGGCTTCGCCCGCGTGGTCTTGATAACCTTTTTAACCCGCTCTTCTTTTGAAATTTTTCCTGAATTTTCTGTGCTATAAACCTCACGGAGCCCGAGACCTTTCCAACGAATGCAAAACCGTGGAAATCGGTTCGTGCGTTCTGGAGTTGGTATGGTATGGTATGGTATAGCGGGCTGTTTTCCGCAACTCCACGTCGATGCGCGTATTTTGCGTACGGGTGGGGATATTTAATGTCTAATCAAACCACCCTAACTCCTCAAGAAACGCCAGCACATTTCTGATGTTGCTGACGATCTCTGGGAGGGTACTTTTGTTTCCGAAGTACTTAGCCCTGTATGTGGCGACCTCAGTACAGTGCAAAAGCACGTGGGCCGCTGTTTCGTCCTCACCCAGGCAGGCTCTGCATGCCGGGCTGTCAGTGACACCTAAAACATGCAGATGTTTATTGAAAAACCCATGACCTGTGATGGCTGCCGTGATTGTCCTCAGTTGTTGCTTAGACAATCGTAGTAGTTGCTTAGTGACATGAGAATTAATTGCGGGGAGTGCCTCCTTAGCCTGCCTGCATTTCTCATGATTTGTCCAGTAGCTGTTGTGTAGATTTCTGGTGCGTTGTCTTACCAGAATGCGTAGCTGACTGAAGGGTAGCGGTACTATGGGTTCTGGAGTTATAGCGTCAGGAAGGAAAACCCGACTCGGAGAACTTGAGGAGTGACCAAGTGAAGACATGAAGCTAAGTGATATGTTATGTTTAGTGGTTTTTTAAATGTGGGATTGGCGTGATATGGTTTTTATAATGAATTTATTGTTGACGACGTCTATGGTCTAGTGGTTTAAGTACCGGACTGCTGATCACGAGGTCGTGGGTTCGATTCACACAAGACACAAATGTTTATGTTATGAACTTAAATGTTTGTGTTTGTCTGGGTGTTTCTTATATATTATTAGTATGTATTTACAAAAAAAAAGTATATTAGATCCATAGTACAAGCTCTGCTTAGTTTGGGGCTAGATGGTGCTGTGTAAAATGTCCCAGGATATTTATTTATTTATTGTATTTTTCGTACTATCCTTAGATATGGATAGGTAGTAGGTACTATAATAATTATAGTACCTACTACCTATCATATAATTATTATGTCCTATACCTTTCGCAAAAAGTATAAATAGGATAGTGTGACTGTGCAGTCTTCACTGCACTGTTATAATATTTTTGTCAGAAGGTAGGTTAACTGTATTCCATTGACCCTTAAATATAAAAATCATCGAGCTGGAGCTCCATTCCATTGTGAGAAACTAAACAAAATATGATGCAAATCGATTAAAATAATGCCCAGCTTACATACCAAATGAGTTGACTGTATAAGGAAAGCTTTTTTATTGATTTAATTAACAAATTATTATTTCAAATAACATAAAAAATATTATGTTGTAAGTGCAGCCCATGGAGGTGACATTGGTGCAGGATTTTGTAGGTAGGACATAACAACTGCAGATATTGACAGCATAAAGGAGCTCACTATCTGAAAAATACAATAAAAGTAAGGATATATAAGATACATCTATGTTAATTTGATTATGATGCAGAATAACCATTAAAAAGCCATAACTTTGTGGAATGTAATTTTCGTAAAACCAGATGTTTATGGAAATTGTTAGTATGTGTGTTGTTCTGATTGGCTACTATTACTTACACATTTTTAAAAGTCATCTATTACCAAATTATTTATAGCGATAAGGGTAAGTTGTGTTAAAAATCAATAAAAATACATAGTACCTATATCTTTATAGTGTCATACCAGAAGTTTAGTGATAGCATAAGCCTGACAAATATTTTGTATGGAAAAACAAGTTTCTCAGGAGAACGCTACAAATGCATCTGTATAATAATAATTTATATAAATCATTATTATGACTATCCTATAACAACTCTAGGCAACTTCCAGGTTAATCCAGGTTGCAACTCACCTGTTTGGTATCATCTGAAACTCTGGAATTAGCAAAACTAATACTGGAACAGAAGACAGCTGTCCATGCACACCATTTGAGACGCATCATGAGCCCACACATTGAGAACACCATACCTAGAAGTAGTATTGTATATTTTAAAATGTAATCTAATATCTTGGTCAAGGCTATTCATATTCATAAAGATAATAAAGTGTTTATATGAATACATACCTAAGATATTCATGTAATCAGTGGTGAGGTCTTCAGCTGGTGCTGATGTTGGTGGCGGGGGTTTGAACCGACGTTCCCGATCAGCACGTCGTGGGTCGGATGTCAATTGCATCTGTAAATTACAAAAGATATTGCTATTTACAATGTTACAATACTTTGGTACCAAGAATTTGGTTAGTTATCTTAGGGGTGTATTAAGTTAGCTATACTGAATAAAGAAGTCTTAAGAAAAAGAAGTGTACTTATAAAATTATGATTTCTAGGTCAAATAATAAACCTACCTTTTGAGGTTTTAGTACGGGCCCACAAATAATTGAAACTTATTAAATTCGTTTTCCTAAACAAAACTCAGTTCCACAGTTCCCTGTGATTACTGATATAGTCTAATATATTATAAATACTGTCTACACGGTAGTGTAGGTGTAATACAACGAAATAATCAAATTGTATTCACAAATTTCAGTTTAACAATTTTCACATTTCTACATACAATGACATGTCACATGACATTATGACAATGACATCAGACATTGACTGCCTGTTGAGGTTGACTTACAGTGACTGATTCTCCTCTAATGTCAGTTGTGACAGTCACATGGCGTCCACAGACTGCATTCAAAACTTAAGTAAAAGCACAGAATAAATAATAACAGAATGACAATGACCACTCTCGCCCCTACCTATAGTCCGTTTTTTAATCTCAGAACTAGATTGACACATGCAACTGTCAAAATTGCTTTGAGAGTTTGAGACTTGTGTTTGAAAGTTGTAGCCTCTTGCTGTGAAGTAAAAATTAATGAGTTATAATCACTTATCTATCTCTCTAGTCTTCGGCCACGAAAATTACCCGTAATTACCTACAAATATTTTAGTTAACACAATGTTTTAGGTAGGTACTTATGAGAATATGGTGACTGGGATAGGAAAGTATGGGTAGCTATGGTTTAGCTAAGTAGTAGGTACTTAGCTACTTTTCTCAACCCTAATAAGAAAAAGCGGCTGAATTAGGTACCTACTGAATAATTTAGTAAACTATAACTCCACTTTCTACCCTAAGTATGGCCTACATTCTACACATAAAATCTTTTTTTTTTAAATATTTTATGTGTAGAATGTGGCCAGTAACATTTTTATTTGTAAGTACCTAGGTACAATAACTTGGTAAGAACAGTATGTCAACCATGAGTTCTATATTTTTATGCATCGAAGCGCTGGTAATCTCATAGCAGATTTTAGTTCCTTACGTAACCGCTAGACGCGCTGCGAGGGTTTTCCATACAAATATTTTACGTCTCTAGCGAGTCTAGTGAGAAAAACTCATGGTCGAGGCCCTGACAAGACAACGTTTTCATAATATACCTACTGAATACTTAAATACTGAAATTATTAACATTATAGTACCTACTTAAAGTAGATATTAAGTAGGTACTATTTTTTTTATTATTATTTTTTATAGAAATTCGAATACCTATATCGAACGTCAAGTTCTTATATTGCATGTGGAGTAATTGAAGTAAAAATATAAGTACATACCTAAAAGTATCAGTGTCGCGGAAAATCCTCATTTTCCGCAACCCCAAAAAAGCATGGTAGTTAGGTACGTAGACACACGTAGGTACCTACTTAGGAATAGGGGTAGTCCTACGATAAGTACTACGTACAAGTTTCTACTAAGTACGTAACTACTGGCTAGTTAATCTGTTACTTATCCAACAATAATCCGACTCATGGAGGCCGCATGCATTTTACATACTTACCAACACATTATTTATCTCAGGTATTTTCCGAGTAATGGTCAAAATATGCAAATGTGCTCAATTAATATAACTGGCTGTAGAAAAAAGGGAAAATATTCGGTTTGTTTGTCGGTCTGCTATTGGTCAGAGTATCGGCGCACGCCCACCGCCCGCGGGCCGCGGCACGCACGCCTCGCCCGGCCATTTACATGTGAAATCTTAAATAATACGGTCATTTACTTAAAACATTAACTTTTAAAAGCCGCACGGTTTTCAATGTAGATATACCTACACCGGGCAGACAATTTTCTTACAAATACCTCTTGATTAGTAGGTAAAACAGTATTCCATAGATTTTATCGATAAAGTTTTTTATACCTATATATTTTTTCAGTGTGCCTGTCTAAAAACCTCCCAACCTATCATCCTACCTCCGTAGGTACCTCTCAACCTATCTAATAGGTAATTTTTTTCTCCTTTCTCAAATAATCATTATCTACTGCCTCATTAGTTTAGTGCACGTATAAGCTACGCATGGGTTCGATTTTCACGCCGAGCATTGTTAATGAATTTTTCCTTTTTTTTCCTGAACGAGTTCTTAGCATCTGCTAAGTAGTTAGGTGCCTATTAAAAAATGTATAGAAATAGGTACTCATAGTTTAGATCTGTGCCCGGTTAATTTAGTGACAATAGGCTCACCAGCTGTGTACCTGTATCGGCTGTACCGTACAGACAGGTAGCTCAGATTACATAATTATGGTGATAAGGCTCCTGGATGTCTTCCTCGAGTTTCCCTTACAGTTTTCATTTTTAAGTTTTGATGGATTTAATGGCTGATAGGTAATAGCCATGGTAACAGAAATGGGTGGAGGTCAGGATGCTCAGGATTAGGACAATACAGACTAAATAAAAAATAGATAAATATAAAATACCTATAACAGTAGGTATAGATAATCCTACATTTTAGCAAAGATTTGTAGACAGGTACCTACTATTGTTACTTACCCGTAAGGTCAAAAACAGCCGATTCATATACATATAAAACAACCCAACACGTTTAATTACCAAAAAACCCAACAGTTAATTATTGCAAAAATGTTATCTAAGTACTTATTTTAACGGAAATAGAATGTGCTATTACGAGCATGAGTGGAGCGTGGCGGGCGCGGGAGCGGGCGGGGACAATTAACTAATATGGCGGATTAATTAGTAGTCTCTCTGTGAACATCGCTCATACGCTCATCATTAGCTGTGCAGGTGGCTGTTAGGGATGTTTCCTATGCAATAATTTTAGTTTTTAGAGTTTGTGCCAATGATGTTGTGGCTTGAAATACATTAGTATTAGGTACCTACTTAATCTTTATTCTCATTACAAAATAAGTACTTTAATTATCACCTACGGTGCCTAAGTAACTAAGTACCTACTACTGTAGGTACTAGCCAGACGTTAGGTGTGTGTAATTTTCCTCCGGAGATTCTTTGAGGCAGTTCTGTGGTACTTATAGGTATCCTAAATAAAAATAACATGCTAAGTACTTAAATCAGGAATATGACGTTTCAAGACCTACGTGTATCGTTTACCAAGCCTGTAAGTATATTTTCGCAGTCAAATACTTATACTTAATCAACACAGTATACATAAATAAAGTAAAATAAAAAAAAGTAGTTAACTATCCTGGGACATTTTTACACAACACTATCTAGTCCCAAACTAAACAGAGCTTGAAGATAGTGATAGATAGTGATACTATGGGTGACAATGGATATTATAATACTTAAACATATATATTTTTGTAAAAACTCCCAGACAAACAAACACTCTTCCTCTCTAATGCCGCTCGTTGTTGCTTGATAAGTAGAGTTTGAGTTAGGTAAGTACTCACTGTACGAGTTGAAGCACCTAACTCACTTATGTATTTACTTATACAGATCATATTGTATATATCCTACTACCTACCTACTTACGTACCTTAAGGGACACAAAAAGTAAATAGATATACTCTGTCTGTCTATTTTGTACTGTACACCCAAAGTGTACACCTCTGCCTGACTCTTCGAGGAATTCAGGACAGGTACCTACTTGGTGATTTTGGCATGCCTGATTCCGTGGCATATTGAGGTACCTATGCTAACACTGTTAGTCATTTTTATCGAAAAAGCGTAAATATTTTGAGGCTGAATGACCGTTTCTCGAAAATGATTTTAGTCTGGAAATCCAGTTCGTATAAATTTGGGTCTGATTCAGACATGATTCTAACCAAATTAAGGTAAATTACGTGGCAAGCCTAATTTTATTAGTGATTCGAGTTAATATACGTCATTACGTATTATGATCTCGGAGGGCAAAACAATGCTTGGGTGTTATTTAGATAAGATATTTATTATTTAAATCGGCGCGGTAAGTATAGGCGAGGGCAGCCGGTAATTCGGTAATCAGTGGTTGCAGTTCATGGCTGGACAAGGTCACGTGACTGGATCCAACGAGATAATTTTGGTTTTATAGACACTCAATCATGTATTTTAAACGGTCTGATGGTGTCACCGATTCGGTTTGATGTCAAAATGTTTGTAATTTTTTAAACTATATTTTAAGAAGTGGAAGGCTATCGTAGAAATTAGCGCCTACTTCCAATTCCCTATCCATTTCTTGATGACATTCATTTAAGCCTATACTTAAAGCTCCGTACCTACATACGGTTAGCTTTATTCCAGAGCGAGTAAGAATCGATGTGTAGACGGGGACCACAAAAGTTAGAAGAGAAAAAAGCAAAAACCTGTGCCATGATTTTTACTCGAAGTGCTTGATCAAGTAGGTAAATAGCTGTACCATAGGTACATATCGTAAGGTCACATAGGTGAGTACTAGCTGTCTGATAGTGTCAATGATATATAGAGTTGAAGTGCTTACTGAACGATGGACACGTGTTTATACATTAACTAGCTTTCCGCCAGCGGCTTCGCCCGCTATCCCACGGGAACCATACATTTTACCGGGATAAAAAGTAGCATATGTGCTATTCCAGACTATAATCTATCTCTGTGCCAAATTTCATCCAGATCCAGTCTTTCATCGAGTTCAGTAGTTTTTGCGTGAAACATCCATCCATACATACACACAAACTTTCACATTTATAATATTAGTAGGATATAATATTGAGATACCTACCTACCTACCTATAGATAGCTACTTGCCAATTCGTATATTTTCTTAAAATGTTCTGGTACTAAGTACTAAAGGAGTAACGGCATTTCTTATTCCGTTCCTCAGGCCCCCTTTCCTTCTCAATTGAAATTTGATCGCATACCGTGTCACGTGCTGACTTGAAACGCCAAAGTTCTTGCGGGGCGGAGTTCTTAGCACAATAATAAGAGTCCCGGAGAGCCTAAGGATCCCTAATTCCAGGGTGGAGGTCTAACTTCCGGGGACTGCTGCGCGCTAAATTGCCGAAGAAAGGGTACCGGGGCGCGTCATTGTCAACCGATTCCAACGAATAAAACATTGTTAACAACATGTAGCGATCGACTCCTTTGTCCCGTCGCGCACTCCTTAATTATGTTGAACAGTGAAAGGGTCATATTTTCTATTAAATTTGTACAATTGTGAATACCGACCTACATGGTGTTTCCGTTTTCGTTATTTTGATTATTTTGTGGTACTTAAGCATTACTACGTCGTTAAACCATGAAAGTAGGTTCTACACAGGCTTTCAGCTTCTTATCTAAATATTTTTTTAGGGTCCTACTTAGGGTTTAAATTATATTGGTCGTTTATTCAGATGCGTGGAAAACCAATTGCTGTCATTTTACATTATTTTTTTCTATAATATTTTTTAGATCTTTCAGAGACACTTAACAAGTCAATCTGTTTTAAAGTCCAGATATACTTACATAGTAATATTACATGTAAGTGTCTATTCTATATTAACTATTTAGGTATGTTCCGGCAGGCACCAGGCGGGCGATCAGCCCTCTTGTTAGGATTATTTCACCCAGTTCTTGCAGGGGAATTTCTGTAAAGTTCTTTTGAAGAAAGAGCCATAGCGGCTTTCAGTAGACCAAGACCATGCAGTCCCTGCCGACAGTACCTACACACGTATGAGGATCAGTCATAGTGTGGCTCTACTACCGTAGGTACTTATAGCTAGCTGTCACCATAGGGAAAAAATTGATTTTATTTACAAGAAAAAACTGAGTAAGTAGTACCTACCTACTTACTTACCACTGTAAGTTAAAAAAATATATAGGTACCTAAAGCTTGCTAAATACCTACTTACTTATTACTTAGCAGCTCATGATTTTTATCAAGGCTTTGAAGTATTAATTTCCTTTGAGATATCTAAATGTAATAAGAAATTGAACTTTTTCAATCATCCTGTTTATGTTATGGCGCATGTGGTGGCATGGCGGGCGAGTGCAGCGCTATTGTACCCTCATGAGCAGATTACTATAATCATTGCGCACGTAATGTGGTAAATGATAAGGTGTGCTCTAGAGCTCCAAACATATGCTTTTGTAACTCATTCGTTCCAGTAGGGCACCCACAACGGCGTCCACCGGACCACCGCTTCCAATCCGCGCCTGATTTGATCAAACAACCCTTAAATGGAGGCTCTATTATCAGAGAACTATCGGTTAATAATCCCAATAATATTGTTTAACAAGTGTTATCTATCTAGTAACTACCTAAGTAAAATTATAATTTGACACCGACACGGTCCACATTATTTATTTTCCACTGCGTTTAATTTTTCTAGTCGGTTGTGGTGAAATTAATAATTTAAATACCCAATAGGTTTTATTTTTGTATATTTGAAACACAACTTAGATATGGTTTATGTGTGAATTATTGGAAACAAACAATATAATAAGTCTTAGAAGATCGTGTAAGCCGTGTAGTTGAGTATTTCTGGTCGCTATCTAAAAATAGTAGCGCTCTATTTTCAACTGCAGCCGTAACTCCACGTATTTACCTACCGTAGCATCCGATATCCTGAGCAAATTGCTCCAATCACTTCTAATTACAACAGTAATGCTAGACCAGCATTGCTCGCAGCTACCTACGGCCTATAGGTAGGTGTAGACTCGCAGATCAATCGGTGGGATCGGCTCATTATGCAGCATCCATGAGCGCAGACGCGGCCTGTCATTACAGCAAATGGAGGCAAATTGCGCACATCTAACGCACTGCCGCCGCCGAACTGTCGGTAATGCCGACTGCCGGTAAAAGCGTGAACTCGAATCGTTTGGGTATTAGCCTGTATGGTAATGAGGATTCAGGCCTACGGTGCCTAGATGTGTAAGCAGGCTTTGAAATGATTTGCACGTAATGCCACCCTTTTGTTGCAACATAGACTAAGGTCCCATTTCACCGGACACCTTTCCTGAGTAGTAACTACTGATCATCACTTCTTACCAAATAAATAAAAAAAATAGAACAAAATTAGTCTGACATTAACTTTCAAGACATTTATCGGAAACTTATTCAAAGGTGATGAAATTGGCCCTTAGTTTTATATACCCAATTTTATCAGTTATGTACACAGATAGATAGGCAAATATTCAAATAAATAGGATGGTCTAATAGGCCTACCTAGGCAGACTAGGCATTGACAAATACTTATGCTATTGTAGATAACATTCACTATGTGATTACAAAACAATATTCGTACGAATAGTCTTTGGGTACAATTGTTTTGAAAACAAACTAAGAAGATATTTTTGAAGTGGTCGAATTTGCTCCTACTCTTGAGTACTTAGGTATGCACAGAATATTACAGAATATTAGGCAATGCGATGGTATTTAAACCCTTGCATTGCCTAACTTAATTGTGTTCAGGTTAAGGCGTAATGTAGGCAGTGAAATTACCGAGTACCTATATCACAGAGAATTTCATAGAAAACCCCAATAACATGCTCGAACCAAGAATCGAGTCCAGGACCTTGAGCGTAGCGTTACGACAACTAAATGAGGCATTTTTGTGTTAATCAATCTTCATAAATATGTTAACCTATGTGTAACTGTATAAGCTAAGGAAGACACTTAGGTAACTACCAATTATAACTCCTTCAAGAAAATCATCTAATTGTCACCGGTCTATTATTTGTGGTAATTTGCGTAATAACCAGTGCCCTTGTGCCGGTAAATGCTACTTATGCTCGTATGTATGTACTCACGATAATGTTCCTGTATTGCTACATACATATCTACATACACCATAATGTATGTATGTATAATCAGAAAATTATCTTGCCTATATACTTAGCAAATGACCAAATATTTGTCGGAAATGCGAACACCCTAAAAACTAATTAAATTTAAAAAAGTATCTACCTCAGTATAATTTTCGTAGCCTGCTACCCCAGGGTCTACGGCGTAGGTGCTCTATTATTCATGGATAGCAATATTTTCAAATTCTAATCATAAAGAACTTAAAAAAGGAAATTCGGAAACAAAAACTACACTGTAAGTACTAAAAAAATTTAAGTCTTATTGTTGAATGGGAGAAAACTATTTATATACTTTTGTCTGTATTTGGTAACATTATAAACGACGTGTCTTCCAATCGGAATTACAAACTTGTTCAGCCTGCAGTTGCAGTCTGCCGTGCGGTTCGGAATTGAACCATAAGATTTTTGGGACTGATGATGTCACGCTGTTGGATTTCAAAAGAATCCGGTTGGCTGACGGTTATGTAACAAGTAGATACGTAATTTTATTTATTTTATTTATTTATTTATTTATTCTTTATTATCAGGTAACTAAGACCCATAGAAAACAATACACAAATACAAACTATAATTAATAAACTAATACATATAGTATAAACTATAATAATATCTATTGACTACGTAGTGTCGGCGACGTAGTATGTTCCGTGGTGTCATGTAGCCTTCCGCGAAAACGCCGATACACGACACCCTTCGGCCAAAATTCTTCTTTTAGGAAGGTCTCTAAATGGCTATTCGGGACTCGCACCACAAAAGATTTAAAGTTCACTTTGTGTCGCGAATCCAATTTTTCAACCCTCACGGTGAAGTTAGTTTTGACTCTAAAATACTCCACGATTTCTTGTAATATATAAATGTATTTACGAAACGTCATGACCGTTCCTTCGTGATGTCAAAAGAAGTGATTATCTTTGATGCAAATAACGTAAAGTTAATATGCAGTTTGCAGTACCGCTAGTAGGTAGATATATAATGTTATACAGGTTCTCGTAACAGTGGAATTACTCGCATCAGGGCCCGCTGTAACGAGCGAAATGACATCAAAAATGAAAATTATTTTTAATCGTGTCCAATTGGCGTGCGGCGTGACGAGATCTAACCACTGGGCCGATGCTAGCCAAGCGTGGCCTTAATTAAACGGTAGCTCTGACACAACTATGCTCTGACCATATTCCTGTAGGTACTTTCTGTGTTTTAGTGTAGGTACAAAATGTGGTATTAAACGAGCTACAAAGCCGGGCTTCCAATGCCCTGCGCAACTAAGCCACAGTCTTGATTAAGCCTAGTTGGCTAATTTCCATTCAGTATACTTAACGGAAAGGTTCGAATTCTAGTGACATATAGTTATAAATAAAAAATGCTTTTAATTTTTTTTAACGTTATTGGTATAATAAGAAAGTCCTATGACCCTACAATTTTAAACTGATAACTGATTCAATCGGTAACTCACCCTCTGACTCACTCTCTCAATATTATTGTAGATCCTCTTCTTAAAATCTAATAGGTATCACCACAAAATGCTCTGATTGTAGTACCTACTTATCCATATCTCGATATGTTTCCTAATATCGCTGTGGGTGCACAATTAGTAACACCTCTTCCTAAACCTTAGAGGAGTAGAGGAGCGATGGTTGTGCGATGATGGTGACACACTTCAACACATAAACATAACATTGTTAATGTGTAGCAGTGTCTACGTACCTGGTTGGTATAATACATAGGTTAAATGGTTATACCGTGACATTTAAACTTAATAATCTCAGTAAGTACCACTTATTTGAAAGCCTGCAGCGATCTTAAACCTTAAACGGTGGATGCCAATTTGTAACTGAGTAGGTACACTATTATCGAGTTGGAATCCTGAATAAAGTAACCAAACCAATACATGATATCTAACTACTATAAGTATCGCGTGGGTACTTATGATTATCATGAAATTCTATAAGTACCTAGTAAGAAGCCTTGTTGCTCTGTGGTATCGATGTAGAGTTACTCGAAGTAAGTATTCGAAAACTTTTCTATCCCCATCAGTTCTAGGAGCAATTCTGCACTGCATCATCAGCCGCTTTTGCAGTAGGTATTCTAGGTATGATTGACTGCACCATGCAGCTACCTACTACAGTACTACTACACATCAATCCGTTCCTGTCTAACGTAAGTTTTTAAATTGTATTTCCAGAAGCGGAGGTACTTAGGATGTTAGTCAGAGTGGTCTAGCAGCACAAACAGATAGGATTAAAAAGTAAAAACTCTTAAGTACCGTATCAAAAGCAAGAAATAGGGATACCTATATTACTACCTAACTATTTCATACAAAGTTTTTAATAATGTTCTAATAGGTACTTACACTATATTTCCATTGTCGTAAAAGGAAAGCTCAGTATGGGTGTACCTACCTAAGTAGGTATAACTTACTGAGAATCCTTTCGTAATGAGTCAATCTATGATAAGCTCTGTACTATCATAATTTGTAAACAATCACTATTTATATAATAGCGAAGTAAGACCTGGTACATAGTTACTTTACAATTAACTTGATCAGTAAGGCGCTCTTAAGTCCTATAAATGACGCATAATTGACTAATATGTGTATAATTCATATACCTATACGATTGCTACTAGAAAGTACCATCAAAGTAATTTACTTACATCGTTCATATACTTACCTAGCGGACTTCACCAAGTTTTGACTGCCCAGCCTAACCATATAAGGTAAACGTCCCTATTTCCGGCAGTGTCCCAGTACCCGGTAACCAGTCAGTTTTTTTTGTTTTCTACCTTCCTATCAATAACAAATTAAAGTTTGTAAGCAGTAACACATTCTTGCTAATATTTTGTACCGTTATAATAGCAAAACTGACCAAAAAGTTTAATGGTAGCAAAACTGTGCAACAACAAAAGTGTGCTCTGCGAAAATATTAAAAAAAATCTAAGTTCTGTCCCTGAACTATGAGATCACCCCTTCATATTGTTGAGCTTGCCATGCTGCTACGGATGACCATACGGTAAAGGGGTTAATTTATTAAAATATTTAAGTAAACTATATATCGATATAACCTATAAAATAAGATGAATCTAATTGAAAAGTATTTATTTTTGCATGTCACATCTATTGGTACACACTAATCCCGACCTGACCTAATACCCGGCATTTTTTGCCGGATATTGGTACACACAATGACCATTGTACCGATACCCGTTATTGTATCCTTATTGCCTTGGAATAGGTCTCATTTTCCTTTGATACTGGGGTATAAAGGTCTGCCGGGTACTACAATGTATATTAACAGTTGCATAATGATTCTTATTACCTTAAATTAGGACCTACTTTCCTTTGACTTCATTTTAAAACTGTACTTTATTTTAAAACCATGTGGATTTAATTGGTTTGTTCGTTTTTCTGTATTCTTTCTAATCATTACGCCTATAACAACTATATTCCATGTACTTACCACGCCATGCGGCATACCGCTGTACACTGGGACCCTTTCGTACAAGGTAGTGCTACAAACTGAAATTTTAAAATGGGGGTATTTTAATAAAGACTCAGCTGAAGGTCGTCTTAGAGGGGCTTGTGGCTAACTTATAACTACGCTGATCAATCGATAAGCTACGCTTGCCGCGGTCAGTTCATGGATGGGTGACCATTCTTAACATATCGAAACCCCTCCGTGCCTCGGAGCGCACGCAAAGCCGAACACCTATAAGTACTCACTCCAAAGAGCGGGGAAACAGCGACGCGAACTAGGGAAAGGATGCTACAAGAAGCGGCTGGACTTAATCTTTGTCTTCTCAATCAGGGATCTGTCGCAACATGCGTCCGATTTTAGCCGTACAGCTGTATGGCTTCCAGCAGCCGTCTGGGATGATGCGTGACAGATGCCTGACAAGGCGCCCTGCAACAATTCTCGCAAATGCCGTTTGAACGCCTCATTAAGAAGGCATATGGGACGATACGAGGCCTTCTTTTTTATTTCTAGCTGGAGTGGAACATACTATGATGAAGGAAGCTTATCAATAACTGTGTAGTGGTTATTTACTATCAACATAACATAAGGTTCAGAACAAACACAGCCGGCAACCATGCCCGACCTGGAATTCCATCAGGGCCTAGCACTGCGTTGCGGACCCTCAGGCCGCTTACAGTTCAGTCCAGCTCCATTTCTGTCACTTCTAGCTCGTTAAACCAGTCTGACGCGAATTTTAAGGGTAATGGGTGATCTTCCTGAACTGTTAGAAAGAACGTATTAACAAGTCTGCCCAACAAGTCCGGGTCAAGGGTTTCTGTAAGTGGGAGGACCCAAGGACGCAGTTTGCCCATGACCACTTTATATGATTTCCCCCATGGATCTAGTCCAGTCCCTCAATAAGATCTAACCAAGGTCGAGACCTAGCTTCTGCAAAGTCCTTTTGGAGCATCTTTGTGGCTGCCCAGTATGCCACATAAGTCAGGTTTATCTCGTCGGTTGTAGCTCGACGTCGCCGCCGGGTGCGCGAATACCGCCCGCTATCAAGACCTTAAGCATACTTGTCTCAGCTGTGTCTTCTGACCACCAATACACTGACCGAAGCTTTGCGCACCTTACCCTAAGCATCGATGTATTGCATTACTTCCTATACCAGGCTGCGTCCACTTCCGGATCGGGCAGGATACATTCGGTGGTCGATTCGGCATTGCAGGGTCTATTGTTTCAATTGATCAGGACTGGATCAGGATATCGAAAATGATAACGGTAGTTGGATAATGTGACCACCTCCTACGCTACTTTCTCTCGTCTCGCTCATGATAAATCGAATCCCCTTGCCATCGGACGCATGTTGCGACAGATCCCTGATTGAGAAGACAAAGATTAAGTCCAGCCGCTTCTTGTAGCATCCTTTCCCTAGTTCGCGTCGCTGTTTCCCCGCTCTTTGGAGTGAGTACTTATAGGTGTTCGGCTTTGCGTGCGCTCCGAGGCACGGAGGGGTTTCGATGTGTTAAGAATGGTCACCCATCCATGAACTGACCGCGGCAAGCGTAGCTTATCGGTTGATCAGCGTAGTTATAAGTTAGCCACAAGCCCCTCTAAGACGACCTTCAGCTGAGTCTTTATTAAAATACCCCCATTTTAAAATTTCAGTTTGTAGCACTACCTTGTACGAAAGGGTCCCAGTGTACAACGGTATGCCGCATGGCGTGGTAAGTACATGGAATATAGTTGTTATAGGCGTAATCGATTAGAAAGAATACAGAAAAACGAACAAACCAATTAAATCCACGTGGTTTTAAAATAAACTACCATTAAGATAAGGTTTCGCTCAAGGTCAAAAATAAAATGACCTAGGTCATTCATGTAAAAAATTATCGCGCAGTGTATTGCTAAAAACGCGATTATAACACTCCGCGGTGAATATTATCGCACGCGCGATCCAAAATAAATGAAATATTGATTTTTTAATTATAAATCTAATTTGGCTACATAGAAATAATGTTTTTTTACACGTTGAAGTAAAAAAAACAGCAGAAAAAATTGAAATTTGATGAAAAAAGTTACGGAAAACTTCAACGCAGGGGGGTCCAGAATCGTGTACTGAATCATGGTATTCGGATGTGCGTCGATGTCCCTTCCACCTACAAGGTACTTCCCAAGTAAATTCAATAAATATAACTTTAAGTACTTTTAAAAAATAATTGATTTAAAATTATAGGCAAGTCCAATCTATAGAAATTTATAAAAAAAAAATTGATGGTTACAATTTATACCTATAAGTAATTAAAAAAATGCAATAATAAAACTTATTTCTGTGAACCTTAACGTCAAGCAATAGAGTTCATATTCGCGGTGAAAAATACCGGATTCTGGGACAGTAAAACGATTACTGGTACAAATCTACCGGATACTGGTACAAATGGCCCTTTTTAATTATTTTGTTGTATTATGGTATATTAACGTTTATATTCACTTAAAAAAAAGTAATCACAAAGGACTAGAATAAATTACCTATCCATACATGTAAATATCATTGTTGTAAGTCTACTGGTTTTAGCACAGCAGACCTGCAAAGTCGGCGAAGTTCAAAACTTAACGGTTATTGGGACGTTTACCTTAATCACTACTGAAATATTTCACTCCACTTACAGTAATATCGCGCATTAAGTCGCTATTGTGTGTAATTACCTTAGTTGAAACAATACAAAATAATAAAAGCGAATCGGGCGCTGGCTATTTGCATTTCCGATGGACGGTGGTCGTGCGGCAGGTGTTTTTTCTTTCTCGCGGCCCGACGTTGCAGGCGCTAGAGCGAGAGCTCGACCACTCTCTTGTACCGTTCTGTTTCTGCTTGCCTCATACGAAATTATTATTTTGATTACGTTTAATTTGCATACGGCCTGCGGAGCGGTCGCCCCGGGGCCGCGGGCCAGTGCGCTGCCCTGCGTCGTTACGACCCCTGTACTTTTCTGTAATGTTTTCGCCATTTTCAACAAAATTCCTCACAAATCATATAATTTCAGGTATCATCATGGTTATTACGAAGAAGCGCCCGTAGTGCTCGTACCTCTGTAATAGGTCGATCGATGCTCAAATTCTTGATAACTACGAGTAATCAACATAGAACCAGCCCCGGCAGGCTTAATGATGCGTCGGCTTCAATTATTGGTAATATCAGACGTTTAAACGTTCTTAGGAAGCTGACTGGTGGGTTCGGTGGGATGGTAGGACCGCTTATTTATTCCTAAGGTCACATTTCTTAAACGACTGTCTGCAGGCATGACATTTACGTAAAGCCCCATGCTATCAATCTTCCTAGGATTTGTAACTGCCAGCTAGGCAGCTACAGATAAGTAATACGAAACCAGTGGGCAATTCTTTGGATTGTGCAATTAAATTGCAAATGTGAAATCCATGAAATGAACACAAATCTCACTGAAATAACATAAAATTGAAATTGTGTGCATTAAGGAATTTACTTAGCGAAACACATAATAAAACATGTCGGGTGGCTACTGTACGGCGCACACGCATTGGCGTGGGCTGGTCCAATCGCCGCTCGGGACACGCCCACATGCGCACAATCTACTTTATTCTCACTTGTTATATAATCCACGTATCTTGCCTTCAAAGTTCTAACAAAGTTTGTGTACTAAGCATTTTGCTTGTTCTCAAAATACTTAAGTACCTTGTTTCAAATGAATTTTCGTGGGTAGTTCTTGATAATTACCCATACCTTTGGGCTAGTATGCATCCAAAACCTAAAGCCTAGGCCACCTAAGCTGTTTAAGCAATACTTTAAATTAGGAAAAAAACCAAGTGATGTTGTGTCAATCAAAGGTAATAAAGGATTTATAAAACACAAATTGATAATTTTATGAATCGAGGTTTAGAAACTTCTGTAATGTACTTAAAGCAGGCCGGCACCAATATAAAACACTCCAAGTAGGTAGGTATTTTTGTAGCTAAAGGCTTGCCCGGACTTCATTCTTTAATTGGAAAATAGACGTAAAAGTAGAGTTACTGACCAACAATAACTTTTACAAAACTGTAACGTATCATTTTGAGACAATTGGTTGATCGATGGCTGTCGGCGGTATTCCTATTGGGCTTTTCATCGACTTTGATATCCGGGACATTGTGAGGCTGCAACCTAATGAAATAATCAGGCCCCGCGGCGGGCGGCGGTCGCGATCACAGTGATTACGGGACGAGCGGTGAGCGTAGCGGGCAGCGGGACGGAGAAACTGTTGCAAATTGATTCGATGCTACAGGCACTGCGCACTGCGACTGCACAGCACCTGACCATCTACTTCACATTGGTATGTATTGGCAATTCCACAATTCAGATCTCCTTGAGTAAAAGAAGAGAGTTTTTCTTTATGACGTCAATTTTCCTTTACGATGCTTTATGTAACGGTAGATTCTATACAGAATATTGCAGCGAAGCTACTACCTAGGTACGTGTGAACCTATACTGTTACGTTTTTAAATAATAACTGCATACATAAATTGTTTGCTTTAGGAGTCAGGTTTTACCGAAGAATATTCGAAGCAGGTAAAAGTAAAAAGCAAATTTTACCTATATTATATATTATGACTGTTGATGTACCTAGTTGGAATTTAATAAAACTCGCCAACTTTCAAATAAAATTATTAAACAGTACCTAGATAATGTTATCGTATACTTATAAGGACAGTATAACAATCTACATAGATGTCCTCGTCCTCGTCAAAATCAAAAGATTGAAATCTATTTGATTATACTTCTACTTCTAATTATACGACCATAAGTAAAATATAAAAGTAGATACGTACTTCTAGGCTACTTATAGAAACAGTCGATTTGAGAATGGTAAAAGAAAAGCGAAGGTATAAACAATTGTAAGCTCCTATATACTTAATGAAATATTTTCCAGCAAACTGTAGTTACCTACTGCGGAATAAATACAGTATCGAACCGATACTCTGTTATTATTGTTTTAAAATTTTAATTCCGAATGTCACAACACTACGTTAGGTGCTGCATAAAAAAACGGTAATTTTCACACCGTATGCATTTAGGTATTATATCCAGGTATGTCGGACATAATGGGCTCTAATAGCATTAAATTTTCCATGCAGCTATGGGATTTTTTTCATTGTCCTACCAACTGTTGTTGTCTATGCATAATAGGAGGCCGCGATAAGATTATAGAGCGGGTGTTTGCGGTGATACCTGTGTTTCCGTGGGACTGTAACGGGAATGCATTAACAAAAGACTTCGCTTGATTGAGGCCGTAGTCGTACTCTAACATTTTCTGTAGGAAAATGACAAAGAAACGTCGACAATTTTTGCAACGATTTCTTTGTAAACACCATTGACGTCGAGGTTTCATAGAATAATATACTAGTTTGATCGGAAAGAGTTTCGAAATTGCAGTGACGTTCAATAGAATTAAAGTTTCAATGAAAATTGCTAGTTCCTTTGAGGTTAGATGTGCCTATAGGCTATAGGTAGGTACTTCAAACGTGATTTAATACTTAAGGTAGGTAGGTACGGAAATTGCTATCAATGTTATTATTAACTAAACGAAATGTTTGCTTCACTATCATCAAAATATTTTGGGAGGCGCTTTTAGTCTGTCCAAATGCCTACTACTACTACCTACTTAATAATATTTTGTAAATGGCATCACCGATAGTGAACCCTAAATTATTCGGAGTTTTCGACTAGTCGGTAGTCCATGTGCAGGTAAGAATACTTATTAAATGTAAGATCCTTAGATAAAACTAATAATACCTGCCATTCATCCAATAAGTCCGACTTTTTGTTGAATTATCGTAATTTAAAAAGTCATTAATGAAAGAAAATGCATTTGGCAGGAGATAGACCCACCCGCCCGGGACGCCGTTGAGTCCCTTTGTCCGATAATAACATGCTACGAGAGACCGCATCAAAGTAAATGCGACATAAAACTTTATTTTATTACTCTAAATTGTCTCAAATTTGACAAAGATTGTATCATAATTAACATAGTTGGAGAAATGAAATGTTCGTGTGGGGAGCGGCTGTTGATATCTACTACTTAGGTACACCAATTAAGGACGATCCCTCTTTGTAAATTTGGGGACACCTGGCTTCTTGTTACTTGACATAGCATAGGTACCAATGTATCTTTCATCACGCCTATTCCCCGAAGGGTTACGCAGAAGTGTACCTAGGCTGCTAAGTAATTTGATCTGCGAATTTCATAGGAAAACCTGAGCGGAGAACACTGGACCAACGAGGCAATCTACTTGCAATCTTGTAATATTAAGTATATTGTGTTGGTGTATTTATTTATTCTTCACGCGTCGATTTCCCCTTTCCAAGACTTTTTTCCTTAGCCTTACATTGTTATAAAATTGTATACCTAGGTAATTAATGTAGATCGGCACCTAGTTATAGAAAAGTACTACTAATCTCACGATCACGACGAGGAAATAAGCTGATAGAAGGAACAACTTGGCTTTAATTTCCTGAGTTTAGATTGGTCATTTGGTTTCACTATTCCTTTATTTAAAAATCTTATGAGATTGCATTTTTTTTTTCTATTCTCTCCTTTATTATCTGCTTTATTTTTACCCGACTGCTGAAGGAGGGTTATTAGAAGATACCCAATTACCTTGGTAGGTAAATAGCATCTTTTTGGCTTTGCCCTCGTATTTAAGTTTATTTTTTTGTACTTTTAACGTTGCACGTTTAAACGTTAAAGTTGTAAGATGTAGGAATGTTTTTTTGTAAATAAATAATATTATATCATTTTAGGAATAAACTTAGATTTCACAAAACTTCTTACAAATAACTTTATAACTTAAATTATCATAAGCAATGGTAAAATAATACGTAACGGCTGTATTTTTATGAGTAGGTAAGTAAGTAGTTATTACGAAATCCTACTATGTTAGTAAGTTTTTTTTTATTTGACATTAACGCATGCTAAACATTTTAAAGACAAGTAAGTAGGTATAAATATAAAAATACCTTTTGGCCTGTTGAGCATTACATTACGAATCAGATATTATGATGGGTACGTAAGATCATGAAATGGGTGCCTTTGTAGGTAATAACAAGGCTACTTACAGTTCTCGACAAACTTATTGTCCGCTTGAAGTTGGCACGAGCTAACTTCAACCCAGCCGCAATAATCGGAGAAAGAAAAATATTTGACTATAACAAATAAAAACGAAAGCTCAAGTCGTAGGCTGTCGTTTTTATCAGTTTAATGCAATATATTTCTCTCCGATTTTTACGACCGGGTTGAAGTTAGCTCGTGCCCACTTTAAGCCGGATAAGATAAGACCGGATAAGATTGGCGATAACATAGCTTTCTATTTAAACTCAGTTCCTGACTTCCAAGATACAGGTATTTGTACCTAGTTTGGAAGTCAGGAGTTCATTTAGTTTTAAGCAGTCAACTGTCATAGAATTAGGACCCCACAAATGTATTAGGCTTTATATTTAAGTAAACGTTGTATTCCATTATTTCATTCCAATTATAACATTATCTACATAATTGTGTAAAGTTTTTAAAGGACCAACTCACTGTCGAATTCTTCACAAATTGTGTTTTCGTTTTCAGCATTAATTAAGAATTTTAGTTACTTACGTTGGGCAATAAATACTTATGGTTGCCTCGCAGAAATTGCAGTTAGCGATAAAGTTAGGCATTGTGTAGAATCATCCTATCTTGTGTAGAATAATATTTCGTCCTGTCATGCAGGTCGTGTTGAATGTTTTGTGATTCCATGGCAAGTAAGTAAAGGAAGGTGCGGTTTATAGTTGGTTGGTTGTTATGGTAAGTATGTGTCCGACACGCAGGTCTTGCTTTGTTTACATTCAAATATGTATATAGGTAAATAAAATAAAGAAAATAACACATAATAATCACATAAATTAAAACTATATTTACATCCAAAACTGCAGCTGAATTCATAATTACTTAGTTTTTATTCTGAATTAGTTCTGCCATCAATCAATCAAAATAGTTTTATTTTCACATAGACCTTATACAGGCACTTATGAAATATCGAAACTAGGTGCACAACTGCACGGTTCCAAGTTAGTCGTTTCCTATGGAGAAGAACCGACTAGAAACTCCGTGGTTACTCTTTTTAATTTTTGTTTTCTTTTATAATGACATCTGATACAATAATAAATGGATACTTACACGAGTACGAGAAAAAAATCTAGAAACGTTTAAAATATAAATAAAATACAGCTAGCTGTATTTTATAGAAGACTAAACTAAAGAGTTTTCCCAAAATTATTATATAAAGCAACTGGCAATATTTCACTAGGGTACTGTAATTATTACAGGCAAGAAGAGTAAGTATCAAGTAAAAACAATAAAGATTTAAAATATAAAAAAAAGCAATTTGAAAATACCATGCTGCTACTCTCCGCTAGATGGCTCTTTCTTAATATGTATAAAAAAGCAGGTCCAATTCATATAAATTGAAAATGTTAACTTTTACTTCTGTGTTTTACTTCTTATATTATAATTTAATAATAGTTATATTTCATTTTCTGAAATAGTATTGATTAAATTAATTAAATGCTGAAATATGTAACATTCGTACTACGAGACTTTCAAATTAAGTACCTCTAGATAGGTTTTACCTCAACAACGTAAAACGGATATTTTAATCACTAATTAACGAATGATATTAATATATTAGATTTTAAGTACTGTTATCTGTGGGTGTGGACGAAACATGCCATTGTTCTTTTAAAATTTGTGTAAAAAAGTTGGGGTGATCCGCCTCAAAACGATTCATACATTTGTATTCATCACCATCCATCCTTCTGTGTTGGTGTGGAACCGAACTGTTGCGTGACACGCTATCGATGCGGTGACATAGAACCGCAGCAACGTATAATTCCAATTACCGTTAATAAATTGTGGTCGATAACGTTTCGCTTGTGGGTTTTGCTTAATCGGACTATAAAATACCAACATAAGTGGCTGTCTTAATAAGTCAGAACATTTCGGAAGCTCTCTTTCTCTTGATACACAAATTAGACAACCTAATTATTTCTATTTTTGGGAATAGGTAACCTATTTAAAATTTTGATGGCGCGATTTGACCATTCAGTTCATTGCAATCTTAGTCGCGTGCATTAAAGTCGTAACATTTTTGAATAATGCTGATAATTTAGGCTGCAGTAGCAGCAGTGACGCGTGTTCCACAAAGAGCAGCAGCTGAGGGGGCGGTTGGGGCGGCACGGACCCGCCTCGCCGATTGTTGCCCGCGAATAAAGAACACTAACCAACATCCCCGTAGAAATTCATTTCGTTATGCTTTTTATTCCCAATAATAATCACCCGAGGCGAACACCACCCACTCTTTAGGTACGTAATTTCTGTTTTTGTGTGAATAATTAAACATGTTTTCTTGCACTACAACTTCTACATAAATAGAATGCATGGGCATATTTTATAAGTGATGCAGATAAATAAGTCGGTAGCAACAAAGTGTTTGAAACGTCATCGCATGTAATACACGATGTAAAATCGTTCCCGCAATAAAACTGTGAGCGTATTTCACAAAGCTCCATAAATAATGGTCAATATGTCGAGCGGTATTGTCGATGCTGACAAATTGCCCCTCTCGGTCGCCGCCGCATTGTTGGCTACCGAAGCAGCGTGGTACACTTTTGTCATCTCTCCCCGCACAATGCCTCACGAATCTTCGGAATGACTTTTGTCAGCTATCATTTTCACTTCTACCTTCGACAGAATTGCAAATCGGTTTTATTATGTCCCGTGGGCCGTGATTCTTCGTTATACGATTTCATGATATGATAAATGGGAATTTTTGTCTTGAAACGTTTGAAGCCGATAAAGGTTTAGTGTATTGTGTGGAATTCATGAATGAAATTTCGAAAAGAAGGCAAATAAAATTGATTGCTAAGTATAATGCTAAAGCAAAATGGTGCCTATATAAAAAAGTATTAAGAATGCTGTTGTTACTGCAAAATGATACAAAAAATACAATTATTTACAAAACTGGAATACTGGATTAAACTAAACTTTATACAATGAAAACAACCCCCAATAATTTTTGATAGCCTATGTGAGTTTAACCTTCAATACCTAAATGTTATTTTATTTTAAACAATACTCCTTTACTTAATCAAAGGTTCCATTTTTCCCATCTTCATAATTACAGATGTGGTCAACTTAATAAAATTCTACCATCTACAGGTTTATTTTATTCATCAAGAATACATTTACCTATATTTAGTATTTACCTTTTAAAGCGGGTGTGAACCGTGTCCCCGGCACTCCCTCCAAACTTACACATATTTGCTTTAAAATCGAACTACACAATAACATTATTGTTCCCTAACAAAAGCAAATTACTGTGAAAATGAAATAAAAACCCTCTCTTCATCCCCTACTATTAAGAGATGATGTAGCGATACTCTGCGCAAACGCAACCGTGAATGTTCCTCGATTCGATTTGCCGTATTATTGTGACCCCAAAGCGTTACATTTAAAAGTGGACCGTATTACCATCCTGTAAGCTTTTAAAATTCGTTGATTTAGTTTGTCAGTTTTGTAATACTGGAATACAATCTAAAGTAACCGTGACGGGTGAATAGGGTATAAAAAACTCGTAAATCAAAGTCAAAAAGGCATAGAGAATGGGCAGAGCGGCGGTCGCGAGTTGTATGTCACCAGCTGCGTGGATCGCGGGCTCGGCGACATTGTTCGTTAGTTCCCATCAATAATGAGGGTAATTTTCGACATTTTGTCACATTAGTGAGACGTATTGAACTATTGTTGCTGTTGTTTGGACGAATACTACTTATTTTATAGCGCAAATAATAAACTTAACACTGTAAGAAGGTAGCCTTATTCATAAATGAAACATGTTATTAGCAATTCTTTGATCTTTCTTAATTGGTAATCTTTATTATTTTATGAATAATTGAAAAAATGGCCTTTATTATGTACTTAGATATCTATTGTAAAAGATCGAGATAGGTAGATGGATAGGCAATGTACTCATTCTTAGCTGGTAATATTTATGTTTTTCTGTTCTTTTTCATTTAGCTTTTTCCGCTTTGTACACTAAGGCTTATATTCAGAGACGATTTTAAGCATAAATTTAGGCTTCCGTATGTCACAAGTTCAGTAAGCTTTGTTTCAACAGTAAGTATAACCTAAACGAAAGGTATATACATCGTAAAAATATACTTATATCAATATACATGCTCAATAGAACCACTTACTTACCTGACAAACTACTAAGATCACAAATAAAGAACAAAACTGACACTAAGGCTGAGATTCAGAGAAGAGACTCAGCATGAACTTACGCTTCCGTATGTCAAATTGTAATACAAATTTGACATACGGAAGCCTTACTTTACGCTGAGCATCGTCTCTGAATGTTAGCCTAAATATTTGTAGATCCAATGGGACATCCCTATGGTCAATAGTGGCAGTAGTTAACTATATAAAGCCCAGCAGGACTCATGTTTGTCCATGTACCTATTGTCTGCAGCTGGTTTGTTTGATGTTCAAATTTTTTGCGTGTGTGTTTATTTGTGCAAACACTTTGAAGCTATGAAAGTCTATGAATCTGTCAATATTTAACTTGAGTTATTTATTTTGCGATAGTTAGACAAACCATACTTATTCTGTAGTTGTAATAAGTATCATCTGTTGTTTGGTTTATTGTTATGTAATAAAAGAGTTTAATTTTATATAGGTACATACTTTTTATTAGAGCTTTAATAGAAAAAATCTTTGATAGAAAATTTAAACTCCTTAACTTAGCCACAACTAAGCTTCGAGCACTGTTAAGTTCATTTAAGAACAAATTATTTATTTCTTCAAATGTTGGCGCAAGGAACGACCGCCATTTGCGGTTAGGCAACAAAAATCAAGCTCTAAATTTTATGTCTTCATTACCAAATTGGGTTGTTTCGTGAAACAACTGTTTAATGGGACCACGAAGTATGAATATTTTTAAGTAAATAATAACTGCAAGAAATCATAATGAAATGATTAAATTTTAGTTAGTTCATAATTAAAAAAAATATTGTGTTCCTACATAAATAATATTGGAGTGCCGGTTTTTTTAATCTCAAATTTAAACTTTGATTTTAGTAAATCTAAGTAAGGTGAGTCACAAAATATTATGTAACTAGTTATCTAGGTTTACTCAAATCTCAAACCTGTGTTTCAGGACTTTCAGGCAGATACGTAAGTTTTTTTTTTAAATCTTTAGTTTTGAATAGATGCATGCTCAAGTGTCTCGTGTGTGCCTTACAATGCCTACCTAAGTTGATAATAATTAACCTAGGTACCTAAAAATAATAAATCGTTGATTTTTATATCATTTATTTGTTACAGATTATCTAACTACGATATAGGTACAAGATAAGCAACAAGATTTTTTTAAGTATCTTTTATTACTGTAATTAAATGATATCTCGTCACATAAAACAGGCGAAGCACGTATCTCAAGCATGTGCAGAGTTCGCGTTCGTCGTCGGACAGAGGCGGTTGCGGTCGAAGTCGCGGCCAAGACGCCCCGCGCGCCATCTGCCGTCGCCCTAATTACTTCCTACGCTTTTCAACCCGTCTGTACCCCGCTACCGACTATTGTTACTTACCACCGTTTAATTTTTTAAAAGGTAATTACGTGTTTATAAAGAAATAAGAAAGTAAGCCACACAAAGAGCTCCAACAGTAGAAAGTTTGTGTTCCGGTCGTCGGCAAACTGTCGTGAAAATAGTTTGTTTCTTACCGCAAACTATTTTAATAATAATGAATATCCTGTTCCTTATATTTTTATTATGACGTAAGAATTTTAAAGATTTCCAATTAAATACCACTTTGTCCTGTCAAGTGTCACTGCTAAGCTTTTGCCAAAGCTCGTGTTAGTGTCCCTACTCGCCGCTAGATGGAATTATAATTATATGTTAGAAAAAGCTTTGCTCACCGATGTTTGTTTTGAACCAGCAGATAGCAGACCTTTTATGAAAGCGTTGAGAATATGTAAATGTATCTATTACAAAAATATTGAATAAGTATTCAATTTAGGCACTCCGGAAAGATAAAAGTTTGAGTAGGTTAGTACATAAAGCGTTGCTAGGATATTTTGGAAGGGTTAAAGGTTTCGCAAAAGTAGTTTGAAGATCCTCAGCGAAGTTAATATTAATTGGATCGGCATCATCACTTTAAAACTATACGGTCCTACCTGTCATGGTCGTGTTTTTTTTATTGAATTTACGGCCAGACCTTCAATTACGTTTTAAATCGGTAGTCTGACATACCTAGGTAGGTCGACGATCGGCAGTCGATCTATCGAGCATTTCTCCGCCCTAAAAAAAGTGCCAAGCTGGTACTTTTTAACTCTATAGGAACATTATTTTAAAACTACAAAGCTCTATGTCACAAATCATACAAACTCTACCTATGGTACCTACTTACAATAATAACGGTAATTGGATCCATCAATTTAAATCGTATCAATTATTATCAATATGGCTCGAGTTAATCGATTGGTTATTCAACATGGTTTCAGGGAATTAATATGACTCATGACTCTTATTGCATGGCGCACTTTGCTTTGTCTACATAATGAATACGAAATATTTAATTCAATAACTACTTTTATCGACGATTTGCAAAGTATTAAATATGGAATGCTACGTGACTTCCGATATGCAAATATTGCAATCGACTCGTAGAAAACGTTAGTAACGATAAAACATTTTTTTTTGGTAAGATGTGTAAAATCGTCATAGATCCTCTGACATTTGTAATACATGCGGCAGATTATGTCAGTCTCGTACCGACAAACTCGTAGTCGTGGGCTTATCAGAGTCATGGCCGATGGGTTCATGATATTCGCTATGGACCCCTTCAAACTCGCTAACATAGGCTGCCTCATTATGATTGTAGATATTCACCTCATAACAGTCATCACCCGTACTTACCTATGACATCACTGATCACAGTCGATACAGGGTATGACATACAGGGCAGAGAAAATCATTATTCAAAAATACACTGAAACTATAATGTAAAGATGTAATGAAACTACACTACCTATAGGTAATATAATAACTGATTATACACTGCGGGTAAAGTCTACTAGTAGGTACATAGGGAATACCGAATTTTTCTTCTATTTGAGAAGATACTTGCCATACATAGAGAAGAAGCCTTTACTCAGCAGTGGGTGTTACAGGCTGAGTAGATAGATAGATAGATATATAGATAGTCCGTCTTAAATTTCGTATTCTTTTATTGTTTTAAGTTTTCTAATGGACATAACATAGCCTTATTATATACCTAAGTACTACACAATATTCCAACCCTTTCATTCCACCACTAGGTAGGTTTCTCAGCACGAAAAACAATGCGGTTATTAAATTAACACAAACGACTTCACCTGCAAAGCTTTTAATTACGAACGTCCAAACATTTTAAAGTACCGACGTCTCAACTCCTCTGGAGCGATCTAATTCAATTAATTTATTTTGGTCACCAATTACTGGAACAACGGCGAAGCGACCGAGCGCAGAAAATGCGAACAAAATACGACTATTTATTATTTGTGCATTGTCCCTGGTATAAGGCTGGGCGGCGCCGGAGCACAATGGAGCCCTCCATTATCCAGATAAAACAATAAGCGCTTTATTAAAAAGACATTCAATAATTTATTTTATTCATATTTTATTCGCACCGGACCGGCTCTAAACAAAAGTGTTCAATACAGCACCAGATATAGATGCACAATAACCGCGCGTTTGGTCGTGTTTATTAATTAACCGGATCGCACAGAGGTAAAATTGATAGATTTCGCCTTTTGTTATTTACCTAAAATTTCTGGCTGTATTCAACCCATATTTATTTTATTTTTATTACACCTATGGTTATAGACAGAAATTTATAGGCAGTTGTACCGTTTATCGTTAGTCAGATTGTATGAAGAATAGGAATGGGCGGTGCAGAGCCACACAAACAGCTGAACTATTCAGGGAATGTTTGAATGATTCGGGTCGCGCGCCATCTGTCGAATGTTGATTGAGACATTTTTGCGAAATAGCACCGTAATTACACACTTCCGCATCCGGCAGCGCGTGCGCAGACGTCGACGCTTACGCCCACCGCATTTTCGGATTTGTGTAACTTAACACTTTTAACATAAGTTACTCTTACAACAATAGGTACCTATACGCGTATAAAGTTGCCACAAACTTTTGTTCATATTCATACAAAGTTGCACTTTGTGTTTTCTTTGTATTTCTCACAGAACTTGCGTATTTTGAAATAAACAGGAAGAAATTACTCGTTAAACGATCCCTAACCTATAAGCTCATTCCCGTTATTAATTACGAGTGTATTTAATTGCCTCCATAGACCTAATCAAGGTACGGTGGGTGCGAAATTATTGATAAGCTAAACACCGTAATCTGCTTGCCTTATCTAGTTTACCTTTACCGAAGAAGAAGTGCTAAGATTTCTTTCTTTGCGGTTATAATTAATTGCCTTATAAGGTGGCTAGATTTTCAAGACTAGCTTGTTGCAATATTGTGTTATTGGCCTATGAAATTCTCAAAAGCACCAGCTTAAAGTGGCAATATGTGGCTGCATACCAGGTAACCTTTAGGAATACAGTCGTGATGTGTTTGCGTAATCGTAATACCTACCTAGTACCTAGATATAGGTATAGCAGAATTTATTATACTAGAGATTAGCACGTAACTTTGCCTGCGTTTCTAAGTGAATCTAAAAAAAATCCCATGGAATGTTCTCTTATTGTACTTACAGCAAATCAAATTTTGGTGACATACCGGCAGGACAAAACCATCCAGGAACCCATTGGAATATACTTACATGCAACATTTCAACCACACCGATCCAGCCGTTTAGGAAAAGTTAGGTGACAAACACTCGTACAGAAGAATTGTTTAATAAGATAAGCAGTAGAATATCTATGAGTGGTTTTGGACACATTCCACCTATTGAAAGAAATACTTAAACTTAGTAGATTAGACGGATCTTGATTATGTTTAACACTATCATCAGTTTTTTTTAATGCTGTTGCCGCTACTTTGCCTGTTTGTTAACAACAGCGCTGTCGACGTATAAGATATGTATGTAGGTACATACATACATAATAGTTACGTCGACACGTATATTTTTTTCTCTTACCAATATATTTCGACCTAAGCGACACAAATGCAAGGATCAGCGACAGGAATTCACATAATTAATTAAAGGTCCCGACACCACATAACTGAGTGATTTATATTAGTCCTTTGGAATTTCAGTTTTTGCTCTGACACACGACATTCATTAACAACAGTCACGCTTTAGAAAAAAAAAACTGCCATACGGGCGAACATTTTACAAATTCACTAACAGCGGCGCCTTCGGTCAATTAACGAGATTCGAATAATTTTGAATCTCACTGTAAGTTGTAACGTAAGTAATTGCTACAATAATCTAACACTAGCTTGTGTACAAAAGCCTTTTTCTGATAAAATGATAAAGATAATGAAATCCCTTCAGCGATTTAGTTGTAAATACGTGACACACAGACAGATAGAGTAACTTTCCCATTTATTTAGTAGTTAGTATGGATTTATTTCTGGAATTTGCTTTTCATTTTCCAAGCATTTGATTTATTTTCTTGATCTTGCCCTTGTAAGATATAAAGACGTCTTCTTCATATTATTTAAATTGAAGAAAAATGTGTGAGCACTAAGTATCTATAATAAAACCAATTTTGTGAAATAGAGTGCAATTTAATTGCATTTCATTAAATTTTTTCGAGAGAATACTTATGTAATTACAAAGAAAATACTTATTCTGCTAATGGACTTGCATAACACTTGGACCAAATATTGGAAAACTAAACGAAAACTCGCTATTTATCTGCTCGCTAAGATCTATGAAAGGAATCTTGGGAAAGGATAGTAGCACATTAAAAGTCCCAACTTTCTTTCAATTACATAGAAAGAATGCCAGCGTAGGTTAGAGGTTTAGGATCGTACCCGCCGTTTGATCGGGTGGTTGCGTCTCGGAGCTCGCCGACAAAGCTCAAATTTGCATCCACTTTGTCATTCATGTCGTATCCGCCAACTCATTCCTATTCCGCTTATATCACCGCAGAATGTAGAGCCATGGTAATGAGATTCAGACATTTCCGACTTTCTTTTAAAACTTAATGATGTGTGCAAGCAGGGGTAATGCCAACATTTTATTATTATTATGTATCTGGTTCTCTACAACTGGTATTTACTAAATTATATAGGTACAAGCGAGTCTCATTGGGTATGAAAGTAAAATTAGCATCAATAAACAGCAACACAAAGTAGCTAAGATTACTTTCCAACATCAAAAGAACGAAATAAAGCACAAACTAATAAAGTGACGCAATAGGAGATTGCTTTAATACTTAAAGTCCCCAAACGAGGGCTGATTGAAAAGCTCCCCTAAGCGCCGTCAAATGACAGAGCGGAGTTTTCATTTTACTGAATAGATGCGCTAATTTGCATCATCTTTTTGAATCGCAAACAATACCTCACCCGTGACCTTAATTCTTTCATACTTATTGATGAGTTTGATGACGTCACATTGACAGACGACAGTTATAGACAGTCCTATTCACTGTCTTATAACACAACAATTCTAAGGGCCTGTTTCACAGCTTACTGATAAGTTCCCGTTAAATCACATAGCAATACAAATGTTCATTTTTTTAATTTATCCTGCGGTTAGCGGCTATGCAGAGGTGGTGTAACAGGCCCTAAGAGAGTAAAAATGGGGAAGGTTTGCAAAGGTACCCTACACCTAGCTACTATTATTAACAAAAATTTTTCACGCAAAGGTTTTGTTTACCTATACTTATCCTGATTTTAAATATTTTTTTATTGAGTATAGGTACTCCTGAGATGGTAATGATTTTGGTTGGTGTCTAACCATAACTCTGAAGATAAAGTATGTACCTATTGATTTCCTATTCTAAACTTTAATTATGCGCGATCTTAAGCTCTCGGTGTTAAAGTACAATTTAAACTGAATTGAACAGACAGGGACTGAACCCCCAACAGTAATTTGTTGTCATTATTTTATCACGTCACAAAAAGACGAGTCGGATTCGCGGCAGACGCGTATTTACAAATTTTAAATCCGCACGGGGGCGACGTGTGCGAACTCGACGCCCTCCGACTTTATTAGAGTCGTCAGCACCTCGCCTCTTTATTAACCAGTGTTTGATCTTCGTGTGACGCACGAGGAAATAGATAAATTGTTTGTTTTCGTGTGACGTCAATCGCGACAAAGGGTCGTGTTTGGTGTGTCAAAAGAGTATTTATTTATACCGGAGTGTGTTCTGAATCATTATTTGAACTTCAAATATTAATTTCTTCAGGCGCTCGACTTAGCGTCGTCATTTAAGCGGAACATTAAATGTAAACGAGTCAAGTGAAGGGTTGTTTTCATTTCCGTGATTAGTGCCGGCGCGTTGTGTGGAGATTTAAGGTAAACGTCCCTATTTCCGGCAGTGTCCCAGTACCCGGTAACCAGTCAGTTTTTTTTGTTTTCTACCTTCCTATCAATAACAAATTAAAGTTTGTAAGCAGTAACACATTTTTGCTAATATATTGTACCATTATAATAACAAAACTGACCAAAAACTTTAATGGTAGCAAAACTGTGCAACAACAAAAGTGTGCTCTGCGAAAATATTTAAAAAATTCGAAGTTTTGTCTCTGAACTATGAGATCACCCCTTCGTATTTTTGAGCTTGCCATGCTGCTACGGATGATCATATGGTAAGGGGGTTAATTTATTAAAATATTTAAGTAAACTATATATCGATATAACCTATAAAATTAGATGAATCTAATTGAAAAGTATTTATTTTTGCATGTCACATCTATTGGTACACACTAATCCTGACCTGACCTAATACCCGGCATTTTTTGCCGGATATTGGTGCACACAATGACCATTGTACCGATACCCGTTATTGTATCCTTATTGCCTTGAAATAGGGCTCATTTTCCTTTGATACTGGAGTATAAAGATCTGCCGGGTACTACAACGTAGATTAACAGTTGCATAATGATTCTTATTTCCTTAAATTAGGACTTATTTTCCTTTGACTTTATTTTAAAACTGTACTTTATTTTAAAACCTCGTGGATTTAATTGGTTTGTTCGTTTTTCTGTATTATTTCTAATCGATTACGCCTATAACAACTATATTCCATGTACTTACCACGCCACGCGGCATACCGCTGTACACTTCGTACAAGGTAGTGCTACAAACTGACATTTTAAAATGGGGGTATTTTAATAAAGACTCGGCTGAAGGTCGTCTTAGAGGGGCTTGTGGCTAACTTATAACTACGCTGATCAACCGATAAGCTACGCTTGCCGCGGTCAGTTTATGGATGGGTGACCATTCTTAACACATCGAAACCCCTCCGTGCCTCGGAGAGCACGTAAAGCCGAACACCTATAAGTACTCACTCCAGACAGTGGGGAAACAGCGACGCGAACTAGAGAAAGGATGCTACAAGAAGCGGCTGAACTTAATCTTTTTGTCTTCTCAATCAGGGATCAGTCGCAACATGCGTCCGATGGCAAGGGGACTCGATTTATCATGGGCGAGACCTAATCCGTCCCGTTTAGTGCCTGGGTGGAAAGTAGCGTAGGAGGTGGTCACATTATCCAACTACCGTTATCATTTTCGATGTCCTGATCCAGTCCTGATCAATTGAAACAAGAGACCCTGCAATACCATTAATCCCTGAAGCAGCTCGTCTAAGATTTACTCGTCGCAGCTGCCTTTGTCGCTGCGTGGCCAACAGAATCGAACACCGAATGTATCCTGCCCAATCCGGAAGTGAACGCAGCCTGGTATAGGGAGTAATGCAATACATCGATGCTTAGGGTAAGGTGCGCAAAGCTTCGGTCAGTGTATTGGTGGTCAGAAGACACAGCTGAGACAAGTATGCTTAAGGTCTTGATGGCGGGCGGTATTCGCGCACCCGGCGGCGACGTCGAGCTACAACCGACGAGATAAACCTGACTTATGTGGCATACTGGGCAGCCACAAAGATGCTCCAAAAGGACATTGCAGAAGCTAGGTATCGACCTTGGTTAGATCTTATTGAGGGACTGGACTGCATCCATGGGGGACATCATATAAAGTGGTCATGGGCAAACTGCGTCCTTGGGTCCTCCCACTTACAGAAACCCTTGACCCGGACTTGTTGGGCAGACTTGTTAATACGTTCTTTGTAACAGTTCAGGAAGGTCACCCATTACCTTTGAAATCCGCGTCAGACTGGTTTAACGAGTTAGAACTGACAGAAATGGAGCTGGACTGAACTGTAAGCGGCTTAAGGGTCCGCAACGCAGTGCTAGGCCCTGATGGAATTTCGGGTCGGGCATGGTTGCCGGCTGTATTTGTTCTGAACCTAGGTTATGTGGATAGTAAATAACTGCTACACGGTTATTGATAAGCTTCCTTCATCATAATATGTTCCACTCCAGCTAGAAATAAAAAAGAAGGCCTCATATCGTCCCATATGCCTGCTTGATGAGGCGTTCAAACGGCATTTGAGAGAATTGTTGCAGGGCGCCTTGTCAGGCATCTGTCACGCGTCAGCCCAGACCTAGCTGTACGGCTTCCAGCAGCAGCGCTCTACGGTGAACAACTGGTCACCATCTTATGCGTTCGCTTGCTGTCGGAACAGACAGTGTCTCGGAGTGGAGTAGCGTCGGCGAAAGTTTTGACATCGTCAAAGGCAAAGCACAGCAGGGCCACCGGTGCATTCATCAGAGATCCCGGAGCCCCCTTCATAGTTGACCGTGTGTCTCGTCGGTCTCTTCTTCTTCTATTTAAGAGCTACGCTCTTGTCTTGTCGGTGCAGCGTCTTTCACTGCTCTCTGTTGAGAGCCAACTCCTGGACCTTCTTATACGTCGCGACTTTCAGTTTCTCTTTTATCTGTGTTATGTAGCTCATTCTTGGCCTACCTCTCCCTCTGCTGCCCTCTGTCTTTCCTTCTATGATATTTTTTATGAAGTCGTCGTGGCGTATAAGGTGCCCTATCATTTTTTGTAGAACTTCTTCATTTGTTATTTTCTCTGTCCAACTGATTCCTTCCATCCTTCTCCAGCACCACATCTCAAAGTCTTCTAATCTTTTTATATCTTGTTTACGAGTCCGAAATAACTCTCTGGTTTTCCTTGTGGGAGACGGAGATTATCCAATATCCATGAGGATTTTCACACAGTAAATAAAGGGTAACGAATGCGTTGGGTATATAATTATGCCATTTTTCTGTATGTGTATTAATGCAGATTTAATTGTTCTTGGTATTAGTTAAATACAGGGTGGAAGGGACATCGATGCGCAAACGCCGTGATAAGGTTTCACTCAAGATCAAAAATAAAATGACCTAGGTCATTCATGTAGAAAATGATCGCGCAGTGTATTGCTAAAAACGCGATTATAACGCTCCGCGGTGAATATTATCGCGCGCGGTGAATATAATATTGTTAGGGATTTTATAAAAATAATGTTCAAGACTACCCGCCTATTTTCATAATCACTGTGTTAGAACGTATAATAGGCCTGCCTGAACGTCACTTCGCTCACTTCTGCTCGAGATCTTGGATAGTACAGACGTGCTATGTCCGAACCTTCACCGCTGGTAATTGTGTGAGTTATATCGAATCTCTGTCCGATCGTCGTACGATCATTGTCCGATTGTTGTGTATTTTGCTATGTGTGTCAATGCTAATTAGATCCTGACTATGTAAATTGTTACTTTGGCCTATGGCCCTATTAAATCTTTGTGTTACCAGTGTACTTATATTTTTTATTAATAAATTCTATTTCTGTTCTACAAAAATATAATATTTAAAATAAATGAAATATTGATCTAATTTGGCTAGATAGAAATAATGTTTTTTTACACGTTGAAGTAAAAAAAAACTGCAGAAAATATTGAAAAATTGATGAAAAAAGTTACGGAAAACTTCAACGCAGGGGGGTCTAGAATCGTATTCGGATGTGCGTCGATGTCCCTTCCACCTACAAGGTACTTCCCAAGTAAATTCAATAAATATAACTTTAAGTAATTTTTCAAAAATAATTTCATTCAAAATTATAGGCAAGTCAATGTATAGAAATTTCATAAAAAATATTTGATGGTTACAATTTATACCTATAAGTAATTAATTAATTATTAATATGTTTCAAGTACATATTTAATTAGAAATAATGTCTTTTCTTTGGATACACATAATCCCTATTTTTACCCTATTTATTTTTAATCACAGAAATGCAATAATAAAACATATTTCTGTGAACCTTAACGTCAAGCAATAGAGTTCATATTCGCGGTAAAAATTACCGGATTCTGGGACAGTAAAACGATTACTGGTACAAATCTACCGGATACTGGGACAAATGGCCCTTTTTAATTATTTTGTTGTATTATTGTATATTTACGTTTATATTCATTTAGAAAAAGTAATCACAAAAGACTAGAATAAATTACCTATCCATACATGTAAATATCATTGTTGTAAGTCTACTGGTTTTAGCACAGCAGACCTGCAAAGTCGGCGAAGTTCAAAACTTAATGGTTATTGGGACGTTTACCTTATCACCTCTCGGAACGCGGCGAGTGTCAAATGGCGCGGCGGATGGCGGATATGCCGCGTGTGACGAACCGCTTCACTAAATTAAAACATTTTAACTTGACAGCTACCGTCACGGTTATACTGAATACGTTTTAACGGAGATTTGCCCTTCGGCGAACAGTTGAACGGACGGAATGTTGTTTGCATTTAAATTTATTTGAAAATAATGCGTAGATACTCAATGGGCGGTGCGTAGGCGTCCAGTTTGCCATTTATGGTATTATTAGTGTCCATTTAATGTATAGTGATCGATTGTGAAGATTGTTTTTAACCGTCTTAATTTAATAATATAGGTACACCTACACAGAGACAAATAATTTATTATTCGTTTGTGTAATTTCCATAACGTTCATACCGTACCTACTCTACTCAAATGTCTAGGAACATCGGTTTTTGGTACCAGGGTAGCTGAATCCAAATGACCCCTTGATGTCATCTAACCAATCACGACGTGGATATCCCGGGTCTCTTCTTTTCTTAAAAAGGAATCTATAAATGATTTAAGTATCGCCAATAATACTTCAAATTTGAAAAAAATATTTAAAGATAATAACCACTCATGAGTTTTTTGTTCCAGCCGCGGCTGTGTCACTGCGCACTGCAGTCGGGATGATCGCAGCTACTGTTTTATGATGCGCACTGACAGCTCCAATAGTCGTGTCGCCGCAACACAAAAAACAAACAAACGACACACGTTGCTTTTGTTTTTGTCAGTGAAATTAGAAATTGGAAGTTGTTCCTACCTTCCCTTCCTTTTATTTTGACGGTTTTTGGATACAGAGCATGAAATATATGTTTGCTAAATGCGTTCTCTTTTGTGTCTCGACGTTTCCCTTCACATATTGAAGTATGGCAGATTAATGTGAGTTCGAAGAAGTCGATATTACTTCTGAAGGGGGTCTAAACTAAAGCATGTGATTTACAGCGACCGGACTGCGCTGTTAAAAAGTTGTAAACTGCCTGTGTTTCCGCCGCGTTTTGCAACAATGTCTCTTAGTATTTTGACGACTAATATGTTAATGTTTTGCATAATGTTAAACTAACTCTCTGAAACAATGAACTTATAAAATGTGAAAGAAAGTTTCAGATATTGCATTATACCAACTTACCAATGCTAAGATTGCTAAGTTACAAAATGCAATAGTTACCTACCTAGTAAGCAATTATTGTAAAATTCATGCTGTTAGGTTGGTAAACTTTCTATAGGTAGGCTAACCTAAAGAAATTGTTGTTAAGTCACATAACAGAAACATATTTTTCTGTATCTTAAGTAGGTAGAATAACTTACTAATAAGGTGAAACTAAGATACTATTGAGGATTCTGTGGTAAGTATGGCACTAATTTCTACTATATTGACCTAAAATAAACCTGGGTGTGTAGGTACAGCAGTAGGTATACCTACACCCTTCGAGGAATACAGGCGTGGTGGTATGGTTTTATTTTTATTTTATATCCTAAAATTTTATCCTTATTCACTTATTCAGCTAGACGGTATCCAGGTTTAACCCTGTTCCAGTATGACTAAATCGGTAACATTAAAAATATAATCACGATACTTAGTAAATCATCAAGTTAAAAAGTATCCAATTAATGTGCGCCTGAGTGTCATGAGATCGTTTCTCGGAAGGTGTCGCGCCACGTGTGGACCCGTTTGCCGCGCCGACAACGCACAATTGATGTGTCGATATTAATCATAACTTGTTAATGAGCCCTGTTTTATTTCAAGGACAATATTTGGGTTGTGGTCGTGTCTGGATAGGATTGAAACTACATATTTAAAATATTACGTTATTCTAAAATGGTGCTGATTATTTTTTTTTTGTGAATCGTACTCCAATTTTAATCTCCTAATATTATGTGGTATGTATCTATGTAAACACTATGCTACCTACTGCCTCAACAGTGTAAAGCGTGGTAGCAGAACGTGTGGTCCTGGGTACGACTCCCAGGTCGAGCAATGTTTATTGGGATTTTAAAAAGAAATTAAAGAAAAAGTTGTATTTTTTCCTAAGGAGTTATGTAATTAACATTAGGTAAACTCGTGAAAAAATTTAAAATTTATAAAAGACACGGAACTTAGTGAAGACTGGCCAGGTGTCGTCCAACTATTGAATGTGAGACGCAAATATTTTACAGGCACGACTTTGAAACAGGTGGCACAAAAGCGGTTCTACGTTAACGACGCGTTTAATGCCTTTCCTTTGATGTACTACTATCTCCATCGAGCGGGTTAAAGTTTATTTGCACGTTACTAAGTATTTGTTTTAGCAAAAATACCGTGCCTAGGCCTATCGTAGAATCCTAAGACGACAATTTCAGAACTAAAATCAGTTTACTACGGCTAAACTAAGGTTCACCTAGATCGACCATTTTTTTGGCTACGAAAGATCCTCATGGATCGGCCATGAGGTAAGTTATGAGGTGAGGAAGGGAAATAATATAAGTAGATAGGTGTATAAATTTCATTATAGGTATTGTAAATGACATATAATTGAGTTTCCTTAACCAGCCTTAGTAATATCTCCTTATTTCCTCTTTGTAATTGACATACTATTTGATACTATTCATTACTGCGGAAACCGGTATGAACAATACCGGTATTTTTTCGGTTACAATATATATTATTTATACATGCTTGATACCGGTAACGTCAAAAAACACATATATTATTTATACATCCTTGATACCGGTAACGTAAAAGGTTTTCGGTCCCTGACTGCGATCGTATGTAAACACACCGTAAGATACATCTTCTCTTACAGCTTTTCGCTACATTAACGTGAGCTCAAAGGATCTTTACCATCCGAATGTTAAAGGTAAGCATTTGGAAAGTTACTGCAGGATAACTAAACTAAAGATCGGCGAGCACCTGCCGGAGGATACATAAATCACAACTAACAACTGTGCTTATACACTTGTAAAGAGCTAAAATGAAATAGGTAATCTTAACTAGCAGACGATAATTACATGTATTTAGTATATTTCGTAAGTTAGACGCTGTTAAAACAGTTTAATGGGGGAAAATTAACTAAGTTTTACTCTGGTTTTATATCTGGTTTAAAAGTAAAAAGGATTTTTATTAAGCCGACCCACGTACGACGTACTTACTTAATTGTTTTTAAACATAACATGACGTACCATCACGCCAGTGTTCCACAAAGGTTAAGGCAGAGGTGTACACAGTGTACATTGTACACTGTGTTTTTTTTTAAATAGGTATACTTGTTATATAAAATTAGATTAGTCTTGTATATATATTAACGTTGGTAGTGTTACATCGATCTCGAATTTTAACCCTTAGTTAATTTACCTGAACAATTTTTTAACAGTAGCCTGTAAGAAACCTCTAGAATATTAGGTTTTAGGCCCCAACTCAGAGACATCTCTAAACGTTAATGGATCGTTAACAAACTGTGGCTATTATATCTTGGCCTATTTTCTATAATGGAATTTGTTGTCAGTGTACTAAGATATATACTGGATCTCTATTAACTAATGATTCATTAGGTTAAGTGACGTATCTGCGTGCGGCCTTTAATTTGTCAATTTCTGAGATTTTGTTATTCTGGCATTTCACTATTATATTAAAATATAGATTGCGTTGCTAAATTTCCGACATCTTCATCTAGCCTTTTCGTAGGCTGGCAGTTTAACCAAGAGTAGCATTTAACACAATGGTTGAAAAAGGGCAGCATGACGATGATATCAGAATTTATCAACTGATTTGAATTATTTTGGTTAGTGGTCCCAAGGGTGACTGCTACGCTAGAGGTTCGATTGCAAGGTCGAGCAATATGTTGTTGGAGCATTTCTCAATCCTCTACCGTCTTTTTGAGCTCTTGATACAACTCGATTTCTACCTTTTCCTTCACTTGTTTCATAAATAGACCTACATTAATAAAAAGTATAAAATAATATCTTTACAAAATGTTTCAATTGTTATGACCATTTCGCAGTAATTCGCAGACAGGGGAGAGTGAGACTAGAATATAAAACAGTTAACGTGACCTCCCTCATCTTATGCTCAATCAGTTTACGGACAATTGTGTTAGGGACGATAAATCTCTGTTTAGGGAACGATAATTTGATTACGAGAGGCTGAATACGATAACGTTCTGCATTATGAGATTACAGAGGTCACTTGTACTTGATTAATTTTATAATCTAACATTTAATCTGATACTACCCGCTTGTTTATTATCACTTTAAATGTAATTTGACTAACAGCTAGTACATAATCCTGTGTTCAGTGTTGGCCTATATTCCCCAAAATGTTAGGCAGAGAAGTGCCAAATTCGCTGGTGAGTGGCGTTAGTATGTCCCGTGATATAGGGGTGAGCCTATTTCCATTAAGCATGCACAAACCCAAACTCCGACTTCCGAGCTGGTGTTTACTAAGATTTTTCAAATGGAAAGCCCATTACTACAGCTTGATCTAAGAATTGGACCCGGGAATTCACGCTGAGCAGATGCGATTGTGACCACATTTAGACTAGAAGCAGTTCTATGAGGCGTTGAAAATAGTTCCTACGTCAAATTAATTATTAAAGTTGACTCCCTTATCGTGGGTGCTTGTGATTGTACAAACATAAATTTTCATATTCACTGTCACTGAATTAATTAATTGATATTTTCTAGTGGCTGCACTCCAAAAGACCTAATAAGAAGGAAGGCTCTCGTGTCAAGGCGTCCATAAATCGGTTTCCAACAGCCTGTTGGCCATATACTTATTTCACACCACAATATTAGATTGACACATCATTGTCCTACCGACTGAGGACCACCGAGTGTCGTGTCATTAATAAAGCGTAGATTGAGCTAGGCCGTCGTGTAATGTAGTCGGGTGTTGCAGATGAGCTCGGTTTTTACGGCACGAGCTCGCGGCCACCCGCAGTGGCGACACTTAATGCTGTAGCAGCCTCAGCTTACGCTACGCCACGCGTAGCAAAGTTATGACTTAGCAGTCTGATTTGTGATCGGTTGTATTTTAAAGAAGTGGGTATCTATTTTTTTATCGAGTTTTTTTTTTAGTCGATTTACCCACTTTGTAGGTTGGTATGGCCCATTTAAAGAAATATGTATATCCAATAGCTTGACCCAGTAGATAGATACGAGTATACCTGTAAATTCATGACTCAGACTCACAGACAATTACCAATAGGTCTATCTCTTTCCTAAGCAATGGATTGAGTCTACCTACGCACCACGTCTACGACGCTTTTACATAACGATCTAGCCTACCTAGACATAAGTACTTACGTGTGCTTTTGCGAAACATTCTCCAATAAAGCATGCGTCGCGAACGTCACATTTTTTCCGCGGCGTAGTCTAAATATGTTTTCATCTTTACTAAGCTCCCCTCGTCATTTGTGGTTTCAATTCGCTTTTTACGACGAACGTCGCCCTCTTTGCGTCCTAAATTACTCTCAACCGAAATGTTGTAATCTCCACAATTTGCCAATCGAAAATTTTGCTTATTCTCATGTGTTAAAGCTCAAACCAGCTGCATTAGATCTGTACTTAAGGTCATTATAATTTTCGAAAGTACTTGTGCCAAAATTCATTTGCGAGTGAGTTGATTAAAACAGTAGGTGTATCAGTCGGGGGTATCAAACGCATTGCTGTTTGTTTAGTATGATGTTTATTTTTTAATTTTTGATCCTATTTTTTGCTACTTACCGGTTTTGAGGATTAGAATATTTTTTTGGATACCTAATTTATTTACTGGTTTATGATTGTTTGGTTGGAGATAGTTTAATATACTTAACGGGTTACAAATCTAAAAACCCGGGTCATACTGTAGTACTAAAATGTCACTTTGGGCCGCACCCAAAGACGTCACTTAACGTACCTAATGAATCATTAGCTAATAGAGACCCAGTATATCTTAATACTTTCACTGACAACAAAATGGAAAAATAGGCCAAGATATAGTAGCCACTTTCACGTTTGTTCACGATTCATTAAATGATTAACGTTAATTGATGTTTCTGAGTGCGACCCTAAAACTTTGTGATAAGGCTATTGTGACAGTTCTTTACATCTGAAATAAGTTTATATAATCCAAATCCAATATCCAAAAGTGCTGTCCTGCATTAGGACAGTGAATTGTTTGATAATGTTGACCTAGTTGTTATAGTTACACGATCTAGTCTAAATACTTACTTAATATATTTGGAATCTCTCTTCAAGAATAATTTTCCATTTCGCAGATTTCATTAGATTAGCCTCCTGTTGTTAATACAATTTACTTCATTCTGTGCCCTTATATTCATCCACATTCCAGTTTCAAATAGCTAAGTAATTCATCCCTCCTACTCTACTTCCTCCTAAGTCCTACTGCTACGGAAGTAAGTATTTTTTTAGTTTAGTTGACTACAGACATCAGCCTTTTGAACAGATTATAAGTATGTATTAATTAACCTATTTAACGTAACTTCTGTGGTATTTATTTAGAAGATCGCCTTTAACCGAACCCCTTCCCTTTCATAAAAACCCTTCAGCTGTATCTTTTTACTATTTTGCCTTTAGAATTGATACTTACGTCTTAACCTTTACTTTTTTCGGCTTCTAGGCGTGTCCAAAATAAAAATGCAAATATCCACTCGGAAAAATATATTCAATTTTTATAAAATCAATATCAGGCATTTTTTTAATTCGCACAATTTTGTACAATATACATTTTACACTTACAATTTTCAAGCTAACAATTATCACCAAATAGTTTTAGGTTTGACGAGGATGCCAAAGCCAATACATACAAGTATAGGAAACATACAACATTTTTAAGGTAGTCAACCGGGCTACTGTTGTATGTATCATACATACATCAATCAATTATCATTTACAGTTTTATCTAATTCACTTTTGCTCTTAAACAAATTCAATAATTTGTTTTTCATTAATTTATCAAGAAATAGAAAAACAATTGTGTCAACCCTGGAGAGTTTCTTTGATAATTGTACATTCAGTGTTTCCACAAAGGCTCTCCAGACGTAAGTAGGTAATATAACTACGTAGGTGTAGATAATTATGTATAGGCTCCATGTTTAATCATCGTTTTGTCAAATATCTGAGAGATCTTGATGTTTTTAAGTACTACATATTGTATGTACTTATATCTGGTTATCACAGTTTAAAGTAAGGGATATTAAGTACTATTTGATACTAGGCTAATTAAATGTTGAAGTCAGTTCTAGTATTTGGATCTTTACATTTTAATGCCATATACTTTAAATCATAAGTAGTAACAAATATTAAAATTCATAATATTATGTTTGGCAATTCACTGCAGTTGTTGAAGAACAGTGTTCTACTTAAATTTGATTTTACTAGGTAAGATATATAATAGTTTATTAAATAAAGAGCAAATACCTTTAACTAGGTATAACATAGTTATGTATACCTATGTGATTTTAATAATGTTCAGTATTCCATCCAAGAGGAGATATCTATGTCTCTCATAAGAGCACCAAGAGGAGATAACCGACATAAGAGCAGTCAATGGTTGCAATCGGTTTTCATAACCAATGCAGCATGCAGTTATGAGTCATAATAACAATAATGTTACAGTTTGTGTGTTTAAGAGCAAAGTGAATGTTATATTCGATTAGTTCTGTACAATAAATAAACGATTCCTTTTGAAGCTTGCTGAGGTATTGTAACAATAAATTAAATCTGCAAATTTGGACTAAACAGTGATTCTACTTACACTAATTAACGTATAATATCTAGCTAAAATATGAGATAATTATATTTAATAGTATCTATACTGTACAACACTTTTGAGTCTCACAACAAATACATACACGTTTGGTCGCGGTGACGGCGCATTGTCTATGGTTACACGTGTGGGTCCGATTTTACAGTGTAGTGATATGTGGTATGTACAGCGGTGCGGCGGAGGCGCGGCATATCACAGGAGCGGCGAGGCGTGGTGCGCGAGCGCCGCGCGCCCCCGTCACACCAGCGCGTTGGGCTTCACGTCCAGCGCATGCTCCGGCGAGCGCCCACCAGCGCCGCCCTCGCCTTGGCTGTTCTCTTCCGAGTCCGAGCAAGAATCTGAACTACCCTTTTTGCCGCCATTGTGCGTCTTCACGTGCTTCGCGAGGTGATCAGACCTCATAAACCTCTTATTGCACACTGGACACGCAAACCTTTTTTCTCCCGTATGGGTCCGCAGGTGTCGCTGCAGCTCATCCGAGCGCGTGAACCTCTTGCCACAAAATAGCCAGTTACATACGAACGGTCTCTCGCCTGTGTGCCAGCGGAGGTGAGCTTTTAGGTGGGATGTCTTGCCATATACTTTTCCACATCCGGGTATGTGACAACTGTGAATGTTCTTCTTTCTCAGGTGCGCTCCGGCAGGGCCTAGCCTTTCCGCTTCCTGACAGTTGGGACAGTCGCAGGTGGCTCGGCCGGCATATCGACGTTGTGACCTCGGGGACGGAGCTTGTGCCGGTGGTGCCGGAGAGCCGGGTGCGTGCAGACCAAATGATCCTTGCGCAGGGAGTACCGATTTGTATGCATCTTGTAATAGATGTGGTGCGGGCGGTAATAAATGCGCTCCACCCGAAAGTGAATGTGTGAGTTGGGAGTAATCCTGGCCGGCGTAATTCGCCATCTGTCCACCGACGTCCAGCCAGCCGCTGTGTACGTCCCACCACGTGCTGCCGACGGCGCTGACGCCGCTCATCTCAGCCGCCTTTAGGGCACCACTCCCGCCGCCGCCACCGACGTTGAAGGGCCACGACTCGTATGGGTGACGCGAATACATAGAGCCGAGGCTTGCACTGGATTCACTTTTGCCTAGAAGCTGGTCGCCCGATGACGGAAAGTAGAGATCATTGCCGTAGGATGGCGGGGCTGCGCAGGATGTCGGCCCGCGACCGTACGGCGAGCAAGCCGGTGGCTGTGAGCGCGGCGCGGCGCCGGCACCGGGCGGCGAGTGGGCACCCGGGCTTTTCTTCCACGGATGGAATCCCTTGCCCACGGCCGCATCCGCCAGCGGAGGGGGTGATTTACTGGACAGTTTGTTGCATTGGGCCGCCAGCATCGCCAGGGGCGTACCGCGTAAGCTCGGATGTTCCTGGAACGACAGAAAATAAATAGTTAATTATTTTGATTAAAAAAGGCAATCCTTTATCCGGGTTTAATTATCGACCAGTGTTTAAACCGTGGGAATCGGTCGAAGTGTCAAATCAGATTTATAGCCTTATTTATATGTGAACTAATGCTGCGGTGTTCCGCTCGTGCCCGCAGGCTTCAGAAATAATATAAATAAATTATGAGAAGCTTATAGGTAGGTAGTGTATTTACAATTAGGCGGCGCGGTGACAGCTCCCTGCTGCTACCGGCCGCGGGACGTCGTAATTAATACATGCTGCCTACACGCCGGGCTCGTAAAACTTACCTCTAAGCTTTATTGATATTGAGTTCTTAAAATATAACGGTATAAAGGTAAAATATATCATACAATTTACATTTTACCTAGTTTTCATTGATAAAGCTTAGGTATTCAGTACCTACCTACCCAGTATTTATTTCTCGCCGTTTTTTTATGTGATTATTATTGTAAACTTAAAAAATATAATAGCTTAGTTATACTATTACAAGCGAGAAAGAAATAATAATCCGTTCGATGATGTTCTTTTTGCTAAATAAAGGTGAGAGCCATAAGAGCATCCGGCCGGATATTTCACCCCAATGTGAGACACAATGGTTTGGTAAAAAAAGTTCCATTGTATGCAATAATATAATCCGGGGATCACGACACGGGTCCGAGGCGCAGGGGCGAGGGGCGAGGGGGTGCGCGGCCACGCCCATTATATTGTGATTGGCGCAGCTGTTGCGTGGCAATGTGCGCCAACCCTTAACGTTGATTTTGATACCCTAAAGTTCAAACGGTTCAAGTTCATTGAGCTCACTTTTTGAGATAGGTACTGATAATTATATTCCTGAGCGCCTCTCTCACGGGTTTTATTTCACACGACCGTGCCTTAAATGAAGTTTCAATTTTTTTATGATAGCTAAACAATAAGACCTATAAGTACTATTTACTAAGCACACAGTTTAAAACATTTAAAAAAAAGTTGACAGTTTACAAGAATGACAGTGACTTGACATTGGAAGCATCACTGTCAAGATATCTGTTTGTAGCAATCCTGATCACGGACGTGAATACAGACAGAGAAAGATAGTAATAATTACAGCACACAATGTATTATTAATACCTACCGGTTGATGTAGGCCAGCGGCATTCTAGTAAATAGAAATAATGGGCCCGGCCCAGTGCGCTATCAAACGTCAACATCTACGGAGCTGAGTTTTAAATATGGCTGCGCTCTCAATTAACTCCACGACAATTACAATTACCATAAAAAAATAATAAAACTCCGCCAAATTGCGGCGGCGGGCACTTACGTCGTATGAACCCGCCACATTACCTCCACGAATATTATTTGCTCTCAATTACATATAGAATTATGTTTGTTGTCTTGATGATCAACGTTTTTAAGTCCTTCGTTCGACCTACGTGAAAATATACCTGTAGGTACCTCAACCATGAGTTCTATCGAATAGCTTTCGATCGGTTTTTTACGCATCGAAACGCTGTAATCTCATAGCAGATTTTAGTTCCTTACGTAACCGCTAGAGGCGCTGCGAGGGTTTTCCATACAAATATTTTACGGCGTCGCTAGCGAGTCTAGTAAAAAAACTCATGGTCGAGGTACTGAGCACGTGTGACGATCAAATTGAATCGACGATTCGATTTCGTGAATGTCGCTATCTCCAAAATGATTTATAAAACTGACACCATTCTTTCACACCGAAGGTTATTTCGAAACGATTTAAGATAATAGGTATTAGGGGACGAGTGGTAGAATCAATGCGAGACGCGAGGCGGAGGCGACGGCGGCGCTGAAGTCATAATTACCCTAGGCATTATGCTCCATTTGGGCGCAGGCCGAAACAGAGTGATATCGGGTAATTGGTCGTCAACTCGGCCGCTCGGCTCTCGGCCGCGAGATTGGATCAAAGCGTAGATGACGCCTCTGAGCCGACACAGCGGCGCCACTCCCGCATTATACAATGTTGATGGCCTTTTCCTTGTCAAAAATGACGAAGATCTTTTGTCATAAAAAATATGAGATGGAATAAAACGAAATTACCTAATGTGAGCACAAAATTGTAGTATCACCGGAGTCAGGTAGTCGGACCGGACAATGCTCACACTGTTTTGTTTTAGGTAGTTACTTATATGGACGTAAGTCGACTGTAAGACTGGGTGAGTCCGGTGTAAATGTTTTTTTCACGAGTGGTTTCATTATTACAGTTAGAAGGACTAACTGTAGTCCTTGATTCTTATTAATGTAATGGGATTATCATTTACTGTATTGTTTAGTAGACTGTGGGCTTACACAAATACATAGGTAGGTATACCTATACCTACACCTCCTCCGTAAACAGCGTCATTAGTTAGTTAGTGGTAGCAACCAAAATATTCAAGGATTTGACCGAATAATAATTTAAGATTAATTTGTAGTACTTGCAGCATGCAACTACCTTAATCGATAATTATGTAAGTACGTTGGCTAATATTCAAGGTTCAATATAATTATACATAAATAAAATCTTAACTCTTACACGAGTAAGTATTATAATTATTGTCTGAAACCAATATCTACAAAAAGATTGAGCTTAACATTCTAAATGATTTCAAGGCAAAATAATATTGCGATAAAGCTATTGGTAAGTTGAATACGTCTATACATCCACACAACACAAATCTCATATACCTATGTATACCAATACCTACCTAAACGCTATCTCTTCTTTATTATTATCTGTAGGCCTAGGTTATACAAATATTTGTTTAGTACGGGGACCGAACCCCCGAAAGCGAGAGCAGCAGTCGATAGCTCACGAATTGCGTGATGACAAGAGGAAACTTGCTGTTTGGCAATAGGTAGTGCATAATGCCTATAACTAGTTAGACACTTAGGCTAATATTCAGAGACGAAGCTAAGCGTAAAGTAATGCTTCCGTATGTCAAATTTGTATTACAATTTGACATACGGAAGCGTTACTTTACGCTTAGCTTCGACTCTGAATATCAGCCTTAGGCTTAGCATAGTTTAGGTTAATTATAAGCAGTGTTCCGAACATCTCTGAATACAAATCTGAACGTAAGCACCCGATTTTGACATGCGGATGCATAAGTTCATGCTTAGCCTCGTCTCTGAATATTTCTGCCTTAGTGATCGTTCAAAAGGAAGCCAGCAAGAATCAAGTAGTGAGCCTTCATCGCTATAATAAATAGTACTATGGTAGTACGTTCTGTTTTTTTATACCACAAGGGTTATTGGCTATATTATTACAACACCGAAGCGGCACTCAGGCGTGGCCGACCATGCAAAAAAAATCTTAGAAGTTTAAGGAGGATTCACTGCGCTGACAGTTAGTGAATGTTCGTCTTGCTGCCAGCGCAGCGCTTCCTTAGAAGGAGCTCTGGTAACTTTACTCACTGCAAGAACACAACACACAATAGTGTGCTATCTGGCAGCAGAGGTTGACGTACTTCACCAGATGGGCTGCTCCAGATTTGAGCGATAAATTGCTGTCCTACCTTTTTAAATCTCTGTTTGATCTAGGATTGATTAGTATGGGGCACATCCAAGATGGGCGGACCTGATTGCAGGGTCTTGTAAGAAAAACATCCGAAATATAACCAACAAGGTTGTAAAATTTAGGCTGGCATGGCATGTTTGCAGGAGTACCATATACCTTATATACTTACCTATGTAGGTAACCGTCTTTCTCAAGGTGACGGAGATGGAGGATCATCACCGTCATCAACCCGTAAGTATAGGGATTAGGCTATAGTCCACCACGCTAGCCTAATGGTTGGCAGATGGGGGATATTCCAAACTTAAAAAGCAGTTGTGGCTTAGATGTTTAAAAGGCATGGTTAATTCTGAGCTCAAGCCACAAATAAACTCAACAAATAAAGCATGATAGCATATCGCAATGAGCATACCTGTATAAAAAGCAGAGCTGTTGAAACAAAGAATTGCTATTATTAAGCAGATACTCTACGAGTTAATTTGAAAGGAGGCCGGATGTATCAATGACTAAGCGTATCAGATTACTTAATAATGCAGCATAGCCATTAGGTTGATCATACATACTGAGGTCACGCTCACCGATATTAAACCAATAAAAATATTTGTTTTACTTTTCGCACTTCAGAAATGATTATATTGTACTGACACAACTGTAGTGGAAAAATAACATGTCTTGTACATTAACTGCCTGAAAATATAAGAGTATAATAATTGAATTAACGTGTGAAGCAATAAATCGTGGTAACTGTAGGCGAACGTATCTCACGGCAGGAGATGGCGGCCGCTGCTTCACGCAGATTGGATAATTTAAAATTATCTACCAAAATTATGATGAACCGAAATGAATATTCAAGCGAAACGCTTAGCTCTCGACGTGTTATTAAGATGATCGTGAAGTCGTTACTGACAAAATTGTATTTCATAAAATTCATAACTATACTTATGAGCTAATATTTTTTCGACAACACGTTATTGAAAATAATGAGTCTAATCTTTATTCGCCGGACGATAATGATATTGATTGGTTATTTAAATAAGTTGGTATAATAACTTATACGAAGGTAGACCAATAAGTTATACATAGGTACCTAAGTAGGTAGTAAAACATACCGCACAGGTAATATTTTTATACAACAGCATAATCTTAAAATAATCATCTTGTTAGATATCTTAGATATACCTAATGGCCAAGCAACATTAACCGATAGTGCCTTTGTAATTAAAAAAAAAGGATTACTCATATAATATTCCAGAAAAGTAATATACAATTTCAGTATCAGTTTTTAAATGCATAATTATTATTGTATCTTATTACTACATCGAAGTTAAAACGACCTACTTCTGTGGCAATTGATGTGATTTCGGTCGATAAGCCGAGACCAAATTGCCAATGGGTAATTGCACAATTAGGGAATTATCGAGTTAATTCCGGGTGAAACCGTACGCCGTCGACGCCGACCGTCGCCGCGTCACATCGACCCCACCGCTCCCCTTTAATTCTAATGCAAACTGCAGCCAACTAATTTGCGATCTACAATTTATGACATATTGTTGGCTTTAATGTCGCAACAGAATAGACTCAAATCTATTTGATGCAAATGGATTTGCTCGTGAATACCCCGGCTAATACACATTGTGACATCGTTTAGTAGCCTAACGCAAGCTAAGTATGCTTTGAAATTTCCGCGTTTTGAAATCCTGATAACTGCAACGTAGAGTAAGTAGCCTATTGCAAAACGAAAGTAGTATGAAAGTTGTTATACAAAATTGCTCGAAATTGTTTGAGAGCTTGTTAAGAATGAATAATCACCGGTCGTTTATCGACTCTATCCAATTAATGAAGCGAGGATATGACATCAAATTACAAAATAATTTGCCAAGTCTGCTTGTTGTCTGCTAATTATGCTACTAACGTTTGCAACCGTTAAAGGGTTCACAGTGTCATTTGTCACTTGACACTTACGAGGGGGAATATCGATTGGCTCTTCCTATAATGTTACAGTTTTAGCTCGAAGCGCGCGCATGACTTTAATGTATAGCCAAGTGTAGGCCAAACGACGTCCGATGTCGTAAAAATAAGTTATATGAATTAAATAAAAGATAATGACTTCGGAACATTATTTCTACATTAAGGTCCGTCTTGCACGCGAACGGTCTCGTTGATGTGTGAAACTCTCCCTGGCAGGTTAATTACAGTTAATTAGATCATTTTTGTATCTTGTATCGTTGTTGCGGCAGGATTTTCTTGCATTCATTATAGTTTTTGTGTAACGTTCGTTGATATTAAATTATTTCGACTAAAAAGTGCTACGCACTGCTGCGTAGCATGAGAACCGGTATACAATGACCGTGTCATCGCCAAAGGACAAAGGGAAATAGGTAAGACAATTCCGTTGCATTTTCTAACCGACATAACCCTTGCCTCCTGTGGAAATGCTCTGTGTAATGTTTTAAAATCGAGTATTGAAGAAAAGAGTCGTTTTACAAAAATATTTTTAACTATATACGCACCCTTTTCGTATCTGTAAAATTTAATAACTTATACACGAATGGCAGATTAATGATGACTCCTTGAATTGCGTCTAATCGTAAAATATTTTAATAACCATATTCTGCCAGTAATGTTTATTATTTATTACATGATAATAACAGTTGTTACAAGTAGGTAATAATAAGGTATAGTGAGAACAATCTTCAAGTCAATTGACAACTTTACGCAAATATTATAGCTTTTAGTTTAATGAAGATGTATTATTTAAAATGAGTGAGCAATAATTTTTAAACTTACGTAGGTATATTTTTTCTATCTAGCCCGGAAAAGCCATTTTATGCATAACGAGGGCTGTTTTCGGTGCCACTGGTGGTTGGTGAGCGAAGGCGTGAAACCGCGCTAGTTAACTAAGGTCATTAGGCAGGCCACATGGCAGATCGCTCAAATCGAGCCGAAACAAATTATTTATTTAAATGGAAATTACTGTTAAATTTGAGGTGCCGGACGCTTTGACGCGCATGTGCGTACACCGACACCATATGTGGCCGACTTCGGTTTTTGTTCCGATTTAAAATTGTCATGGTCTATTGATTCATGCCGAGTTTTTGTGGGCACTGTGGGCAGCAATATTTTTGATATATTATTATCCTTTTTGGCTTAGTTATAAAATCGGTCCAGCAGTTTTCGAGTTATAAGTGTTGTAACAAACCCGACTTTGTTTTACATATTAGATTGTCATCACCAGGACACCGACAGTGTTCTATAGGTACTTCAATCATTTTACAGATAGGTAGGTCTTTTTGTGAATGTGTAATGTAGCATAAACGGTTGTGTTCAGAGAGAACTGACAATGAAAAAAAAGTACTTAGCTTTTCACATTGTTACTCCTAAGAACTTATCGCGATACGTATTTTATCAAAAAGCTTAGGATCTAATGGCCATGTTTCAATATTCACAAGCAACGCCTAAGCCGTAATGTGCGCGTTTAAATTTGATAAGTCGATGAAATTGTGTGGTAATGTGTTGGACACGGGCGAGCGGCGCCCAGTGCTGTCCGAACATTGGCCCGGGGGCTTGTATCGCTTGCCCGCTTGCCCCGGACCAACGCCGACCAAACTCGGATTATGAATATTATCTAGATGTAGCTCTGAATATGTTTTGACGTAAATTACGTGTAGGTGTCTGAAGAGATTACGAAAGTGTACAGTTGTAGGTAAGTATATAATATGTATTAATGATGTTTTAGAATGACCGGTAATACTAGAAGTGTTACCATTACTTTAATGTTTTTAAAGAAATGTTTTCACATTTTTTTTTATTAATGCACAAACGAAATAATTTCTCTAAAATATTTTTGTGAACACACGTCTGTAAAAATTACCTACTAATATTTTGCGTGTTGGAATTTGCTCCAAAAATGTTGTATGACGATCGACCTTCACCGGCTGGGACCAGATAATAGGTGCATCAATTTGAGAAACCAGTTCCCGCGTCATAAAAAAAACAAGAGACGGACGAATGGAAACAAGGGACCCCCTTCTCCGAAGGCTTTGTTCTGTCTCTTTGTAATTGTGTTCAAATGCGATGCGGGAAAATATTATGTTCATATTTTAATGGATACGCTACGCTATATAGGTTTAGGTAACGTGGTTACATAGAATTTTTACTTCAATTAAAACTCTTTTAATTTATATTAATTTTTATGTTACCTATGTTATGTCTAAAGGCACACACAATAATATCAACTAACAACAGTATTTTCTGTGCACCAGTGCACATTGCAGTGCAGTGTCTCTACATTCAAACGAGTCATTAAACTAGACTAGGGAGTGCGCACACTCAAGGTCGCGTTGCGAACACATTCGCATTGCGTGCATCGCTCGACATCGCCGCCGGGCGCGAGTCTCTCTCAGACAGTTCCAAGAAAAAGTCGTTAAACTCACGTATTTTTGGTAGCAGCTTAATGCCAGTAATTTCCAATGAAATTATTATAATTAGCTCCATTTATACGATAGTAACAAACAAATAAAACGGGTGGAACACCGCGCCGTAGGGCACGCAAGTCGCTTTTCCATTAGTTACGACCCGCACCGATTTGTACCACTATTTTATATTAAATTGAGGTTTACTGCTGATGCAAATTGAAGCTGACGTTGACATGACTTATTGAACTAGAACTCTAGGCTTCCAGTCGGCTTTTACATAACTTTTACGTTATTGGAGTCCTATGTAAAACTAAGCTGAATACAGCATAAATCAACTTCTTGTTTTTATTGAAAAGAAATTGACAGACGGGAGCGAGTGCTATGTCTATGAGCGTCTTTGGAATTATTGTGAATGGGAAGTTACGAAAATTACAGTCTTTACTTATCACCTGAAGCCCGGTTTCCATTTGTCACGACAAGATATTATACAAGAACAAATGTTTTGGTGGGTCATAAACATGTCACATTCAATAAAAACCGCAGTGCCACATGTCGATACAGCGCTGGTATCACAATTAGTTGACATTTCATACAGTATCTGATAATAGCGTAGAACCGTTTCAAAGCCTGGTAATTTTCTTCAACTTCTGTTTAATATTTTTTACATTTAACTAATTGAACCGCGTAGGGTATTAATTGCTGAGAAAATTACGGGCGCAGACCCCCGGGGCCTAAACCACAAAGAGTCGACGCACGACGCAACGGCATAGAGCAGTCGACTCATAAAAACGAACAATTATGCATTCAACTCTTTGTTTTACAACAATTACCTAAGACCAACGTTTCTACCATATTTTCTTCGTAAGTGGGTTGATTTGATTACCTATGTGTGGCTAATTATATGTCTCTATTACTTACACGAACAAAAAATAATGATAGACATACTAGGTAGGGGAGACCGGGGCGCGACTTAACAAAATTTATATTTTCAGTTGTATCTTCAAGACACGTAAACATTTTGAAATTATTTTTGTATCAAATGATGTCTAAACTATTCAATAACCATGTCGTTGGTTTTAATTTGCCAAGAAATGGATACCTTTTTAAGAAAGTCGATTTTACTCAGAAAAGTCAGAAATTAATACTTACCCCGCGATCGGGGCTATAATTAACACTTCCGAGGTAAGTATTAACAAAAGGGGCAACAATTAACATTGTAAGTATTTTCCTCTATAAATAAAGAAAACTGAAAATTACAATGACATTTTTTTATTAAGCAATACAATTAACATTAGGCTTAAACAATATAGCACTTTGTCCCTGCAACAACGATATATGTTTATAGAGAAAGAAACCCGAACAAAACCTCTATACATACATAATAACAAAATTCAACAAATATCTGAATCATTTATTATTAACAGTTACTTTTACTGTTATATTATTGAAGAAAACGTTAGTTTTCAATAATCACAGTATTCACTTAGTGGAATAATAATTAACATTATGCTTAGAAGTTGAAACACTCCGTCAAACAACAATATTTCAGCTATATTAATGAATAGAAACAAAAACTCAAACAAAACCTCTTCGTATCGTTATTATTAAGTTAACAGCCTTTTAAGTAGTTTAATCAGCCTTATGTGTGTTATCTAATAATAATACAATCAACTTAAATGAGTTAGTAAACAGCTTATTCTTAAACGTAACAGTAACAGTCTCAATAAAGCTTAGTTTTATTATGAAATTACTGAAGGCAATATAAATATCCTTTTTATATTATATAAAATCAACATCTTAACAATATAATCTACTAGGAATCATTTTCATGTAATCACAATATGTTTAATTTTTATTCATATTCATCATCTGAATCACAATTTTGGCAAACATATGAAACAGTGTTGCCTCTGATACATATGAAACAGTGTTGCCTCTGATACATCCGGACTGAGCCCACTGCTTGCACGAGATGCATTGCACCCAGTCTGCACCAGATGTGTCTTCATTGTATGAGACACCACAAATTATACAGAAATATTCATCTTCTGCACTGTCGCTGCTTTCTTCCAATATCCTTTTCTTTGCCTTTTCCACTTGTAATGTTTCCTTTTCTTTTCCTTTTTTAGCTATTTGTTCTTTACCCTTTCCTTTGCCCTTACCTTCATTTTCTTTACCTTGCTTTTTTTCTTTCCATCGTCTTTATTTTGCGGTTTTTTTCTTTTTAAGTTTCTGTCACTTTCTATCCCTTCTAGTGCTTGTTTTTCCATTATTTCTAAAGCATTATTTCTTGTTTGTCCATTATTTCTAAAGCAGCTAACTCGTAGGTCGCCAGCGAAGTCATGCCTCGAGTAGTTTTCCGCTTGTAAGTCCTCATGCTGTAACTTTTAAGATAAATAAATAAATATGTTATTAGATACCCTGGTGGATATACAGCTCTTTAAAGTTAGGACAGGTGGACAGACAGACCGACGGACAGCGTAGGCTTAGTACCTAGTGTAATAATGTTAATACCAACACCACATGCGGGGTAAGAATTAACATGTTAATACTAGCCCCGTATGTTTTGTTAAATTTAGCCCCATGGGTAGCTTTTGAATAAAAAAATATATAATTACGAAATATTGTGCATTAGCGTTAGTAACGATATGTAACATTATTAAGCATAAAACAAGCTACTGCAAAAAAAATATATATTACACCGAAATCAATTATTCAACGCGTAAATCAAAATATTGTAAAGTGAAAAAAGTTCGTTACCTGGCCAAAATAGACGCACATCACACAACTCACTCTTGCGGCGCACTGAGCTGGACTGACGAGTCTCAACCCGTAGACCTCTGTCACAGGGACAAATTCTAGGAATCACTAGTGACGTGCTGTTTATAGTTTCGTAGAAATTCGCTTGTTAATACTTACCTCTGTTAATTAAAGCCCCGGCCTCCCCTATATATGAAGCTATTGTACGCTCAGCACACATTGTAAGTAATGCGCGATACATCTTAATAATTCGTAATGCAGTTTTGCTGATAATTAATCATTTTAAAAGTCTTTGATCCAGATCTTTACGAATCGGCAAAATGCCAAGAAATCGCTCGTCCTAAAAGGTCTGAAATACCGTAAGGCATACAGTATTAATACTACTTATTTTTTCAATCATAATCGTGAACCGCACCAGTAAAGTCCATTACTTACTTATAACAATAGCAACAATTAGATAATAAAACAAAACACTATAATTTGGCGTCGCGAGAAGTGGTGGTGGTGAACAATCGCGGGTGTACAGCAACGATTACGAGGCGTCGAGAGCCACGTCGTCACGTAGACGAGCGGCGGAAGAACAAAGCGATCCGCGAGTATCTACTAAACAATTGAACGGCCACAAAAAGTCCCATAATTCAATTTGCATCCCGCTAGATTGTAATAGTCGGCAAGAAGTGAGTACGGTTAGGTGCCGCAGGCGGCGCGGCGCGGGCGCAGCAACGCTTGCAACAACGCTGAGAACGGCTTTCGCCGCTTTTCAACACTTCGACGAATCGATTACATTTACGTGTTTCTTTTACTGATTTTACCTATTACGAGAGTAATTTGCGATGGATTTTTACTTTTTGTACGTTGCTGCAATCGTTGATGCCTGCTTAGTTATTATATTGATAGGAGTGGATCACGTTTTTCCCTAATCAGAAAAATATTAACCCGTTTTTTCTATGAGTAGGTGCTGCTTTCGCGGTAATGAATGTGTTAGCATCGTTATGGACAAAAGTAAAATACCCTGAGGTAAAGATCGATCTTTGTAAGTATACTTCCATCTTCTTTTTGGGCATCCACGATTACTAAACGCGTTCTATTGAAGTCCATCACAATGTTGTACCAATAAACTATATCATAACTTGCTTGTTACAATCTTGTAACTGGTACTGATATGGTAATAAAACAACGTTACGTTGTCGTATCGGTGCCTGCGTGTCGACAGGCGAGGCGCGAGGCACGAGGCGCGAGGCGTCCGAACCACGAGGTGACTCGCGCATTATTATGATAATGCAGGCGGAGCAGATGCTATCGGCCGCTATCCGCTCTCGTAACACAATTGAATTAGCATAGCGGACCGCGGCGGGCGGTCCCGCCACGCGACCACCAATGCACCTCATCATCGATTCTATTCCGAGACTTATCGAACTAGGCGACTATGATATCTTCAATTTCATCGCTTTAATCTAATTTCGACAAATTCGCCTCGGATATTTTCACAAGATTGTAACTCATACTTTGATCGTCTCCTTCTGAATATAATATGGCACTTATCATTTTCACATGTTGTAAAAGTTAACTGACGGGTACGAAGTAATGTGGTGTGGAGCGTGTAACTTGTGAGCTCGACTTTTGAATCACTTGATCAATCGTTAGGCACTGATTTGGATCGCACAGTCATTTCTACGCGAACTTTCCTTGGAACTATTTCCTGAGTGAAGTAGATCGTGAATAAAACATAGATTAAGTAAGTACTTACATGAATAAGGAAAGCGTGAAGTGATGTGACATAGAGAGAAACTTGTACCCAGTCCTACGAAACCAAACACCGGAAGCGGAACCAGTCAATACAGTACCAAAACTTGAGCACAATTTCGATGCACTTGGTGTATTCAAGTTCCCGTAGGTAAATTGTGCTAAACGTTTCCACACGTCCGCTGGCCAGTTGCGGCGTGTTGTTATGAATGAGCACCGACTGAATGGACTCACCGCAGACCGCAACGCACCGCTTGTCAGACGAGACCATTCCATCTACTTTAAATAATTGCTCTAGTGCCATAGATGTACAAATATAGCAGAGTTGTTGATTAATTTGGTTTGAAATTATAAATGTCAAGTAATCCTAGGCAATCTTACAAAAACGATGAACCAAACATTTTTTTTTCTGTTTGATGAGGAAGCCAAACATTGAGCTGTAGATGATGGTGTATTCTCCATTTTTAATTCTGAGGCCTCCTGGGAAAATGTTTAATTTTATGTTTTGTTACAAGAATGCCACTACCTCAACTGGTTTTTCTACAAAAAAGGTTGCAGAAAAGATTCATTCCATAAAAGGTTTCCTGAAAAAAAATATTAACTGTACGTTACAACATAACCTAGCCAGGATAATGTTGAAAATATCACATAAACATAGAGGCATGACCTAATATCAGCTTTATGGCAAAGCATGTTTTAAATAAACAGAGTTGACTAAACACACAAACAAGCTATCAAACAGAGAGAAACAATAATCATGTCGGACGCTACCCCTGTAAAAGATCAACAATGTGACTGCATTAAGGCCATCAAAGTCAGGCGCGGTTTAAACTCGAGAGCACGTCGAGTATTCATGGAGGAGTCTGCCGAAGAGCACAAGATATATGACCCTGGGAGAGGGAGCTAATGGCCCTGCGACCCTCTCCAATGCACAATGTGGGGTAAAGAGGAAACGAGAAAGCTTGTTGATATCATGAAAGTTAAAGAAAGATTTTGTGTTAGAGCACAGATACTGCGGTCAATTTGGACAAGAATGTAGGTAAACCCTACAGATTGTTTTTAAAGTATTGTTTGTGCAGTTGAAAATAATATGGATACTTAATAAAGTAATATGAAAGAAAAAGTACGACCACAAAATTGTGATATTATTTTTAAAATCATGACAAAATGTAACGATTCATTGACTGCAAATCTCTTAGGAATTTAACTCGAGTTAAAGTCCCCCTCAGACAAGTTATTCTCAATCAACAATTTACAGTTAAAAGTATCCCCTTCTGTAAAGCGACATCCGGATCCATACCATAACAGATTTTAGCCACGAGTGCGTTTAATGGCCACTACAATATAAGGAGCGCTTGTTTGATTCCTACAAATTGTAACCGGAAAATTTACACTTAAAAGCCGGATGCTTCATAGTAAATAGTCGCAATTTCCGATATATCTTGTAATGTATGGGATGTACGCTGGTTTTACGGTAATTGAATAGGTAATTTGAAAATGCATGGCTTTAGCCTTGTGAATATGTAGGTTGATTCATTCGATTTGATCGTTGTATATAATTTAAAAATATTTGTAGAAAATGAAGAATAGGCAACACTTTTGTAGAACAAAAAATCTTGTCTTGTGGTCATTGCTATAAATGACAAAAGAAAACCGATTCTTTGACGAAACACAAGTGACACTATTAGAAGTGACAGTCACTGAACCGTATAAATAATCCGTTTTGGTGATAAGAGATTCGGCGGTGGTATGAATAGTATCGGCGTGGAGAGGCGCGGCGGGTGGCGCGCGGCGGGGCGCCACCGTGAACGGCCCAGCTCCTTTGTACCTTGCCTAAGTGTTAAATTAATTGTTGCCCACACACCAACAACACCCTTTTAACTTACAACGGTTTTATAGCACGAAATAATCAATATTGATTTAGATTCTGTCCACAAAAGGCCACTAATGTCAACATGATTTAACACACATTAGTCTAATATAGCTGAACACTTCAAGTTGACAGTAGAACAATGAAGGCGCCGCTTCTGATTTTTTATTCGGTAGAAGGCATTAATTAGTGGTGCATCTTCGAAAATAACCTTCTCCGTTATCGGGCCATCATATATTGACAGGGCGCGCGATGACGGCGCTGACGGGCAGCCGCGGCGCCTCTGGGCCCGTGACTTGCAGCTTGCCTTCATTACGCGCCTCCGCGCCGCCTCGAGCCGCCCGGTACCACTCCACACACTAACAAGCCGGGCTAATGCAATGAGTTGCAAAATCTCAACCCATCATCGAGTCTAACCCAATTTTTTACTATTCGATTACCATCTCTACGTAGGGTCAACAAAGATCACAATATCTTAGCAGATTCAGGGGCAATATCCAGGAGCAGTCTGGAGCAATTTTGATGACATTAATGACTCCCAAATCGGACCGATACTTTTAGTCTCAAGGGTTCGATGCGACTATATTAGTTTCCTTTGGTTGTTGGGAGCGGCGGAGACCACTATTAACTGAGGCGGGAACAACAAAGAGCTACAAAAGAGACCCTTTGGGAGCAATCATCGGGGGTGATTGAGGCGGCGACCTGTGAGATTCAACGAATCTGTAGAGCGATAGTTTGTTTACCGATTATTGGATGACTGATTGTTATAGGGTTATTTAATACAATATCCGAATACATCACAGACTATAACTAGGGTATACGAAAGTATTTCTTATGAGGACTAAAACAATGCTGGCAGCGTATAAAATGGAAAAAAAACGTACTTAACGAATCTGGAGATATTTTCAAGAGCTCGGAATAAAGATTAATCATTGCAGGATCCTATTTTAGTATACCTAACATCTAAATTCCACATCTTTACGTTATTATGACGCCACTGAGTACTTGGATTGTTTCCTGGAGTCTTTGTGTGATTGGCACAAGACGCCGTTTTCTTATGAACATATTTTTTTCATTACACATCGTTAAGTTTGCATCTATTGCTTAATTGGTGGTGCGATTTTTTTTATTGTGGCAGTTAGAATGAGTAGCGGGATCGAGCCTTTACTGCCAGTCATTAGGGTTCGTGGCATCGCACTATGGAATATCGTAGAACTAGAGCTGATCATAAATACTTTTTGGTAATGTTGCAAAAAGCCCATGTTTTTGGTCTTATTTTATTCTTAAGGAGTCATACTATTATATACACGTCGTTTTTTATATATTCAATACACAAAATAGTGAAAAAATTACCTTAGAACTCGAGGGTATAGAAATTCTGGCAATTTAACTCGGAAATTTCATATTTCTAGAGTTAGATATTAAGCACTGGTTACTAAATAACCATATAGTGTGCTATATATTTAGAAAGGATATTTTATACAGATTAAGGAGCAGTTATTTAAATTATAATAAGAAATGAAATAACACTCTCATATTTTTTTTCGTAAAATGCTGCACAAAACGAAATTGTCTTAACTTCAACGAGACTTTTAATAGTTAGCTAAGCTTGCCTAAGTTCTAAATTTGATTTTAGTATATGTACAATGTATCCACCTAACATATCTAAGAAAAAAATCTTGCGGATTTTTGCGGTTTTCGGTGTTGTGAAGCATTATGTGATAAAACGTCCCAATCTCATTATCACGGGATCTGAATAGATAATTATTGTACATTGAATTTGTGATAAAATTTTGCGGTTTCGCGTATATTTTAGGTATTGATTTAATTTTTGATTGATGAAACTCGAGTTTTTTGAAAATAAGGTCGTCTAAGACACCAATGGTATTTGATGCACACATCATCACATAACACATCATATTTGATTTTCCTATAAAAAGCTTGGTCACAGAAACGCACTTTACCACAATTGTTATTGTGCGTTATTAAATTACAGTACAAAGTTCAGAAATAATAGGTATTGATGAGGTCTTGATATACTGACTATACATGATTCTACAAGCTTGATCATAAAGTATTATGATTGAAGCAAAGTAGTTTGGTGATTATTCTTTAGAAATGGCAAGAATATTTATTATAATATGTTAATAAATCAAATTAGTATTATAATATGCCAATGAGTTATTGATTCATGGAGAGTCTCATAAATCATTTTGGTATATTACCAATAATAGGACAACTTTCAGAAGACGCGCAAGCCTCGATACTCTCTCTACAAACATTTTAGATCATATCGTACAGAAAATGTTGAAAAACAGCAACAAACGAAGATGAATTCCATAACTTACTATATACATCGGATCTATACATTACAAGTAGGTATTCGCAAACCATAAGAAAAGAATTTAGGGAACTAGACGAAGACATCTCTTGAAAGTGAATCAACTAATCACGGATCCTGAGGTTGTTCAGGTGTGAAACCTACCGATATTTATTTATGTACTTATGTATATAACTTATACATATTATATATTGTTAAGAAATAACACTTGAATTAGGTAAATAAAGTAATTTTAATTGTTTTTACATTTACTATCTTTTGTTTAAAAATATATATTTATTAAAAAAAATATGTGTATGTACTTTATTGTGTTAGTATATTAGATATTTAGGGTTTTAAAAAGATAAAACAACTACATTAAAGTGAAACTAAAATATTCCCGCGGTTTTTTGACCGAATTGAAAATTAAAACCCAAGTAAAACCGCGAGCAAAACCTAGTGTGTGTCAAATGTAAACTTAATTGAAAATATACAGTATCTACTATGTTGGTGCAAAATTTCAACTGTTTATCTTAAAAAATAAAAAAGATATAGATTTTTAATCAGCAAATGACCCATATTTTCCATAGTGCATCGCCCGCATGCCCTGGAACTTCGAATATTATGTTAACACTTACTAGCTATATAATGTATAGCTGTTAGCTATGTTTGCTTATGCGCAAACATTCGTCTTCTTAACGACTTCTCACATTTAGTCTGCCAACTCGTTATGTTGAAAACAAATACTTAATAATTATACAGGTTCTACGTTATGTGACTGTGAGGATCCTTTAATACTGTACCTACCGAAGTATAAAATATCATGCATACATTTGTTACCTACATATATTTTTTATATATTAATGGATTACTGACCAAGACTTACGATACGATTATTCTATAGATATCTAAGTAGGTTTATATTCAATACCTAAATGTCCAGAGGTCCTGGGTTCGATTTCCGGGTCAAGCAAAAGTTAAAAAGTAGGTATCTATATTTTTTTTTTATAAATCTGCATTGTGATCTATTTTCATTGAAGAACAACAAGACTTGTCGTAATCGTATAGCAAGGATAGGATGATGATGAATTACAATGATCCTAATTTAACTTGACTGCTTGATAGAATGTAGTAGTCGAACTACATTCCAAAAAGTATCAAAGTCGATTAATAAATTAGTGTTCTTTATGGTGCATTATCTTAATGAATAGCCTATAATTATAAGTATAAAAATCTTCAGGCTATTCTTTGACGGCGAACTAGTCTGTCTAATTACAACGATTTGCTTCAGGCGATTAGGTTTTTTCTTATAATCAAAATGTCAAGCAGCTGATATTTTTTAAATCATTTTAGAAATATACCTACCTACGTCACTAATATTCCTGTATTTAAACATTAATGTGTTCAAGACAAGCTTTGTTCGATGTGCGTAACAAAATTTAAATATAAAAAAAATATATAACACAATCATCTTCCGTGACTACCAGGGAAACATAACAGCAAACATGTTATTGAACCATAAAAATGCATATTTTTACGCTCAAAAGTGTAGAACGGACGGCTGGTAAATGAATAAGTGATGTGCCGAGTGCAGTAACAACCGTTTACACCAATGTGAATCAGTTGTAGTCAGTGCTATCGGCTGTCAGTTTTTCATGTCGTTGGGCGGCATCCACTCTTGGGACATTAAAATGCTAGTGTGACTTACACCGGTGACAGTCATGCACTGAGAATGAAAACATATGATGTTGTTTAAAAATTACTAAATGAAGGAATACATTATGAATTGATACATAACATAATTAACTTATTACCCAAACGGTCAGGCAGAGATGTGGACAGATACTGATGTAGGTACACCCACAGTATGTTTTAGGTTAACACTTGGCTCGACCTAGGATTTAAACCTGTTGACAGCAGGTTGACCAGTGAGGAAATTGTTCCAGGTGCAACTATTGACAAAGGAAACAAAATTCAAAGGTGGTGTATCAAAAATGCCATAAAGGCATATTAGACCAACTGTCATGTCGATAGTAAAAATATTTTAATTAGAACATAATAATACTTAGGTACATTCTTTATAATAAAATTAATACTTAATATAAATCTGCATTTAAAACCTAAATTGCATCCAACAATGTAAGACCATCTCAACGCAGAAAGGGATACGAGCAAATACTTAAAAAAACGAGATATCGACAAAAGCGTTTAAGTGATACTTAAACGCAACAATTATCCGATAACGGTACAAAATTAATGTCTAACTAGTATTAAAAGGTCTTTTGCGGTTGCGGCAGGAAACTGCAGTTGCGTTGCGGTTGTGCCGTTTTTGTCCAGTGCGTGGATGTTGCGTTGCGCAGTAGGCACAATTAATACAAGCCTCACTACGCAGCTACGGTTCAAACTGAATAATTGACGCCCGATCTAGTTGTCCTGCGGTGTTTTTACGGTTTAAACGTGGCTTGTAACGCTTTTGCTTAATTGCGGGGAGTGGTGGTCTGAAAAATGGTGCGTTTTAAGTTTTTCTATTTTGTTTTCTGTACCTCCGACTAAGTACCTACTTATAAATGTTTTGCAGATATGGGCTTTGTTTGGTACAGTCAGTGCCAAAAGTCACTGAACACGATGCAATGTTCAAAATGTTTTCACATCTTTATTAACCAAAAGTTTCGGATCGGCAGAGGTTGTACGAGTACTCTGCATATAAAAAAAAATATGCGTATCCCTAATCAGAATCGGATCGAAATCTTGATGATGTTTTAAAAAGTTACCTTGTGTTCACCGACTTTTGGCCCTGTCTATACCAGCCCATATTTAATTTGTGATTTGTAATAAAGTGATGAAAACAGTAGAGTGAGGAAATCTTAAGAGTAACAATGCGAAGTTTGAGTGCCTAATAAGTGTACAAATATTAGGAACCTAAGTTTCCAACATAACAACAGAAACATAAATCATCATAACATAGACATTATTATTCGTTGTAATATAATGAATTTTAACTGTAATTACAATTTCATTTAATCTTCAAACAACTTTAATCTCGCTGATCACACAATACTTAACTGAACCAAAACTTCAAGAAGACACACAATGTGCGACAAAACAATTAGACGTGCGACTATAAATCGTTGAAACACGCGCACTGACAGATTTGCACTTCATTAGTGATTTTTTTTAACCCTGTCGCCGCGGACGCTCTAACATTGTTAAATTTGTCGCCAGCACCACGTCGCGTTGATGGATACCAACGTAAATAACCTAGAGAGAAAACTTTCAGAGTCGTTTATAAGATGTTTTAGTTATAATTAGTGGATTGTTTGTATCATCAGTTTTGTCATGTGGGAGATTTTTGTTAACTTTGGTTATAACAATGCCATTAAATACAATAAAATGATTGATTCAAACGATATCAGATTGGTTTTCATTATCAGATTTTTTATCTTTTTAACACTAGGTATTTTCTTCAAATAAGCTTTTTCGTATAGGTCCACAGTACCTACCAACCCTACATCATCATCATCAACCCATATACTGTCTCACTGCTGGGCACGGGTCTCCCCTTAGTACGAGGGACGACGAGAGATGTACGAGTAACTAGAGTAAAAAAATAAGTTTGTTCTTTCTAGACACCTAAGTACCTTGTACTTATTTGAAAAGGTACAATAAATACACGCTCATCAAATCTTCCAAGTTACAATAGAACCCATCTTTCGCTATTACAAGTACGTTATAAGTTAACACAACAAAAACATCGGTATCTCAAACAACATAAATATCAATTTAACAGATAAAGATAAGGCAGTCTCACAAGTCACCGAGTATCAATCTAAAACCGTCACATTCACGTGACGACTGTTTAATGGTCGGTCGGAATGTCCCCGACTTGTGCGCGCACTAAATATTATTTCCCCGACAGCTTCATTTAAATACCTTTTGTCAATGAACGGGTTAACACGACGAGTTGGTGCTATAAAAAAGAATTATGGCGGGCCCCGTCGCTACCGATACGGTTTATTTTTTAAAATAATTGGTTCATGCGACAAGTATTTTAATTAGAATTAGGTACTTTCGGGTGCATGTGTTGTTCTTTAATTAGGATACTTATCAATTATGATGCTATTTTAAGATGACATACCTAATTTAATATTAATTTAGCTACTCAGATGAAATCTTGATTTGGTACTGTTGTAGATAAGATAACTTCTCAGTCCGTGATTGTTTGTTTGATTTTATCCGTGTTTTTACAATTTAGATTGACATAAATAAGAATAATTTAAGATATATTATGATGGTAACAAACACAAATCTTAGCAAAAAAAATGTGATGGCAAAACCTATAAGTATCTACTCGTGGTTAAACATTTTAACTGTAAGTGGCCTCATCCCAAAGTTAAAGTGTTTAATCCTAAGCAAACCGTAACACAAAGAACCGTTGCTATCAAAAGTGACAGATCTGAAAACCATTGTAGGGCCCCGTATTATGGTAACGCCATTTTGGTATTTTAGCGATACATGACAATGTTACTTATTTCTGCGACAGAGTATCGGATTTGCAACTTTACTACGTCTCATGGTACGATGACAAAGCGGAGTACCTTAATCCCCATAACAGCCATTTAGGAGCATTACAAATAAAAGTTTGTCGGTCGTCGATTCGGTTGAATGCCACAATGGCCATTGAAGGGGCTTCACGCTGCGCGCGCTGTGAATGGGCCAACGCCAAAAAAATCTATTAGACACGCATAATAGTCCCGATGTATGAGACTGAAGTGCGGATGAGATGAAAGTTCTTGATTTGTTGTGTGAAGTGGGTGACTGAGTTAGTTTAGTTTTACGTTCGATAGTGCGTAAGGTAGGTTGTATTTGAAGATTTACAATGTATGGTTTGGTTTACAATATTGTGCCAAACTCAAAAAAAATCTTATTCTTTTTTCTTAGGCAAGTATTTTGGTATAATTACCTATTATGTCCAGAATTATTGAGATGCTGGCAGGACGTAAGTACAATGTTTACAACACAATGGTGTCGATCAAATAACAAAAATCTTAAGATTTCAACTGGCGAGCAGGGCGAGCGGTGGCTTAGTGGTCAGAGCGTCTGGTGTACCGAAACAGAAGGCGAGGTTAGAATCCTGCCCGCCCGCCGATTTTTTCCTTCATTAAAAATAACAAAAATCTTATTTGACCGAAATTATTGGTGAGTGTGCACGGGACTTCGTAGAAATTGTCAGTGAATCACATTTGCTCGGCCTACGCAGTTATTGAATAACAGATCCATATCATGATTACCAATAATAAGACACCTACCTATTGTTCAATATTAAAATTACTAAATAATTTTGTACCAAAAGATTGTCCGATCTTTGCGCAGAACAATACACATTGTTCTCTATTACAAAGGCTCAATAAATCGAACGGTTTGATTGAATTCGTTTGTAAGTTTGGGGAGTTTGTTCTCGTTGACAAATATTTAGCAGGAAGATGGATGGGAAGAGGAAACAATCGGGATTCTATTCGGAAGCTTTGGTTTGATGCAATTGGCTTGATTGAGCACCCCTTGACAATCGGTAGAGGTAACTTTGATAGGTGAAATTGAGTAACGCGAATTCCATTTACTTTTATACCTACGTGACGGATCTTTTGTGGATTTTAACAGCGGAAAATTAGATAATGCACGATTGGATACCAACTATTTACATAAATTTTGCTCACTTAATTATAAATCTGGTAAAAATGTAAAATAAACAATTTAGGTATTGTATTTAGGTACGCAATAGGTACAATCATCATGTCTGATAAGTCCAATATCACAGAAACGTTCAAGCGGGAAACATAAAGCCTTCAGCACCTACCTATGCTGTCTATTAAAATGATATGAGGTACATATTAGAAAGATTCACGTGCCAGATTGCGGTGAAACTTTAAAATGTAGGTACTTAAATAAATAGATAATACTTAGTAAAAGTTACTCCCTATTAGATTAGATCTTACATACACATCTGACTACAGGTAGTAAGTAGGTACCTAGTTGTTCTGTAGCATTGGAGGACTGCATTCTATCGACGTGTAATACGTTATACGACTGTATAGTAGGACGCGTATTGCGGACCTACCTTGTGATACCTATACCTGGTGATAAGGTTATGTTACGTTACGTTATACGACTACGTATATACAATAGCCTATAAGTACGCAGCGTCAGCGACTCAGCGTGGAAAAATTAAGTACCACGCAAATGTTTAGAAAAGAACAACGCTCAATGTGTAGGGACCATTTATATACGTCTGTGGTCTAGTGGTTCGAGTACCGGACTGCTGATCACGAGCGGGTTCGATTCCCACAGGACACAAACATTTATTGTGATGAATTTAAGTGTTTGTATTTTTCTGGGTGTTTCTTATGTATTATAAGTATATATTTACAAAAAAAAAGTATGTACTATATCCATTGTCCGGTACCCATAGTACAAGCTCTGCTTAGTTTGGGACTAGATGGTGTTGTGTAAAAAGGACCCAGGATATTTATTATATTATTATTATAGTCGGTATAGGTACAAACACTGGTACCTACCTACATATAATAATTATAATAGAGGACGTTGACAGTAAAAATACTTTTATAGTCGCTTAGTATGCTAGTTGTGCAAAAAACCGATAAGTAGGTAAAAACACGGTGTAGTAGAGATCAGCCTAATACAACAATACAATGCTTAATACTTAGGTAAAATATCATTTCCGTTTACACTGGTGCTTAAGCACCTACGTGGGTTGTTATCATTGCACCTATCTCAAAATAATACCTACATAGGTATTTATAGGTCTATTCATAAATATTGTAACATGCCGACGGAATCTGTAACATACATACATAACTGATGTACCTACCTAATATGTCAAAAAGAGATTTATTTAAGTATATGTAGGAGTTCAAAATCATGTATTTTTTTTATATTACTTTGGTACATTATAGTGGATTATTTATTTATTATTTAAATCCAAATTGAACGGTAGATAAATAAACATAGGCAGGTTGGAAGATACCTTCTTAAAGTGTATGAAAAATATTTCCTTCGTAGAGCAATGGTGGTGTCTTTTTAACTGTGTTGTATTGCTGAAAGCTTTCAGAACACCTTTGATATTTCACAATCTACATCAAACTAAAAACTACCCATGTAGACCTACTATCTAATAGCAAAAATGTAATATTTCAGCGTTACCACTAGAAGCTTAGCAGAATCTTATTCTCACTCCTTTGTTGTGGTAAATATTCTTTTGTATATAACAGCTGTTTTGGAGCTGTCAAAATGTCGGACGCTGTAAGCCCAAGTAGAAGTTGACAACAAACTTACAATGGTTTTGTTTGAGGGCGGCGCCGGCAGCGGCGCGTACATATCAGTGATCATTGCCACGAACAACACTAAACGTGACACATAGCGAACTCGAAACAATTACAAAGTGTCACTTGTTAACGCGAGGCGCGACGGTGTCCGCATACTGACGTGAGAGATGCCAGAGCGCGCGAGCGACGTGTGGCGCGCGCCAGAGAGCGCGAGCGGACACTAGCGCGGGGGCGCGAGCTGCGGGGGGCTGGGCGGGGCTCACCAATCCCAGCCTCTTACCGCGCCCCGCCCACGCCGCGCCCCGCCCTCAAGGTCGCAGGGCGGGCGTATCGATCGCACGCGCTTGCACGACCAGACTCCATTTTATTTCGGCTCCCTCGATTTGCATAAACTTTTTTGTTTCAAATGATTGCTTAGTTGGTGCTTCGACGTAATGTTGGCTACAGTTGAGCTTGTATTTACGGATGAAATAAATAAAAAAAACATTTAAAAAGATGATTACCTAACAACTTTTGCAAGTTTGATAATATGTAGATATATGGTCTATAAATTCTTTCTGACTTATGTAGTCGTTTTAATATGCTACACTAATTTTGAAAGGGTTGTCCCCAGAGGTCCTATTATTCTCTTTTTCCCACCGGGTCCATGAAAAATTACAATATTTTTTTAAATGTTTCCTTTATGAATTCCCAACGGGTCCCCGAGATTTATCCAAAGTAGGTACGGTCAATAAAATCATTTTTTTGATAGAAGAATATTCGGAGCTGACTTGTTGACTGGACTGTTATGGTTGTGATAGATTTTTCATACATAACATAGGTACGTTAATCTAAGGTAATCAATTTACAAGAAGCTAATAAAGTCAATAAAGTTCAATAACAATTGACTTAATAAAATAGTTTTTGTTAAGTAATTCGGCTATGATTCAACAAATGGTGTAGATGTTCAGTTGCTGTTAGAAATTGCCCAATTAGCTTACAGTTAGAGGTATATTTTCACGACATTCTAGTTCTGATTGTGAACAGGAAGTTAATACAGTTGATTTAATTATTTTATTAAAATTATGAAACAGTTTATCAAATGAAATATTAATGAAACATTATTAATTAGCCAAGGAAATTGTGAGAAACAACAAAAACTTACTAAATTCAAGCCTACAGATAAAATGTAAAAATTATATCACAGAAATGTTGTACCTATATAAGCCTAATAACTGGATGGAACTTGGACTGTTAAAACTTAACTACTTAGTCTATTAAAAATATAACATAAGTATAGTTTTCCGTCAGCAGCTTAACCCACGTGGTCTGGATATTTTATATAATTTTCATCCCCTATTTCAATCACTTACAGCCCTTTATACGCATTAAAAAGTAGTCCTTTCTTAGTCTTTTTTAGGTTCTAGACTGTCTGTGTACCAAATTTCATTTAAATCGGTTTAGTCGTTTGGGCGTGAAAGCTCGACAGACAGACAGACAGAGTTACTTTTGCATTTATAATATTAGTAAAGAATAAGGAATGTAGAGATTTACTTTTGATCAAAACATTGTCATTTTTAATAAAAGCTATTTACATAAATGTACGCACTCGTACGACGACGTTTTTATTATGAAAATATCCATGCCATACAGGTTTCATGTATGTAGGTAAGTACCTAAGTGACGTACGATCGAGAGTTTTTGACATTACTGTGATACAGCAGAGTTCTTCGTTTTTTATTTTATAAAAATTATAGACATTTATCCCTTAGCCAAGCTTAAATTGCCGACTGTACCAAACATTCTTATGGACCCATAGGTAAAGATTTTTTTAAATTTTAAATTTTCGTGGACCCATTGGTAAGTAAAGTATGAATTTTATTTTCACGAGAACAATAGATGTGCCTTAGCTCTAGAATTCTAGATATAAGTACACCTCTACCTAACCCTTTGGGAAATACAGGCGTGATGGTATGTATGTTACACCTACTCCATGCTGCTGTATGTTAGGTACCTATACTTACTGAAGAACATGATAAGATAATATGAAAAGTTTTTTAATACTGGCTTCAGTTCGCTTACCCATATTCTGACTAATAGGTACTTACTTAAATAATAAATAAATAATAATAAATAAATATCCTGGGACATTTTTACACAGCATCATCTAGTCCCAAACTAAGCAGAGCTTGTACTATGGGTACTAGACAATGGATATAATACTTATATACTTTTTTTTTTTGTAAATACATACTTATAATACATAGAAAACACCCAGACAAACACAAACACTTAAGCTCATCACAATAAATGTTTGTGTCCTGTGGGAATCGAACCCACGACCTCGTGATCAGCAGTCCGGTACTCGAACCACTAGACCACAGACGTCGTCATCGTCACTTAAATGTTTATTTCTTTCTTTCTTTAACCCTAGTCTTGCTTGCTTAGAAAGACACAAACAGATTCAATAAGATCTCTCACATTCCGACACAGGACAGTAAAACTGTTTGGACGTGATTGTCATGTGAGGATATAGGTATGGTAGCTAGCCCGGCGGATCATCAGATCCACGGAACAGAACCTGTTCCGTGATTACCTGGATCCATCCAGCAAATTATGCTTAGTTTTGTTGACTTTCACAGCACACAGTTTCTCCCCAGCATGCTAAGACCATTTTACCTCCAAAAACGGTATTTAAGACAACACAACAAAACGGTATTTAAGAGTATTGGTAAGGTATTTAAGAGTATTAAGTATAAAATGTCACACCAGCACAGTCTAGGCAGGTACCTACTTACTTAGAATCTGTAAGAAAAGAATGAAAAAATCTTTAATAGAAAAATCAATCTTACCTATATACTTAATACTCTTAAATAAACTAATGATACTTAATACTCTTAAATAAAACACTTACTACTTAGCTTGATTTTTGGGAAACTCATTTAATTTTTCTTATGACCTACTTAAGTACTTAATATTTACCTAATTGGATATGTCAACAGTTAAGTATGTTAAATGCTTTATGAAGACTAAAAAAGTCTCATAATATAATTCATATGTTTAATTACAAGATAGGTACCTACGATAAAAGAATAGTTAAAATTTTATTCCAAAAGTATTTTTTATGAACACAAATCTGTTTAAAAATCCCCCTAAAACACATTTCCCCTTCAACAAAACATCTGACAGAACGTTATTACGGCCTAATAGCGCCGGTGAACGACCAACAAGGTGCTAAAGATAATGAAATATAATGCTCACCACAAAAACATTATAAATACGACCAAATAATTCGTAATGGCACGAAAAAACGGAGCTACGAAAGTTTGCGTGAAAAAAAATGATAGCGCCCTTCCGCACCCGAGTTCCTTCAGACGCTAACCGTCTTATAGCGACGTCGTCGCTTCGAGAATACCTTAAACGGCTAATAGTTTTATGACACGCATAACACTAGTAAAATGCTCTAACATACAGTACGCTATATTGAACTTTATTCATCAGTCCACAAGGTGCAACATCGGTTTCAAGGAGGACCGGAAATGACAGTCGCAAGGCATTATAGCGACATTAGACTGGGGTGCCATCGGGTTCATAAAATAGTGAAATCGTGCTGAGGTGAGGGGCGACGGGCGAAGAGGGGTGAGTGGGCGTGTCCGGGATAACGAAATAAAAATGCTCAGCCCGCTCACGGGCGACCGTGCGAACTCCGCTAACGCAATAAACATTTTAATTTGAACGCGAAACTCATGCTGAGATGTAAAATTACGAGGAAAGGGCGGCGTGTGCGGAAGAAATCAAATTACATGGAAATTTCATGAGAGGCGTTCCCACGAGCCCATCGGAGATAGCAAACTAAATACAAAAAAATAAATATGAATGCCAGTTAAAAAAGTAAGTAATTGATTGCGATTTTTCGCGTGGCCAGTAGCTTTGGCTTTATTTTCACGCGAGAGTTAAACGAATTTTAGATCCTTCGTGTAGACCGCAAAATTTGGGCTTATATATTACATTAACAAAGAGTACAGGAGTATGACCTACTGACTAACGTTCAATATCATTTAGGAAAGAAAACGGTAAAAGTTTTATAATAACTTTTCAGGAATATATCTATTAAAGTTTTTTGCTACGATAATAGAGCGGCGCACATCACCTCCTAAAGCCATTTCCACATCATCCTGACTCCTAAGTACTTACGCAACATTATGGAGGAACGGACTGCAATGTGTTATAAGATATGCCTTTCTTTACTCAGAAACATAGTAGGTACAACCGTTTCTTGTGGCAGCAGCTTAACAAATTTCAGAAATTAGTGGATTTTCTGTCTTCAAGTTATTCAAGTTGTCTAAAATGTAATAGCCACATCCCATGATTCCCGTAAAAACAAAAGAGCCCCTTAAGAAAATGTATAGCTAGTTACCTACGAACTATGTACATACATTATATATATCGTAGATAGAGGGGTCAACGGCACGTTGAAACAAGGAGTTCATTCTAGAGTGTTTTCCTCCTTAAATCGCTTCGAATCGAATCGATTTTCTCGGGTCTTCTTGTCTAGCTCTGATTTTGATCAATGGATAAGGTTGATTTGCCTATCTTTACTTTTGGAATAAAAAGTGTAGTGCTTGTCTAATTGTTTTACCACCGTCTTAACACGTTTTATAGGTAAAACACGGTCTACTTTCTATTTTTTATTGAAATGTAATTCTGATATTACTGTCTCTGATTTTTATTTATATCTATTAATTAAAACTTATTGTGCTGATAAAAGACTTCAATCTCTTCAGCTAACCTACGCTTAGTCCATCGCTAATTTTTTTATAAAGTACTGCCAGCAGTTCTAAAAAGTATTCATGTAAAATGCATCGTCGTTGTTGACATTCCCATAATCAAAGTGTCAGTTCAAATATTAATTCGCGCTTTCCTTCGGCGGTTACTATTGTTTACACGACAAGAAATAAGTTTGTCACAGTTGAATGGACAATTACAGGCTATCATACCATTGACTCGCAACTTGCGACAATTATCTAGTGTAGCATTACTATAGACAGCTCTGTTAATATTATACATTATTTTACCTGTGAACAAGGTAGCGGGTACCTACACAATTGAAACAGTACTACCTACTTTGTACATAGGTACCTTGTTGCTTACTATAATTTTGCAAAGGTTAAAATAGTTGAAAGGTCTACAAGTACCTATATTTTTAACCTTAAAAAACTCTATCTACTTATTAAAAGTAGATAGAGTTATTATCAACTCTCCTTCACTCCAAGAAACTCTCACTCATTAGACATTAATTATTATTATTTATTTATTAATTATTTTTTTTTGCACTTTTTTGTTTTTTCGTTTTTGTGTTTTTAATTTATGTTACTTACTGTTTAAGTTATTATAATATTTAATCGTAGTTAAAATCGTAGTATATAATTAATACCTAAATAATCTGTTTAGCACTTGCCGCCTGTGACACAGGTTCATCCTAGTACAGGCACCTAACATTGTATTTACCTCCTAATTATTTTGTAAGTTATTATTGTAATATTTTACCTCCGTATTATCAATAAATTTATTATTATATTATTATTAAGTTCTTAAGTATGAAAAATTCAATATTTAGCCAAACAGTAGGTGCTCGTGGAAAGGTAGTGATCGAATGATGTGAATGAGTCGATCCGGCGTCGGTCACTTCCGCTTATTTCCGCCATCACGTGTGACGCCGGTCAAACTGAGCTGTATCAAGCTCGTCATAAAGAGAGCTACATAGATTGCTTGTAAATATGTCGAGTGTGCCTGATGTGGCCAGGGACGGATTTGATACATTAGCCGCCCTAGGTCTATGGAAGATTGCTGCCCCCTACTTCCTATTGAGTCAACAGAAATCGTATTTTCTATACGTAAGTATTAAAATCTATTAAGTAACAACTTTAAATTATAAAATTATCTCGATCATTGTTTTAAGATTTAACTGATGTTTAGAATTTTTATGCGTAACAATTAACAATGTGTAGGACAATAATTTAGTAAAAAAAATATTTACCAAGTTTTGCCGCCCCCTAAATTTGCCGGCCCTGGATGTAATAGCAGCAGTACCTAGTAGATATTCAAGGTGTACCCTACAATACGACAATTGGGCACATTGTTAGTAAACAATTGATTTGAAACTAGACCCACATGTCAAAATGATTAAAATATTTTTTCAAAATCCATATATTACAAACGATACGCTTTTCAACCTTTCCTTTTTGTTTGATACCTATATTATGTATGGGTAAATGTGGCCATTCGCTAAAACTGGTGATATTGTCGATTCACTTTAAAATCAATGTGTAGGTAAATTCAATGAATTAAAGATATTGTACTCATATATGTTTGTAACTGTGTTGCTATAGCAATTCAATTCGTTAATGTGTGCACGGAGGGCCACACGCGCTAGGCACTGCCCGTGGCGTCTCCTGTTATTCCCTTCAATGCTCATTGTGCCGTGTGCGGCCATTATGCAACGATAGCCTTTTCAATTGCACATTCTTATAGGGGATTGTATTAAAACAAATATCTAGCTAGGTATTGGTTATAAACAATCGTAGTTAGATATGGAAATATACCTGTAGAGGTAAGAGATCTTCGACCTCTTGTTTGTTATATTGTGAATTGCACCTCAGCATTGTGTGAAAACGTAAAAGTATTATATTTTAGTGAATGTATATATGTATGTATTGTCTTTATGATAATATACTGTGTGACTGGTAGAATTAATACTAGGGAAACATACCTACTAGGGTATAGGTTGTTAGTACCTACCTATTGAAAATGTACAACTTTTGTTTTATGCAAGTATGAGAATCACACGAAAAAAAGGGGGGGGGGGTGGTTGGGGTGCAGATTATCCTCATGGATCCCGGCCACCTGGGACTTGCCATCACTGGCCCTTTGCGCCATGCCCATGGGATCAGGAACATTCACTACGAAAATGACGGGAAGCTACTACCACCTAAAGATTTTAAAGACCATTGTTGGCTGGTATTAGGTCCTCGGCCAACACTGATTGATCTCTCTTTTAGGGTATTCATTTAAGCGCAGAGGTCACGATTTTAAAGTTTGGTTGTTTAATGTAATCGGTATTAGAACTGAGAAATGTTTCAAAATCCGATTTGAAACAAGACAAAGCGAACAAAAGCTAATCAGTATTTAATATTAATGCTAGTGTTGAACAAACATTCAATTTTTAATTGACATGAGTAATTACTTCATACATTTATTTATAAGAAGAAACGTGATTCACTAGATAAATATACTCTGATAAATTAATTATGAAATTATAGTTGTTTATGTTGGAACCGCATACATAAAACATCAGTTCCTCTGAACTACTTGAAATGTGCATGCCCAATGAAGAAACTAGAATCAGTAAGGAATATTGTGCTGTGACGTGATCTTTTAGCATCTATTTATTTTAATATCATTGTGCATTTTTACCTCAAATATGTGCGTTGTTTCACACTTGTTGCGCATTGTTTTTTACCTTTCAGTAAAGGTACAAAAACCTCTGTGTAAAGTTAGTACTTTACTCAAATATGTAATATGTACTCAAATATGTTCGCTATTGCTAGTGCAATAGCGAACATATTTGAGTTACCTCAAAATTTAAAACTCAATATGTGTATTATAATTATTAAATAAATTTGTACTTTCTAGAAGGTTAAAACTCTTTTGCATACAATATCATAATATCGAAACATTGTCATGGATCGTCACGTGGCTTGCGCACGAACCCCGTGACGAATGCATTACTCGCGGCTCTCATCGCTCACAATACCCATTTCACAGTGTCCGTCGAATCGATGACGACAAATCGAAATTACCGATTTCGTCATTCGATATTCGTTCCGATATAATTCTACTGGTCCATAGCGGAAAATCGTAATAGAGGCGTCGGCATTACCACTCGGAAATCATTAAGGAATTGCAAGAGGTAAATGAATTAGAATTACCCGCTATCTAAGCGCAATTTATCATCCCACGTAATACCTATAAGTGAATGGATTTATGGATTTAATAGAGCTGTCTTAGATATCTATATAGTTTTGTTTACTATAAAAAGGGAAAGCGAATGCACTGCATAGATAATGTAGAAAAATGGTTAGGACTCTTGTACACAATGGTCCATACTTGTCAGCAACAGTATCCATTGTTCATTGCTTAATCAATTTTAATTATGCAAATAAGAGTAGGTACAGTATAAAGCTTCAAACATTGATCAACATGTACAAGAGGTATTAAGCATTTACTTTGTCTCATGTTTTGTTTCTACATAAACGCAACAGTAGACTAACTTATTTTCATTATCCTTGAGAGTTAAGGGATCTATATACCTTACGATAAAATTAATTACTTAATCGGCATTATATTATTCACCGCAGAAAGTCCATTTGCTACCAAAAACATATCACATAGATTTCAAGACCTACTTTAAAGTTAGTTAAATTTCTAAATAGTATGTAGATCCCTTAAAAACTAAAGAAGCAATGAAAGTACCCATAAGGCGTTAGTGCTAAAGTCACCAATATATAAACAAACATAATAACAAATGCAGTACTTACTAATATCTTCATATCCTTGTGATCTGCGGTCACGGGGTCGATACTAACCTGGAAACAAGAGAAGATTTTCATTATGAAGCCACATGAAAAAACACTAGGTATGATGTTTTTTCATAAAACAAATAGTTTGCTACAATTACTTTCTATTCTCTTCTCAAGTGGTTAATTGAATCAAACAAAGACAACTTCGAATTTTTACGAGGAAAAACCATCCTCTTGTGAATGAAAAATCGAAATGATGAGTTCAACATAAAATAAATAAATTTATGTTTATCATGTCAAACGCCATTATACTAAACAAAACAGCGAATCCGCATTTTATTAATCCAACCCATAATTGAACCCAAAAAGTAAGAACCCACACAAAACATTGTTGATTTCCTATTTTCCCATCAGCTTAAGTAGGAAAACAAAAAACTAATTAGAAAGTCCCTAAAAAGTTAATATCATAAGTCGGGGCCGTACACACGAGCGAATTTAATTTGGAGCTTTTTTAATTACGCCAGGAGAATGGTTCGGAGCGGGCTGGTTTCGGCGCCGCGCGGCCGCCAGCCCTGTAATTATGGGCCCCGTAATTGCGAGACCCAACAGTGTGCACCCCGGCCCTCAACCCTCGCCCCGCTAGCTAGCCACAGATAGTCAAGCCACTGAAATTTGAATACAGGATTTTTTTGTTAGCGTCAAACTTTTGCAAAATTGATGGTTTTGTGTTTTTTGTTATCCCACTGCGGGTAGAGTTCGAAAGTTTCAGTTTTCAGTACCTTTTGCAAAAAGACTCATGGGAAACTTTTAGGTGTTAAATGATATGAAATGATTTTTATTGTCATCTTGCGACAGAGAGATCATGAGAAATGAAAGATACCTAAGGTCAAACCATACTTTTCCTGGTGGAAAGAAAAAGCACACAATTAAATGAAAGAATCTTGTGGATATCTCACGAACATCAACCAATACTATTTGCTTGAAGCAGCAACCATGTCACATTCTCAGTAGTTCACTTCATTTTGCGTTTTCGCCTTTGTAGGTATAAGAACGTTTTATCGAACACGAAGTGTGCCGAGTTCGTTTAACCCGTGCAATGTCAGCGAAGCCCAACGCTCGTCGGAGTTCGCAGAAATCCTTACATTGCGAGCTCTCCCTAGTTTAATTACAACAAGGCCACCGTCCAGTAACTGACGGATAAATTCAGTAGATTAACTTTATTTAGTGGGCGTTTTAATGTTCAGTCGGTATGTCATTTAGTACGTATTCGTAAATGAAGATAATGTATAGCGGGATTTATCAGTAGCAATATTCAAGATTGCTTCTACCATACTTTTTATTATGCCTTAGATATATGTAAGAAGTGTCAATATGTCACAAGAATTAAAAAGTTTAATTTTTTCCGACATTTACTTACCAAAAGATTTACAGTTTTTTTTGTACTTCTTAGCTTATTGTTTGGTCACCGCTCCTAACAGAACGTGCGAGTGAATCGTACGCTTAATTACGATGACTGGCTCTTGTAACCCGAAAATATATTTTAAGTCCGCATTATGATAATTATATATTCGGCCAATGCCTAATGTATACCGAACTACTTATTGTTAAGATAGACGGCTTAGATATAAATCTTATTTCTGATATGCAACGTTTTACTTGTTTAGTGAATGTTATAACCGGACATGTGCATTAACTTTAAACATTTTTGTACCAAGTCAATTTTTAAATTATTGTACATTTTAAAGAAATTTTAAATTAAAAATTACAACATCAAAAGTTGGGTTTTACCTAAATGAGTAATTAAAATTGGAACGAAATGAATGTAAAATGGAAATTATTAAGAATCTCTGCTTTGAAATTTTAGTGCTTTGCGCAAATATAAGTATGAAGTTTTAGGAATTAATTGTAAAGATTAAGCAAAGTTTATAAATAAGTATATACTTAAATTATTCGCCACATTTTATGCATTCACACTAAATAAAATTAGCTTATATTGTGTACTTATTCGGCCAAAATCAATTGAATAACAAATAGCATTATATGTTAGACACAACAATGGCAGAAAGCCGCCTCGCGACTCATTGTACGCGACGGCATACCCCGGGAGGTGTTTGTGTCGTAATCACCAACGTAATCACACCAATTAAATATTTTTATTCCCATTCTGCCTTTGTAAACGGAACTGTGCCTTTGTCGGTACATTTCGGTGAACGTCTTTTGTTTGTCAAATGTTGAACCGTGAAGATTTTTTGCGAGTTCGAACCATCTAATTTTCGTCTCGTAATCAATGAAGAAGCTAATTATTGTATTGTGTTTGGTTCGCTTCATGTTTGCAACTTTTTTTGTTGAAATGGCGCCGGCCGGCAATAATTAGCACTATGCAATGGAATTAATTACAGTATCATTTTAGATACGCGCTTTATTAATTTATTAAAAAATCTAATTGTTTGGTTATTGGTAGGTACAATTTAGCCTTTTAACCGTTTATCAGACTCCAAATTGGACTCCAAATTCCAGTTTTAGCATTACATTTCCAATTCGCACTTTTAGTATAATGTAGAATTTTATTTAACCAATTTTTATTATTGTATGAAAAAAAAAATTACATTTATAACAAAACATATTTTGTTTTTTTTTTACAGGAAATAAGAACACATATTGTAATAGAAATATAATATTTACCTCGTTGAAGTAGTTATTATTGACATTGTGAGAGGCCGGGTGCGGCACCCCGTGCTGCTGATAGTACGCACAGTTCATGTCGGCCCATCAGATTCTAATACGACACGAGCACAAAGTCACTAGCACACGCGTGACAATTTTTCCATGTCAAAGAAAATTTTAGGGAGCAATTATCTCGTAACGAATCGATGCGGCGAACGAATCTCGCCTACTAAATGTTAATTGTAGGGTTCTTGGTCCGGTGCTGGTATTGCAGCTGTCTCGCTCGCACGCTGCGTGCGTCTCGCTCGGCTCGCGTCTGTGCGCGGTTTGTTTACGGCGGGGCGGCAACTGGCGCAGGGCGGCCGCGAGGGCGGGCTTACGTCGCACACGCAAAACTAATGTACTACGCACTTTAGTGCGTTGGTAAGTAAATTAAATCTCCCTGATTGTTTTAGTCTTGTGTTGAAAGACGTTTTAGTAACAGTTATTGAATATTGTGTCGTAACATTACATTTTTAATTTTACAAAACGACGCCCTTTACCCTTTCAAGTTTTACTTAAAATATTCATCTTCTACGTAAGATGAGTGATATTATTTTAAGCATGTATGAAAATACGTAGTGTTGACAGATTGTCTAAGCCAATATGTAAGTTAAGCTAACGAATAGGTATTTTATGTGCAAGGTAGTATTTGTAATGAAATCGTCTAGTAGACTTTGGGTATAATTACGTACACGAGAATTAACAATACGCTGTAAAAATATACGCTGTGTGTAGGCGTAATCACCGTGCATTAACATCTACCCCGTGTCTACGCGGGGTCTATGATATGCCTACGGGGGGCCTACGAGATGTCTACGCGGGGTCTACGATGTGTCTACGCGGGGTCTATGATATGCCTACGGGGGGCCTACGAGATGTCTACGCGGGGTCTACGATGTGTCTACGCGGGGCCTACGAGATGCCTACGCGGGGTCTACGAAACGCCTACGCGGTGTCTACGAAACGCCTACGCAGTGTCTACGAAACGCCTACGCAGTGTCTACGAAATGCCTACGCGGTTTCAATGTGAAGTCTACGCGATTTCTACGCGGCATCTTCGCTGCATTTGAAGTTTTAACGTACATATGCACGTTGAAAAAATTCACTGATCCAATAGGAAGTTCACCTTACCCGCTCTAATTAGGCCACCCTCGAGACCTCGTGATATACAAACATTTTAAAATTCTCAGTAATCGTCAACAAGAGCAAAATTTCTCAGAGGAAATAATAACCTTTCTCAATATCGTATTTCTCAAGTAATAATTGTGTAACGGAATAACTTGTGAAACTTAATAAAGCGACACCTTTCCTTTAATGGAGAATGGTGCCTCCATTAAACAACTAATCTGGTTTACATTTATAATAACTATATGAATTTACGAAGGTTGTAGGTAATAAAAACTGTATACTTACACACTTGTACTTGATAATATTTTATGGTTTCCGAGTCAGCCTTTAAGACAGTGTACAGTAAGCTTACGAGTATTTTTAATGTAAATTTTTTTAGTGATGAAACTAATTATTATTGCTGCTCTACAGCTAAGGTCTTGAATACTGGGAGTTTAGACTGTCGCACCTTGTTAGACTTAAAAACATACTGGCAAACTATTGATGTAGTACCTACCTAGCAGTACACCTATACTTATACCTGGGATACAGGCGTGATGGTATGAAACGTTATTTTTAATCGTCTTATTTTTTATACTGAATACCAGTTCCATCTGTTTCGACTGCGACCTAATATCATATAAAGAAGACTACCATAAGGATAATATGAAGCTTTGATTTGATACGTAATATCGTCAGTTATACATATTCAACTGCGATTACATAGTTACAGTGATTTTATTTCGGTAATACCTAAGGTATTTCGGTATTAAAAGCCAATAATAACGTCACTGGCGCGAAGCCACCTCGAGACCTCAGTTTAATTTTTTAAGGGCCCGTTTCACCACCTTCTGATAAGACACCTCTTGACAGATAATTTCATACAAATTTTGTTCCATTTTTTAATTTATCCAACGGTTAGCGGCTATTAAGAGGTGGTAAAAAAGCCCTAAGCCTATTGGACCTTCATAAAAACTATAATTTAATTTTACACTTTTAAATTTACTCATTGTCAACTTTGTCCACATTTCGTGGCCGTCTGTCCATATTAACAGTATCTATAATAAGACAATTTTTACACCATCCAAAAGTAATAAATGTTTCCGGCTCATAATAAAGTACATCGGGATAGTAACCCCGTACGACTATTATAAAAATTGCTCCATTTTTTACTGTCTCGGTGTGAGTGGGGGCGGATACGGCTCCAATGACAGGATACACTCTCCTTTACAATGTTGGTATCATGCAAAATGGTCACGTGATACTTGAACAGATGTTGCTAGGTGAGGATTTGATTTTATTTTATGGATAGTTATTGTAATGTGAATAGGAAGCCGAACGTAACCCAATAAAGCAATAGTTTCTTTTTGTATGTTTAATTTTGTGCCTATCTATATTAAGCAAGCCAAGCTACCCTAATGCAAAATATTTGGACAAAAATATCAACCACGGCATTCGAACCCACAGCATTTGATTAAGTAGGTACACCACTCCTTTTAATTACGATTAAAACTATCTACTAGTTACTACTAACTACCTTAGTCCAAAGAGCGCTCATTAGCTAAGAGGCATTTATTTTGTAGTGAGTATTATCTCCAATGATATCTCTCTCTTTATTGATATCAAAATGACAAAGGCAAATCATACATATTTTAAAATGTCATATTGATTTAATTCCTATATAAACATTGTCAGTTATTAAAGTAAAGTGTATTCCTCCTTTACAGAACTGCATACACCGACAATGTTCCGGAGTTGTTAATGTGTAGTAACATGCTTACGCCTACTTAATGTTACCAAGTCAAAATTAAGTACAAAAGTGTTGACTTGCAGCTCGCCTCACGTGAGCGTGAAAATGAATAAATATATCCATCAATGTCAATCAAAACCGTGTATTTAATAATTTCTGTCGCGTTTTTCACAATGAGGTCCGGCGATGTCACCGTGCGATAGGGCAACCATTTTGTATAGAATATAGAATAACATGCGCAAATGATAGTTATTAGAGCGGAGTGGGTAAGGCGCGTGTGCGCGTAATTATTGTAATCTCGGAGTGCACGCTGCGCAGGCGCACCCGCCATGGCGCGAACCATCCAAGGAGCGGCGCGGGCGCACACAGTTGTTCCATTGTTGACGGTTATGTAGTGCAAATGTAGAAGGTATCCTGATTACGGAGAGGTATATACAGGCTCTTAGTTAGACTCTATTTATTTTCTGATATCATCAAGAAAGATATCTGGTAATGTGTTTGAATTTGAACAAGTTTTGTGATATTTACTTATACAAAAGAAAAAAAAGGCAAAATAAAATGATTAATTTTATTTTGTGTCTTCTTTTTTTTTATATGATATCGAAGCACACTGAAAAGTTCCGTGAATTAATTTTGCTGAACTGTTTGACAATATTTCAGCTGATCGAACAGACCTTCTAAATATGATCTAAGTACAAAGTCTACATAATAAACAAGCAAGAGAAATAATCACACTTTCATTGTATTGCCGCACATTCACGTTATTATGTAACGCGGTGCGTTTCGTCGCGTGCGCATGTCGGGCCGCCCTCGATCCGCCCAGCGCCGCCCTAGAGCGGACCCCGAACGTATCGGATTGCAATCACAAAACAACAAATACTTTTCATTATTCCATTTCGCATTATTCCCATCTCTATTTATGTGCCAAAAGGAACACATGGCCGCTTTGTTTATGTTACAATGTAATGAAAGCTACGGCCCAAGCAGCTGTAAATCTGTTATGAAACTTGTTTAAGAAGAAATCTTAAAAAGTTGCCGGTGTATTCATTCTAGGTATGGAGGTCTGTAAATGAATAATACCGAAATATCAATTACCCCCACAGTTAGCTGATATTTTAGTCCTATTTAATAAGAGCGAACCTATTAACCTGGCATTAATCGAAACTTCGAACTACTCTGAATACTGTAGGTAAATATACCTAATATTACTTCATTCTACTTGGGGATTGAACCTTACTCTCAGCAGCTGCACTTGCCTTTTTTTATTTATCTACTTATCATATTTTTTACACAAAGCAACACTTATACCTAGTAGTAATATTTATATTTATGTAATTTTAGGTAATCATATTTTAATAACTCAATAATATTTATGTAATTATAGGAAATATTTTATTAAAAGTTGCTCTCTCAAACTATCCTCCCAAAAAACTTTTCCAATAAATTTTACCATCTTGTTACACTGGTTTTAATCTGAAATACTAAACAAGGCATGTAGCTTGACACTGTAACAATGTAGATACTCGGTAGGTAGTCTATTGAAACGTTAACACGCACAGCCGTTGCCGCCAAGTGGCTAGGTATTGTGTAACCTGAGTGCTCGACAGTTGCCCATAGAAGGGGTGCAACGTATCCGGTTGCAATCTTACACCAACTTCCGCTGAGCTTTGAGCCCAGATAACCGTTTGTACTACACTATTATGCGGATGGTATAAGACTACCAAATATACCAGATTACCAGCGTAATTTTATTCTTTTAACGATAAAAAATATATAAGTACTATGATTAATATTTTTTACAATTAAATTAGATAAATGATATTTTTGTTTTAAAATACGGGTACCGCAGTTAAATACTTATTAATTTCTTATCTCGCATTAAAATAAAATATTATAGTTACCGGCCATTATGATTATTATTAGTTACGATATGTGTGTAACATAATTTACATGCGTAAACATAACAAAAATGCATGATAACATTCTATTGTTGAAAGGTGCAATATTTTACGCTAAATCTCAGCAAAGCATAACCAAAGATAATCTAATACACACAGATATGTAAAACGTTCCATATTCCATTGACAACACGTGTGATTTGATCTTTTGCGAGCAGGCGTATTGTTGACGGCCCCGGATTATCTCCATTCACACAGATTCATTCATGTTTCTATAGCAGGACATTGGACGACAGTTTCCTATGCAAAATTTCGCATAATCCCGGAATAAAGGGAATTCAAAATGTTTCCGCTGATCCGCTGGGAACAGTGTGTCGGAACAATGTCTGTCGCGGTGTTGAGATGTTCACTTGACGATGTACGTCAGTCCTTGACACTGTTTACGAACATAATAGGATTACGTCTAAAGAGGATATTGTGTTTTGAAATGTTGAAATTTGTTGAATGCTGCATTAGATTTTATTGAGATAACAAATTGTTATACGTTTCGATAGGCACTTTGAGGTGAGTACTTAAGTAAGTACCTGAAATATGAATGCTTGAATGGAGTTCAGTTACTCAATATGATTTCGTAACACGTGCAAGTTTTACTGGTTCGTTTTTGATAGCTTATACTTTATATGCATATCTTTTGGTATTGCAAAATAAAAGCATAAAATGTTTGTGCAAAAATGTGCATATCGTGACAGTATAGTGACAGGTCGAAGCGGACGCGAGACGCGAGCAATGCACGGCGCGAGCCGACACCAGCGCCGCGCCGCGACGTGCCAAACAACAAAATAAACCGGCCAACCCGTGTAATAATGGTGTTTCCACCCTGTAACAATAACTACATAATAGTCGAGAGCTTTTACGAGCTTTTGTGAGCTTGTCGAAGCTTCTACTTGGCGTTTTTTGTGATGAATGCCGCTCGTTGCGTTGCGCTTCATTTTACGAGTGGAGAATATTTTATTGAATACTTACGCTGCGCTTAAAGATTCAACATCGCTTGAAAGAGCCTCTTAACTTAAATCCTTTCACTGCTTGTGCCATCATCATATTGTTTGACGGATGAAATACTTTCTTTGAGGTCGGTTGTGAGTCTGCAAGAATGGAGCATATGTATGCACAGCGAGGTTGCAAACTCTCATACATAGCGTTCGACATGAAACACGATCATGCGCTGAGACACTGACAAAGCACCGATTACCTTATAAGTGCGCAGTCCGTGAACGCGTCCATGTGAGAGTGCTCACTTGCGCACACGACGCTCGAGATGAATTTTTCCAATTATAAAAAGAGATAACCGCAACGTATAAAGAAATAATAGCGGTTGTTAATTGAAAACTTAATCGAGAATTCATATTTCATAGCTGCGTACTTTTAGAAATCTACTTTCTCTATTTTAGGTGTACTTATAATAAGTTATTTGAATACCCATAGATATGCCATATTTTTATATAGGTATGACTAGTAATTAAACAGATTACAAATTAATCAAGAGATTTTTCTTCTAGTGATATTTATTGTCGATTTTAATTTCTGTTGATAATGATTATAAAATAACAGCCCAAAGATTGTTTTTAGATAAGTTTCGATATAATCGAATAACGAAACTAATTTAAATCTTACGATAATATTAAAACAGCGTGCAATGTGAATAGGAGAGATGCTTAAACATGGGCGCGCCGTGGCGATGTCCGTTGTAGAGATAAAATTAATAGCCGCTATTAAACCGCGAAACACTCCGCGGAAGACTTCATTAATTTCCCGCAACGGAATACGCCTCTAAATGCCTGAGATGATCCGCCGATAGATTTATTAATTATATTGAACGTTAGAGCCGTTTCCTTATGTGAGACGCATTCCAATTAGCGATCACTATGAACTTTTAAGAAAGGCAAATCAGGTGAGTTTAGAGGTGAGGTGAGGTTTGTTGTAGGGGAAAGGGGAGGGGTGAGGTCGATAGCCGCAATAAATCAAGATATTATCTTCGCCGAGCATTACGAGCGCCGATACCAAAGGGTAAGTCGCCGGTCCTCGGCTTTACACACCGTATGTATACAAACCTACATTTTCGATTGATTTGGTATACCTGTATGGTTGATGGTGGACCCTACATTTATAACTACTGCAACTGTGAATCCAGTAGTATGAAAATACTGCTACGATAATTCGTAGCAATTTGCCGTAGCGGAGGCGTAGACAAATTATCGGGTTTTACTCAAATAATTGTATCTACATACCAAAAACAAAAATTGCAAATTCCTCCGATAAAAAATAATATGATCTAGTAAGTACACAAAATTAAAAAAAAAACGATTCATATGTAGGTAGTATTCCAGTAATGTTCTAAGTGAGCTTCTAGTTACAAAAATATTTCGCCCAAGGCAATGAACTCGATCTATTTTTATGTAACGCCAAATACCGGTATTGATTGGTGTGAAATAAATCTTTAAGATATATCTCAGTCTATTGATAGGTATCATTGTAATCTCTATGATTTAATTTTGTTTTTAACCCGACTGCGAGGATATATTTCATACGTACAATCGAAAAAGCAATAATCAGTGATACAATAAAGTATAATTACACACTCAGCCGTATAATTTGTGAACCATTAATTAAAATTCAACTAAAGATGAAAACAACAAAGTTGTCTGGGAATCACAAATCAAACGCAACTCGGCGATGGCCGCGGGCGCAATAAATCAGGCGAGCGCTTAGGCCTTCTTAGCTTTTCTAGATAGAGATTTATCCCGTAATAACATGTTGTTTTTCACTAAATCAACCGCCGAATTATCCGGTAGAGGAGCAATGATTAATCGGCGGGGCTGCCGATGTAATGACGGGCGCATAGCGATGCGGTGCACGCGGCCCACCGCCGCTAGATGCTCGGTGCCGCAACTGCGCGTGCGCATACCTAGGCACAATCTGCATTCTAGGGCTGTCTACTGACAGTAACATTGCGGCGTTGACCACCAGCGTTTTATACCTACATCGTTGGCACTAATGCTGAAGTTTATTATAGTAATATTTGTCCGTTGATAACATTAATATACTCATAACCTTAACAAGATTTGCATATAGAGAGGTGCTTATTGTTTGTGAGGATAGTAGTTACGCTGCAATAAAGTCTTTCATGTAGAAATTGTATATCATTTTCATCTAAGTAGACAAGAATAGCTAGTAGGATGCAGAAGATTATAGCTCATATGTTGCTATTATGATTAACGACAGCCATTTCAGAAAACAAATTGAAAGAAATGTCTACGTAATCACTTCGAGCATCATAGAACAAAATATAGATTTTAATAAAAGCTTTCATTAAGCAAATGCCTGTGATGTCGACACGATACATCTGTGGAGCTTTTAATTAAACGCTATCTTTAATTAAAGTTACACGCGACGGACGATATTTGATATAAAAATAAAATAAGATTGCAGTGCACCTAGGAAGTCTTTATTAAGATTGCGATTGCAAAGAGGCGGGGCCGGCCACTTGTTTGAGAATTTGAATAATCGGCGCATTACAAGTTAACATTATTATGTACGGTCAAATATACCGCGATTTCAACATATAATTATCTACAGTGAACGGAGCGTATAATGTTCCGCATTCATCTATTAAGTCAGTCGGTCAAGAATTTTTAATGCCTTTAGTCAGCCATTTTGCGCACCGATTTAGATATAAAGCCAATTATGTACTTTGATACGTAGGTATCCACTTATTCAGTACGTCTGAATTTGTATGTCAAATTGTAAATTATGAATATAATTTCGAAAATAGATATAAAAATGTTTTTCAACAACGACGTGTTATTTCTTAACTCTAAAAATTGAAAAAATTGTTCTTCGTTTCAGTTTTTGTGTGTAAAAATGTTGATAAAGAATTAACTTAAAAATAATATTTTTTTACGGTCTTATACCTAAGCTGAGGATAATTTTGGACTGTATTGTTTCTTACATTCAACTGTTACCTATTCAATATTTGGAGGAAAGAGACAAAAGAGACACAGTATGTAGGCATAGTAAGGGTTACTTACTAAAGGGGTGATAAAGTAGGTACAGTTGCAACGCTACAATATTTAATTTCTTCCTATTTTGCTATAAAGATACTACTTATTCATAGTAAAGGTAAGTTAGTTATCAACCCGATTACTAGGTACATCGAATAAAAACCCTAGAAGCAAGTTTACCAAACAAGTCGGTAGATGATAAGTGAGACAGTCCGGCGCGGCGATTGATCGCAAAGCGCGGCAAAATTCCAGAGTTTGCATACGACGGCATCGGTCATATTTCAACCATAATGATAAGTAGCAAGCGAGCGTGATAATAATTGTTATTACTATGATCCACATCTGCTATTATTTTATAATTGAGGGCTTTTGGGTGAAACCCTACAATTATAAGAAGAGCCTAAAGCAACAAGCAACATGCATAAGGTGAACGAGTTTTTGCCTCGTTCCCTAAATTATGATATATTTACCAAAATGTATCCCATCAATAGGTCGTGTGATAAATCTGTTGTTATAAAGAATATTTATTAGTTTGTGGGTTTTTATTAAAATGAAAATAATTATAATTTAAAAAAAAAACAACGTAGGCGACCAATTAGAGTCAAAGTTATTATAAGATCAATGTCAAAATTCGACCTCATTTTAAGTCTAATTTTGGGTATATTCAGCTTGACTCACCAGACGTTCTCTTCAAAACAATCTAGACGTGACGTGATATTTAAAAGGGTCGAAATCCGTTTCAAGGAACGTGAAAATGATCTGAAGCGAATTCTCACGGATGACGTCAAGCACTGGCTTACATTTTTAAAAGGGCTTACACGCACGTTGTGAGTCGGTCATTGCTAAAATAAGTAACTAAACAAGCGTATAAATATATGGCAGATAAATCTCTCAGTTCTTACTTTTAGACAAAACAATGTTTAAAAAAATATTTCGCTGGCCAGCCGCGATCATTCGATTAAACTTCAAAAAAATATTAATCGCTCGAATATCTACATAGCGTAATCCTGAGAACGGAGAGTTCATTATTTATTATGAATATTAGTCAATTTTTATTTAGTGAAAAAAGCGAGCGACGCACCGGGGCCAGCCCGCCTGCAATTAACTGGCCCAACCCTGTAATTATGGACAGTAAATTTCTGGACGGCAGGACTCGGGTATATTGTTCTACTCGTATCTGGCTTATAAGGATTAGCTCAGCGCTGCCAGGCATCGCTCATCTGGGGCCAAGATATCTAGATGTGATCCGAGGTGGTGAATTGGCGGGGAATTGCCGTCGCATATTTATGCACGAAGAACAAGATTTTTTATTTAAATAGTGTGAAAAATTAAGATAATATTGTGTATATGTATTAAAAACTACTTTGTATTACTACATGGAAACTAGTTATAGGTACTTAGGTACTATATCTTACAAAATGCTCTTTGCGTTATGGGATGAAGACTTGAAGGATATTTGATGCTCCTTGTTGCTACACCAATATTTTCACAGCTATCTTTTATGAATAATAATAGAACCAGTTACCAACCCCCCTATTGTAAAGTGACCGTTAAAATGTCGAAAACCTACGACTATTATAAAGAAAGAAAGTTTCCGAGTTTAATTACATGTGGGCACTATCTGCAGCCGGAATCGCTTACCGCGGCCTCCTAATTGAGTTTCCTATTTAAATAATTTGGGATGGGTCGACGCAGTCTTATCTCCTTACATACTTTAATAAAATAGTTGGTACGTCCCTACATGAAGAGTTTATAACATTGTTACTAACTACTAGCTGATATAGAAGAATGTTTGAATAAGCTTCATTATCTAATTTAGTGCTCCTAAGCGCGACTGCTATGCTTACCGGATTCTGTGTCCAGCTTCAGCAGCGTTGTTTGATTTTTCTGGGAAATTCTCAGTAGCAGCTTGGAGCCTGGATTTGTGCCTGGTTTATGGAAATAGGCTCGCTTCCTATTACATGATATATACCTACCTAAACATTCCGGTGAACTATGGATGCTCAGCAGTATACCTTTGCCAATCCCTTCGGGAAATACAAGTATGATGGTATTAATGTTTTTAATTATTACCTACCTATATGCTGAAGAAATGTATATTATGTTATATTTTAGTAGTTACCTACCTACATAAGGAGTTTGTAACAAACTGTAGCCGTTATAGACTTATACGTTATAGAATTTCGAAGATTGCATGTAAGATGTTAAGATGCTTTAAACAAAACTTGCAGGAGCAAAGCATAAATAAAGAGAATTTATTACTAATAACATCGTTAGCGTAACTACGTGTACTTACCTCTAATTCTAGTGTAGCCACCCTTTTAGTTATTATAAGTATCTCGTTACACTCACCATCTTAAAATAACCGGGCGGTACACTCAGGTATGGTAATTAAGTCCCAACTTTGCAAACATACATCGACGTCCTTGAAAGAACAAACGCAACTCAGGATGTAAGATGTCACGTCAAAATGAACATCAAAAGAATATAATATCAAATTGATATTCATAACAGGAAATAGGTATCGATACTGTGTCGCACCGAGTCGATCTCTGACCCCCATTCATTCACAATTAGACTCGTGTCATGGCACATATGTCGTGTCGTTGTCGTGTTTCGTCGTGATTTCGAGACACAATGGCATTCACGTCATGACGCGGCAGAATGTCGGCCATTCATGCTCTTTGCACCACACACGCTCCGCTTGTCTATTTTTTAATACACACGGAAATTGTAACGTTTGAGCTATTTTGATTTCGGTTGAAGTGTTGGAATGTTTGTTGTCAAAATATTATGCCCTGAAGTAGTACTACGCCTATGTTTTTAGGACCTAAATAGTACTTACTTACTATGGATTTCTTACTAGAAAAATCGAATTCCTTTAATGTCTCATTAATAAAGTAGTTACCCTAATATTCCATCTCGCCTCCCCTAGAGCCTGAAGGAATAACGCAGCCAGTATTTATGTTGACAGGGTTCACATTTCTGAAATACGTTTTAGTGTTTTTTGATATTTTTATCTAGGGCTTTCATGTGTCATATTTAGTAATCAAACAAATGCAAACTTACCAGTAGAGTGCAGGTAAATGGATTTAGAGCCTATTTTAGATGCCTATTTCAACTTAAAACATGGTGGACACGTGCTCGTAACCTTTCAATGATAGTACATCAAATAAATCATCATCCTTAGTAGTACTTAGTAATTAATTTTAGTAAGTGTTTTCGCATGAATGGACGTCAAAACTGAATGTTTAGTATATAATAAAACACTGGTATTAAAAGATATGAAATGACTAGTTGACCATTAACCGAATACTACCCCATTACTATTTAGGATTCATATTAAGTTATGGTATAAAATATGCGATGACATTATAATTACACGTTTGTGTAACTCATGAAATTTTATTATGTTCGAGTACAATGAGATTTGAATTTTTCACAGCATAATAAAACGTGTTTCGGTCGGTTATAAAATAAACACACAGCTGCTTAAGAAAAAGAACCTACCTACATGAAGACTTAAAATTAATTTTGAAAAATAAATATCGCTTGAGTGCCTCAAGATTGGACCAATAAGGGCTCAAAAAACAATGACCACAGCGGTCGTGGTCGGAGCATACGCCGCGAATGGCGACTTGCGACCCACGATTTGCATACAATGTGGATGCGTGGGCGCATGTAGCGCATTCTTTGTGTGCACGTGTGGTGGAACGCGAGTCTCTAGGTGCTATACTTAGTAATAGATAGCACTGTTTCTTTTTACATTTCTTGAATAGTACATGATTGTGTTTAGTATTCTTTTTATAGTTTGGCAGTCCAAATATTCTAAGCGTTGACAGAGAAGCATGAGATAGCTTCAGTAGATTACTAACCCATTCGTCCAGCTTAACTCTTGAGAGAGATTCTGGCAGGTCAGGCCAGGATTTTATTCCGCTGAGGTTCAGGCTGAGGGTCCTACGCCACATAGGTTTTAGTCTTTGTGTATGTTTCGGTGTTCCTATTCATTAGACGAGGAACTTATATTGGACTGTCTGGGCACCTATTTATGTAAAGAATTGAATTAAAGAATAGGAAAAAATAATTTCGAAGAACATCAGCTAAGTGTAAAGTTAATAAATAACCATTTTCTAACTCAAACTGCTCCAGAATACAATTACGAAAACCTAATAAATCCATACCTACAAAGTACTAATGATTTTCTTCAGTGACACCTGTTCAAATGAAACACCTGTGTGGCCTGAACCACAACGTCCTTTAGCGTTTCCGACCGTTTTAATTTCATTACCGGATCAAAGCGAAATAGCCATCCAACCAGCCTACCGAATACAATCAAATGGCGACACCGCACACTAATGGTCTGCCTAAACATATTTCACAGTACGCAATCATGCTGGCATGTTTATTTGAATCGGCAATTTTTCAACGCGTTCGTACCGCAATGCAGTTGCCAGGAAGATTTATTGCCCGAGAGAGGAGTTGTCCACCGTCGCGTCGCGTCGAATCAAGCGCAACTTGATTAATGCTCGGCGCACGATCTATTTACTGCCCGCGGCCCAGCAAACTGTTTCATACTAGGAAATGGCCTGTGGACTATTGTTCGTGTCGTTGTGGACTTGTGCTGCGAGGCAAATGAATTTTTATTTGCAGATTTGGAACACATTTACAACGACAAAGTTAGCGATACATTTTTAACGCTGCTGAACTGAATACCGGCAAGTCCTTTATTTAGTCTTTGTATTTAATATAGAATGAATAATCGATTATACTTGAATTGACCTATCTGTATAGAATTTCATGCCTTGGCAGCTTCCTTTAGCAGTAATCATATTATCTGCCAATATGTCAAATGATCTAAAAAAATTCGGTCGACTTTCAAATATTTTTAAAAATCTGTCATAAGCAAACGAATTATAAAAGCAAGTACCGTATCTAAAGCGTTGATAATTTCTCATGGTGCATTTCCCACCATGCTAAGCCTGGGGGTGTCGGGCTTCGGGGGTTAGTTGACCGCATTACGAGTGCGACAACGCGCGGCACCCCCGGGGACTATTTATCAAATGATCATTTGATTTTCTTGTGTTTGATCACTGAACACATTACAGTTTGCAACTTGCAACGTTTTGGTAGCTTCACTTTTTAGGGCCCTTTTTTATTTTCTGTTTTCAATTTGTTTTTTTTTTTAATTTTATTATTAATGTTCTTGTTGATATGGTTTGTAAGTTCAATTGAGAATCGTAATCCTATTTTTAAATGGGTTTCTAGTAATGAGTCGAATAGTTAATTTAACATACAAATTGCTTTAGATAAAGAGACTGTTCAGAGTATGAACAAGATTGATTGATTTAATGTAACAATTATAAATTATCAATTTAAAATGTATATGAAAAATATAATTATTTGCATGAATTGTAATTCAGTTTACGTCTTTCACTCAGTAGAGATTTACATTAAAGATGCATTTATTTACATTTTGCATGCATGATTTCAATGCTTGAAAACATAAATATCAAAATGATCAATTCAATTTAATTAAATGTTAATGACATATTTTCATGAACCTACAATAAGTAAACTTAATAATTGTGTCTCTGAACCGAATCTATGTAGGTTATTGACATTTAACTTCAATGTTTCTTCAAACAGGATCCATAGCTTATAACCCGCAAAATCTAAAAAAGATGCCGCCGCAAAATCGAACTGGCATTCACTAAAACCGAGTTCTCATCCTAAGCCCACTGCACTCTGCGCACCCTCGCCCTCGGTCGAGGATACGTCTTATAAAATACGATCTGTTTTGATTGTGGCCTGGGGCACAAATCAATTAGGCCTCCCCTCGGCCCCCCGCGGCGGCGCACCCGCGACATCCAAACCAGTGGCTCGTTTTATGACACATCTCACAACGAACCGAAAAGCGATTCATTAACATTCACCGACTTTATTAGGACCAATTGGCGCGCACTCCGCGTCTTCGTTATTATCATTGATTGGTTATTTTATTACTGCGCTGTAAATCAACTTGTAGTTAACGCGAATTGTACGGTGACGTTTGCGGGAAAACTTAAGTATCCGGCACATTAATTATTAAAAATTATATTTGCGAAATAGAGTCCGACTGAAAATTACTGACTGAAAAACTTGATTGTTTGAGGTGTCTTGAACGTACACAATATAAAAGGTTCAGCGTTAATTTAGGTCACTGGTGGAAGTGGCAACGAAAACGTCATAAAGTGAGTAGGAAGGAAAATAAGTAAAGCGATCTCTCCGTTTTAAGCTAGATTGGTTAGTGGTACAACTTTAATCGAAATAGTAATGTATAAGAAAGCACTACATACCTATCTATTGCCATTATAAACGATTCTCATTACATAGCTATCATGCTATCATTCTTAAATTGTTACAACACGATATCGTCTATAGCGGAACTTACATGTAGCCGAGATAATTTTAAACATACGGCTAGATCATTAAGCGTATCGATTTCCTATTAATCTTCCATTTAATATACAATCTAATATAGAAAATAATGACGTAATAGAGGCCGCCGGCGACAGGGTCGTTTCCCACGCCGCCGCGGACAATTTTTATAGTTTTTTTTTTTACAAAGATGAAAATAAATTAAGTTTTGGTAATCAGACGCCGCCTGATTCCTGACCTGCTTCTTCGCAATATTTCTAAAAGCTATTACAAATACATTTATATTACCACACAAAAAAGCTCTCGGGCAATTTTCGCCACATAATGAGGCCATTATGGGGAATTTTGTTTTACCAACATAATAACACCGCCTTTTATTCGGGCGATCCCGTCCGCTAAGGACTTCGTGTTTTAAAGGACAATATTATTCCAGACTTGATGAGATTTTCGTGCTAAAATTTTAAGACTAAATTGCCGTCATTATGTATTTAACGCTGAGGATTAAGATAAGAGCGGGCGAATAGGTCAGCCATCTCAGAAATACTGATTGCCTAAATACACGAACAGAGATATATACCTACCTACCTTAGTATTAAGAGATAGGTATCTATGTGCCGTAGATAGGGAGGGTACCTATATTCTTCGTTTAAACAATTCGTTAGTTACAATCACAACACACTTTGAAAGTCCCTTTTGGTAGGGTAGAAGGACACATAATTGTAACTAAGTCCTTGAATGTTATGTTAATGTTATTGTCCTGAAGAATCTAGCCTGAAGGGCAGTTTTTTTTCGTTTTGTTCAATGTACAACCTACTTACTTAGTTATATAATAAGACCAGGCTTCCTATCTACCAAAACGAAATTATATGATGATAGCAGACATCATCTTTTGATAGACCCATATCAATTGATAGGATCTAATGATCCGCTTGGCTAGCTAATCTCCCTTGTTTGTTCGTGTGTATGTTAGGCCTGTGCTCAAAAGAAAAGGAAACCTTATCTCCGAGGTAATCACGTAAGTCAAAAGTTTAAGCTTTCGCTAGAGGCAAACGTTGTGTTGTGGAAGTAAAACTTTATGTGTGGTTGCAAACTTTTTATGGAACTCTCTCCACATTTCAGCTTACGGCTAGGCTGTCCATGCGGCAGTGGGCAGCCGGACGGATCGTAATGGCGCGCTCGTGAGCTGTCCATTACTCCGTCACCGCGTGCGCACCCGACCTGCAGCCTCACTAGATCACGCTTAAACGCACTGTCTAGCCGTTATTTGTGGAGTTTTGTCGTGTTGCGGGGAAAAAGAAAACGTTTGTAGTCTACTTTTCTTTTTGGCTAGTTTCAGGATTTTCTCAGTTGTAGACAACATGTTTCTAGGAAGAGTAGACTAGATATATTAAAATTAACATTACCTACTCCTAATATCGTGTAACCTCTGATTACGATAAGATGAGTCTTTTATATAAGACTCAGGTACCTAAGTCTTGGATATACTTAGCTATTCTTGCATTCATGTTATAAAAGCACCAACATTATCAAAAATTGTAATCTTAACCACAATTATAAACAACCAAGGATCCACCGAGGACAGGCCCAACAAGTTTAAAACATGGAACAAAAAAGTTCAATCACGAACCGAGGTTAAAAATAAATTTAGCTATCGACCGCAATTACAGGACACGTGACGCACGATATGAACGGATTAATTCCGTTACGCGATGAAAGAGCCCTAATTATTACATTATTGTGTGGCTATCTATCCCAGCCTAAAGAGGCAGTGGATTGAGTTGATTTTGGCACGTCGTAAGATATAAAGCGCGTGTTCGCGACCAAGCGCTGCGCCTGCGCCGCAGCACCGTCGCTCCCGACATTATCCTTGTAATTGGCGATTTTATGCAATTTATGGCGATTCGCGCAATTTACGAGCAGCGGACAAGTGGGCGACGCTGTGCTTTTTACCTGGGATATGGCGAAATTGACTCAGGGTTTCAATTAAAATTTTATATTCCGCAAATTACCTGCCAATTATATTCCATTAGTCAACGTTAAAGAACCACAAAAATGGTTTTTGCTTAATTTTTTGCAGTAATTGTTTTGCTCCAGTCAATAGTGATGAATATCTTGAATATGAGGGTAGGTATAGAAACATATTTTATGCCTTGGGTATTTTTATTAATTAAGCTAAAGTCAAGTTAGCGCTATGCAGCTGATTTCGATATCAATAATATCTAGTTGTACCTACGAACACGTACTTTTCTGAAGTGCAATTATGTTCGTTGTAACTATTTTTGTATAGTCTGTCTTCTAAAAGGAAGGCAGAAATCACTTATCTATTTTTAAAGTTGTGTGTTGCCAAAAAAATTACACGGTATACTTAAAATATAAAATATGTATTTTTTTATATTAGAGGTTTTTCTTATTACAGTCCCATAAGTCGCTTTTGATAACATGTCCGATAGTATAGCAGCCAAGTTCCAGCTATCACAGAGTCCTACTTTAAAGGTAAAACAACAAGAAAAATAACTATGTAGGTAAAGTAAAGCTACGCCAGAATATGTACGTACTACCGTGGTCGGCTGCTTGGTGGCTGCGGGCGTGACTTTCTCAAAGCTTTTACCACATTGAAACAACTGAACAATCTACAGCCTCACAAGCCAAATACTTACTGGGGGAACATAAAATCACAAATTAATGAAAAATTTTGTTATAAAAAATATTTATCATGCACCTTGCGTATTACGTATGACGTGATCAATAAAGGTCCCACTACGTGACGTTATACACATTGAGATTTTAACTTGTGACCATCATTATAGTTTTGATGAAATAATTGTTTGTAACTTATTATACGATAATTTAATGTGGCCCTTGAGCAATAAATTGCACGCAATTTAAGGCGGAGAGTGGACGAGTCCCGATGCGCGCACGTCGCGTAAACTCACGTACCCAGCAATGCGCGCACGCATGGCCAAGATAAATATTGCATACATAATAACCTCTCTCCGTCTGCGTAATAACCCAGTGTGACATAAGCAGCTGCCACTGATTAAACAATCGTGTACTCCATTAAAACAATATAATTTAACGAAATTAAAAAGCTATTATCGATCCGATATTGAACATGTGTGACAACGTGCAGGGAATAGTCAAGACATTGCTTATACTTAAGATACACTATGCAGTTCTGTGGCTACAGGCTATGTTATTATTTCTGTTTATGTTTTAATTTCGATAAATTACAGCCCCTAGCTCGATAAAGATGCTTGCACCACGCAAATATTATTATTTTAATACTATCGATGTAATATCTAATTTCATTCGTGTTCTGAATGAGTTAATGGGTGCGTAATATAAATTAAGATGCTTTATAAAATAACTGAATCGATTACCCCTTTGTATAGTGCGGAAAATAGTTGAAGCGCCGATGAATGCTGTAGGATACACTGGCCTCATACGTATACTTAGGAACAATAGGTAGCGAAACAAAACCACACTTGCCTTACCATCTTCTATGATCGGGGCCATGGGGCTCCCGATCACATTACCTAATTATGACCCTAACACCTAATCAACCTCTCACTTAATCGCTGAGAATTCTCATCAATGTTACCTATAAGTTGACTTTGTCATATTACATTGTAGGACGTAGTATTGTCATATCGGGTGGTGGATTACGTGCCTGTCATAACCATGTAATCATATTGCATAAAATTAATTTTCATTATAAATAGTCATAGTTATGGAGTGGATAACCTAGAATATAATAATTTATTAATCCAAAACGATAACTTCATTCTTTATTATCATGCGCTTTGTCATGCTGTGGAATTATAATAAAACAACTATAATCGCAGATATTTGATTAAAACCGCGAGATAAATCAACCCAACAATTATGTGGATATTTGTCAAGGAAATTTATTCCAGATAATAATTCCACGAATGTTAGTTGGGTATTATAAAAGTGTTGGTCGTACATTCGTAGGACAAGTTGGCGTAAGGCGTCTCGTCCGAAATAGCCGGCCAGATATCCGCCGTCTTATGACAGCCCGACCGATATTTATGTCGCGCGGCCCCGCCCACCGCTGCGGCTCCATTCAGCCTGTTTGTATTTATTTCGTGCCTATTTATTTGTATTTGCCTTCGCTTTTGAATAATGCATGAGCGGAGCGTTTCCGTCGTGTGTAGGCAGCGTGACGCCGCCGCTTGTCGCGAGTCCCTCTTCGGACTTTTCGCCTCGGGTACTCTTTGTGAGTTTCGGTTTGGGAGACCGGTAAAGTTGGCTCTCAGCGTTTTTCGATTAGTAGCCATACATAGTGAAGTTGAGTCGCTTTTATGAGTAGGTATTAAACTCGCTTGAGGCCTCGTATTTACGACAAGAATATCACGGGATAAGTTGTTGCTATTAACAATTTAGCTAAACGTTATAATGAATTGCCTAAGCAAAACAACGCGCAATATAAACAGTACGAATAAAGCTTCTTCTAGTATCTTGTAGATTACAGATAACCGATTAGATTATCCGACTATCCACAACAGCAATCAACGTTGTTAAATTAGATTTCAGCTCTGGTATCGTGTTCTCACGGAGTTAATTAACATCGGGTGTGGATTAACGGAATTAATTATCGATAAGAGCATTCGATTGGTGGATGCGTTCCTTTATTATTTGTTGGGTAAATCACGGCGGTATCGCGGCTATATCGATTGCCCCGCCTCGCGATTCCAGCCCAGCGTGGCGGTTGCGTCAACCGGCCCGGGGTGATATCACGCTTTGTCTCAATAGTACGTCGACGAAACAGTGCTCATATAAGCACACTGCATGAATATTATTCATGTGGTATCTTTGAGTGAATGATTAAACCCGGAAATAAATGATATTTTGCACACAGGGAAAGTAAGGCTTGTTTACGTGTGAATACTAACTTCAAAGTGCTAAGTGCAAAGTTTATAATACATAATATACATATATTATTTTAAAATTAACAAACTAAGCAAACTTTAATTCAAATTATTTCGGAACCTGACAAGATTGAAATAAAAACATGGCGGTTATTCGCGATAGTCTGGGAGATCAGTCGCGCCGTCCTCGGCACGCAGCTTCATAAATCACCCGGTCTGCACGCGACATTAAACGTCCATTTTATACGCGATTACCGACATATAATGAACTTATGTAAAGACGTTATGATACCTTCAATTATTCATTGACAACGTGCAATTGTTGATTTATAATTACCGCCTGACTGGCTTGCCACAGTTTTACGAAATCGCCTATCAACGCCCATTACTGGACATCGCAATCCCTCAATTGTTTGTTTCAACACAGATTCATAGCAATGTAACTGTTATAACTGTTACACTTTGTTTTTTTATTTTGATGACGTATAGCGGGCTATAATTACACATAAGGATGCAGTCAGATTATTGCGAGCAAAAAGTAGAGTAGATCAGCTGTTTGTAAACCATAATTTGCAACAAAGAATGTGAAATGAATGCCTCAAAACAACTATGCTGGAAATAAATACTACTACCTCATTGGTCTAGTGGTGTCAAGCGTGGCTACCAAGCGAAAGATCCTGGGTTCCATTCCCAAGTTGAGCATAGTGTGATTGGTTTTTTTTATGACATTTTTAGTTTGGATTAGTGCGAGGTACATTCACCCCTGTATTAGGCACATAGCTTATAAAATGGCCAGTGAAATGGCATTCTAGGTACACCGGTACAAGTATCTCAGCCCTTAAGCAACGGTGTTCTGGTTTTATATTACGAAAATAAATAAATACACGCGCAGATATCATCGGTAAATGACCCAAACTTGTATCGGTAACCTCGCCGAATATTTCGTTCAGGCATACCTACCAAAACGATGTCAATGCCTTCGAGCAATTACGAAAAAAGACAATAGCAACACTTTAATATAATTAATATTTTTTCATCTGACAACATAATAGGCGTAGGTAATAAAAAGCAACACGTGCGCATAGGCATCGCATGACGTGGCTCATCAGACTCGACCCGTATAAGACTGCCTTATTGATTGTTTTAAGTCGAAACAGCAAGAATGTATTGTATGACTCCGCTCCTTATAGTACAACTAGCTTCCCGCCAGCGGCTTCGCCCGCGTGGTATGTTATTATACATATAAACCTTCCTCATTAATCACTCTATCTATTAAAAAAAACCGCATCAAAATCCGTTGCGTAGTTTTAAAGATCTAAGCATATATAGGGACAGACAGACGCGGCGGAGGACTTTGTTTTATAATATGTAGTGATAACACCACTTTTGGTCATCTCTTTGGCATATAGGAAAAAAACAAAAATACATACCATCATGCCTGTATTCCCCGAAGGTTTGGCAGGAGTGTAGACTAATGTACACTCACCGTTCACCGTAAGTTTAGGTCCTACCCTATTGCCAGTAACCGAGCATAAATCCAAACTTCGAGCTGCTACTTAGAGAGTTTCATAGATAAGCCTAATAATGCTTTGCTGGACCTTGGATTCGAACCCAGGACATCGGGCGTAGCAGTTGCGTTTAGGAAATTAGTACCACTCGGCTAACGACACAGTTCGAAAATAATCGTGAGTTTGTATAATATTATAATCAAATGGATTTAAATTCGTTCTGGTTTTAACTTTTAATCCTTTACTTCACAGATCCATGAAATTGTAGCATTTCTTCAGTCTTCTATTTCACAATAGCTCGTAAAATAACATTGTAACCTCAACATTGTCGTCTGAACATCTGAATTTACCAACAATCAAAGTCCCTCACCTAATAGCTCTTGAGTTGCCGTTGTCATGGCAACAGCTGTCTCCCGGTCCGTTACCTCTCTTCAGTTTATGTGTTCATTAAGTGCTTCCACCTTATTTATATCCCCACGGGTCTTTGTTACTGCAGGGGAAATTAGGTAGCTTTTGTCTATAGCTGACTTTGCTTAGCGAGGGTAACACCGAAATCAAGAGGGGCTTATTTATTTCTTAGGACTTGAGGGTTGTAACACTATGTATGTTTGCTGTATATGGGCCTGTTTCACAGCTTACAGATAAGTTCACGTTAAATTATATAATTAATAAACTGTAAACTGTAATATTGTCATATATATGCTATTCTGTAAAGTATATATCTATGGGCCAAAGTAGCCTGAAAATATTATTATTATTAAATTACTTACTTGGCAGATCATTTCATACAAATATTGTTCCAATTTTGAATTTATCCGACGGTTAGCGGCTTGTGAAACAGGCTCATAATGTTCTATGCTTATGTGGTTCCATACGATGATACAGATTTATGACGGTCATACGATATTGTGAGACAAATAGGAAAACTTTAATGTCAATTTTTTTTTTTGGTGGTTCGTCGAAGTCTCAGAATGAATGTAACTGTCACAAATGTATGATTAACGCATCATGCCGGTTACATTCCTTGACGGCGGCCGCCCGTTACAAGTTCATCCCATTTAAATTTAGCGCGGCGCGTGCCGTTCGCGGGAGTCTCCGGGGGGTGCGGGGGTCGAGGGGTGCTCCGCCGTGGGCGGGACGCTCTACCATCACTCAAGTGACGAAAATTGACGGAAAATGGGCGGACACCGCTTGCCCGCGACGTCATCAATTACCGCGTCCCGACGGTCACCGGCGTGCAGTCTCAACCACATCGCCGACCGAGATGCGCATACCTAATATCCCTCCATACGTATGCCATTATTAGAGCACGACTCAACTCCTATCAAAAATAGCAGAGAATATTGCAAGACGCAATGTGTTCCAGCTTTTCATTACACTAGATTCAGGAAGACGAAAAGTAGCAAGACGCACGTTCGCCGCGCAATCTGGAGCGATATCTCGGACAAGGATTATTGAGATGCAATCTAGGAGCCATCGATCGCTCGATAATTCGATCTAACTGCGCCCGCTATTGCGCAACCAGTCATCAGATCAAACCGTCGATAGCTCGATGATACCTTTATTAAATGGTAGCTAGAGCGAGCCCCTGTTCCGACACTCATAATTCACTTTTGTAAGTCACTTCTGGATAGATTTTATAGTTTCTTGCCTTTTGAAATAACACTATTACCACCACCGCTGGTTCGGTACTACTTATAACATATAACTCGATGTTAGCAGTTAACCTAACCGCAAATAAATGTCTAAAGCAGGTATTTCAAGTCGAAGTATTTGCTTACGTTTTGTCGAGAACGAGCGAACGCAGGAAGCCGCAAGCAGGGCAAAAGCTCGGCGATCGATTTTGAAAATTGCCCATAATTAGCATGTATCTCACTCGTCCGGACGACTGTGCGTTTAAAAGTGGGAACTCAACCACAGGCTGCACAATATTCCAGTAGCGTTTACCGAGTAACGGCAGGCGAAGGCGACGGACACAAATTGCCGGAGGAGCTGCCACTACGCAAATTGTACGGAGAGCTGGATCGATTGTTCGTTTGCAAACGTCCTGACAGACACCGCTGTCAGACATTCCGCTCAGCTACCCAACCGTAATCACTAAAACTTCGACTTTACAAATGTAATTTAAAATTCCATCAGCCGAACAAACAGTTCGGTGAATGTGCTATTTTGTAAACTATGATTACGTTTACGACAAACAACTGCATCATGTTACACCCACACGCAGGCGGCGTCGTTATTGATGTGGCTTCGAGACCATTAATATCGAGCCGACACCTTTGGGCTTTTGATCGTACCAATTTTCATTTTATCGATTCTTTTGGGAATCGTGTCTTATGATTTCGAAACTTATTAGTCGGTATGAACTATGTACTATATGAATTGCGTGAATTTGGTACTTTTAGATGCTATGGATGGAGCTTAACGCTACTTATTTTGCCCTTGAGGTGAGTAAAAGCAGGCGCCCGCCAGTCGCGGTTGTGAATAATTTATTTGGAATCTAGATAATGCTTGTATTGGTAGCAACGAGTCACGTCTGAGACATTTGATCGTGTAACAAGGAGTGCGGTGTTTGTGCATGCAGCCGGGCCAGTAATGGAGGCGTAATTACGCAGCCATTATCAGGTGACCCCATATTGCGGTTGGTCGGCCAGTGCAAACAGTGCGTCCACCGACACCTTAATGGACACAATATGACTAAGCCTACACCATATATGTATGTATACCAGGTTTGTGGGTCTATAGGCTTTCACATGGCTTGATAAGTGCCGTTTTAATTGTTGTGGTGTATAATGACGATTTGTCGTGTGTAAAACGAAATAGCTATTTCATATTACATAGATAAATGCTCATGTTATTGTTCTTTTACTAGCAACATATTACACAATCATTTCCGTAGTCATTTATTTTTTATAGACGGACATATATCTACTATCACTTGACAGTTTTCTGATTCAACAATGCACCGGTGGAATTCCAACCTAATCATGAACTGTAGAGTTCATAACTACACACAGTCCCAATGAGCTTCCCCTAATGGTATAATTTGAATCAGAAAGGACCTATCTTATATACCGAACTACAGTTCACTTAATTTAGGTTAGAAAAAGCATTTTTTTCCATATTCTACATTCAAAATGTGCACATTTTATAAAAAAGCATTTTCGATCTGCTTCTTTATCTAACAAAAGTAAAACGCGACATTCAACCACAGTCTATCCAAGAGTATTTTAATACAAAGAGTGACAACAAAGTGGGGGGGTATGCGAGGCGACCGCCTGTCGCCAGCCTTTGATGTCTCAATTAGTAACGCGACCGAGTAATTGTGGCGAAATTAATCCGCGCTCGCGCCTAGCAACCAACGGCTCGTTTTACAAACGACAGACGCAGTAAGTACTAGAGGACTTACCGGTTATCACTGGTATAGCCAATACAAATCAAAATCCCGAAAACGGCTCTTACGATATCGATGAAAGTTGAAATACCTATACGTACGAGGATGAAAAATCGAATTTTCTGAGAAAATTATTTTTCTTTTTTTCACCCCAGCAGAGCTCAATAACCCAGGAACCTACTTTACCCAATATACTAAATTCATCTTTTTGTATTTTTTAAGCATTTTTCATGCTAACAATACCAGTTATTTTAATGAAGGAAAAAATCGACTGGCAGGCAGGATTCGAACCTGCGTCTTCTGGTTAGGTAGACCAGTTGATTTTTTCCTTCATTAAAAAAACCCAAAACCATTTAAAGCAAGTATTGATAGGATGGGAAATTAAAAATCCCCTTCACCAGTTTCAATAGGTAGGTGTATATACAATAACATAATATAACAGGAGTACCGGTTTATCCGAAAGGTAAAGGTAAAGGGTTAAGAACCTAGGATGTTAATGATGATGAGAAGATCGAATTCTTGAATTCAAACAGACATTTACGTGTTTGCCATATGGATGGAGTTGGATTTAAGATAATAGAGAAATATCTACTCTGGTAGAGTCACACAGTAGCTAGATAGGGATTGTTTTCTATTTCGTTTTAGAATTTCTACACAACCATATACCTAAGTAGTTACTTCATATATTGAGTTCTCCTCTTTTTATTCTGTAGCCTGAGGATCGTGACTAACAATGCAGGTTCTTCAATCTGTTATCATTGAAGGTCATTTCAATCGTGTCGATAATTTAGCTTGACCATCGACCGAGTCTGTGGCCACGACTTTTATAAAACGGACAAATTTGCACTTAATTAAAATCAGAATTGCATAATCACGAAATATTCGGTAAGTACTAGCTTCCCGCCAGTTGCTTGGCCCGCGTGGTCTTATAAATTTTTCCCCCGTTTCTGCAACATTTTTCATTGATACTCCGCTCCTATTGATCGTAGCGTGATGGTATATAGCCTATAGCCTTCCCAGATAATTGAGTTATCTAACACTGAAAGAATTTTTCAAATCGGTCCAGTAGTTTCAGAGCCTATTCAATACAAACAAACAAACAAATAAACAATCAATTCTTTTCTCTTTATAATATTAGTATAGATAATATCTGATTGCCCAGACATTCAGTCTTCTTTCTGGTTAAGTAAACGTATCTATCAATGTAATAAAAATACATGCGATTCACATAAATATACCAAATAGATATTTTCTATTCGATCTTCATTATACAAATCCAAAAATATTTCCTATGTCAATTGTCTAGACTAATTCGATAAGTCTAACTTTACTGCCACAACTCGCTCTTTTAACTTTTTCGAATCGATTTTAAATAGCACTCGATCCCGATACAGGAAGTGACTCGACATTAGGCAGTAATGCATTTCACACTCACAAGTGTTCCGAAGAGAGCCTTAATAAACCAATTAAGGTTCATTACCTAATGCAGGGCGGAAGAGGAGTATTACTCGCCCATCATTACAACCACAAACTCCCCTTTGTGTAAAATATTGCATTTCACATATTTGTTGAAAAAAACTATAGCGAAAAGCGTTAACGGCTTTATCGCAGACGGGCGTGCGTGCGACTTTCGATTTTAGGGTACCGTTTGAGTACGACACTATTACGCCTTTTATCTTTAAGGTGTTAAATAGAAATATTGAACACACCGTAACGTTACCCGATCATCAAGAAGAAATCAGAGATTCACCTCAAAATGGTCTTAAACGTCAGAATAATTCAATATTAGTAGGCATAATGGACTATGGCCTAATCCCTCTCATACGAAGAGGTTGATTAATAGGTTTATTATGAGGTAGACAATTTCGTAGGTACAGTCAGCAACAAATGTCGTTGAACACAGCGAAAGTTTAAAAACATCACAGTACCAAAACTATTCATTAGATTTTGACTATGGTTAAACATATAATTGTCCTCTATTATGAGGAAATGTACTGGGTCAGTGAATTCTGAATATTAAAGATGTTAAAGCGTTTTGAAGATTTCATAGTGTTCAGCTACTTTCGTTGCTGACTGTACATACCACCACATAAGCCTGCATCCGCGAAGGATTAAAACAAAAAGTTTTGTTTTACAGTGGCTTTAGTGATTTGAGATCTTGGCTTAACAGCTGCAATTGTGATCACTGGTCTAATGGAGACAGTGAAGTACACAACAATATAGTTTTCCTGTATGTACTAATGTGTAGCATGAAAATAAAACTTGAAGTAGCAAAGTAAAAATGCATATTATACCTACTTGAGTATAGTTTTATCCATTCGCAGAATATAAAAAATGAAATACATTACGTTCGTATTATTTAAGTACAAGGACAAATTAATCACAATATCAATAATCACATCATGTATAAAGGCAGCCTTCATCATATTTCGTGATATATTTATTATGTTTATAACTATGCTAATCATCAAATTATCTAGACAATGAGTAAAGCGTGACGACCTTGATTATTGGTGCTACTGTAAGATATTTGATAAGATAAAACTTCATCAAACGTAGGTTTTGGTCTTGTTTATGAGACTATAGGTTGTGGAAAGGACTGTAGAGACTACGTTTGAAAATTGTTTGCTAGGTTATACAGTTTTCTTTAGTCCATCCTGAAAGATTGAAAAAAAATGTTTGAAAACCGTCAAAAACGAGTCAACGTAAAACGTTGTGCCAAAAAAAGTCAATGTCAACGTTGACATCTCGAGAGACCATTTACGGAACCACTGTAAGTATATCGTATCGAATAAACATTTGCCTTTTTTACCGCAAAATAGTGAAAATGAAAACGACTCGCTATTTGTGGTCGTATGATGAATGGCGGCGGTCACTCGCCCGTTCGCCCCCATTACGTTTGACACAACATATGGCTGATTTGCTTTTGTATGGGGGATACAAGCTATTGTTTGTTTTGTACCTGCGTAGGTACTATTTTTACAGTGCTAATGATTGCTAAGAAAATATTTGATATTTAATAACATTCCATCACGCCTGTATTCCCCAAAGGGTTAGACAGAGAGGTACTAACGTACTTTCACAGTTCACCCGGTATGATTTATGGGAGTAGTCATGCAAGTAACTGGGCAAAAATTTAAACGCCTAGCCACTAGACATTGAATTGAACCACACCCGAACTACTCATTAAATCTCACCATCTTCGCAAGAAAAAGAAACAAAATCCCGTACAGAACAAACAATGCTTTCCACTCAACAAAATAAAGACTGAAAGAAGCGCTTTCATACCAATAAGGCTTTTAAAGTATTCTCTGAATGTCTAACATTTACTGAGAAAAGTATTAAAGTGACATAAACGTGTAACAGCTGGTTTGAAAGGAGAGAACTGAAAGGTTGTGTTTGTACAGCGAAGGGGGAGCACAATGAAGCTGGAAACGGAATGCAATAAAAGTCACATTAAGTCAAGAGCAAGCGTCTCAGCGGCTACAGACGACGACGAATTTATCTGTGACACACCGCGAGCATTTCGATTTGATTGCAATTGGAACGTTACAGACTCAGTGATGTTACAATTCGAGTCTCATTTAACATGTGCCCGCTTTTGTAGAAAGTTTAAAATTAACACCAAGAGTTCAGTATATTTTTTAATAAGGATAACATGTATTAGCTTAAAACTTAATAATTATTATAATAAAAGAGTAATTGTATAGCTAAAGTTAAACTTAAGTTCGACTATCATTTCGGAATACCAAGTTAGAAATGGGAATATGTAAGTTAAGTGGACGGAATACGCCTTAATCACCGCCTTTAATTATCAACCTATTAGATACTATTCATGCCGCCGAAGCTTATTTCAGGTGTTATTTGATCAAAAATTTAAAATCTAACAATTAGTTTCCACCGTCCCTAGTGGAAGAATAATTTAGCCGATCACGTATTCAGTACTATAGAAGTTGAATTTCAAAGACGTCGCAGCCTGTAATTATGTATAATAATTCCAACCGAACAAATAGGGCAAAGGACATAATTACACCCATAGATTTAATTAAAGCTAGTTATGTGAAAGGTGTCCACTTTCACGCGCACGACGCGACGAGTTGGGAATCTTGGAAATTCAATTGCGATTCTATGCTTTGTAATTAATAGTTTTAATGATACTACTTAATAGCTCTACGAACAGCGCGTTTGTCTACGAAAGCGTTATCACTAGAGGGTGTTCTTATAAGTTTTTTCTCGACATAGATTACATAAATCATCGACACACGTGTGTCCACGATAAATCATTGCATGTAGGTTGTAATTAAAAGCACGATTTCAGGTAAGATTTGAGAACAGAGTATATAATTAATTTTTGTGTTTCGTTAGATGAATCACCGTTGATTAGATGCGTGGTGCTCCGACGTGCTCCGTGGCCACTTGTTGTGGATGCAGATGTTTATGTTATAATTACTCCCCGGCTTAATGACCTTTTCACTACAACCGTCGACTACGTACAAGGCATTACTTAAAATAGTTGATTTACAGATTGTTTGATAAATTAATGAATCCTCAACAAACCATAAATCAGTGTGAATTACCTTTTAAAACCGTTTTTCGCACGTCCTCACGGGCGCGATTATAGGTAAATTATAATAATTGTGCGCGGCATAATTACGTGATGTAATGTAAAGGCGAGCGATATATTGCCGCCAATTTGAATCCATGTAAAATATCGTGCAATAAATTTACATTTTATAAGTTTGCCCTCGCGCTGGACGTGGGCGCGATATCTCTGTTTAGGATCAAAAACTCGTATCTGAAAATTGCGCATATCAATCTCACTGTGACCAGGTCACTCAATAACACCTATAATCATTAAATACCCGACGTGAGCCACATTACCAGGCTCCATTACCATTATGGCTTTGTAGCTAAGTAGTACCCATTCTTTAATTATAAAAATTACTCAGGTTCAATTAATGAAGGCGCGTGATATAAAATAAAAATTAAAAAAAAATTTGAACCCAAAGCTAGTGGCATAAAAAGCACACAGACCCTATGGGATAAACTACTTAATTAAATAGGTACCTATATGCATGATCTACAAAATTGGTACACCTATCCCAGGTTTCTGCAGAGTTAAAAACTGCTTCAAGTTGTTTTACGGATACAGTGTTAACTGTTAAAAATAATCCGATAATATAATTATTTGTTGTAAATATTCATAATTTTGGATTACCTTTACCATAAAGTGGGTTACATACATTGCGATTAAGGCTGCTTACATAATTTTTATCCGCGTAAATTATTCTCAGTATGATAATGCTTAATTCTTGACATATTTTATATAATGCGAGCCTGCGGCAAGTGAACCGACACTATGTCTAATAAATTTATGGACCTTCATTTTCATGTTGATCGGCGCTCGAAATTATAATCGTCGCGCTTCGGGCGCGGCGCGTGAGTCGCGTGACGGAGACAGTGCGCAGGCGACGACGAACAGACGCGAGGCGCTCTTGTTCCATTCAGAAAAGTTCAATTGCTTCAGTGTCTTACTTACCTTCTTTCTTTAATTGAAGGTTTTGTCTCGTAATTCGAATGACCTTTGTATTTTCTTCGATTTTGCAGGCATCCATGACGAGTGAGGGAAGTTACTTAATCGTGACCTAAGGCGCATATTGGCAACCTGTTACGAGTCTTGCGAGTGTTTCAACATTGTGATCTTTAAACGTACCTAGTTGTGTGGGTATTGTACTACAAAACGATACTTGTTCATAACTCAACATGATGTTAGGTAAAGAACGAAATTCATGACTCCAAATGTAGGTACTTTGCCACATGTCATGAACACCGAAAAACCGTGTACTTTATATTAGTACATACAGACCAAAGAGATTTAGAGTTAATATTAATTGGTACCACTTCTTCAGAAATTATAAAGTTTTGTACCATAAGTTGATAAGTCGGGTGATATTTTTTTTAGTAAATTAATGAGATTACAACCGAAAATATCTTGTTTAGTCAGTTGTTTGTAGAAACATTCCAAATCAAACCATCTATCGGGATTGCAAGACTGATTTAAACGTATTTTAAGTGTGTTAAAAATCCATTGAAAAGGTGTGAACCCATAGCACAAGTAACGGTAGTTACAAAACAACTTGTTCCACAATACATTGTTCTCACGGTGCAAATTTTCTAAAAAAATACAACAACACCGTATATTTGTAGGAGTGAGGAAAAAGTGCGAATATAAATGTCAAAGCGAAGTGCGTAGGAAACTGCGCGGGGTTTAATGACGTGGAAACTGAGCATGGGGATCAACGACTAGAATACTTATATTGATGGTGACTATGATTAACTTTGTAGATATATTAGTGTAGATAAGTATATTAAGTATTTGAAAACGCGCGACTGCTACGTTGGAGGTCCTGGGCTTGATTAAAGTTACACAAACAAAAAGTTATTGCATTTTTCAATAAAATTCTCAGTACCCGTTTGGATTTGGATTTGTGCCCGGTTAAAGGTAATGGCAAGTCCCCTATTAAGGAAATTTCATTTGTGACATACATTTTCTATCGGCGAACTTCTAGATAGGAAGTAATAATAAATAAATGAATTCACAACCTGCTTTAATAAAATTTCTGACACTAACGAAAACCAAACATAATTCTGCCCTCCATACTAATTAAGCGGCTTTTAAATATTATTGCTTCCCACATATTTATCAAGTATGATGCCATATATTTAAATAAATCACATTTATGACGCACTAAACACGAACGTCGTTATTATTCAAGTTCAATATAATCACCAAGTTGAACGACATATTAGGAGAGGAACATGGAAACAGCCTCCTTACTGCACATTAGTTTACCCAAGCATTAATATCATTTGGCCATGTACGTATCAAGTGTATACCCCATATAAATTTTAATCGCTTACTCAGAAATCATTATAATAATTACGTATAATGCGAGCAACATTGTGGGCTTAGGAACAAAGAGAGCGACACCTCGCCGGTGGCGCAGGCGCGTCGAGTGACGTACGAATGAGATCATGAAGATAGCGCTGAATGTCGTTCATAAGATCCTATCTTGCTTTATTACAAACACTGGAAACACATTTACAATAGTCATGTGTAGTAGATATAAACTTGTGTTGTTTTTCTTCAGATAAGAAAAACAACACAAGTTGATACGTTTATATCGGACACGGAAAATTAAACTAAAATGTTGAAGTCATTTAAATTCTCCTCTACAAACTTTTTAAGCATACATACATTTCATTGTAATTTTTAAAGAATGTAACATTAATTTTAAGTGGTAATTGTGTAATTTTAAGTGGTAAAACCAATGAAAGTAGGTTTCAAAATATCATTTATCAAAAAAAAAACTTATTTAAACCGGTTGAAGTACAAGCCCATTTAATTAAGTTAATAAAACAAGCTGATGATAGGAGCTATGAAGAATATTGCAATTACAAGTGAGTGTTTTTTACAGTATCTATCATTGTGGGAGTTTCGATTCGATTAATTGTGTCATGTTTTGTAAACGCTATCACAAGTTATAATCGATTTTATTTGCGGAAACATGTTGCATCTGGCCACGTGCTGGTTTCCTACAGAGCTGGAGAAAGCAAACTGCTGTTTTATGATAATCAAGCCATTCGTCTCGGGGTATGCTCAGCGACAAAACGGCTTGTTCAGGAAACGATGCACTCAAGGGTTCGGAGATTTATCTTTTTAGTGACGTAAAAATGCTGAGGGGGAATATGTCTCAAAAAATAATGATTTTAATTTTGTAATGATGGTACCTACCAATAATTTAGTTATTAAATAAGTCATCATAAAAAACCACTGAGAAAAAACGCGTCTTAAATATTCGCGTTATTTTAAAATCCACTATTTATTTATTCAAACCTGCTTTTATGCGATTTTCTGTTACAAATATTGGATTTAAAATTAAACTATATAATTTAATATTAAATTAAAAACTGCTTATTTATGTTAAATCGATTCGTGACCGATCGATAGACTATGTCAGCACATCAGAGTATCTGTGAACAGTACAAATGTCAGTTTCACACTTATCGATGATCTCACGGGGAGGAATATTTTAAACAAATCTCTTGGCTATGTATGTCGGCAATCACGACTGATGTTTTAATGGCTCTTATGGAAATAGATATTCTTCATTTCATATGGATTTTAATGTAGTACTGAGTTAACTTTGTATGGTCGGTTCTAGTCTACGAATCTACTCTTGGATTTCTATAACGTTACCGATAACTTCTTTAATCTTTTCGGTCGGTTTTGATGAAAAGTAATATGATTGTAACTAGAAAATCGCTCGGTTTCTTAATATGATATGTGGCTTTTCTTCTTCTTAGTCACTACACTCTGGACAGAGTGGTCGTGTGGCTTTTAGCCCCCAGATTTCCCATGATTTAGTTCCAACAAAGACTTTTAAATTAATTATATTATTTTTATTTATCAGAAACACATCCACAACAACCATTTTAGAATTTAAATTTTAAGTTACAAACAGCAGGAAAAATCTGGTCGAGGTTTAACTGCTGTGTTAAAATTAATATTTTCAGGAGGCTTTGCTGGAAAATATTTCTTATTTGCACATGTTTTCAGTTTCTGTTTAGGACAAATAGAAAATATTTAAATATTACAAGGATATTTTTGGAAAACTTCATATACACGTAGAACAAAAATCACAAAAGCACTATCGCATTAAAATCTTATGTCTCAAATGAAAGCTCAAAAACGCAGTATGTACGACGAAATACCCCAATTACCTACCTAAACCATACGTTTTTATAAACCGTGTGACGTCACAGGACCTGTTCCCGTTGACATCGACCTCGCCAATGGAGGGCCGACTCACCGCCATTGGTGAGATTGGTCTTACGTCTCAAGATCCATTCATTTGATATGCTTTTTGTTGCCTTTGTAATGTGAGTTGATTCTTTTTGTTTGTTGGATAGTAATCTATCACTGGAGAGTGTGAAAATATAGGGACTTAAGTTAGAAAGAGAAATTATAAAGAGGCTTAATTTAAGGCACACATTTAAATATAATATAGGTACCTTACACACAAAATGCATTTAAGACTAAAATGTAACCATTTAACAATAAATTTGTATTTTAAGTATGATAGTTTGAGTAAGTTTAATTAGAAGTAAGCCTAAAACACTTTGTTACTAAAAGAATGAATAGTAATTGGAAATAATATACCTACAACAAACTTATTTGGTGAGTAATTTTGTGTTGGTTGACTGATGCTTATTATGGAAGGTATAACAAAGCTCATTTTGAAACCAAGTCATGATTTTTTTATAAGTAATTACAGTACCTACTATTGAGAAAGCATAAAGATCCCAACATACTTTATGCCAAAATGTTATGTTTATCTGCATAAAGTACCTATCAAAACATTTATTTATTTTAACCGGCTGTTACGACAACGCCCATAGAATATAATTTTTGAAGATGAGTTCTTTTGTATCTGATATTACGATCAAGGGCTTAATGAGTAAATTAATTGGATTGCAAATGGCCGCCGTCGCTATGATCATTTAACCGGTTTTAAATGAAACCTTTTTTCTGTACCCTTAAAAATTGACCTGCAATCTCTGAAAAATTAATAATGACACAAGTGCTTCATTTGTCTAATAGTCGAAAGTGTAGCTGCTAAGCGTGAGATTCCAGGTTTGAGAGTCGAAGTGAAGTGTAGCTTTTCTATTAGCAAATTCCCCGTAGCAGTAGGTTGAAGGTTTGATTTGTGCCCAGTTGATGGCAATTGACGATAGGGTTATAGGGGCGACCTATTACATGGGAATTGGGACAAAACATTCCAATGATCAGTTGGTACCTATGCTGCTACGAGCCTTGCAGAGAAAATTTCTCAAGGATTTTTGCTTGCCTAATGTCAATAGGCTCGCCCCCTATCATGGGCAAACTGTGAGTATACAACAGTAGTCCACTACCTAAATACAAGCGTGATAGTGTGTTATATATGTACGAACAGCTAACACGACTTGCAGCGTCACCTCAAACGTACACTTTACGTGTAAAGGTTGGGGAAAAAATTCTGCCGACTAGGATTCTGCTGAAAAATCCCGCAACTGATACTTTAGTAGGTACCTAACTAGCTTTCCGCCAGCAACTTCGCCCGCGTGGTCTTATAAATAAATTATAGCCTACGGCTCCAACAAATATTTATATTTTAACCAATGTATACAAAAACTTGACAAATTATATAGATACTAAAAGCTTCCTCAAGAAACACTTTATCCATTGGTGAAAACAGCATGACAAGTGGTGCAATTGTTTTTGAGTTTATCTCGAACAGACGGATAGACGCGGTGGAGGATTTTGTTTTATATTTTCCTTATTTTTTTGTTCTATGTAGTATGAATCTAACTGTCACACAGCTAACACTTTTGAAAACTTGTACCTATTAATATGTAAAGGGTGTATCGGTACTTTGCATTCGTTTCAAATGAGTATATTAATATTCTGTTACAATGTGATAGGTAATACGTTATAACCATCCAGGCAGACATTGACATATAACTTAAGTGTAATCAATTATCGCCTTATACGCTACTTTTTTTCATTATTAATTTAATATCTTAACTAGACAGACGTATTCCATAGAATTGAAAGAAAAACGTAGGTGATCCAGTGCATATTAATCATTAGTACAGAGAACACTTTAATAAATGATTAGCTTAAAAAAGCAGAAGTAAACACCTGTCGCAATAACAATAAATAGGCGCATCTACATAACATGACACGAACCGTTATCAATGTTATGTTATTAATGTACTTTGTATGACATCTTGTATGTCGCAACAGATATTTCTTTTGAGAGGAAATAAATAAATTATGCATTTGTTTCCTTGTACGAAATGCTTTATCGTTGGTTGTACTGGCGGTACCTACCTACACAAAAGTTTGTCAATACAATACAGGAGAGGGTTAGGTTAGGTATGAATAATAATACCTATATTATTATTTAATAGGTAGAGTTATTACCGTTAGAGATTATACACTCAGTACATAAAATTAACTTTAGTTAGTTTAGTAGTAACAAGGTTTCTTGTTTTATATATCTGCATTAAACTGTCACAAACAATAACTTTATCGACTCTAAATTAATGTTTAAGCCGCGAGGGATATACCTACTTGTATTTTTTCTAGTCACGTATCCGTCAAACAAATTGCTGGTGAACAAGTTGAATATGTTGGTTGCAAATGTCAATGGTGCCCGAAGCCGCATGCGCACGCACTAGTCGATGTGTACGCTATTAATGCGAAATAACTATAATTTAGGCGACGCCGGCGTTTGGCGTTTAACCGCCAGCCTCTGGAAAGGCGACGGAAGCCTGTCACAGGCGCAATTACAGTACCAAGAATCGGCATTAGTTCGTCGTGTTGAACTATTTATGTATGTAAAATAAGAGCAGCCTCTTGTACGGGGAAACGGCGATTGCACGCATCTCTCATTAAGCACTTTAGAGCAATTTGAGGAGTGGAGAAAAAGTCAGCCGAGACGCGGCGCAACATCGCGTGGTCAATTAAAATGTTGCCGCACCAGTGCCGAGTGCTGATCGCCGACTCGCAAGCAACGGTACGTACGCGCACAAAACGGCCAAATAACACAGTCGACTTATTCTGAATTGCTCGTATCCTCCGCTATCTTAATAAAGTGGCAGGAGTAGCTGATGTGCGGTGGCGACGCACGGCGAGGCGTGACACGAGACGCCCGGTAATTGGCGCCGAACTTGTTATCGCTTCCCAGTTTCGACATCGATAATTAGTTGTTTAGCAATGGGCTTTCCTTATATTTGGGGGGACCATTTTGAAAACATATTGGCTTTAGGCAAATCTTTCAGTCTGATGTCATTTTAAATTTATAATAGTATTTTTTAATTACGCGTAGGCCTACTGGTTTGATATTGTAAACGCGAGTCATCTTGGTAGCGGGTTTACAAAATAAACAATGCACTGATCCACCTGAGTCGCGGTTGCACCGTGACTGGGCTGCGCTGCGCCCACGCACCCGCGCGTACCGCCCGCGCCTGCGATGCCGGTCCGACATGTTTTCAAACACTTTCAAAATATGTACACTTGATATTATAGCATACAAATGTTCATACTAGAAAGTCTTCGATGTTATATTAATTGTATTTTGTGTTGTATTCTTTTACACTACCTATTGCTGGATAGAGTTTACCTATGTGAAATTATGAAAACACATTTAAATCTATATTACCTATACCTAGTATAAATATTATGTATACTTTTTATAAACATGCAGAGGTAGCAATGTTAAAGGTCTCATTTTAATATGGCAGAATTAATTATCACTTGCTTTAGGACTGAACGAAAATCCTTTCGTGAGGAAATCTGCAAAATGTGCATCTACGATAACTTGATAAATGTCTTGGGAAGATGTGTGGAGTCTGCCAACCTGTAGGGTCTTTACCAAGCTAGCCTCAAGGTATTCTGAGAAGAGGCACTTGCCAGCCGTAGGACGGTTAATGAGCTTGTATTACAATGATACACTGCACTGTAATCGAGTACAGCACATAGCACTAAAATATGCTAGTGTCATGTGATACAAATTAAATACAAGTACCTACTTATACCTACAGATAGTAGGAACACGATTGAGTTACTAATTGCAACCGTGGCAGTGGACATCAATCACCCAGCCGACGTAACAACGAAAACACTGTTAGTTTTGCCGCCGAATTATTAATTACATTCATACAAAAAACTTACACACAACGCCGAAACGCATAAATTTCTTCCTTTTTCACCGCACAAAGGAGCCGGGCGGCCTACAATATAACGCTAAACAGATTAGCCGCGCCCGACACGGCCGTCGCGGCATAATTTTTGGCGCCAGTAGTCCTGCCTCTAGATTAAACTAATATGAAAAGGAAATTGAGTAGAAAATGGACGAAGCCTCTATGTGTCATTAAGAATTGGTTACGCCGCTCCAAAGTGCCGGCACAACCTTTATTATATTTGACTTCATTTAATTGAATTAACTTTAACGTTTTTATGAACTGCTAGTGATGTTCGGAACGAAATATAATGGCCTATTTTCGGATAATAACAATGACGTTTATGTGACGGATATTGCTTTATAAATAATAAACAGGCCTACCGATTTAGGTGGCGGGCCAACGGAATATTGTATCATTTAACAAGCAGGTAACTACAGAATGCAGTGATTTATATAGAACATAGACGGTTAAAATGATATGATATTTAATTCAAGGACCATTACAATTTTCTACTTAACTATTTCAAACAATTGAGTAGGATTTATTATTCAGGACGGACGAGCGAGTAAATGGCGACTTGAATTATTATTCAAAGGCACGGCAATATGAAGAAAATTTACACATAATGTTTTCTCTAAGGTTGGGGGATATTTTGGTTGTGGCGGTCCACTCGAGCCGCGGGGGCGGCCATGAATAGTAATAGAGGTTAGGACTCGAGGGAGCGCGGGCCCGCACACTCAATCGCGGGTAATGTGCCGCTTATGGTGCGTGCTAAATCGACAATACCCGGGGGTGCCCTGCTGACTAACAAACCATTTCATGGACTCACCTATTTGGTTCGGTTTGTTCTTAAAATTAAAGTTCATGAACCGTGAAGATTTCTCTGACTATAGTTATAAGTTAATTTATAAGTTTGGTATGAGATTCAGGGCTTCTTTCACCACATCCTCCGTTATACTTGGCGGAACATTTCATAGATTTTTGTCCTATTTCTTTCTGAATTTATCCGGCAGTTTAACGGCTATCCAGAGTTAGCTATACCAAAAATCCTACCCTAATTTAACAACTACTGTAATGTAATTCAGCAACTACCTATTTTAGATTTTAAGATACAATGGGTAATTCAATAGTTAGCTAACGGAAAGGCAATTGTTTAGGTTTCAACTTTTATAATATCAGTAAAGACCTTTTTTAAACCGTCACTGATGGCAATCTTGTCGACATGTCTTTTACTTACGATGGTATAATACTATGTGCAAAATATCTTGAAACTTCATTAACTAAGAAAGCTAGTTCTAAGATACATCCTTATGACTAATACTGGTTAAAGTATTGACGTGTAGCTTATCAGAGAGGAGAGTGTTAGTAAGACTGTACTGTATATGCTATGTTAGGAGGTACGTGAGGTGCGGTCGGCTCATGGACTCACATTCATGAGCAGGTCCGGTGAGGAGGAGCCCTTGCCGCTCATGGCGCCGGGTGTTGGCGCATGTCACACACTCACAACACTCGCGAGGCGGCGCAGGCGGCGCGGGTGGCGCGTTCTCAGTGCGCCGGGCGACCGCGACTGACGCGCGAGGCCCCCACCGCACCGCGAGCCCCCACCGCTACCGGCTGCCTCATTTCTCACTATAATTTGCGTGCTGCTCGTTTTTTACCATTATTACTCCCTCGTTTTGTTTTACGTATTATCGAGTGCATCCCGCTCGCACCGGCCGCCATGCGCGCCCGGCGCCGCCCAGATAATAGCCGCGTGCAATTACGTCGCAGCGCGGTGACGCCAAGCGTACACACCGTTACAACTAACGCCATCTTGTGACGGGCGGATGAACGGTGAACACTTACAAACACTCGATATACCTAAATAAATCAGCAGACCAAACACTATAAGAATTAACATTTTAACAGGTTTCGAAAACAAGCCACTTATCTTAAGGTAATCATATTTTGGCGACGACACATTATTTGGAACAAAATATTTACAGTTATGAAATATAGTACCTACATTGTTTTTTTTTTTGTCCATTGATTTGAATCGATGATCTCTATAAATTATTATAGAGAGCATTAAACTCATAAACCCATAGACGGTGAAGTAAAATAAATATTAATATTCTTTTTTAACCAAAAAATAAAAAAAACGTAAAATAATTAAGCTACACGGCCTACGCCAACTTTCTTCGTAGCACCGCGTAGCACGGCGTAGCACGTTCGTAGCATCGACCTATTTACAAGAATATCGAATTAATAATTTCATTTATTGAATGAGTGTTAAAACTGTTACTTATTACATGAGATTGGAATTATTTTAGTTGATAAATGTCAGTGACACCTGTGATAGTGTACCTATATACGGCTAAGGACCATTCGCTGATAACGATAAATACTCATATAGGTACCTACTCTAATTTTACACAACAGGCCAACTAGGAACGACTGACTATTACCTAGATCTTATTGGTGTATGTATAGACTCCATGGTCGTTGTTTTATTTTTTTACTCGGTACCTACTTGCGGCTGAGCAATAAGTAGGTACTTAAAGCGACAGGAAATTCCGCAGCCGAATTACTTAGCAACACCCTGATGACTTTGAAACTTCTTAAAACGGGAATAGTTTTTTTTTGAGAATTGAGACGAGTAGCTACATAGCTATATAGGTCACAATAAGATAGCATTTGTTACCTATTCACACTGACGGTACTGACCGCGGAGAGGGTAGCTTAACCAAGAGTATCATTGCAGTTTTGGCAGCTTTTCATTGATCAGGAGCTCACAGATAGTGACTGATACCTTCATAAGGCAGCTATGACATTGGGGTCAGTTTCAATTTCACCACCTCAGGATAGCCGCTAACTGTCAGATAAATTAAAAAAGTGAACAAAATTTGTATGAAAGCTATCAAGTAATTTAAGGGGTACTTACCAGATGTTGAAACAGGCCCTAAGTGTAAACAGTAGGTACTACTTAGCTGCTTTTTTTTATTTTTGACTAGCTTTCCGCTAGCGGTTTCACCTACGGGGTCTTGATAACTTTTTCCCCCGTTTTTGCAACATTTTTCATTGCTACTCCGCTCCTATTAGTCGTAGCGTGATAGTATATAACCTATAGCCTTCCCCGATAAATGGGCTATCTAACTTTGAAAGAATTTTTCAATTCGGTCCAGTAGTTTCGGAGCCTATTCAATACAAACAAATATTTCCTATTTATAATATTAGTATTGATAATATTTATCTCTCTCCTTCAATTATTGTATCCTAACCTCCTATACCTCAACTTACTAAAGACTTTACTTTAATAATTAACAATGTGTTTTGAAATGCTGAAGCATAACTAAACTGGTAGATAAAACATGTTTTTATTTGAGTATATGATGTGTATTTTTATATACATCGTCAAGTATTTATTTGATAATTAATGTTACTAAAAAATACACTCCGGAGTACCTTTTAAAAATCCCGTTATCAATAATTTAATCGATGATTAAACTCATAATTTATGATAAATTAGCACCGATTGACGATTTACGGGACAGGTTTTACCTTTTCATGTTTGTGTATTTGAGCGTTAGTATGATAATTTCGAAAATTGAATGAAGTTTAGTACCGCCCCTAGTACCATTACCACATACAGCAAGAAGGTTAAAGTTCCTTTCGTACCTATAATAAGATTTTGATGTGTGTTTCATTAATGTAATCGATTTGATCGTTCATACAGATTGCGATGTTATGTCGATTATAGATTGGAATATTCTATCATCTATTAAAATAACGTTTTATCTAACGAATTAGTTATTAAATTAGATTGAATGTTGACTTTTTATTAGCTTTATATGAAATCCTTCAGTATAAAACGAATCTTAATGCAGTTTTCAGCAATAAATAAAGTGATTCAAAAGGAAGGTTTATATTTAGTACCTATACATATTATAGTAGAGAAAAGCAGAGAAATTCAAACCCGTGCGAAGCCTGGGCGAGTCGATAGTTATATATGTATAAATAAAACATAGTGTATGAAAGTACATACATAATAGTATATGAAATATACATACATGGTAAGGCTGTACGCTCGAGATTTTTAATTTTCTTAGGCTAACATTCAGAGACGATGCTCAGCGTAAAGTAAGGCTTCCGTATGTCAAATTTGTATGACAATTTGACATACGGAAGCATAAGTTCATGCTGAGTCTCGTTTCTGAATATCAGCCTTAGAGCTTTCAAAACCGAGTTGAGTACGGTTGAGTTAGTTTTTTATTCGATAATATTATTAAGTTTATATCTATCTACTTACTCATAAAATCTACATACTCATAAAATGTGTAGTGAATAATATGATTATACCTATGTGACTATAGAAAACAGTTGCAAAGAAAAATTAATAAAAATTATCATTTCTCTAAAATTTGTCGCATTTCACATCGAATTGAAGATTTTTTAATGGTAGTGAATAATGGGAATAAATAAATCAAAGCACAAAAATACCAAAATATCGTAATTTTATTTCCTCACTTTTTAAAAATAGACATTACAATTTACAACAATTGAAAGGCACATGAATTATAAGACTTAATAATTAACAGACTATAATACAAACATCACATGTAAATTCACGGTAACTTAAATGATCTTTACAATATAATCGAGACATATCATATAACTTAGAGACGTTCCAACTCTTAGTTGATTCCAAACAATTTAAAATACTAACAAACTACAGTTTGATCAATAGTTGATCGATTTAATTTTTAATTCTGAACTTCAGACCTGTAGATTTAATATTCGAGAAAGTTGTTTCACCAACTACACTATTGAACTATAGTTTGTTGAGTGCATTACGGCGTATTATATGCACAAGAAAATTTATAATCACTCATTGTCCTAGAGCCACAGGTGGTTGCAAGTTATAGTGCCCCTGAAAAACCGCGTAGTTGTCTTTAGTAGCGCATTGATACGTGCTGATGGGAGCAGGGTACTGTTGGTACATTCTGTGGTCACGGACGGCCGGCCGCGAATACAAGGCATCTTGTCTCACTTCGGGGTACCAACCTGACATCATTCCACTCCCGAACACACCCCCACTGTTGTAGTTAGTTGCACTGGGCATCATACTCGGAGCAACCGCTGCATAGTTTAATGACATCTGTTTTGGAGCACTCGCAACAGGCACCGTGCCATAGTTTGTACTTCCAACTGCAGTAACCGGCACAGGAGCGGGCGCCGACTGCGGCTCAACCGGACCTTTCATTTTATCACTGGTAGCACTAGACGTTTCCTCTTTGTCATCCTCTTTCGCTTTCTTAGTCTTCTTGGAAACATTCGCGTGAGTTTTTACATGTTTTGCGAGGTGATCCGACCGCATGAACCGTTTGCTGCAAAGTTGACACGCGAATCTTTTCTCGCCTGTGTGCGTCCGTAAGTGTCGCTGCAGTTCATCGGACCGCGTGAACCTTTTGCCACAGAACAGCCAGTTGCATACAAAAGGTCGTTCTCCAGTGTGCCAGCGGAGATGTGCTTTCAGATGCGATGTTTTGCCATAAACTTTTCCACAGCCTGGTACGTGGCACACATGTTCACGTTTGGCGCCATCCTTGCCGTAATTGGGACCGAAACCGGCGGCTTCCGTTAGGCAGTTGGGACAGCGACACTTTGCACAGCGACGTTGAAGTTCCCGAGCCTCCTCTGTGGCAGCGGGAGTCGGAGGCCAGTACGCCGGGTACTGGGGAGGGTAGGCAGGCAGCTCACGCCAGCCAGGCGGAGCACACCATGTACCTGAAGACGCGCTGCTGCATGAAGACAGATCAGACGCTGGTGAGATTGCGTCACCACGCCCGTAGCCACATCCGTAGCCCGTCATCATGTTCATCATCTGCAAATAAAAAAATACACATCATTAGTTAAGTTTGCATAAGCCACAGAATAACTGATTCGATCCAGTTCAAAATGATAAGTTCGAATATTTGCAGCTAAACTGACGTGGTAAACGAAACAATTTAATGGACTGTAATATTTATAAACTATCAAATTATGTTCAATAGTTGGTGGGCGGGCGGACGGACCTGTTGCGCGGGCGGATCCACGTATTGCATTTCCGGCGAGTGTGGTGACAACGTAGCGCGACGAAACCTTCAACTGGATAATTACAGGGCGGCGCACCGCTTGCGCCGAGACGTTTTTAATAACTGGCTTGGAATAGACGTAACAAGCGGTTGTCACCTCGCCCCGGCCCCTCTGCCCCGAGGGAGCGAGCGGCGCGCGCGCACCCCGGGCCCCCTCGCCCCTGCCCCGCGCCGCCCGGCACAGCCTCCGACACACCCCACCAAGCTCCGTGAGTTATGAGCTTACCAGTTCGGCTCTTATGAGAACGGGAAAGTCATGAGAGCGAGACGACAACCGTCCAAACAAAGCTAAAGGTTACGATAACTTAACTGTATGTTTACTTTGGGCTCTATCTTGTAACGCATTGGGTTGAAGTTCTAATTAAATTTACTATTATTAGGTTTCATATATAGAAAATTTATATTACCCATACAGTAGAAAAAAGCAATTTTATTGTACTAAAGTACAAAAATTCTAACGTTGATGTCTTTTGTACGGTGATAGCAGAGGATCCATTAATTGATAATAGCAACTTTCTTACAATGCAGTGAGTTAGTAGATATGGAGAATTAGTCTATAGGAAAAGGCTTAAATGGGAGACGGCTTAATCTAGATCCTGCCAGCAGTACCTAGATGTCTACTAGCTTGAGTGCAAAATATTGTTGATAAGTATTTAACGGCTCACCATTGCATTAAATAACTAGCAGTTTTGGGACCATGATTTATAATATAGCACTTTTAACACCACTTATGAATAATAAGTACTTAATTGTGAATACAGACTAGATAACTAGGTATATGTCAAGTTAAAGCAACCTCCAAAACAATAACATCACCATCGTACAAACACAATTTCTTTTGTAGGCAGATACAGATTCTGTTCCCAACTCGAGCCGCTTAATGTATTTAATTTTTTCTCTATTTCGGTCGGCAGTTCGCGGCAGACGCATGATTTATGCATATTCGAGCGGAGCCAAACCTTTAATTACACGTTGTTAAAATATGGCAGTTTGTTAAATCGTTCGATGTGCTTTTGTTTTACCAAACACCGCACCTCTTAGAGAACTCCGATCCTCTTTTCTTCCTTCAACGAAATTTCGTGTATCATCTTGTATTTTTTATTTCTATAATTGCCTCGCTTTCCTAACAGCTTATATGATTTAAAGTTGTATAGGTAGATATAATTAGTATGTTTTAATAACAACTTGCTCAGGAAATTGTACCTATAGTCATTGTCAGATTCTGCCCGACAGAACGATAATAACCTTGCAAACGTTATAGATTCGTTAGCCAGAACGACTTTGGAATAACTTGACTACTTCAAGAAATCAGGATATTCTTCAGTTTTTCTTAAACATCGTAGTAGGAGTATTAATAATCCTTCTACGCCAGTAGAAGCAGTAGCTTATTACAGTAATTTTATAAGAGCTTATAAATATTAGGTATGCAGGTGGTAGGTACCTACAAAATCACTTTGTTACGGTCAATGAAGGTGTAAATAATTTAGTAAACTAGTTACCGTCTCATTCGTCCAAAATAGAGAATAGAGACTCATAACGACATCGTATTGATGCACTTGCAGGATTTAATGATTCGGAAGATCTCCAAAAAGAGTATTTAACAAAAGCCTTTCTGCGAACCTACTACTGTGCCTACTGCGCCACTACAAATGCCTGAACCTGTCGACATGTTTACGACGCCGTAGAACAATAGCCGGGCAAGGGACTCGGGTGACAGGCTACTGTGTCCAAGTCGGCAGCCACAAAGCCCACATGCAGTGGACAATGTCGGCTACTAATGCCCTATGATCGTGTCTGCCCATAAATCAGACAGCTACTGTGTTTTGTGAACAAAAAATTATCTTTCGCTGCTTGCCTGTCTTCGGACGTGTTGCGATCAATTGCATGTGCAATATATTTTGCCGATTTGCTTTGATCTTTGACATAGATCTTGGTTGTGAATGTTCATTTGAGTTGGTAAGTTTACCGCGCTATAGATGTTGGTCGTTTTTTATTCATGTCATATGCTTCTACTCTACTCTCTACTATAATGATCTAGTGCTAAATTTAAAAAAAGTACTTATGAATCCTAAGTTATACTTATTCCTCACATATCTTCGCACTTATTTCGATCAATAATAGTAATTGATTTAAATATATTGTATAAGTCAATGACACCTAATCTTAAATCTGTACAGCTTTACTTTGATTACAATTACTTCATAGATAGTATTTGTTTCTAATGAAGATCCTGCTGATCCTCAACAAATTTAAATTGATGAAAACGTCTTGGTTTATCAAGCCATCACATCACATCACGTTTTTAAATAAAGAACCTCACATGGTTCTGTAGATAATGATCTCATAACAAAATTATTAGCGAAAATATCGATATCTGAATCGCACGGCCGTTTCCGCTCGAGAAGGTCGGTACATTACATTAATTACAGGTTTCTTATATCGTGGGCGGGTAATTGGTTCTATCGCACGCTGTCCTCACTTCCTGTCTTTTGGCCCATCAATGGTACACTATGGGAACACTGCGGACTGAAAGTACCGGCTCGGTGTCGGGTTGCAACTATTGTGGCAGCCAGCGCGGCACCCACTATGCGATGCAATATGAAGTAAGTAGTCAATTGAGCATGCGCTTATTGTGGGATGTTGTAAATTTTTTGATGATTTTAGCGTGAGATAAGGAGATTGTCAACCTATTACATTTTTTAATTGATACCAAAATTTTATTACTTACCTACTTAATACAAAACTGTAGATCACGTATGTACGAGTTTTTAACTAATTACCCACCTAAATAGGTACCTACGTGTAGTCGTATGTAACATGTAACTTACATATTACTTATCACAATCACAAACAATGTTAATCATCAATCATCAACCCATGGGTATACTGTCATACTGATACGCACGTAGGTACGGGTCTCCTGCTCTAGTTATGTTTAATTTTGTGATGTTCTGTAGTTTTGGTCTGCTTATCAATTTCATTTCACACTAGATACATGTCAAACGTCCCTACATTTTATATGTATGAACTTACATTTCATAATGCTTGTCCTGTCGCGTATAAGTAACAACTTTATTGATGAGATTCGACTCCCAAAATCTGCTCTGATCTCGGATTTAAGATTTTTTAACGAAATTTGATATGCTATTGTAACAAAAGGTCTAAAAAGCTCAAATGTATCGCGGGTTACGAATAAGTTTTACATTGCTTTTGTATAGCAGCGGACATTGTTGTTATCTGATCGGAATTCCGCTCATTTCGCGTTCAACTGGTATCTGCGTCTAAAGGAGTGAAGGATGCATTGTGTCGGTGTAACAAGATCACCAAATGTACCTGTTTGCAACAATGTGAACAGGTTCGCACCAAACGATGCTCCCTTGTCAAGTCATTGTCATAGCTAGCTGTCAAATTGCGTAACGCAGTGGCAATCTAAAAAAATGAGTTTTGTTCTAGCAGTCTCGCGTCATAAATTTCATTCCATCATAGAAGTCATAAAACACAACAGTGGTTTCTGTTTTATGATTATAATAAGCCTCGATTTAGAGGATGTTTCCCCACCTCTGGATAGCTGCTAAAGTGCTAACTGCCACATAAATTTAAAAAAAAATGTATGACCTTATCTGTCAAGTAATTTAGCAAGAACTTATCAGGGGGTACAAAAAGGCCCTAAAAACGTTTTGCTACGAAGGACCATGTTTTAGTAAATTCGTAATAAAAAATAGGTACCCACATAGGTACTTTTCTTCTTCTTCCTTGTAGAATAGGTAGGTACTAACAGACTTTCGATAACTTTAGGTAGGTAGGTACTACACTTGCACTACAAAACCTGATAAATCTGTCTGTCTACATATAGGTACTTAGGTTACCTACTAATCCAAATACGTCAGTATTTTGACAAGTTTCTGTTTACCTATTTACATAATGTAACAAAGCTAGGTAAATAATGTTAGTATTAAAATATTATCCGTTTAGCAAACGACTAACCAGTCGGCACGATGTTTGTATAAAATACCATACATCAAAAATCACACACAGAAAGTGAAGCCTGCTCGGACAGCACAAAAAATATACGGAGTAGGTAGGTAAAAGATTTCTGCGGAGCATGACACCCCGTGGCGCCGCGGCCGTGTTCAAACGCGCTTCTCTCTGTAACCTGACAGCCGAAATTGCCCCACATCAGTAAAAACGACATCTCGAGAGCAGTTTGTTTTACACAACAAGCCGTTCGGCACAGATATAACGATGACACGTTTTTGACGCCAATCTATTGCTCTCATTAGGACCTTTTTTTTGTAAAATGACCAATTTTGTTAGCAATTAAGCCAATATGAATGAGACTAGCCATTAGTGTCAAGTTTTTAGGCGACGACGAAAATTCGTTGCCAATAAAACGAGATCGGACTCCTGAACTAATTTTAAAATTACTTTTTAGTATTTCAATTCTATGAATGGCAAACATGCATCGCGTTCGCTGTACCCACGTTTGAGCACCTACCTGCCTACCATACTACATAGGAATACCATTACCTTAATCGGTCCTATGTTAAGTAAATTTTTCGTTGTCGCTAAGAGGTGTAAATAGTAGGTAAAAAAAACTTGACAATATAGGAAAGGAATGAGTTTATATACCCATAACCCATTCTGATAGAATGATGTGGCTGCTAATGCTAATTGAATATAGGTACAAGTCTTACAGTGATTAATTTACAGTCCCTCACTATCAAAACAATTCATGAATAGAAAAAAAAACATGTAGCAACGTAGGCAATACTGCAATATATAGTACAGTTTAAAAAAATGCATCATAAAATTATAGTCCTTACTCCTTGTAAAACTAGTAGCGCCATCTGTCATGGAGAAGTTGAACTATATAACAGGGTATTTTCTATTTTCTAATTGTGCCATTGTCCGGTTGCCGTGTATGTATGATTTCAATATCGTAATTCGTACCTGCCTAAATAAAATAATCTTTATTGACAAGTCGTTTTACATACAGATATTTAAAAAAACATGCTTCTGCTAGTATTTATTACAATAACTGATATCATTCTGATAATTACGACACACATTCTGTTATCGTAGTATTCCCTAAAATGTACCAGTGAAAAAAATATAACAGCTTTTATTTATTTTTAAAAAGTGTGCATGGACTTTCTTGAAGGATTCTTCTCCATAGGTTCCTTTTAACTTTTTGAAACCGTGCAACGTGGTGCAACTATAAATAATAATTATTATTATTACGATTTAACGTTCATTCTGGTATGCTTGTAAAAGCAAACATTACTGTACTGTAGGTACCTATTACTTTATGTACTTATCCATTGTTTCGATGTAAGCACTATTTATTGGTTTTTTCTAGTCAATGTACTAACATCGTCCTAATTAAAATTAAATAAATTAAGCACTTACTTACATTAAAAAACATTCTATTTAATTTTGTCTGTCTGTTTGTTCCGGCTAATCTTTGAAACGGCAGGACAGATTATGTCGAGACTCACTCGCAGATAGCTATGTTATAAGGAGTAACTAGCGTTCCATTTAGAAACTTTATTTCAAAGTCTGATGAACGCGTGTAACACGCGGGGAAGAGCTGCTCAGGGTGTAGGATCAGTAGCGCAGTATTTGTACTTTTTAATGTAGTGTTAGGGATGGGTGTTGTTTGTGAGTTTTGCCTCTCTGTAGTTTGACCCGCGAAGCGCCGAAAACTGCCAGAAACTGCCAGACAGACTTCCATATCTGCTTAGGTAATGTATCGCCATAATCATGACGATTTGGATTAATCGCTGAATGCCCAAATTGGTCCACAGCCAGTCAACCCATGAACAATTTTTATGATCAACAATGAAACATAAGATTCGGCTCGAACAATTTATTACAACACACGTCACAAAACATACATTTGTACAACCATTTCACATTATAATAATTATACATTATAGTAAATAATGACTATTCAATTTTAGATCGAGGAATGTTTTATCTCGTCATAGGGTATAAATGCCGAATAGATTTTAGATTGTCGCGCTTGTAGTGAAAATAGGAGTACCGTGTCATATTGTAGGCAAAATTCTCATCTTTTCTCAGTGGCTAGTTTTGCCCGGTGGATAAACTGTCCAAAGGGCAGAAAAACCAAAATTGCAGTCAGGACTTTTTTACTTACATATTATTATTATAATACCATCAGGTCTGTATCCACAACTCGCATTATGTTTTAGATCTCATAAAATAGGGGGCGAGCCTATTACCATAAATCGGACACAAATCCGGTCTATAGGGCTACTGAGATTTTAATGGAAAAACCCAAAAACACTGTTCAATTTGTGAATCAAACCCAGGACCACTCAGCAGCGGCGCTTGCGACCACTAGACCACGCCGTTTCACTATTACTATTTCCACTATTTTAGAGGTGATTTTATGAGTTACCTTTTGCGTTTACGTTGTAGGTTTTAACATCCGATTTGATTTCAATAATTCGTTTTCGATTAATGAAAACCAATATACTATGTCAATTAAAATCAATGTATTATTAAATATCGCATTTCCCATAGTGAAGTCCTTTAGTTTTCAATAGAAAATAGATATAATTATATTAATGAATATTACACAATAAGACTTAAAATATATTTGAATTAAGATCACGTTAATACAAGTGTTCAATAAATTAATTATATTTTTTTAACACATTTAAGTATAATAAATAAGATCGATTTCAACAATTCTAATGCTTGTATATCATTTAGATAAAGCTCCGTACTCACAAACGGTTTTACTCGATTAAGCAAACGAGTCGAGAGTAAAAATATCAAGTTTTGTGGTCCTCGCATTGGTATTCACTCGCTTTCGAGTCGAGTGTGTGTGTGTGTATGTGGGTACAGAGCTTAAGACATTAAAAAATATACTTATAGGAATAACCTTCCAAACACAAGAGACAAATTAGTGACCAAATTTATCTTATTGCGACGGCAGAAATCCTATAATTGTGGTAAAGGTTACAGAAAGTAGGTATATAAGTAAAGAAATTTCAGATTTCGACACATGAGATAAGTAGTTAAATAATAACATTACCAAATGGAAGACACATATTTGCTATTCTTTAAAAACAATACAATAAATGGTCTACATAAATACTTGTAACGTAGAAGCACACGTGTCCAGACATTCAAATACATAACTATGCAAGCGCCATGTTTGAACTAAATAATTAAACAGAACGATGAAAATGTTTGACTTAAAAGATTGCGTCTTGTAAACTAGTCGGTAATTATCACCCAAAATGCACAACTTAATAGTATAAAATAACTAGCAACTACATTTTAATGTAGAAACACTACGGCATTAACGATAAGTGCTCTTAAAGGATTAACCACGTTCTTCAATAAATGTTTTAAACAGAAACTTGTAAAAGTAGTCTTATCATATAACTCCGTCATAATTATTCAATTATGTATAATTACATGATTAGAGTACCTTCAACCGATAGAACGCGTTAACAATAAATAGAAAAGGAAGGAATCAAACAACTGGCTTTGTTCGCAACCAAGACAAAGAAAATAATTCGGTAATAATTCCGAGATTTATAACGAAAAAGAAAAAAATAGAACATTTTTTCAGATACAAAAACGAGATAGAACGATTTTTTTACAATAAGGTATTTCTTTAGTAAGTGACTTAATCTAAATTTCATGACCTAGGTACAGCAACCTTATAATTCGTCTCTGAGGAGAGTATACCGGTTCTTGGATGGTGCCAACTTCTTGAACGTGGACTCAGGAGGAGTGGTGACCTTGACTTCTAAGTTCAACGCGGGCTGATCGGGGTCGGGCCCGTAATGGAACTCCCTGAAACAGAATGACAAAAAAGTTAATTAATACTCAAGAACTAAAGACCAGAAATCGTAATATAATCATCATCGAGAATCATAGCTCATTTTTAATGATTTAATAGAGCATGAGAAATCTTGAGGATCGCCGTACAATACGGCGTCAGATATCTTATCAACATCGGAGTTATTCACGATTACTCAAGGTATATTATCTTTACGAATACAGTGTCTATTATAAATGAACTATTGTGTTAATGTCGGCTGAGACGAAACAACTTTAAAGTACATTGTTACAAAAGAAATATAACATTGAAGGCGTCACAATAATCAAATAGAACTAATTGTTAAGATCAATGTCATTCAAATATTAAGGTATATTAATAGATTTTCTTAAAAACAGCAAAACATCCCTTAGCTTTTCCATGAAAAAAAATCTTATTATTTAGTTAAATACATAATTAATAAATATTATTAAATGTGACCTTACGTTACAAAGAACATGTTACATAATTAAGCAATAATATGAATTAAAAAAATGGTCCTCAATTCCCTGGCTCAGCAAATTGTTACTGGGTTTTTTTACTGGAAAATTCTTAGGGGAATAAATATTATGATTCGTGCCTAGTTATTTGAAATAGAACCGTCACATTACGTGGGACATAAAGCTGGAGAACAGGCAATTAGTACACTTCTGGCTGGACCTTTAAAAAAAGGTGTAATGTTTTTCACAAAAAAAAACAATAAATTCAATGTTGACCTTTTATATTGAGAGCAAGCTAATAAGCAGAGAAATATCCCACATTATGATTGTACTGTAATAAAGTTCTCATAATAAAACTGTGTTTGAATTACATAACATTTATCAAAGAAAAATCTAAGATTTACACTTTGTTCAATGAGAGTATTGTGAACACATACTGTAATGTAAATATTTGAATACTAGTTTTATTGGCTGACTCATTGATTATGAAGTGCATTTTCCCAGAAATCAATGTGTGAAAGACTAATTTGAAATGTATGTCTTTCTAAGCACAAGACTATAACAGACAGTAACAGAAAAATTTTACTCTATTATTTGATTTGGTTATGAATAATGGACGGACAATTTTTTTTATTTGAAAAAAGGTTGGCCTACTCTAGAAATTTCTAGACTAGAATTATAGTCGCTTTTTACTAACATAAATAAGACTTGCTGTTATATCGAAAACCGGGTATGTACTGTGATTTCGAAATAACATATTACCAGATAAACTAGAAAAAAATACTAGGACTAGAGAACTTTCTCCTTACTTCAGTTGGAATTATTGACCTTCTTTTGTCGAGGTCATTTGCTTGATGACCAAAACAGTACATTACAAAGTATTAACATAATATGATGTATGAACATAATGAGTTCAAATTATCAATGAATGTTGAATGTTGTTCTCATTTAAACAATAAATTATACCTGTGTAATTTCCCAGAGTAGAGATCCTGGAGGAACTGCTTTAGCCTGCCAGGCTTCTCCATTTCCTTGTAGTCAGGGAACATGTACATGTGGCGGAAGGAATCAATGGCGATGAGCGGCAGGTCTGAGATAGACTTGCCGAGGTGATGCAGGGGATGTTCGAACCGCACACCATCAGCCGTCAAGAAGTTAACATTTTCTGTAATAAAAATATTTCGCTTTTTTATTTAATATATAATAAAGCTCATTTATTCCATTTCTTTATCTATTTTTACATGATAAATGTTAGTGTTTTCTTAATCCTAATGTTAGTAGGTATTTAGGTATCTATGAAATGGATTCCTTTCTATAAAAGCCTCCTCCATTTTTTTCCATTTTTCTCTATCTGTACCGAGACTCCACCAGTTTTTATTTAAATATTACATACATATTATGTCACTATTTTTAAACAAATGTAACAACAGGGCCTGCGGTCTTAGCGTCTGGTGTACCGAACCAGAAGACGCAGGTACCAATCCTGCACGCCAGTCGATTTTTCCTTCATTAAAAATAACTGGTAATCTTAGCATGGAAAATGCTTTAGAAATACAAAAAGATACGTTTTTTTACGATTAAAAATTTTACGAGGTCCAACAAAGAAATCAAGATGTAAAGAAGCATCTCATATTCTTATTACAATTTTATTATTTTTCAATATGAATGTATAATGTAAGTTAACAACCATACAGGTGTCCTGTTTACAGCTGTTAATACAACATTTGTATTAAAGAAATCTGACATTATAATAAAGACCTTCACACTATACAATTGATGTCGATATTGAAAAAAAAAACATGTTACTAGTGATGCTATTTAAAGCATAAATAACAATTAATCATTCTATCATTAATAAAAAAAAATAAAGAATCCTTAATAATTTAATCCTACTAATATCAAAAGTTTGTAGTAAGTATGTTTACACTGTAACAGTTGGACATATTTGGTTGAGATTTTTAGCCAGATAGCTAGATTAGCTAGCTAAAATTATCCCAATTTGTGGGTTTCCATGGGAAAAAATTAAAAAAAAAGTTAGTTATAAAACTTACGTTTTTCTCCCTCTAACTCATTCTGAATGATTTCTTTGTACTTCTTTATACTTTCATTGTCATTAGGATGGTGGAACAGAATCAGGAACGGCAGCCCCTCCTCAGTAAGTTCTTCAGCATTTTCAAATGTAATTTCTCGTACCAGAGGAATGCACTTTTCTTGAGCCCATTTATATAATTCGTCAAAATTTAATAAAGAACCTGTGTAAGTCTCATCAGGCTCAGTAGATGTTTTTTTATCAGTTCTAAACACTACAATTGGCTGGCCTAGAAGGGAATAAAGATAATATTAATTAAAAGTCAAATTTAATAGACTAAATATATCATTCAGAAGCTATCATTGTGAATAAACCCTGAAAAACATTTATATTTTTTTTGTTAATTAATTAATAACTCAGTTGTTTACCTGGTGGATGCATTTGCTGTGAAGCATCCCCAAAACCAACATGGAACTGGCACTCATCTTTAAGGTTAGCAGCCACCTTCCTAAATGTGTCATATTCAGGCTGGTCCCTTCTGTCCATGTATCCAATTATGTGTCTCTTTTCTTCACTCAGATCATGTAATTCTTTGAGGGCACCAAATGTAACTACAGGGTCTGTTAACTGCTTCTTAATAAATTCTGCAAAAGCCTCAACTGAGCGCTGGCCTAAAAAACAAATATGTCTTAGTTTCTTTCTGCTTTAAAGAAAATTTATAACATTAGAAAAAATAGTAGGAAAGTACCTATACTATACATATTAAATAAATATAAAATAAGGTTAGACATAGTATAGCATTTCTTCACACTAACTGTAATAATAATAGTATACCAAAAAATTGAATTAGGTTTTTTAAAAGAAAGTCTGATATCACACCTCTGTACTCTTTTTTGGCTGGCACACCATTCCGGAACATTTTTAATGTTGGATATTTGGTAATATGGAACCTTGTTGCTACAGCTCCTTCTTTGTCACAGTCCACTTTACCCATGACAACCTTCCCAGTATCATAGCCAGCCTTTGATACCTCATCAGATGCATCATCAAATATTGGCATAAGCATGTTACTGAACTTGCACCACTCAGCATAAAAATTAATAAATACTATTTCATTGGAAGCTGAAAATTCAAACATTGTTAATTAAGCTTATAATCAATTTGAAACCTGCCAGAGAAAATCAATTATTATTCAATTATTAAGTATATAAGTAAGGAACTGAGGAAATTTTGCAATGTTTACTTTTATAATGATTTAAATAAGAAATTTTAATTGAGTAGTTGAAATAAATGTATTATTAAGATATTAATATTATTTTCAGTGTTTTTACCCAGATAATATGTTTGTAAAAGTACTACAGTAGATGATATCCATCATGAAGTATCCACAAAAAATGATGTTGTGAATTTTATATGAAATAAATTCAAAAGCAATGTGTGTATCATTTTACATTTATTACTTTTTCATGTATTAAATCACTTACTTACTTATATTAGTAAAGGTTCTGTAAGCCATAAACCTACAGTGAGATACTAGTACAGTTTGAGGTTGTAGAGTGTACCTAGTGAGATACTGTACAGTATGAAGCTTTGTAGATGGCCCAGAATTAAACACTTTCTTTGATTTATAATAACATAAATAGCTAGATATAATAATATAAACTTATCACTAGGTTTATCCATAGGTACAGGACTAACTAAAAAAACATATTATAAGACATTGTAGGTAATTAGGGACCCATCAGATGAGATAGGTACCTTAGGATGAAACCTTTTATCTACAAGGAAAGAACAGAAAAAAAACTTCTAGAAAACATGGAGTAAGTGCTACAACTCACCTAACACCATATCCAAATTACTCTGTGTAATTTGCACAGCACCGCTATCGGTAGGGTTGTAAAAACTATGGCATATCTGAAACATAACAATTCTCTAAGATTATACAGCAATTACTTATTCATAATAGACCATAAAATCAACAATCTATTAGTGCACTTTTGTGAAAACATTTTCAGACATTTTGATATTACAATTCCTTACCAAGAAAAAGACACAAGCCAGCGTTTTGTAATTATATAAGTTAAATACATTCCAATTCATTATGAGAGGTAAAATAAGACTCTTTATATGTTGAAGTGAAAATTTAAAGCCGCTACCGATGGCTGGTGTTGGCTGGCACTTGGCACTTGGCAGTTGGCTGGTTATTTTATTAAACACAGACCATACACAGACAGCAGCACTGCAGCAGTGGCACATCACCATCAGTCATTCCACAGACTAATAATTATAGATAATTCATTCACTTCACTCACTCTTTCCAGTGTCTGAAAACCACAGTTTTTTTTTTAATTTAGTTCCTGACGGAACAGGCTAAGGTCTGAGACCATGCTGCCTACTGAAAACCACAGAGTATCCAAAAAAAAATCTAACTTTCAACTAGGTTTTATTTAGTGATGTGCATAATTCATAATTTATTTTTTAAAGTAACGATTTTTAATATTTTTAATTCCTAATAAACAAAATACGTCACTATAAAACGTTTTGCAAATACCAGCGCATAAGTAAATTGGACTATAACTAAAGGAGAGAGCGTGCAAATTGCAAAATGTACTCAAAAAATAGATTCAGCGCATCCGTCTACTGTGGACTTTTGGATGAGAAGGAGACAAGGAAGGTAATGAAAATAACTTACTTTTACTTACTCGGATTCCGATGACTTACCTTAAGAGCAGAGTGTACCTATCTCAAAATATTTTTAAATCCCTTAAATTGGCCTCATAGACTGCCTGATACTGAGGGCCTCTCCCTAGAGATAAGATCCTATTCAATCCAAAAAAATCTGCTTTACTTATATACCTACGTTTGAAACAAAATATTAGTAAACTATTTTGTATGCATGCCAAAACCAACTAGGTACCTACTTACTATATAAACAAGGTATTTGATTATTATTTGGCAAAAATGACTGGCGGGTAGGACTCGAACCTACGTCTTCTGGTTAAATACACCAGACGCTATGACCACTAAGCTAAGGCGAGTCCTACTTTCGAAGTCAAATTTCCATCACATTCTTACCAAGGACCAAGTATGAATATTAAAAGCTAATGTTTTAAACTAGTCTAAGAAAACGTATCAAGGTGACGTTAGTGACATTTATTGGGGAAGCAATTAGCAAATGCTTCACAACTTACAGTACGCACCAAACTTATTGTCCATATCGGCCGTAAAAATCGGAGAAAGAAAAATATTAGATTGTAATAAATAAAAACGAAAGTTCAAGTCGTAATCTGTCGTTATAAATTATTTTAATCCAATATTTTTCTTTCTCCGATTTTTACGGCCGGGTTAAAGTTTGCTAACGCCAAATTCAACCCGGACAATAAGTTTGGCGCAAACTGTACATAAATTACAGGTCTCGCCGAACTTATTGTCTGGGTTGAAGTTGGCACGAGCTAACTTTAACCCAGCTGTAAAAATTGGAGAAAGAAAAAGATTGGACAAATATGATATGAAGCGACAGTCTACGACTTGAGCTTTCGTTTTTATTTATTACAATCCTATAATCTTCTTTCTCTGATTTTTACGGCCGGGTTAAAGTTAGCTCGTGCCAACTTCAACCCGGACAATAACTTCGGCGCAGGGTTCGATTTCGTATATAGTATTTGTACTATAATTTGCAACCCGGACAATAAGTTTGGCGTGAACTGTATGCTTGTTTGCAACCTCTAATGATATACATATAAAAAAAACAACTATAGGTACAAAACGCTACAAGAAAATTATTGAACTGCCCATCATCGGTGAAATGAATGCATATCTCTCTACCCAATTAAAAGTCGCCGTTGTCAAATTTTCTATGCACCGAAAACAAAACTGACAAGTGCATCCCGCGCCTTCTGAAAATTTCCAACGGAAAGTGTCATGCGACCGACTCACCGACCAGCTGCTATAAAAGGGATAACATTAGAAATAATTTATTATATAAAAAGTATTTATTTAATAACTAACTATTCCGGTTTGAACCCGAAAACGGGAATATTGTATAATTATGGTACATTAAGATAGTTATGTAAATTTACAGTAAACAGTCTGTTTCAACAATTAAAAAATTGAGATTCTTGCAAGGAATGCATCTAAATTACAACATAATTATTCATTTTATGATGTCAAAAGGTTTATAATACCAGCTGCTTTTCTTTAGAACAAATTCATTTCTTAATACAAAGTCATTTTCACATTTCACTGAATTCACAGAATGATAGTTTACATAATTATTTTTACTAGAAGTTACACTGGCAAGTGTTACAAGTTTTGATTTTGTTGTCTTTCTGGGCTTCTGCACAAAATCCACATCTCTACTCCCAATAATACATACTCATAGTATCAAATGTGCTAGTCTGATCTACTATTTTATTGTTTTAGGTAATGTAATCACAATTATGGACGGATAAATTTACTCTTACATAAAAGAAAACCTAAGTAAGCAATCTTAAATTTGTATATCTTAACTTAAATGTCATTACAAGCCGAATAACATTTTAATTAGTTGTGTCGATTACAACTTTTATAAAATAAAAGTCTTCAAAACAAGCAGCCCTGACATTATTAATGAGAATGGCTTTACAGCATCACCTCCACTCTGGAAATAAATGAATGTTGATTAAAGAATATGTAAAATCAAAACTGTGTGTGCATGCTTTTGTCCTAGAAGACAATGACATAGTGGTCGCGATCCTTAGCATTAAGGGACCAATGAGACGGATGGATGGACAATCAAAACTTGAGTTTTACAAAACTTTTAGTGTAAGATAAAATTAAATTTCTGATTGGTGCATTAAATTCAAAATTATTGCTTTATGTATAGTGCTTAGCTAATTTTAGAAATCCTTATACAGAACAGACAGTTACTTACTATGATATAATAGTTGCATCTATCACCAAGGCAACAGTCTGAACACACCCAATCTTGGTACCAGATGTGTGTACAAAGTGGCATGTTCCGGTGTCTAGTTACAGCACATTCCGTCCTATTCGAACACCGTTTCGATATATAGTACTGTTTCTTAGCACCCTGGGACCAATACGGCGTGCTTCCCCATTTAATTTCAGTCAAGCAAACATCCTGATTATATTCACAGTTTTTTATGGTTTTCACGCATTTCTCATTGTTATCCTCTTGATTCTCACAAACATAACACTCCAAGCCTGAAACTGTAACAGAAAGTAATGCATAGAAGCGCTCTTTACGTACATATTCGTATGATGGGTTTACAGAAACTATTTAGACATTATTTACCATTTATGACAGAAACAAGAATAAGAATTGAACCAAGTAAACATTGTCTCTTTAACATTGTCATTCTGATTATTTTCTTTTACAAATACGAACATTTACAAACTATTTCATTTGTAAATGACCAAACTTGAATGAAACCACAGAATGAAACAAACAAACAAACGACAAATATTTTATCTTTTGCCACACCCGTAATGACAGTTAAATACCATAGACATTTTTTTTATTTAGTTCCTGACGGAACAGGTTAAGGTCTGAGACCATGCTGCCTAGTCTTCAGTTAGTATTTTTCCTTGAGTTGGATACCATAGACATTTAGAACAATTAAAGAATGTTAAAGTTGTTGCCCACAGAAGAATAAAAAAATCTATACTTAAATAACAAACTTCAAGTATCAAGTATGTTTAACAAAAATATGTCTGATTTTGTATTTTTAAGCATTTTCCATTTATTAAGAATGAAGGGAATAATCGGTTTGCGTGCTGGATTCGAACTTACGTCTTCGGGTTAGGTTAGGTTTTAGACGACCAGAAGACGCAGGTTCGAATCCCGCCCGCCAGCCGATTTTTTTCCTTTTATTAAAATAAAATATGTCTGTTTCTTCTCTATTCTTGTAGTCTTCTCGACCTTCTAAAGGAGCTGATAGACGCAATAGCAAATACGTATGTATGGCTCAACTACCTTTTTCGCCTGTGGATCGCCCTAAGCATGCGTTCATGTACTTTAAAACTGCCGCGCCTACATAGTCATAGTAGTAGATTTTTAGTAGATTTTGCACGCCAATGCAGTGCACAAACCAATCGCAAATTCCCACTCTACGTATCTCTATCCGGCCGGATAGACGGGCGAGTGAATATTTTCATCTCTGTCATGCATTAATGAATTTTTTTCTCTGAGAACTGTAAGTTGTAATTATTGTGACGATGTATGACATTCTCGTTTCATTTCATGACCATAAAGAATTAAGAACCTTAGAAATCTGAATGAATGACATTTACCAAATACATGAAAAATATATTGTAGTCTTTGGAATACATTTACATTTGACATTTTTAATCCAACAAGGCGAAAATTTTAATTTGTTTCAGTCAGACAAGTAAATATAAATAAAAGTAAAATAGGACAAATACAACATTAAATTTAGTATGGAGGGTATTTTGTGGAAGTGGACCAATTATTGGAATGGTATCGTGTTATTTGAATAATGTTTATCTTTCCTGGATTTCATGGAACAATCATGTTTTATCCTGTAAATATCTTAAACATATTGTTTCTACTCTAGGTTGGCAAACCAGGTGGTTTGTATTGGAAAATGGTATTATTTCATATTACAAATCTCAAGATGAAGTCAGTCAGGGTTGCAAAGGCTCTGTCAAAGTTTCCGTTTGCCAAATAAATGGTAAGTCTGACTTTTTCCTCATCATCAACCCATAAACTGTCCCACTGCTCACCGCACGGGTCTCCTCTCAGTATGAGAACGATTATGCCATAGTCCACCACTCTATCCTAATGCAGGTTGACTATTTACATATGGTTTATGAGTTATAAGTGATACTATAATCAATCACTTGTCTCAGTTTGCTAATTTTGAAGTTCTTAAAACACTGTAAACTGCCTTACTAGCTTAGTGGTTGTAAGTTTGACTCAAGGTCCTGAGTTCAATTCAATTCAATTCAATTCTTTATTGCATTCCATAATGTATAAAGTTGTTGGATAGTTACAGCAAGTGTCAATTATGGACCCTGTCGGGCACAGCAAAGTAGTAAAGTAGAAGAGAGGAGGAGCGTCTCTTTTTTAAAATAAAATAAAATTATATTGTGTTATATTTATACATTTACTTTTATAATTTACTTAATTATTATTATTTATTATATTTTCTAGTGTATTTATTATTATTATTTATAGTATACATAGTTATTATTAAGTTATAATTGATTACTGTTTTAATACCATAATTTATTTAACACACCTGCACTGTTTTTACATGAAACTTTAGGCACTGTAAAGTGGGTTTGTACATGAAAGTTTCAGTACTCAGTAGCAGCTCAGAGTTTTTAACAGTTTCACTATTTTCAGTTCATACAATGGATAACACAAGACTTGATCTGGTCATTCCTGGACAACAGCACATGTATTTAAGAGCACCATCTCCTCAAGACAGACAGAAGTGGCTGGTTGCTTTAGGTAGTGCCAAAGCTTGTGTTGACTCAAAAGACTTGAAAGGTATGCTATCTGACATCAATGTACCATAATATATTTGTAAATCATAATTTATCTAGATGTATTTATAAACAATATTAATAAAAGCATGCATCATGGTGATACATGCAGGCATGTGGTCTCAGTACCCAACAGTTATTAAGTTTAGGTGTTTACCTTTAGTTCAAGCATTTCTTTGGACTTAGTAGTCATGTGATCATATCAGTACAAGAATAAATATATAATTGAATTGAATAAAGTTATATTGTAAATGAAATTAATTTATTTAGCTGCAGCACTGGAAGACACCAATTCCTTGAGTCACAAAAAATCTGAGCTGCGCTTATATTGTGATCTGATGATGCAACAAGTCCATGCAGTAAAGAGTGCAGCTACTGCTGATGGAGGGCCTGAGACTCAGGTGAATAATGTACACATCTACTTTTTAATAATTATGTATAGTTAACTATAATATATTAGCTGTTACCATTTATACCTTATAATTTTGAGAATATTTATTTATTTCGTTTAGGCGCGATTGGTCCAATTCGCGATTGGTCAAATGTTCAAAAAAAGGTCCAATGCGCGATTGGTCCAATTCGCAGTTGGTCCAATTCGCAGTTGGTCCAATTCGCGATTGGTCCAATTCGCGATTGGTCATATTCGCAGTTGGTCCAATTCGCAGTTGGTCCAATTCACAGTTGGTCCAATTCGCAGTTGGTCCAAAATGGACAATGTTTCCGAAATTTATTAATATATTATTTGTTATAAAAGATTATCTGGGACATTGATTTGACAATGTTTCCGAAATTTATTAATATATTATTTGAGATAAAAGATTATCTGGGACATTGATACAACACCATCTAGTCCCAAACTAGACATGGCTTGTACTATGGATACTAAACAATGGATTCAAATACATATTAATCACCCAGACAAACACAAATACTTATGCTCGCCACATAAATATTTTCGTTTTGTGGGAAGCGAACCCACGACGTCGTGAGCAGCAGTACGACACTCTAACCACTAGACCGCAGACATCGTTAAGATTTTATCAATATTATTGTTATATATGAACAATATTTTTGTATTAATGATAAAAATACTTAATGGTCATAGTTCTTTCTCCCTTATCCTATTGGGATAAGTAGGAGAAAAACATGTTGTATTCATTATGTATTTGATGAAAGATCTGATGTCAAGTAGGTGTGATTATAGTTTTTACTTTTTTTAAATATGTAATTGTCATAGTTCTTTCTCTCTTATTTTATTGAGATAAATAAAGAAAAAAAAAACATATTTTTATCGTACTGTATTTGATGTAAGATCTGATATATACTTGAATAATCACAATGTCAAGTAGGTATGATTATACTACTTACATTCATTTTTATTTCATTTGTTTGATTTTTTACGAAAGTACAAAATTAGGTATTTACTAATTATTGATAGGAGCACGTAACCCAAGATATTGTTTTTAATATGATTATGAATAAATATAATACATTATTATAATTATACATTAAACGTGTTATTTTTTATTCTTTTAATACTTTATGCTAGACCAACCATATATTGGCCCAATCGCGAATTGGACCAATCGCGAATTTGTCCAATCGCGAATTGGACTAATCGCGAATTGGACGAATCGCGAATTGGACCGATCACGAATTGGACCAATCGCGAATTGGCCCAATTGCGAATTGGACCAATTGCGAATTGGACGATTTGGCCAATCGCGAATTGGACCAATCGCGCCTAAACGATTTATTTATGATAGAATGAATCACCAATATACTTCTCAGATTAGATCCAAGCATTTCATGTTTAATAATTGTGCTTGTGACCACTAGACCTTTGAGACACTATCTACTTTAACATTTAATATCCATTATGTTTGTTTGATAACAATCTTATGTAGCATACCTATCAACAAAATCAATCATCCATTAAATTCTAGTTAATAGCCAATATGTTATTTACACTATAATATTTTATTTATTTTTCCAGAAAATTGAAGATGCATCAAGTTTACTTACAGCAACATGTGACACCTTCATAAGAACCTTAGAAGATATAATGAGATTAACCTCTAATGTTGGAAGCAGTTCCTTGCCTTACGAGATGCCCATACCAAATATAACAAAAAATAACAATCCCAATAAGAACTCAAGACAGAGCATAAGTAGAACTTTATCCCAAGAAAACAGATGAAATGTTACTTGTGCGTTTCAAACCAAATCGAAAAAAAAAGGAAAAATCGTTAGTTTTCTTTGTACTTAGTTAGCAGGCAATAATATAGTTAATGCTTTACAAAATAATAGAGGGGAAACAATCTTTGCATAGATAAACCTATTTATAGAGTAATACGATCTTATCAGAATCATCACATTATTATTTTATTATTTAAAGGATTAAAATTATAAATGTAAAATACATCATCATAATTATGCAACCCTAAGGCGTGGCTGACAGTAACAACCAATGAGTGTTGTTGTTCGAATGGCCCTTTAAACATATATTTGGTTAGTTTACTGAGAATTGTTGAAGAGAAATTGTTGGGAGTGATAACAACATACAATTATCCAGATTACTGTCGGATGCCTACAGACTGTCGATGATTAAATTCGCAAATGTGGACTAAGTTTTACAAATGCCTTACTTAGAGAAATGGACTTGACTATTCAGCTGCTGCTTAGGGGTACATTAGATACTGTATTTCTAGTTTAATAGGTACTGTACTTAAGTGTAAAGGTCATAGCTCACTTACAACACCACTGCTCCCGTACGGCTTCGCCTCAATTAGCACTGACCGCACGATGTCCACGCGAATACGGCTAGGTTTGAAGAGGCGGGCGACGTCTAACTGCTGCGCTCGTTGCTTCAAGCGAGGAGCGGTCCGAGCGTCTGCAGCATGGCGGATTGCTCGCTTGGCGTGAAGTAAAATGAACTATCAAGTGGCAAGCTCGCTTACCACGCTCTGTACGAATTTTAAACCATATTTGAATGCTCAATTTACTGCTATACGGGAGTGGTGCGGTATAAATACCTATTACCTAATAATAGGACGCCTTAAGGGTGGATCCAGACTATGTAATGTTGCAAAATTTTCGTTGTATAACCACATCCAAATTGTAGAATCTATTACACCTTTAGGCGCGATTGGTCTAGTTCGCGTTCAAAACATTTTTAATTCGCCGTTGGTCTAATTCTCAGTTATTTTGTTTAATTTTAGAAATACTTAATTAATAATAGAAATACATAATATATAAAATTCTCGTGTCACGGTGTTTGTTTTCAAACTACTCCGAAACGGCTCGACCGATTTGTATGAAATTTTGTGAGCATATCGGGTAGGTCTGAGAATCGGCTAACATCTATTTTTCATACCCCTAAATGATAAGGGTGACCCACCCCTATATGGCACAACAATGGATGCCATAAATGGATCAACCGCGAGTTGTACAAACTGAATTGGACTAATCGCGAATAAGGGATCTGGCTGTATTATTATACTGCTGCCATTTGTAATGGTAGCTTGTTTTATAAGTTTACTTAGGTCGCGCTTGCATAATAATATATTCCTGTGATATAAATAAGTGTTAAAGCAGCTGTTTATCACATAATTATTATTAAAACAAATAATCTTAATGCCTATGAATATTAAAATTACTCAAGTCAATGTATTTTGTATACCTATTATTTGTTTTAAAATGTAATATAAATAAATTATTAGTTTGTAAAATTAACTACCTACCTTTTTGCGATTTATTAGATAAAAATTTCATCTGTCTTGAACATAAAAGAATACTTCAATTATTGTCTGCTGATTGACTTGACAGTTAAAAAAGCAAGTTGAATAAAAGCCTGTAAATACATGAATGAAACAAAAATAAATTGTTCTGAAGTACATAAATACATTCCATGCATTAGCATCAAAATAATTGGGAATTCAATCATTCTAGTTTAATCAAACCATGGACTGTTGATGACTGTACAGTTTTCTTGTACCTACCTATACAATATAAATTTAAGTTTTGTACATTAGTTAACAATATAACAAGTGATGTTTAATAAAACAGTTTAAAATTCTTCTTTATTTTATTAAATAAAAATACACAACTGACTGGTGACTATGTCATCAGTGCTGGAATAATGTGGAGGCATTCCCACCAGGTTGGCTTACAACCGCATACAGCTTGGAATTGGGTGCCTAATAGAATGATACTTCAGGCTTGCATTAATATTAAAAAGTATAAGCATTTTTTTTATGTTACCATGTTGTTTCCCCGAACCTTAAAACAGTTTTTTCTTGAGCATCTAACTCAATACCTGTCTTCTTTCTCATATAGAAAATAGTACAATCTCTATTAGTGCAAAGAACTTCTTCATGAAGACTGCCTTGACATCTTTGACACTCAGTCCAAAGTCTTGAAAACTTTTCTTGAAGCTGTCGTAATTTAAATATTTCTGTGATATATATATGTTTTTCTTTATGTAAACAATGATCACATAAAGCTTTTACAGTATCATTAGGCATAATTGTTTTACAACCTATACATTTCTCTTTTTTCTTGGTAAAAGCAGCCAAAGCACCTACTTTAGAAGTTACCATTGCCTTGGTTCTAGTGTGTTCCCCTTTTAACAGTAAAGATTCAGCTTTCTCGCCTAATATTGGTTCAAAAATTCTTAGAAGAGGTTTGGATAACTGGTTTTCCATATAGTAACTGAAATCAATGGGTACACTGTTTTCCAAAACATAAATAGGGTCTTCAGCTTTCATATAAGCAGGAGTGTTTTTAGTTGCACAACATATAACATATGGGACTCTGTCACCAAGTTTAGGTGCAGTACCAGCATCTCTTTTCTTCATCTTATTTGCCAATTCTACATGAGCCTGTTTAGCAGCATAGTCATTTTTCGTAAGTTCTTTTGTTATAACAAGTTGAGATATATCTATGCGATTGCATAATAAGTCTGATATGATTTGTTTTGCATAGTTAACAGCACCATCTGGATCTCTATCTATGAGTAATTTTTGGAGACATGTGCTCATCATGTTTGAAACAAGAGGACAATTGTCTCTTCTAACAGTTTCAATACCTTTGCAATCCATTTTATCATATTTATCTGGCCTTGTGAAATAGAGACCAGCATACCTTTTTTTGTTTATTAGCAGGTAAGGGTAATAAACTTTTTCAAACTCTAATTTGATTGGTTTGACAAATTTAGTTGTGACAAAGTCAGCTGCCTCTCTTCCCAATTCCATGCTTTCTTCCAGGGTTTTCACACCAAACTTTACCATTACAGAATCAGTATCACCATAAATTACTATAGCATCTTCTTTATAACCATTTGACTTTGTATATTTCTTTTCTACTTCAGACTTTGTAAATTCTATCATTGTTCGACCATAAGCTGTGACACTACCTGAAATTTCTAAACAAGGTAGTTTCCCTACCTGAGCTCCTGTGAAACCATACACAGAGTTAGCACTAATTTTTAAAGCTAACTGCCTGCCATCAAGCACAGATCTTTTGAACGGATCTTTTTCTTCTTTCAAGTCTGCTTTGGCTTTCTTTCTTGCACCAAGTAAAGATTCTAAAATTTCGGGTAAGAGGCCTTTCCTGATCGTTGCTTTAACAAACATATTTTTAGATGGTGTTATGGTTACATCATCATTGCTCAAATTAGTTTTGCCTTGCATATTTGGTGGTACTAGTGTTGTGTAACATAAGTTGTGAGCCATCATAATACTGGGATACAAAGAAGCAAAATCTAAAGTTGAGATAGGGTCTGCATAATATCCTTTTTTAGGCTCTATCACAGTTGCACCTTCAAATTGCTCATCAGAACCTTGACCATGATAAGCTGGCATTAAGTATCCTGCATCTTTAGCTTTTCTCAGTAATTGGCTCACAACTTTTATTTGTTGACCTCTAGTTAGCAGACAAAGCAATGGAACCCCTGTCACTCTAGCCATTTCCATATAATTAATGATACACATCAACTTATTTAGCAGTTTCAGTGGCAAATATGCATCTTTTAAGCAGTACATAGCCAATCGCCTTCTAGTTTGCTCATTTTCATTTTGCAGGTCGCTAATTATGCTGTGATGAACATCCTCTTTCTGCTCCTGCAGAAAATGGTAACTTACAGCATTTAGTGTATATGACCTCAGTTTATAATCTCGAACCAAAACAAGTAATAAGTCAAATGGGACTCTGCCTTCAAAGTTTATGCTTTTGTTTTCTCTTCGGCCCATTTGCTTAGACTGCAACACAGAATCTTTTATAACAGACCTAACATTTCTGATGCGCCCCAAAAAGTCAAAGTTATTCACCTTTAAATGCTTTGCTCTATTTATTAAATATGGCCAGTCAAAATTATTGATGTTATAACCAGTTATTATATCAGGATCAAGTTCCCGGAAGAAATCAGACCATTTAGCAAGCATTTCAGATTCTGATTGGAAACTGAAAACTTGTGATCCTACTATAGGTGCACAAGTATTTAATGTAAAGACATTCCTTATGTAAGGCTCAGGTTCACCTTGCCTAATAACCATTGATGCTATTTGTATAACAGGGTCATGTTGAGGTTCTGGGAAAACACCTTTCCTGCCTGCGCATTCAATATCAAAACTCAGTATTCTGAATGGTGCAACTTTGGACCAATCTCCTTCAGGCTGATGAGCTATAAAAGCATTCCAGGCTATATCTACTTCGATTTGACATCTAGATTCAGGTTTCACTTGTGAATCTATTGATCTAATAGACCATTTGTTTATTGGCAACTCTATCCAACTACAACCAACAACTGCAGTATCTACCATAAATCTGATATCAAAATCTATATTGCTCTCATAAAATGATGGATCCATTAACCCAAATGAAGTTGGTTGTCTTTCAATTAGTCTTTTAGCTGCAGCAATCAGTCTAGGGAGTGCTACAGAAACCCTTGCAAAAGTAATATCATTATCTCCTTTATAATACATGAGAGATCTAGCTTTCACCAAGCGAACTTCTAAAGCAGTTTCCTTAATGTTATCCTTATTTGATCGCAAATCTTCTAGTATAGCTTTATTGAGGTTTGTTTTAAGCTCATTGCAAGATGATTCAGTAAAGCTGGGAGGCACAGTTACATAGAAATAAGGTGTGAATCCATGCACATGACAGCAAACAGAATTTCCATCCATAGTGATACCATACATTCGCATAATGGGTACAGGGGCCAGCTGCGAACCAGGCATCCCTGGCATGGGCTGACCATTGTAGTGATCAATATCTAATTGTTGAAAAACTAACTTATCTTTTCTTGGATCAAGTGCAGGGGGTGTTGGTCGTGACCATTTCATATTAGTAGATTGATTTTCCGGGCCTTCACCAAGCACTTCTTGTGAGTCAAATTCCGTATCCATAAAGGCGAGTTGCTCTTCAAAACTACATGGCACTTCATTGTCATCGTCATCGTCACCTGATTTAAACCTCTTAGGTGGCGGTCCTCTAAATGGTTTCTTTTTATCCATTGTTTATGTTTTGTTCGTTGATTCGTTGAAGACTTGAAGTTTGATAGACAATAGATAACGATTGCCGCCAATAAAACCGGTGTTTTACTATTCACAGTGAACTTTTCTTCTCAAAGTATACAAGAGACCAAGATGTTTTAACTATTGGATCTTAGATTTCGTATTATAATTAGAATTTTGAGAAACTAAACAGTGATCATTCTAATTTAAAATTCGCTACGACAACTACGAAATTCTGATGCAGAACAAACTAACAAATTACCGCGAAATCGCGATGTCAATGTCAACACCAAACATCAAGTGCACAGATTACCTACTATATTGTAGCAAGCTAATCAAGTGTTATAATATATAGTGCCACAATCATAGAAATATAATATACTCCATTATAATATATCTATGGCCACAATAGCCCAATCAAAAGTGCGGAAGCCCAGCCATAGCCCAGGTAAACCATAGATTCCATATATTAGTTCCATGTATACTCCAAGCTAAACCCACAGATTAATATATTGTAGCAAGCTAGCTAAACCTAAACTAAACCAACTAAACTGAGGCTAATATTCAGTGTCAAAGTATTACAATTTGACATACGAAAGCCTAAGTTTACGCTTCCATAATATGACAAATTTGTATTACAATTTGACATACGGAAGCCTAAGTTTACGCTTAGCATCGTCTCTGAATATAAGCCTAAGTCATGTCATGTCATGGTGTAGGAAGGTAATAAATTACTGACTGAAGGTAATTAATTAATAACTTATTAATTATAATAAATTATTATATATTTTATTTGCCCCTGGGTGTGCTTGTGCATTTATTATAATAAATGCACAAGCACACCCTGGGCAAACAAAACACATACGCTGGCGCACAGACGCAGTCTCACATACACATACCTATACACACACACACACACACACACCACACACACCACACACACACACATACACACACATACCAAATTCATTCATCCAAATTCCAAATTTGAACATGGAATATGTGGATAACGTAGTTAGTTACGCACTGATATACCTTAATTGTAAGCCATTTTTAATTGTTGGTTTTCCTTAATAAATAAAATAAAATACATACATACAGTCATTATTTTATTTTATTATATTATTCCTAATAAAAAACCTATTTAAATATTAAGTTATATTTCTAAAATTTCTAGGATAAATTTTAAGTTATATTTCTAGAATGTACCGATTTGAGTTTATTTGTTTACTATGTATTAATTAGATGTCAACTTATGTGGTGCCCAAGATACAGGCCTAGCCTAGTTTGGGACCATTGGGAATTGTAAAAAAATGTAAAGTTTAATTTGGTAAATAAATGTTTATTATTATTATTACTATTAATTTTACTGTCATAATGTCTATTATCAACGATGAAGGGTTTTTTTGGAAAGTAATCTACGGGAAAACGGTATGACACGAATATGTTCTACTCTAGGTTCAAGATGGGTTCAAGCTACTGACTGATCAACTATAAAAAAAACCGCATCAAAATACGTTGCTTAGTTTCAAGGATTTAAGCATACATAGAGATATAGGGACAGAGAAAGCGACTTTGTTTTATACTATGTAGTGAAGCAAAAAGACTTAAACTAAGAATAATTTAAGATGGGATTGAGAGCTAGAGACTAGGAGAAAGATCTCAGTTTGTCACATTCTGTCATCTCTTTGTGTAAAAGAAGTGTCCGCATAAATACTTTACATAGTAGGAGCGCTGCAATAGCGTTGGAGTAAATTAAAAAACTGCCAAACCTTTATTATGGTAGGACAAAAATACTGTGACATGACATGGCATAACATTGTGCATTCGCAAACTGCTAATCTGATAGTCGATACAAGCAAGATGGTAATTTGTGCCGTTAAAACCACAAGTTAACAAGAAAAAGTGTTTGGAGTAGATTCATCTATCGCGAAGAAATTGAAAAAATACATACTCTATATGTACAAAATATTCCATGGAAAATACAAATCCAATAATTATCAGCAATGTACCAAAGATTAGTAAAGCTGCTGATCCATTGGGTTTACAGTTTTTTGTCTCACCAGATGGCGCCACTATTGAGTGAGGTTCTGAAGTGTGGCTGTCAAAGTTTGTTAATACGCGCGTGAAGACAAAGTTTACATTTAAATTATTCAAAAGAACCGCTGGCATAGCTGATATGTGTACGCTATACACATATCAGCTATGCCACAGTGTTACGCAAAAAAAAAAAGTCTTGATTAATGAGACGTAGTGACCAATGGGAGAATTAACAAAAACGGGAGCACCGTGAGCCTGGCATTAATTTCCGGGCAATATTCAAAGTGACGCAGTGTCACTAGTTCTCTTGACAGCAATTAAAAAAGTTTGTCGCACTGTTTTTTGTCAGTGTTTGTTGTGACAAATCCAGATTGTAGCGGTGATATCCGAACGCAGGCAACTCCCTGGGCGCAAGGGCCGTGGTAAGGCTCCAAGGAGATATTCTCCTTCGCGCTAACGCATATCCGAACATCCTACCGCGCATGCGTACTGCGCCGACCAATTACAACACGGCCGGCGCCGATCGCGTTACTTGGCAAGCCTGTGATTGGCTGTAGTTTAGTCAGCAGAATTATGGCGGATTGTTAGTTATGATGTAAGACTGTGTCGTGTGTTTTTCTTAAAAGTTTTATTAAAGTGTGTCTATGAACAATATTCTGTCATTTACCGACCCACCCCGACTATAAGATGGATTTATATTTTTTTAATTAAAATTATTATTGTAATGATTTATATAAAAGCAACGCATTTTATTTTTTGTATCGGGGGTCATAAAGATATTATAATTTTATTTAATATTTTTATTAAACTAGCAGCCCGTGCGCAACTTCGCCTGCGTTTCCCGGTGGTTTTAAAAAATAAATCTTACATACGATACACGCGTACGAACATTTCGGCGATTCATTTTTATTTAGATAGGTTTCTCAATGAAACAACTAGTTATTGAGACAATTTTAATGAGCAATTTTAATGAGACAACCCTAAACACACGTTTTCTGCTGTAAGTTTCTGAGGGGTTGGGTATTCCGCAGACTACTTGATGGTGCAGCATCAGCTCAACCAGCTACCATGTGTTTGAAACACCATCGAATCCAATACGAAGTATTATACTTATACCCACCCAAATCAAATCAATCGAACCTGTCCCTTTTTTCAAGTAAGTAGAAATTGAGATCTTCAAACGCCGTAACTTCACAGGTTTATCAATAAGGTTACCATTATACCTAGTTTAGAAACACCTTAATCACGCCGGCTCTCAAACAGAAAAAAACTGTATCAAAATCGTTATATTCGATTGGCAGTTACGATGCCACAGACAGACAAACAGACCAGAAGAATAAAATATGCCATATTATTACGATATTACGATAAATATTATTCTAATCAAGTAAACTCTTACTGCAAGTACCAGCTCTAAGGACTATGATCCGACATTTTATCTTATTATTACTTACTACCTACCTATGTCATCTTATGTTGATGATGGTAGAATTGGTAGATGAGGCGAAAGTGAACTGCAGTGAAAATCTTAGTCTCTGCGTACAATGTTCGTAGGCACCTATGTAATCATAGTAGGTACCTATTTACCTACTACTTATTTGCCATCGACACGCTTAAGGGGGCGTCCATAAATTACGTAAGGTGTTTTTTAAAATTTTCTATCCCTCCCTCCCCCCCTGGTGAGATGTCGTCAGATTTTATTCAACCCCCTCCCGTAAGATCAAGACCAATCTCACGTAAGATTTTTCAAAATGTGGGTTTCTTACGTAAACCCGTTGGATTGTTATTGTAAAAAGAAAAAAAAATGCTTCGTGCTTTTATTTACGACTAGTTAAGACTAGTAATCAATATTGTTGAAAGTTTAATTATAAGTGTAATAAAAATAGTATTTTTTTTGTTTCAATCAGACAAAAAAATTGCGTGATATTTGCCGGGACCGCCCCTCTCTCCAACGTAAGATTAGATGAGATTTGACTCGACCCCCTCCCCCCCTTAAACATCTCACGTATTTTATGAACGCCCCCTAAGTAGATAGAATATTTGTTAAGATTTTAGTTTATTCTTATGTTATTATGAAGCATTGGATAGCCGATAGTCAGGTCGCGAGTTCAAATCGAATTATCTTACCTAATTATCAGTGAACAACCCCTGTGGGGCACCCAAGCGCAGAGCTTTAGGGGCGCAAATATGAAACACAAAAAGTTACCGTCTTTTGGATAACAAAAGAGTGGGAACGCTGGCTGATTTGTACCCGCGCGCCGAATCCATCCATTTATTATCGTGAATCGTAGGTTGTATTCTACCAGTCACTAACCAAAAGTACCTACTTTATCATCTGTTCTTCGTACAATACGAGGAAAACTTTACAAATACATTTGAACTAGCATGAAACATCATTTATTAATTAATATAAGTGGTTACCAATCTATAAATAAAGCCTTTTATGTTCATGTAGGCAACCGTTTTATAATGCCTATTCATACTCCGAAAGTGTCTAAATTTATTACTAATGCGTAAGAGTCAAGGCTCGGCTGCCGGTTGGCCTGCGTCGGCTGTGTTTAGTAGTAGGCGCCTGCCTGGCTCAGCGTGATTCACCGATCTCTACGCAGCAACCAAATCAGATTAACCATGAATGGTAATCTTGACTTGTTTAGACACACCTTATTACCTATGCAGTAGGTACAAAGTGCAATTTTAAGTTATAGAAGCGCTATTTTTGTTGCACTTTGTAGGTTTTGTAGGTGAGTAGATACTTATTATGTAAACATGAAGTTATGTACAATGCTGTACATAATATGCATTATATATTTTTTTAATAACAAAATATTGCTATACATGGTGCGTTATTGCCAAACAAATGCAAGGATTAACATTATGATTACTTATGCATACTTTCTGGATTCCTTTCTTAACGGTAGACCGGTAGTATACATACATTACTTATACACCTAGGTATTAATGTTAGTTAAGAATAATGTTTAAAATAAATGAGACATTGATTGTTGGCGTTGGGAGTAGAAGCTTTTCAGCTGTTGAATAAGATAATATCGACAAATTGATTTAAAAGGATTCAACCGAATAAGCACCCATTTGCACGAAGGCATCATACAATTCGCACGAACTACCCGACAATTCACATTAATTTAATTATTATTGCTTGGGTACCTACCTTACTTATGGGTACGTGATCACAATATACCTATCGTATTAGTGTATATACCTATAGGTGATAGATAATGTTACTTAATGAGCCGTAATAGCTCCAAGGGTATTTATTGCTCAATGATGGATCACCGAACAAATTGTTTAAGCTCATAAAGATAAAAGAAAATCAATGGAGATGTGTATGAACATTTAGTTTAATTTTAATCTTGAAACTTTCATTATTTATTGGAAATAAAATAAATAAGTTTAGATTAACATTTTTTTTTATATTTACAACAGACATGTTTACAGCCGAACATGCTGTATGACCATAATTTTCACAACAATTTACGTTCTTTCCTTCATTCATAAAAATACGAAAGTTTACGAGTAAGAAGTAAATTCTGTAACAGATTTTTTAATTTTGCATGCAATTTTAATTTGTTTAGACAATTAGGTACGACTCTAAAGTTTTCTTTGGTCTTGGGGCGCCCAGAAGCTCTGGCAAGCTCACGTCAGCGGCGTTCTGGGAAGGAGCGTGCGATATGGTTCGGCGACGGCTGGCCGAGTCCACTCAATGAGTTTCCATTAGGATGATGAGTGTACGCTCTATTAATACCCCAGACGTGACAAATACATTATCGCCGCGATTCATTCACGGTTCAACTGAAACTGAACAGATTTTTTTTATGGGGACGATTGTTCAGTTAGGCAATTATTTTTAGTTTCATAGCGATTGCTTTTTTGGTAAAACGAGATTGTTTCTTTTTAAATATAAAGTTTTACCAAAGTTCTGGAAATGATTTCTTCACCTAACTGTTAAAAAAAGTTTAAAGGCTAAGGTAACTATTGAACAGAATTTATTTTTAAAACATTTATAGGTTCCAACTGTATTATCTACCTACCTACTTGCTGTTATGATTATCAGCAGGTAGTTACTGTATCCGTGGGATTGCTATTTTTGGGTTTAACTGAGGTGTTGTTGAAATTTATTTTATAGCTAAGTACTTAATTAACGTTTCGTACCGAACCTGCAAGAAGTATCAAACCATAAACACGCTATTACCATTATAACTCCTTATATTAATTAACTTGCATAAACAACATAAAATACAACAGGCAGTATTATATTTACTGGTGCCTAGTAATTGGAAAGTTTAATTTGTTCTATTGAACAGGCATAACAGAGCAGCTTGTCTCACTCAGCGTTTGTTATAATGTTCCTGTTTACGTTCCTCTGCTAGGGTGCATTTGATTGATGTATTCATAAAACAAACAATTTTATGGCCAACAATAAAATAGCCGTGAGGAATAATTATTTCGCAAGTCTACTACGAGTTTTCTTTAACTGCGCAGTAAATCGTACATGTACTATTTAACATCGTGTTTTTGCGGTGGGAAAGAATGCTGTAAAATGGAGATAGATATTAAAATACTTTTTTCACAAAACATTATTTAAAGACTAAATGAACTACCTCATTAGCGGTCGGCGCGACTTACGCTAATGTCCGATTTCCAGGTGGAACAAATGCGAGTTTTGGTTTGTGCTGGGTTAATGGCAATAGGCTTGCCTCCATTACAGGCGTGTTGATAATATGACAGTTAGATTAATCCGGCAATATGTTAAGGGAGGTCAAATAATGTACTTCGACTGGATCCGTCACAGAAATAGGGGATAGTTCGCGCCTCCTCTGAGACTTCTAATCGACGCTTTCCACGTCAACAGGACAACAGATATCGGCAGGTTTTTCAGCGGGACGCTTTATTTCGGAAGTGCCATAGAGTCGGTGTCCTATTACGTATTGTGGTAATGTGTTGTAGAGTCTACGGGTAGAGTTTCAGCGACTACTCATGGGAATAGGCCGATGTTCACACGACTATTCGCGGGCGCACGCTGGCTAAGACGTGAAATCATACGCAGGGAAATACTGTCGCACAATTTCCGATTAGGTACATAAAGTAGTTCATATTATTATTTATTTATTTAGTTTAAAAACTAGACTATTTAGTTTGGAATTTATACCGTGTTTGACGAACATTACCGTGCTTGATGAACAGTAAATACCTCGTACTCTAGGATTTTGTACGTAGTAGCTATAACTACTACTAACCTATACTAGGCCAGGGTGGATTCGATGTGGTTTCTCTCATTTTCAGGAGAGATACACTTCGATGTGTGTCGAGAAAAGATTTTTATGTCCTCTCCTAGCTCAATAGTTTTTATAAGATAAAAATTATTGCATCACACTAAGATTTTCGCCTGTATCGTGGGTATTTGTACAAACACAAAAGTTGATATACACAAATGCCCTGACCCGAAACAACTATCAGGTCTTACATATCTGAACCTACGACCCGTGTAGCAGAAGCCGATCACTCAGCAACTACGCCAAACATCACCGTCAAAATCATTATTAAATTATTTGTAAATGTATAAAATCTTACAGTACGTTCGAATATGTGCCCGTATATGTTCAGTGATAAATACGAATAAGCTCGACAGGGGCAATTGACTGGCGACGAAACCTATCCAATTAGTTAATTCAATTCTAAGATCTGTTTCGTCTGGCTTTTGTTCTCGTTGCTATGCTGTTGCTTCGATATTCGTCTGTTTAATTAAATATACCGTTGACAGTGATCAACCAGTTCTCATTAATCTCAATATTGAGATCATCGCTCAGTCAAGCGAAGATCCTGCTCTTAAATTAGGGCAAGAGCAACTAGGCTCAAGAGTGGTGCTAGATGTTTTAGGTGGACTGATTGGGCCTTACAGTGGTATTAGTGTATCCTCCCATCGTTGACCTCACCGTGGATCCGTCATTACGTTTGCGTACAGTAGAAACTAACAAACGCGACGTAAATCACTCATCCCGCGACATTAGTTCTCGGTATCGATAATTGAATAAACTCGTTCATTATTATGGAGTAATAAAACTTGGTCGCACAGACGCTTCGTTTGTGTCGTTTTACGAGTTCAGCCAGCTGCATCGGTTATCTTTATAGACTTGCATTGACCCCGCGTTTTCAGAATGAGTGGAAGGATCTACCATATTCCTATTAACCTTAAAGGTTGGGCCGTTGCAACTTTTCCTGTGTTATACAGAACGGCTCCTGTGCGTGCTGCGTGCAATCGTGCATGGAAAGTTTCACACGTTGATAGATGTTTTGCCTTTCGAATAATGCATCCGGTCACTAACGAGCAGTGAATGTTACTGAATCGACGAAAACTTATCATGTCCTCGTGTAAATTAGTCGTTTAAGCATTACGGCAGGATGCACCGGGACAAACAGTGCATACGAATAGATGACTGAGCGGATTGCAATGCGGCGCGCGGGGGAGCTTCGGGAAGGTGCGCTATCTTATCTGGGGAATGTGCCATCCCTAGCTGTGCCCGGTGGGTTGCCACTTAGCGCCGTGCCGCAAAGGGAACAGAAAGAAACTTTTGTTACTCAAAATCAATAACGCTTATCTGGGTCGTTTTGTGTGCGTAACGGTCACGGCACTGCCAAAGAAAAACTGAATATTTGAGTCATTAATCTTTGACAGCATATTACTTGTACAAAAATTATACAGTTTCATTTTTTGTGAAGATGATTATGTAGGAATCCAAGTGAGATTTATCACTCCATTTTATTTGGTGACTTATATAGCCAGTTTTTACACTAGTGAATGCTACTTAAGATAATAATATTTGTATCAAGAACCAACCCAGGCGGATCTAATAAAAGTCTTGAATCAAAAGATACACTTATAAAACACAATGGTAGGTAAAAATGTTGTGTAGGAATTACTAAGAAACTAAGTTTTTTTAATCAGTTTTTTCTTAAAGTTGTAATACACACTTTCGTATACTAGGTAAATAAAATCTGTCACATCTCAGGTTTGTAAGATGGGTAGGTATCTGATACCTATATAAGATAATAATACTGTAAGATAGAGATTTAAAAAGAATTACGCTCGTATCGTAGGTACGATAAACACTATACGTAGAGATCACCTGGATGATAAACTTTTGAAACTTTTATCATTAACGAGATGAGTTTATCGTCGGATGACAATGAAATGCAATAATAAAATAATTAGTTATCTGCATCGCATGTGGAGCATCGACTTGCAGTGGGGGCAATGCACTTTATGACGGTAAATCGATTCGTGGTTCTCTTCAAAATGCATCGTTTGTCTTCTCGAGCATTATCAGTGTTAGTAATAAATTTATACAATAGGATATTTTATGAAGGTTTTTGACCTTCCTGCCTCTGACAAGTCGTTTCTCAACGTGAACACTTATGACAATATTGAGGCCATCATAACTGCAATCACATGATTAGATGCAATATACTTATTAGTAGTAGTAGGTACAGGTAGGTACCTATAGGCAGAGTGAAGAAGAATTAACATAAAAATAGCCATAGCTGGCCGTCCTTAATTTGGATTAACCAAAACAAAATTATGCGATTTCACTAGATGATTAAAACCTTAAACTTTCCAGATATGTAATTAAAAGGAAGCTAATTAAGATTTCTAAACATTTAGCTCAGTGGGCACTCATAGAGCAGGCTCGTTCATATTTGACGGGCATATTTACAACATAATAAATTAATCAAACTAGCTACTGTATCTGAGTTTGATATATTGTATTATGTATTTATGCGACGTCATAAATAACATAATAATGTTAGCCCTACTTTCGCCGTCGTGTTTTGAAGTATAACCCGGAGTAGTGGCAAAGGTCTTGATAAGCAGTAGTTTGTGTGATAGTCTTTGGCAATTTGCCGGATGTATTTAGATAATGGTTATAATTTGCATTAATAATGGGACACCCACAGTGTTTGATATTAAAATGACAGCGTCTTGTATTTAAGAATTGGACGTTGCCCCTTTGCGAAACGGATCTAGATCACAGGAAACGAGATACTTAAATGGCGCCTTATCAGCTGAATGGGTGTTGTCAGAAAAAGTCACAGTGATACGTCTACTACACTTTGGCCTCTATATCTTTATCATGCACGTACACGTTACGAGTCACGGCGGACTTCACAAACTTTTAATGCAGTTTCATGTAGGCGTGTGCTGCGGCTAAGGTTAAGTAAATGTGAGAATTACGTCAGTATCTAAAAGATAATAAACACTTAATCCATTGTTTGTCTAATGACGAAATTGTAGCGTAAACTGAAACTGTCTTGAATATGAATAGTAAATTTACAACTCTCCGTAATGCTCAGTAACGAGTAATCACAACATTGTGCGCACATTTTCCGATGTCTAACGGAAAATGAAGAGGATAGGTACAAGGGACAATCCTGCCACCACCACCACACTAATTCTCATTATTTTAGTTACATACTTAGTTACTTAGGTAGGTACTTAGTTTAAAAATATCTCTCAGCCGTTCCACCCTTTTCCTCAATGTATTTATATGGGAACTTGACTGGTTATACTTGGAATTTCATTCATGAGTCGATACATTAGCAAACATGTAGGGTTTAAGGATGCAATCATGATAAATCCTATATGTACTTTGTTAACGCCCACATAACAACAGCTTGTTTTCACGAAATTGGTCTTATCTATCGGACAGTTGCGTTATAATGGGAACTGTATCAGTATTCGCGTAAAAACCTAACGATTGACGACTTTGACGCTATACTCGATTAAACGATAGTGTTAGTGCGATGTAATGAAGGTGTGGGCGAAGTCATTAGTTAGAGGGTTTATTCAGTCTATACATGGTCGTGCGTCAATTTGTTTTACTTAATCGCCGTTTGTCGTCACTACCTTTGTAGCCTGCCATATTACGTCACTACATTCACACCATGCAAACATTTGTTTTGATTTGTTTTACTAATTAACTGTGTCTGCACAAGCTAATATACAATGGTAGCATTGGTCGCGTTTATTTTGTTATGACTACGTATAAGACTAAACTTCGAATCGAATTTAGTGTAGGTAAATAGGTTTAAATAGAGCTGACGCTTTAAAATGTAACAATACCTTATTGTAAAGTAACGAGTTTCGGAAAGCTGAATGTATAAATAAAATCTTAATGGATGGAGGAAAATGGCTGCTTCAGGTTTTAAGGTATACTTATTGTTATAGGCCTACGCTTAGGCTCTGCCGATGCCAATATATGGCATAATGTTAAATTAAACACAAAACATAATATTGAGGTTAACTGATGTAGGTAGTTGTGGATTAAAAATACACTCTTTTGTGTTCTCTGTGGTTCTCACAAAGATGTATGCGACTAACACCTCGGGGAACAGCTAGTTCAAAATAATAATGCAAGTGACATTACTCGTGAAGGATAATAAAGTGATTTTACATGATTACCTAGATATAAGTATTCAACTTCGATTAATATGAAAATTGAATAGCATGATGCGCTAAGATTAAGTTCATGACATATATGAAGGTTTAAGGTAGAGGCATTCTTGTCACATAGCAATTAACTAATCATTATACTTTAAGGCTTTAAAGGAGGTGGATCACCGACCTCTGCTCGGATGAAAATATAGAAAACGAATTTTCCCAGAAATCAGACAAAGGTAGATCGATTTTTCGCCCCCGCCCCTAAGCTCTCTTGTTGTAACTTTCATCGAAAACGTCAGTGCCGTTTTCGGGAATGTGATTACAAATGTGATATATTGTGTAAGTACATCACATCACGCCTGTATTCCCCGAAGGGTTAGGCAGAGGTGTACTAATGTACACCCACATTTCGCCGGTATGTTTAGGTCCCACGTAATAGGGGCCGAGCCTGTTGCCATCAACCGGTCACAAATCCAGATTCCTAGCTGCTACTGGGAATTCCACAGAAAAACCCAACAATACTGCTCGACACGGGATTCAAACCCAGGACCTCTAGCGTAGCAGTCGCGCTTGGGACTACTAGACCAACAAGGTAGGCAAGGTGTAATATATTGTGTAATTAAACATACAATATTTGTATTTACAGTGGGTACAAAAAAATCATACCTACCTACCATCAGGCCTGTATTCCTTGTACTTATGTATGCCCAAGTACATAATAAGATATTGCTCATTTAATAGTAGGTATATAAAATTTATGATAAAGATATGAACACAAGAAAATAGAACAGATAATATCATTGTAGGTAATTTTATTAAGTTTATGACCATAGCCATTTGACGCCTAGTTTAGGTGTCACATTGCTTGTTATTAACTACGTAGTTAGCTGATTTAAGCATAATTACATTCGATTTCGATAAAATTAAAGCAATTTACTTCGAATGATTTAATTTCTAATTTTATGATTAGTTTTTGTGGCAAATTATGATCTAGGATATATCTGGTAATTTGTGCTAAATAACAGAAGAATGACAACAGAATAAAACAAGTAAATGCGGGTTATTGAGTTTTTCAATTTCAATACTCAATACATTATTTGCACTCCACAAATTAAATAGATGTTAGTATAATAATAAAAGAAGAGACGGGGAGGAAATCATTTTTATGACTCTTTATATAAATTTGTCAGTAGGCACCTACCTAGCTTTTCAGTTTGGATTTGTGCCTTGTCACCCATTACATGATACATTGAGGCTCGTCACCCATTACATGGGACCTAAATATACCGGCGAACGTGGGTATCTACTCTACTATCTACATTAGTAGATACATTATCTTCCTTACCCTTCGGGAAATATATGGGTGATGCTGTATTATGAAGAAGAAGAAAGAATTTAAAGACGTACGGTCAGCAACGAAAGTCGTTGAACACGACGAAAGTTTAAAAACATCACAGTACCAAAACTATTCATTAGATTTTGACTAAGGTAAAATATATAATTGTCCTCTATTATGAGAATTTGTACTGCCTTCAAGAGTCAGTGAATTCTGAATATTAAAGATGTTAAAGCGTTTTGAAGATTTCATATTGTTCAGCTACTTTCGTTGCTGACTGTACGTAAGGGCCTATTCCACCACCTCCTGATAAGATCCTGTTAAATTACTCTGCAGATAATTTCATACAAATTTTGTTCCAATTCTGTATATATCCGGTAGTTGGCGGGTATCCAGAGGTGGTGAAAAGCTTAAGCTCTCACTTCTATTTCGTTGTGCCTACTTTAATTTTGTAAAATATATTGTGATATGATATATATGATATATTACGACAGTATTTCCACTACAGTTTAGACGGTTTGGTTAAATTCTGGTTTCTTTTTTCTTTGTGATAATGTCAAGTATCTCTCCGTGGTATTTATTCATTTCAGACCTTTAGCTGCTATCATTACTTACAGTTTTTCCAACTAAAAAGCGGCAAATCAACCAGAATCACAGTAGAAAACAGTACTTACTTTAATTAACAGTAATTCAACTGTAAGCTTAAAGAAAACATAGTATGAATAAGGATTGAAACACAAAACAGGGATGCCCTAGAAAAAACTGTACCTACCTACTTACCTGATGGCAAAACTGCTTGTAAAGTAAACAAACATGATCTCGTATATTGGGGACAAGGATATAATAATTCTTTCATAATTAATTGCTACTTGTATTTCCAATTATTATTATCCAAATGTGACCTGCTACCTCAACAATATTATTATAGCAATATGTTAGCTATTTATATATATAACAATATGTTAGCTATTTATTTATAGTAAGTTAAGTATTGTCTCTACGTATGTAATCATTTCAGCCTATACCTACCGCAGAACAGCTGAACATCTTTCGGAAGGAAGAAGAAGGAGGTATTGCTACCTTTTGTCTCGAAAAGTCCCATTTGATGCGAGAATAACAGCAGGCAAAAGCTTCTTTACGAGTTGGTAAGCGCATAACTGGAGAACGTCTGGACAGGCTGTTTTCGTTATAAAATTTTCGTAAATAGTGCGAATTGTTTCCCGGAAAATTGGAAAATTCTGGGAAAGCTGAAAGCGATTTTTTTTGAATTTTTTGTATAATTCGTCCGACGTCCGTCGGGTCAGCTAGTAGGTACTAGGTACCCAATAATAAAACTGTGTATGTAAATAAAGTACCTAAAGCTTTAAAACCGTGGCACTCTAAATACTGTTAACGGCTTACCTCAGTACCAAATTATGTCTAATTTATCGCACGATCGCATAAACCGCCTAGCTGAATATCAATTTTATAGGACGTGATACTATTATATGTACCTACCTATAAATTTTAATATTGTTCATATAGGTACCTATAACATTAAATTGTTGGTACTTGTGTGTTATACGTACTTAGTAAGCAACTATTGTGAACTTGGTTATTTCCTTCCGTTATTTTGCGAGTTCTTGCGTCTTGGTGGCGATCGTTATACTCGTCTGTGATTGGTTTTGGTTTAATCCATTATTAAGACTGGCATGAAAGGTGCTTTTCGGGATTTTAGAATCGGAAATCGATGTCAACAACTACATCATCATCATTGTTCGTGTCTGCAGTAATATTAATTAGCATAGGTCAATAATATTATTGACCTTATACACAAAGAATTATTATTGTCACATTGAGCTTATCTACATATCGAAATGATGTATTACTTTTTGTTTATTTGCAGTTCAGACTAATTGGTACCTACCTTTCATTATCTTTTCAATAACTTGACACCTTACGACTACAGACTTTGGACTAGTCTTATCATTGTACTAATTGCATAAATATATCAATATTGGCGATCAATCGACGGGCATGTCGATGACACGCTAACATTACTTCAACCTCAACAGAATATTATCGGCCTAACCGCCTATTTATAAAGACAAGTAATACGATCTCAGACAATTGAAACGTATCAAGGCTTCTCTTCAATTATGTGTTGACTGACAGAGGCCGGGGGTTAACAGCCAATGAGCCCTTCACATCGGTGCGTTGATTAAATGAGTGGCGAATACTTTCCACTTGGTTGGTGCAACAAATTAACGCATTTGATGTTAGAGGAGTACCTAATAATATGCACTGAATCATAGTGATATAGAACGTCTTTTTATTAGTCATTGTTACAACAGACATATTTTTGAATGATTTTCTAAAGATTCCCAAAAATGAGACATCCTATTAAAACTAATAAGGGCCTGTTTCACCACCTCCAGATAAGTTCCTGTTAAATTGCTAGGCATATATACCTAACTAGCTTTTGTCCGCGACTTCGTTCCCGTAGAAGTTGAAAGTTCCCTACGTTTTGCAACATTTTTGATTGATACTCAGTTCCTATTGGTCATAGCGTGATGATATATAGCCTATAGCCTCCCTAGTTAAACAGACTATCTAACACTGAAAGAATTTTTCAAATCGGACTAGTTGTTCCTGATATTAGCACGTTCAACCAAACAAACAAACAAACTTCAGCTTTATACTCGTAATGTTAGTATAGATTACATACAAATTTTATTCCATTTTTTGAATTTATCCGGCAGTTAGTGGTTAACCAGAGGTGGTGACAACAGGTAATATGCCCTTAGTCCCTTAGTCTGCTCGTTACCAAGATCTATGAGTGTTGAAAAAGTTACAAAGCGTTAAATCTGTGGGATCATAGATTGTATGTTACCTTCGGCATATCTACTTATCTACCAGCTACCTAGATCTTTTGTTTATGTAATCTTGGTACAATCAAAATGGCATGTTTCTTAACCAGAATTAAATTAAGGTATTATAGATAGAGGCAGGTTTTTTTTTTGCTCGTCGATTTGATAAAAGTATGATAATCATTGTCAGTATTATCATATTGATTTGATAAAATGATTTAGTTTAATATTCATGCTTATTGCATGGTCGAGGTCTTGTGTATTTACAAATATTTTTTTTCGATTGCGATTCGCATTATTGTGAAAATTCTGAAATGGTGCCATAGGAAAAATTAAGTTCTAGATTTTACAGTCAGCTTTTGATTTTTTTTTGCTCAAACAACCTAGAGTTGCAAAAATACTGTTAAGCCAAGCCGAGGTTGGGTAACACAAACTACAGACTGATTTGCGAATTTCCCCTTTGAATAATACACGAGCAAACCAAAAATCTGTAATGGTCGTCGATATGTTACGAAAAACATTCTTTTCTTGTGCATTCGAGTAGAAAAAGAGGCTTCGTCTACTTGGAAACAATTTCCTTGACTGTGCGGGCACGCAGCCAGTTTTCCACTTTTTGCTTTTTAATTTATTTCCCCTTCGTGAATAGATTACGTTCAGCTAACTACTGCTGAACTTTCTCGATTCCCTTTGTGTATTTTAGTAACAAATCATTCTCTGTCATACTTTAAGCGAAATTTGTATCAATTGAGAAACTTGTTCATTACCGTTTGTCAACCTCATAATTCAATATAAATGATTTTGCCGTTACAGCCCGTAGTGATTTTTGCTCTGCCTTTCGTGCGTTTGAAATACCTACTACCTTCTCACTTATTGATTCCATGACACTACATAGTGCTAAATAGCTAACCAATTATTTGTTTTCTAAAGATTGTATTGTGTAAAAGAGAACTATTAAAAATACTTAGAATTGTTCTAATTAGCCGCTTCAATAGACTTGCATATTTGGTCGTCTATAAAAGTATCATCCGTTATATTCGGTAGAAAAAAATAGTATAATACCAGATACATCTCATGAAACTCATTGGCATTCAACATTCGTGTTTAGTTACAAAAAGAACTGATGTTGCAGTTCTTCCCGTTTCAACTTGCCGCCTCCGCACTAGGGTTGCCAAGCTACTGACCCGTGCAAAGTAATGAAAAAGTCTTAAACTTTTTGAATAAATCCTACTAGCTTATTAAAAACATTAACACCACTTTTGTTAAAAACTATTCCTAGTTTTGTCTGCGAACAGAATATGCGATCCCATTTTCTTTTGTGTTTTTCTTATTGCTTGCGAAATTGTTAACTGAAATAACTTTTGTTCATAGCAAATGGGTGAGAAGTTTATGTTACCAAATTGTACACGCACAATGAATTAAACAAAATGCAGTGAAACTATAACTGCAGAATATTGTTTCACCTCTTCCACAAATATCAAAACGCCTGTACCTACTTTTCATAGTGATTGAAAGTTTACCACTTCGCCTTGAGTAACAAATAAGTTTGTGCTTTCAATTTATAGGGGGATATGGCTCGGATTATTGATTATTGGATATTATATTACCTTTGGCATTTTGTTAATGGATGTAAAATCAAATATACCTACTTAGTCAGTGACTATCCATTGAATAATCTAATCTATATCAGTACGTAATATGGTTACATCACTATGGTATGGTTTGTGCAAACTACAGTAATCACCGCCCTATCTTATTGAATCGGAACCTTGGAAATGTTTTTATAGGCAAGCGACAGTGTATAGTGTGTACAAAAACTCTCCGGCGCCTCGAAGCCTCCGACATTAAGAAAACAGACCACATGAAATGAATGAGCCAAGGGGGCGCCCACGCATCAAACTCACAATGAGACAAAAGCTCTTAAATGGCGTCTGTATAGGCACTTATGGCATTGTGCCGTGTTCGCTTATATGAACACTTCGAGTGGATTTAACTCACAATTAATTATAACTTTACGCATAAATATTATTATGTGTGTCAACCTTCTGAAGAATCAGATAGGTATGTTTTGTTCCATAAATGATTAATTTGTTTTTCTTCAACATGGACGAAGACAGCTGACGGAGTTAAGATCCATGTCTTTCATCTTCTAAGTGTGTTTGTGTGTCATTGGGGGTCAAGAGTGGCTAATTCATAAACAAATAGATAAATTCGTCAATGGAAGAACTGGATGACGCGCCAGGAAGGGTAGACGTGATAATGAGGGCGAGCTTTGGATTTGTAATATTATTATACGATAGGATTTTGTTGTGAAACTTTTGATGAATTTGAATTTGGTGTTAAAGTTTTCGATGGTCAAATCTACGGATTAAAATAAAAACAACAACTTCAACTGTCGTGTTTGCTTGAAACATCTGTTTTCACGGAGAACGTGGCCCTTAAAGTTTTCAGATTTTTAGCTCTTAGCAAGGCATTTATTATAAGGACAATGTTTACAATAGCAAGTGCGTTGACCTATATAAAGGCTGTTAACTTGAAGGATGACCCGCCTTTGTGGCTTATGACATATTATTTAACACCTCATATGCGTGATTAATATGTATGTACCTAATGTTATTAAGCTGATAATGATATTTATTATAAAGGTTTTCCCATGAAAGCAGTACCTACTGAAAAGACTACCACCTATACAGAACAGTATTTATGAATAATATACTTTTTGTTACAGGAATAGATTCATTTGATTCTTTTTCTTTGGAGATCGCTATACGTACGGGGCCTAGACAACTTGCATTTTGACATTCGAATCGACAAACGAATATAAACTTTAACTATATGGAACTGACACAAGCTTTTGACAAATCGGGCTGACACTAATGTCATTTCCATACATATTCTGTCTATTCATTTGTCAATTCGAATGTGAAATTGCAACTTGTCTAGCCCCCCTGCTGCTATAATTTTCCTAATTTTTTGGGGTGCGCAAAATCCTTATAGGTTGTTTGTGTTCCTATGATCGCCAAGGCAAACCTGCAGGGCACACACAAATTAGTTCATGATTTATGCAAACAGGAACTTACAAATAAAATCTACATCTAAGCGGACAAAGTTGGTCACCACTTGTTATTAAATGAAATAATAATAAAAGCGGTAATTATATCTACCTAATTGAAGTTTACCGCGAATACATTATTAGATATTCAGAGGCTGTAGGATTTAATATCATTGAAGTGGTCGTTTTAATTGATGCAATTAGGGAGTTGTTAGCGTTCCCGTGTACCATCCGTGCGGGTGTCGGAGGCTGACACGTACGGGCCCCGCGACCTGCGCGCGCGCACGTCCCGCTCACATGCGAACTGAATAACTTAATGAAAATAACATAAAAATACTCTTTTTATTACAACGTTTAATGTAAGTGGTTAACTTCGTGAGGTTTTGAGAGTGATGTCGCGAGTTCTAATTTTGGCATAATTATTTTGGCTGTGGGAGAAAACATTGTGATACAAACGATGACGTATACGAAAGAATGTTCTAAAGTGTTTCTCTTACTCTTTATTAAACATCGATTTTCCATTTAGATTTAGCAAATCTAAAATGAAGAATAACAAGAAATTTTAAAAAAGAGGAAGTGTGTGGTGGCAGGTGTTCCGCAGGGTACTATAATAGGACCAGTCAGCTAAGGGCTTTATAGTTTGCAAATTCTGGTAACTGTGTCGTAATAAATTTTGGGAGAACATTTAAGAATTGTAAAATACACGTTTTCTTAATTTATTATAGCCAAATAAACAAAATATTAGTATAAAATATGTTTTCTTCTATTGCAAGATAACAAATAAGAATACAGGCTGTCGGACGGTAGCGGGCGCACAATAACTTTTCCTCCAAACGAAATAATTCACTGAGTCCATCAGTAAAAGCTAGTTCATAAATAAAAGAAATTGTCTGAATAATACAATATGGATACTGTAGTAACTTATATGAAAGTAGTGTAGAATAATCGACTGGATGGCTGCCAAACAAAAATTGTACCTACTGGAGCATTGTCGTATAATTATTTTGTTTTTATGATTGCTACGACTTTACCATATTAGATTAAAGAAAACTTTATTGGATGCCCTACACACATTTCATGAGAATTATGACACTAGTTTTTACGTGACTCAAAGGCACTAATTAACCGCTATGTAGGTTAGGTTAACTCTTAAATTTATGTCATATTAGTCGGTTTATCTGTGTCATATTTCACATAAACAATTTATCGCGTGAATAAATCGAAGTCAGAAACTTAGTGTGTGTGGAAATCAGTGATATCTTGATACATAAAGATGGCCGGTTGGTCTCAGGAGTAGATAATTTTTTTCCCCTTTTTAATTAGTTTTAGTAGTATGTAAGTATCTATTCTACTTTCTTAAAGAATTTGGCAAATTATGTTTCGGTTACTATATTATACATAATTAATTTATTCTAAGTAAGAGGATTTCACTTAGCAAATGTTATAATTTATAGATATTGACATAAAAGAAAACCTATCGTAGCAATATTCTTCGAAGCTCCACTTGGCACGTTAACAGCTCATCATTTTGTTGGCAAAGTATATCTATGGGATACTCGGCTTCCTTTTATTTCCTATATTTGTCGTTCATTATAATATCTTCTTTTAGTTAAGTAACGCTTTCTTTAGTCAAAATAATAGTAAAGTATTGAGCGTAACGGTAAACTTCACCAAGTTCTAGAGAAGAAAATTAATCTTCATCATTATATTATCAGTGGAAGGGTGTTCCCGAACCACAAGTAGAAACTAATAAGTCGCTGTATAGATCAAGTCCGGATCAAAAAGAGTAATCGAGAAATCTTCAATATGTCAGCTTTAGATTAGAAACAAAATGTATGGAAATGACACAAGCTTTCGACAAATCGACTTGTCACATATCATTTCCAAACATTTTCTTTATAGTTGTTTGTCGTTTTGAGTGTCAAATTGCAACTTGTCCAGTCCCCATCAAGCAAGCAACGCCTAATTTAAAAAAAGCTCACAAAACAAAACACACAGTATAGATAATAACTTACTGCACCTTCTCACATAAAATGTTTAGCCAATAAACAGAATTAGGTTACGTTTAGGCAATAAACGTTACATTAGCACTAACTAGCCCAATACAGTTATATCTGATAGATAACACATGCGACGCTAGAACACCGGCCCTAGATAATAATTGAGATTCATTGAGTAAGTGGAACAAGTCCGCGGACTGTCTCGCTGTGTCTGTGGTCTAGTGTACTGTAGGTAATGATAACCTCATTATTATCCTATTATATTTTGTTATTCACCCTCATTGTAATTTTCCGCAAATGCTGGTTTGATAAACAACTGCAAATTAGATAGGTACACACTCAAACTCTAATGTTTAATTTAAATTAGACCATAGCAATAGTACTTTTGAAAAGTCAAACAACTGCACGATTCCAAAAAGTGGATCTTATGGAGAAGAGCCCGCAAGAAACTCCATAGACTTATCTACTGACATATATATAACATTTACTGACAGCAGCTTAGGAACTTTCGCAGAAGTTTTTTATGGGCACTAGTCGCGTAGTGACGGGATTAGGGATCCCTAAAATCCTGGATTCCCACGAGATATCATCACATTTAAGTAGTAGGAGTATAAATATACAGATATTTTTTGGACTAACATCTACTGAATCTACTGAACTAGCCATAAATCCTAGTACACTACTATAGCGAGAAGCTCTGCTCGTACAAAGCAATCTTCTCATAAATTGAATGATGCATTTTCACGACCACAGCTTAGAAGTGGTCACGGCGGAGGACCATGGCTGATTATCATTCCCATCGAGAGCTCATCGCGCAGTGACTCGCGCACTCGTACTATATTTTTTTATTGCCTTCAGCTGCGAATGATTCATGCAGCATTGCTTTTGTTCATACAAATGTGGTTTCCGTTTTAAGAGCAGTCCAAAGTGCCTATTTTTCTATTTCCTGAATCCAGACGCCGCGACGTGGCATCATGAATCACGCTTCTGTTTTACTTGTAGACTATTTATAATACACGACTAGTCATTTTTGTTTTCATTAAGGATGAAGGAGAAAATATTATATGAAAATAATTTTTATTAGGTGAAATTGACTCGATTGAATAGGCTTTTACTGGGTTAACCGTATCGTCGAAGGCACAGTTGCTTACCAATAGGCAAAGTAGCGGTCAATAGCAAGCCCATTGTAATTTAAAAATGAACTTTTTACCGGACTATGTACCGTATTATGAAACTAAGGATCTAGATAATCCTGGCATCGACACATATTCCAGTAGAAACAAACTAAATTGAAAATGAATAATTATGTTGATACTTACCTATATCTTATACATTTAATTGAACATACCATCATGCCTGTATTTACTGAAAAACTCTACACTCACCGTTCGCTGGTGTTGTAGATCACACGTAGGGACGAGCCACTTGACTGACTGTAATATTTCAAAGTTTATGTAGGTATTTTGAAACTTAAATTGGGTAACTTATCTGGTAATTTCTTTTAAATTTAGGTATTGTTTGTCAAATGTACTGTGAAGTTAGTTAAAGCGCAAACAGCACGGAACTCTTGCGCAAATACGACTTGCACTTGACCGGTTTTTGAGAGGGTTATTTGCCAAACAAAGGAGTGGTATTCACGTCTGGAAGTCAATGGGTGATGTAATTGCGGCATCGGCTAGCAACTCATGGGTTATTAGGCATTTTGTATGTGAGACACACGCTAAATTGCCGCCACAGTACCTACATGGAGCAGGGTACATATGTACACACCGTCAGTGCAAAAATGTCCTAACACACATTTTTTTATATTCTTACCAAACCACTGCAAATATTTTTTTATACTTACGGTAGGTATACCAAAAAATAACTACCTGTCTGCGTTAAGAAGTGAGAAGTATCTTGATCATCCTAAGACATATCCTAATAACATTATATTTGTTTCTGTTTATGAAGTACTTTAAGTAAATCTACAGTAGGTACTATTTATACAGATTTTTTCATATCCCTGAGCATTTTTTTTCCAACTTAGGCCTTTTTGGCGCTGACAGCCTGATAAATGTATCGGTCTATCGGACAATCTGGCCGTGAGCACCTGTTGACGCACCTGCAAACGCTTTGTTTAGTCTGTATATTTGAGCTAGGTTCCTTATGAGTTTTATAGGTAAACTGAGCTTCGACGTCTATGAACATTCTTTGCATATTTCTAGGTCTAGCTCTACTGTAAAATTTCCTTTACGTATATAAATACTTCTGCACAAACGAAGAATAGTGAAACTATTCTCATGTCATAATCTCGCTGACTACAGTATCTACATATTTGCAGGTAGTAGTGAGTGACATTTTAAGAACAATTTTCACGATAGTAGAAATCTTGAAGTCAGTGAAGGACTCAATGCAAATCTGCCACTACATTATGTACTTAACATCACTATAATTATGCTAATTAAGTTTGATAAAGTGTTTGTTTTCAGCCTATCAAGTAGTTTGTGGCGCTACGGTACATATCAATGTCAGACGTCCGATCTATTGTTCACTGCGAAATATGAAATATAATTTGCATAACAGCTCAAGTAATGGATTGCAACTTAAAAAGTAGGTAAGTACTTAGTATGATTCTTTGTCTGTTAGAAAGAAACCAAGTTTGACATTCCTAAGCGCGTCTCGCAAAAACCACCGCGTACCTATACCTACTGATTAATTGATACGATAGCCACATTAGAGTTTATTCAATAATTTATAAGCTGTTGTATTGGACGAGAAATGTCTCGTGTACTGGACAGTTGTTAGTGGTTGATGTATTAACATAAACGGTCTTTATAAGAAGCCGACGGCGGTGGCGCCGTGTCGCGCCGATCATATTAGATACAACACGGGAAATTACATAGCTTGCCGAGACCCTGTGTATATAAACAACTATTTGCCAGATAATTGTGCTCGTTTACCTATTCGAGCAATCTTAACACGGCATATTTTTATTAGCTACCTATTATTATTTGTTTATTTTGCGTCGCGTGAGTTATTAATAAGCAGGTTCGACGTGATTGGTCTCAAGGCGTATATTTTCGAACGTAATTGCTTGTATTGTAGAAGTGGTAATGCGTTACTTTGTTTAAATCATTGTAGTGTGTTGTGCTCGTTATGTGTTATTATTGATCGATTTACACAATTTAACCGGGATTCGTTAGGTATGAACGATGGTAATTTACTCAACGAGTACAGAGGCATGTGTTGGCTAGTCAGTTATTAGTGGCGCCATTATCAGTTTACTATAGTAAATCACGTCGATCGATAATGTGGATAATGATCTCCGTGTTACAAGAATCGAGTGTGAATTGTGTAACCGCAAGCTTCGCGTAGCGTGCATATGTACCTGTGTAGACTGGCGACAGAAATATACAAAGTTGTGTACCTACATCATCGAGTAAATACGTTATCGTAACCCCTAACGTTATTTATTTCTACTGTAGTGTAAGCCTATTCTATAAAAAATATGTATAATACCACCGCGATTCTACCTCTTACCTTAATTTTCTGCAAATGCAAAATAATCGAATTCACCAGATTATCCTTTAGCTGGATTCAAAAACATGCTTTTACGATACATATCGTTAAAATCTAACGAGTAGGAAGAAATGATCATTTATAATTGGCTGTTGTAATTGCTCCAAGTCAAGAGTTGAAGACAGAAATCTATTCAACCGATTTGGACTCGTGTTTTTAGTTTACCCACTCTTGACATTTCGGCCTTACACTGACCCCACAACCTTTTCCAGAGAGTCACGCATCAAACTATTGCTCAAAGAAACCTATAAAAAGTAACATGACATGTATCTAGTAGAAGATATTCCTAGTAGTTTAACGTATAACTAGCTCCGTAGACACTACAGACGCGTAGGTAGATTATACGTACTTCCTCGTAGCAGATTATTGATATTAATCAAATGTTTGCTGTTCATTACTACGTAGTCGGTGAACGTAAACACGCGATAGGCTACGCACGTAGTCGTAGGTATTACGTAGGGACCATTATATTTTCGATGCAGAAACATGACGTTTATTAACCTAGGAGTTATTAGATTGCTACAAGCACCTCTATTAATACACTATATATATTTTACGTTTACCATTAGTATCTAGTAACCTACATACTTACTTCACTACTAGTAATAATCAATTTTAAAAAATGTATGCGCGTTCTATGCATTATGTATCAGTCCCAATCAGTATTCGTTGCTGATAGAACTTAGATACATGTAATATACAGTCGTTTTTATATACAGTAGTTGTTGACACTAATTGGTAGCTACATTGATTTAGCTGCCATCCGTAGGTAATGTTGTTAAAAGGACTGGAGGCATTTTTAGATTCTAATCTTAAACTGAATTATGTGGTCTACCTAGATTGAGTATTCTTGAAGGTAACTATAGTAAAGATGAACAGAGTTGGAGAAAATATAATTATGATAGCTCATCTAAGAAATTAAAATATAATTAATCTAAGCGTAATAAAGAGTAAGCCGTCGGCCCGGATATCATAATATGGAACACATATGACACTCCTTAGTAGTATTCAGAAGCCCAAAAAGCATGATAAGCTTAATCCTTCAAATATCGGTAATGCATAGAATTTGGTAACGGACGTCTGATTGCATACGCTTTGAGAAAAATACTGATATTCAGCTGTATCTGGTTAGACTGGAAGCCGACTCCAACATGCCTGGGAAAATGCTAAGCTTCTCAGATCAATCTTAGAAATTAAAAGCTCCGCAATCAGAACGAGTAGAGTTAGCGGAAGAGACCACAACTTCACTAAAGGAGCTTTTAAGTGAAATAATACTTAGCTTGATGGCTGTGAACGGCCGCGAATTCCTATAATATCGCATCCATAGCTAAATAAAAAAATCCGTAGCTAGATAAACGTGATCGTTGGTAATCGTTCCAACATCATCAATTTGTTTGTAGTAACTAGAAAAAAGTACTGCAAGTGTATAGCAAGAAATAATGTGACAGAGGAAACAATATTAAAATTGTTACAAATATCTAAGGACTAGCTTACCCACGACTTCGTTCCCGTAAAAGTAGAACTTTTCCCCCATTTTTGCAACATTTTTAATTAGCGTGATTATATATAGCCTTCTTCGTTAAATAGGCTATCTGACACTGAAAGAATTTTTCAAATCGGACCAGTAGTTCTTGAGAATAGCGTGTTCAACCAAACAAACAAACAAACTCTTCAGCTTTATAATAATACAGTATAGATAATAAGATAAAGATGATTGATTGGAAATACGTAATTGGTTTTTATTCATATTTCATATATTGATTGCATTCCTTAATGTACACTACATACACACGTTAGTGAGTAGTGACTGTAGTATAATAATAAAAACAAAAAATTATGGACCCTGTTGGTGTCGGGCGATATTTAAAAAATTAAATGAAATAGGTTAGAGAGCGGAAGAGCACTTTAATATTTTATTACTTATTTAGTAAGGTGTCAAGTTATTTTATATACCTAGTTACTTAATTATTTATTTAATTAATTACTACGAATCCATCAATTCAGGAACTAAAAAAAAATAATTATTAAAATCTACAAAACAAAGTATAGTAAACGTAAAAATAACGTATGGTTTCTATATTTAGCACTAATTACTAACATGTCACTGTGACATTTCCATATACCCTTTAAAACCATACAAAATTATAAGCTTATTATACAAGATCATCTTAAAAATAATCCTAATCCTCAATAATAGTTTAAGGGATTATGATACCGAGGAATCACATAAGTCTACTTACATCATATATGTATAAGTAATCCATGTCAAGATATGAGAAATAAGCAGGCGAACTTAGAAAAATATCGGGTAAGTAGGTACTCTTACTAGATATTTTTTATGTTATCTATTTTTATTGCTATTGAAATGGATGAGTCAATATGTAAGCGTGGATAAAAACATTATGTTTTGTAACACCTAGCATATTGTAATAGCATCACGCTTAGATAAAGATGGACTTATTTACAACAGAGTACAGTTCGTTTACATTTTTGTTACCACAACCTGAAACAACAGCCAATTTTTTAATGGTCTATTTGAAATCATACATTTTGACTAGACATAATACAACACAACCAAAATACTGAAAATGTTCTGAAGACCAGTTCGATAAGCTTGAGCGACTCCAAAATTTATGTATCAGATTTATATTTAGTCTACGTAAATATGATCATGTTTCTGAATTTCGTACTAAGCTCAATTGGCTTCCTATCCGCCTTCGCCGGAATGCTCATATGCTTTCTCTACTCTACAATGTTCTTTTTAATTCGTCCACCCCCCACTACCTTAAGGAGCGCTTCGAGTTCCTTTGCGACACACACAATTTATGTTTAAGATCTTCGGAAAATTTGAAATTGAAAATTCAAATGCATTCCACAAGCTTCTTTGACAAATCGTTTACGATTCAGGCAGCTCGCCTGTGGAATGCATTGCCACTTAACATTAGACGTGCTCAATCGCTCCCTATCTTCAAAAAGCTTGTGAAAAATCATTATCTTTCCTTATTACCCAAGAGTGCATAACTCACTCGCTTGGTTTATCATCCACTACTTTTCCTTAGCCAGTTATATATATATATATTTATATATATATTCATAATATGTATTTTATTACACACATATATATATATAATTATATATTTACATAATATGTACCTATTTTTATTATTCTATCAAATATTTTTTATTAATTATTATTCTAAACATACGATATATTTTAGTACACCTACACTACCCACTGTTTGTTTTCCTTCTTGATATCCATCCAAAGGTTGTCTGGAAGAGATCGCCTTGTGCGATAAGACCGCCCATTGTGCATTAACTATTTTTTTTTTTTTCCTAATTTCTTTGTAGTTATTGTGTTAATGGTGTGCAATAAAGTGTATAATAAATAAATAAATAAATGTTATCCTGAAATTAACGCTCAGTTAACGGGGTTGCGACCCCTCGACCATTAGGTAATTAATATTTATTGGGATTGTATAGAAGATGGAGACCACCTTTGAATCCAACTTGGTGGCTATAGTTTTATGCGAAATTAAAAATTAACTCAATAACTTGGTCTTTTGCAAAACTACTAATCAGAACAAAGTCTGTGGTTGGACTCGTGGGCGACGTACTAGTAAACATTAAACTGTCACTACTTAGTCATTCATTATGAGCTATAATGACCTTTAAACCTAATACGTAACTGCGTTGCGGGCAGCGCGGCGCCAGCGCAGGGTCGGACGCTTCGCGGCGGTCTAAGCCTTTATCGCCTTCACCGAAACTGCATTTAAGCATGGTTAAAAGTTCATTTTGAAAATGAAAGAGCGGGAATTGTCTTACCAAAGGAAACATTTACGTTACCCATGTAACAAGAAGTAATTAATAAAAAAAATATGCCCGTACTGGTATGAGCCTTTGGCTCCGCCCACGTAACGTTTCAAGTAATATTTTTCGTGGCAATACGCCATCAGAATAAAAAGTACTACGGTTATAAGTTTTCTTTATTCCAATTTCTGCCAAATCCGTGAAGTCATTGCAGTGTGAAAACACTCAAATAAACTTTAACATTTAGGAATACACATAGGTAACTCTTAGTAGGGCAGAAAACTATTATTTACTTAGGAAATGAAATATAAAGCATATTTACGTATATCCTTTGATAATAAAAGATACATTGATTCATAAAAATATATTCTGAAAAATATATTATTATAAGTATTTGCAAATGACTCAAACTTCCTATTGGGTTAGAATACAGAAGTACCACGCTCCGTATGACAAACTGATGGACCGATAACAGGTTAAATAAGTACTATGAATCCCCTAAACACGCGAGTGACTCACCCTATCAGTCATTGCAAGCAAATATATGTCTACATATTTTTTTGATAGTATCTACCTTGTACAGAATTCGAATGATAGAATGCTTTGATTGACAGACATACTTATATCAATCCATATAATATGAATATATATATAAGAAGTATTTTACTTTTTATACGATGACTGTCCGTTGTCCAGGATTGCGAGCAAATGGTCTCCATGGGGTCTTCCTCGTGAACAAACGGACCCCATTCGCAAATCAAAGGTTCGTCTTATCGAACTGATTGACTAAAACCAACTCTGTATTCACCTTACCAATAATGCGCCAGGGCTTATGATATTGATCTGGTCTAGTGGTTTGCAAGCTCGGGTGCCATGTGAAGTTGTTATCAATATGTGTTATCAATAAAACTTATACATAATACTAATATTATAGGTAATATGTTATATTTTTCTTTAAATTGACAGTCTCCTCTTTTTTATACGGGACCTAAAATATACTGGTGAACTGTGGACGTATATTAGTATACTTCTGCCTAACCTTACAGGGATTCAAGCCTAATGCTTTGTTAAAATATGAAATCCTTTTTTTTCATAAATAACATTTCTGTCGTTTAATCACGGTTCTTCATGAGTAACTTCATTGCGACTCCTTCGGCAGTCGGATAAAAAGGTACGACGGGGCTGACATTATTATTTAAAAGCCCCTAAATAAAAATAGAATGAAAAAAGTAACATGGAATTCCACGTAAGGAGTTTATGGGGTTGGATACACAGGACAGGCAGGCATGGACAGGCCAATTATTGTAGCGAGTGTAATGTGAACTTATTACACGACAACACTGATTACGTATCGATGTTGTTCGTAATTGTCATTGTTTGTCGTCTGTTGCGGCGCGTCGTGACGTTGACTGATGTAATATCTCTCTACCCTAGTTGAAAATTGATTGGAATTGAATCAGCACGTATGTTGTTATCTTCAACAGGAAAAAATATCAAGGTATCTGAACTGCAAGTGTCACTTCATTCAATATTCCGCCTTTGTTGAATTCTTATTGTGTTGTTCATAATGGGGCGTGCGCTCAAGCGTTAAGATAAAGTTGTATGAGTGATTTGGACCCGGATACTTTGGATATGGATCGCTCTACGTAGGTACTTATGTAATACTAACATGGACATGAAGTACATACTACCTTTGTCTACCATAATTTCAGTCATATCCGCTTCATTGCGAAAGTTGTTAAGTATTCCGTTTTTTATGCAGAGGTAATGTTTTATTTTTTATGTGTCTCAAGTCTTTATATAAGATCATAGCACAATAAGTAGAGCATTGGTGCGGACCAAAAAGTTCAAATAATTAGATGCGGTGATCGACCTAAATATTCGAGCGATAATAAAAGCCAATTAGCCAGTAAATTAGCGTACCAATGATAATGAAATTTTCGAATAAGCAAATAGCAACAGCCTATTAATATGGTCAATGCGGAGCAAAGGTCACTCTAAGTATCCGTGGTTTATCAGTAGCCGAGTGGTATCTAGCTGTAAGTAGTCAAACATATGCTATTCACAGTCATTTTTTTTTTTTTTTACTAGCCCACTTTGTCCCACTGCTGGGCAAAGGCCACAGTGGCATTCACAGTCATGCTGGTTATTAAATTTAATTCAAAAGTTTTTATTTTAAATAAACTTTTACAAGCATTTATGAAACTTTAAATTTAAATTCATTTATTTGCTAGAATGTATTTGTACAAAGTATGATCTTAAATTCTAGTGGCCCATACATTCTACCATTACAATTACTAAGGTGTGCAAATATTTATGTATACAATTTATATTATCTAAATAGTTTGCTTCCTCACGATATGTCACTAAATAAAATCATTTTTCTTTTAACAATTGTGTCAGTTTTGTTTTGGAAATCTTTGATGTAACTAGGTAACTTGTTATATACTCTTACAGCATTTATATATGAGTTTTTATTATACAATTCAAGTCTGCATTGTGGTAGAGCAGAGCTTATATTTATCTGTAGGAGCTGCATTTCGTTTAGTTACATCTATATTCTTAGTAAAGTATTCCGGATGTAGTCGTACAAATAGGCATAATTATTTAATGTACATACACGGTAATGGTAAATTATTGTACTTTTTGAACAACGGTTTACAGCTACGGCTCCACAGATTGCACGTACACATTTTCTTGTATTTTAAACGCTTTGTTAATATCCACCGAATTACCCCACAACAACAGACCATATGATAATACAGACGAAACGTATCCGTGATATGCACAAAGAGCAGCTTCTGCTGATACCATTATTCGTACTCTTTTTATTCCAAAAACAAATCTGTCAAGTTTGTCGCAAACGAAATCGCCGTGTGTTTTCCAATCGCAATTTTGATCCAACTTTATACGCACAAATGTAGTACTTGTTACTTGTTCGATAATAAGTTACTGTATTTAACATTTGTGGTTTTCTTTTATAAGTTTGAAATTGTATCATTTTTGTTTTATCCATATTAATCTGTAAATTATTAGAATATAGCCAGCGTATAATGTTATTTATTGACTCATTTATCTCTATTTCATATGTTTCTGCATTTTCACATTTTACAACGAGGGTTGTGTCATCAGCAAACAATATAGTATTATGGCAAGTAGCATTAGGGAGATCATTAATATACATAAGGAATAGGAATGGTCCCAATACACTGCCCTAAGGAACTCCAAAATTGTTTGTTTTATATTCACTTCTATATTATTATGAAACCTTTTTGTCTTTATGGATTTTAGAGATTTCCACACATTGTTGCCTATCATTAAGGTAGTCTCTTAACCAGTCATTTGCTTTACCTCTTATTCCATATTTTTCCAACTTGTGCAAGAGCATTTTGTGGTCTACAAAATCGAACGCCTTGCTAATGTCTAGGAAGATCGCCACAACTGGGAGGCCATCATTTATAGTCTGTGTAATGATCTTGATTAGATTTAAAACATGCCAATGAAGTTGTACTGTTTTGTCTAAACCCAAATTGCTCACTTTTCAATAAAAGATGATTGGTTACCAATTCCTGAAGCCTTTTCAACATAATCCTCTCAAAATAAATGATTTTAGTTGCACGGAAAAGTTGATCTTATAGAGAAGAATCCGGTAAAAAACTCCAAACTCCCGTTAATTAGAGGAACGTACTGAAATACAGTCAAATAGGCACCTACGAGATGTGAGAGGTAGTCCAGTGTTTTCGTTATTTACACCACATACCATCACGCCTGTTTTCTCCGATGGGTTAAGCAGAAGTGTACTTATGCAATGAACAGTTTGCCAGTACCTATGTTTAGGCCACAATGTAGTATGGGGTGACCGAAAAACGCAACAGCACTTTGTTCGACCTAGTAATCGAACTGAGGACCTATTACTAGGAATCAGTAGACCAACGAGCCTGTTAAAATTAGTTGAATTCTATTATTTTGATACATGCAATATGTAAAGCTGCGTAGCCATATGTAGAAGTCACAACGAACCAAAAAAAGTTCTAGGAAAAAGAACAGCGCAGTTATTTACCTTGTCCATTTAAAAATAACGACTTTTGTTAGACGTTTCCTTTTTATTATTATCAGAATTTGCATGTTTAGAGTTAGATATATTATTGAGTGAAATCACAGTGTGTTTATTTAGCTCTCTCATGCTAACCTTTAATAATTACGCCGAATCAGATTTCTATATTAAACATGCAAAAAAAGCTTCAAATAATTCTCTGCAAACAGACGAAACTTCAATATACTCCATTCGATTTTCGAAGTATTCTCAAATAGGTATAATATAATGTTATTTACATTAGAAAAACAATTTCCAAGAATATAATTCTACGAACTACATTTAGATATACCTGGAAAAGGTTTAGACGTAAGTACAGTTATCTTGTTATTAATTTATTGCGCACTTCGTCTCATTAATTTAAATGCGACAATACTATTGTCAGGTATTTCCTCTTATTTACCGCAGTATTAGCATGTTACGATGTTTCATTCAATAAATCCATAGTGTAGTCAGTTGTACACAGCACATAAAGGATTTGAATAGGTATTGTCTAGTACCCATAGTACAAGCTCTGCTTAGTTTGGGACTATATGGTGTTGTGTAAAATGTCCCAGGATATTTATTTATTTATTTATTTATTATTGACGTGAAAATTACGAGCCGAGTATTACATGGATGTTGATTAACATAAATTAATGGTCAACATAATTTGTCTTCAGATACATTACACAAGCTAAACATTATAATTTACCAAGACATGGTTGTCTGCCTAGCTCTTAGATACATGAGTCAAATTACCACAGAATACCCAACACGGAAACGTTTCTTCGGGAATTATGACATTTAGGAAATCTCCTACGAAAACTGATTTCCCTAATGAGTAAACAGAATTAATTAAGTACCGTGATATTTGCTCCTTGCTCCAGTCGGAAGATAAGGGCAACAGGCTCCATTAGTTGATATTTATTACCTTGATACTTCGTACACTATCTGACGACATTCTGCTTACATAAATTGTCAAGTAAATATTTCATAGTGCTAGTTTCTGGGTCTGGTTAGGATGGTATTTTGCTAGAATATGTTGCGGCAATCGTGTAATAGTTTGGCAAGTGCATGGTGGTGGTTGGTGCAGCGTGCAGTGGTGCAGGCGTGCAGGTCGCGGTTTGGTGGTGTGGTGGTGAGCGGTGCAGGCTGGTGGGCGCGCGGTGGCGGCGGCGCGGGAGGCTGTTCGGAACTGGTCCGGCGCACGCGCGGGGCAGAGTCTCGCGGCGGCCGGCAGCGACGTGCCACCGGCCAGCCTCGCCACTCAGTGCACGCGCTGCCTCGCCGCCGCCAGCCTGCGTGGCCGACCGTCCACCACGTTCCTATACCGCTCCCGACTGACCCGACGCACACACGCTACCCGCGATCTATATCTGCCATCAAATCTCCTTAAAGAAATACAGAAATAAAATAAGGACTCTCGAATACTTTGCAAATATCCTTAAACACGTGAGTTTCCACCACTGTTTCTGTTTACATTATCTGAAGGTGCTATTTTTTGGTCTAACAAAGTTTTTCTAAGTGCATCGCGAGTGAAGTTATTATTTTCAAAGGTGCTGAAAGGATCGCAATATTAATTTTAAGGTAAGGCTTTATTTTAAAATATTATATTGATATTTCGCATTGTCCCCTGGGGTACGTTTTTGAGCTATGATAATTATGAAAATATTTAATGTTATATTAGAAAGTCACTTGCACAGCAACGAAACAAGTTAACGTACTACAAGTAAGCAAGTAGGTACTCGAGTTGATGTAACCTCGTTATGTTGGGGCAAGTTAAATAATGTCCGATTCTTCAAACACATTTAAATATTTGACAATTTTGAAATCTTAAATTTATTTGAATCAATCATCATTTTCCTTATTGATAATGGCTTGAATTTTTTACTGCAATATAAACAACCAGGTGACGGAGGTACGCGTACAGATATTAATAACAACATAAATGAATTTGTTTGCCAGGGTTGTATCCGAGTAAATTTTCGTGATACTTAAATAATGATGTCAAAGCGTGATACTATAGTGTTGTGCGACTATTACTAAGGTAACACGAATATAAACCAGTTAATGATGTGGTAACTCTAATATGATATTCATCCACTACAACCGCGAGGTGTACGACACGCGCATATTGCCACGAAGGTATTCGAATACCACTTATCATACAAGTGGCATAAATTTAGAAAGCTATCAACGACAATTAAAATTTACAGGCATTAACAAATAAAAATCAGTTGTCGCGGATACAGTCGTAACTTAACCAGACTTTAATTCATTAAATCTATTTTTAATTGGATTATTATATTAGAAGTCAAAAGTATTGAATACTGGTTCGCTATTCTCATTATACACATTTTTATGCATTGGAATTTAAGAGTCTTATATACTTACCGAAACTAGTGTTGTTTTTTGGTAATTCACTCAACAAACCCAAAGAAAAAATAAGGATTACCTAAATTAATTATTATTAATCCTATGCGTATTTGTTTACAATTTTGCTTTTGTTTAAAGTTATTCACTCTCATTTTGTTGCAAGAAATTAGTAAAAGGCAATTTAATAATTCGAAGAACTGAAACTGAAACTTGTCCCACATTTATAACTCGACAAAAATTACGATAACTATTAAAACGAATTATTTCATCATATTTTGTAACAATACATTATCAGTTAAGATGTCTACGTCTTAGATTTAGACAAGAAATGGAAATAGGTTTAGATTGTCCAACATGAGCAATAGTTTAAGCCTAGATTAAGGGTCAGTAAAATAATTTTCAGGGGAACAGAAGCTACTATAAACTTCTTTATGGGTTCATGGACAGGACACAATAGGAGATCAGATGAAAAATATCCTACAGTACTATACTTTTATTTTTGATTGAAATACTATGTTAACAAATTCTATAAAATATGGAAGTCACCGATAGCAGAATATGATTACTAAACAAAAAAATACAATCCGTCGGAGCTTTAAGCTTTAAGCTCGACGTAACTCGTAAAGCACTAAGCAATTTCTGATAAATCCTGCTCTTTACACTGTTCTACGTGTGAAATAAGATTTGAGATTAGTTCAAAAAATCATTGTTGTTTATTATAATGCAGTAACTTCCTTTATTTTCAGCACTTTACAAGCTATATATATATGGACAAAGTGCAATGGCATGACGTTACAAACGCTATACGGCAATGATAATTAGTTAATGAATCTGAAAGAAATATTTTCACTCAATAAGCACGAAGCTTTTCGAGGTAACAACTTTATTTGGGCAAATGGCAAACAAATATTGAACAAAAGTTGCTCAACATTGTTTACAGTGATTTCAAATGGACTTCTGGAAATGTTTGATCAACTCTTCTTATCCAAACAGCCAAACACGGGCTAACCAGCAACTTTTCAGCATGCTGCCAGTAATATGGCAACTTGAAGTATTCCCAGCATCGTGATATCGGCTACGCGTTGCAGTAACAATAATGATCTAACTACATTATTTTGGTAATCATGAATAGCGTATTGATGATTACCAAAATAATAAGAGTTTTGAGTTGAAACATAAGACTTTAAGAGTTGAAACACTCGCTCCCTAAATTTGGACACTTGCCAAATAAAGATTGAAACCAAATTCGTAATTTCGTTTAAGTATATTAGCACACTCTTTACACTTGCTTTGACTTTGAAGAAAAGCAACTTGGTGAAACTTACATGAATATGATTACTACTATATCCACATGTCAAAAAATAAAGAAAAACAAAGAACAATTCACTATACAAAGAATTTAATATTTCAAGAAATTGTTACCGATTTGAGCAACCATAATCATAATTATAATAGCTAAAATAACTCATAAAAAAGTATTATTGCCTTCACATAAAAACCGCACTAGAATTAGTCCAACCACTTTGGAGGCTACGATGCTATTTTATTTATTGCTAAGGACAGAACTTACAGCCTTTTTGCTTCGGGCCATACAACCCTTCTTCGACAGTCGGGTAATAAAGGATTTGCCTATTATCATAATATTCTGTACCTACTTACATAAAATAGATAACTAAAATCAACATTTTCTGAAGAAAATTTGGTTCATCCTCAGTAATCCCATAATCTCCATTGATACTAAGATTAGTATTATTAGCAGCAATAAAAATTCATTCATTCCTTTGTTCCAATTTTTTTATTCAAATATGATTCATGACCCAGACAGGAGGCAATAACCATAGATACATACCAACTAGAAGTGCTCCCTATGACGACATTATGTTTCATCGTTTCAGCGAAAGATTATGACTCAGCTATCATTCATACAGTCACTTCTAGTAGGTGGGCAATCGTTTCAGAGATACATACGTGTTTTGTCAACTGAAGAACATAGTAGTAACGTACTTTATAGTAAATAAGGATTATGTGATTTTCAAGACCACAAGACATGATTCCGTAGTTTTAAACTATACTTAATAGTTTTTTTTTGTATTCTTTTGGTAGTTCTGCAATGAATCGGCATTTCTTGTATTATTTAAATCAACTTAAAATACTTATATAACAACGAAACCTTTTTTTGTTTTAATCAACAAATTTGTTTTACGACACTCATGGAACTAAAAGGGAAGACCTGTCCTTCGATAAAGGTCAGTGACGTAGATAAGTAGGCATTTGAAATTAATCTAACAATTTGAAGATAAGCGTGGACAATGACATTATTGGCCATTCTGCATTATCATCACAATACTTGTTTTAATCACACCAAACTAGATAAGATACTTACTTAACTAGATATATACGAAAATGGGCAAACTGTAGGTATAAATACGGCTTGACACTTGTTCAACTTTCCTTAAGTAGGTACTATATATCTACATTCTACATGTATTGTTTTATTACCTTCCAAAGACACGGCACAACTAATTAGGATATTAGTGATGTCATTGAAGACATAATAAAAATTTTGCGATCAGATTTAAGTTGAAAACAATGTTTTTAGAAGTCACATTTTGTATACATTTGTGAGCTTTATAAAAGTTGTTTTAATCATTACCTACTGGTTACCACATTCTATTCAGTAATTTATGGTAAAATAGTCTTGGTAAAAAACTTTATGTAAGGGCATTGTCTCGTGTTCACAAAGACTTGGATTTCCCGGCACATTATGTATGATACACTATTTTTATCATAAAGAATTCGCGGGCCATTGTCTTTTTATATAATAGGTATAGCCACTGCTTTATCATATCGATTTATTATTTAGCTACAGGCTACACCAAACATAATTCGAGGTTGGACATATTTAGAAGTCGTTGTCTAGACAACGCATAGTCAAATTCTGATTGTGTAGGTTTTTCTTAACAATAGTAGGATTTTTAATTTTTAATGAAGGATTAATAGTAGGATGTTTAATTAATACAAAGTGAGGGGAGATAACCTTTTAAACTAAAAGATAAAGCGAGCAATTTCACTGAGCGCTTCTCACGAACACTCCGCTAATTAAAGTTTACTCGACAACGTATAAGTTAGGAGACTTCAGGTTGTAGACGCAGTTAATACTAGAAAACATGTTTACTACTTTCTTGTCGAGCGAACCTTTTCAAAACGTACGGCCACAAGTAAGTTTTCGTTCGCAGATGGAGTGCGCTCACCACCCATAATTATTGGTTTTCAAGCCATCCGTTTGCTTAACTGACTGCCTTTCGTCTTATCCTAATTATGTGTCTCGATGGTAAATGTTACGCGGTTGAAACTAAAGGTTGTTTTAACGCTGTCAGTGCTACAATATTGTTTTGTATGCCATTCATACCGTTTTGCGTTACAAGGAGAAATTATTTACATTGTGAGTAATAATGATGTTTTGTAACCTGTAAACGCAGATCCTTTTATTTATTTATTAAAACGAAAAAAAAAATTACACTAACACGTTCGTTTTACCTTTGATCCTTATTTTTTTCCAAGGGTGATTGGTAAAAACTGCGCCTCGTAGTACTTTAGGCGTAGTCGGGCGCGTAGCGCGACTTACATTGTAGCGTAGCTACATCAAGTAACTGACGTAGCGTACGGGACCTATAATATTGCTTACATTTGGCGTAGCGTAGACATAATTCAACCGATTTGGCGTAGCATGGCCTGTGAAGCCATAATTACGGTAATATAATTTGCGTAGCATAACTACCCTTTTATCAATATCCGGTGTAGCCAAAGAGATTTAAAAAGGGGAATTAATTTAAATAATTAGTTTAATGTCTTCGGGCGTAGCGTTCTGCTATTCCTTAATCTGTGGTAGCGTATCTATCACTTCGCTAACGTTTGGCGTAGCATAGCTACAATTTTACCGACATCTGGCGTAGCGCACTTATCACTTCATTACGTTTGGCGTAGCGAGCGTAGATATTATCTTTTTTACCTACTTTTGGGTCCTGTTTCACCACCTCATATTAGGTTCCTGTTAAATTACTTGGCAGATAATTTCATGCATTTCATACGGCGGTCAGTTTCTAGTAAATAGAGTAGCGTAGCTGTCATTTCGAAGACATTTGACGTATCGTATTAATTTTGCTTAGATTTTACGTGCAGCCGTTACAATGATTTTGCTTCCTTATTGTACTAAATTATTACTTTGAAAACGAATATTAAAATACATATAATTATGTATTTTAATATTATAAAAAAAATGTATATGTGTGTAATATGTGGGCAGAATTACTAAAATAGATAGATATCCCTATACAAATCCTATACCTACTTAATTGCTAGTGTTGATTCTGATCACAGACCTAGTATTGTGTCGTATCTAGATAATAATTTATATCTTTATTATTCAAGATTATTTACATTATAAGAGGTCAAATAGACGTATAAAATCCATTTACGTGTGTACAGATGCAATTATAATGAGCGCAGATGTCATTAGAATGATTTAATACTACTACTAATCAAACTCTATTAAATCTACTTTCATCTGAGCCGATATAGAAGCCCGTTCTATATAAACAAAAAGATTATAAGAAAATTTCACAGAAATCAAATCAACCAAATATCCTTTTCGATATGGGCGTCATCGAGTTATACAATCTTTATGGTGACGTTATTATTATCATTACAATCGGTAGACATTTAAAGAATTTCGTTATCATGTTGTTACACCGACTAGGAAGCGGAGAAGACAACGATTGTTTTCATCAATATCTTAATTGCTTATCGAGTATCGTTGCATTCCAATACAAGTGTCTGCCAGTGATGCAACTCTGTGCTTCAGGTAAATAATTATCGTATTGTTATTCCTTATGCCTTAATATATAATGGATAACGTTATATCAAATAATGTTAATAAGGAAGTGAACCTTTAAATGACTTGAATTGTGATGAATCAGAGACTCTTTCTTTGGAGTATTTTCTGCTAAAAGCAGCATCTTCCCATCAATTCAATTTCACATTGATGTATGGGCCTTTCTCTACTAACTGGAAACTTGTCTATTGAAAGTTGTCCCAACCCTATTTTTCTAGAAAATTAAAATATAATGTGTTAAGTCGATAGATAATTATAATATAAATACATATAAACAAGAAACCATTGTAATTTTCCCTTATTTTTCGAATTATAGGCAATTTTATACATAAAATTGGGCTCCTCACGGCTAATTAAAAAAAAAACGGTCGCTAAAAATAACCTCGGGACCAACTGTGTTAGTTTTTCAGTTTTTAGAACTTTTACAAAAGCGTAATTAAGTATTTAAAGGAAAGCTACCCGCTTTAAATTACTGAATTACTGATCCTAGGCACGTTTGTCCAGAAACTTATATCGACGTTTGGATCTGATATAGTGAGATGTTTAATAATGTTTTGTAACTACAAGGTACGTCACCTATACGCCAAAAACTATTTTAGCAGTGTAAATAAGTGTACACAAGACATTCCAATATTGATCTCTTATTGACATTTTTTCCAAATTATGTTTACCGAATCAATACACCGTGTATTGCATATTGGAAGTGCTAAAATACTACGCATTACGCGTAGTTGGTTAAGTCAAGTATACTTATTTATTTTTCCTGAATTTAATATTAAATAGTAGGTATGCAACTTTTAGTTATTGATGAAGGATCGCAAAGTAATATCTATCAGAAATGTACTAGTCTATTTTTTCACTGGTAAGATTTTTTTAAATAACACATAGCACATAACAAGTCTCTGGTACGATAGGACGCAATAGCTCAATGGTGGCTCAATTCATAATTGGACATACTCAATCAATACTCTCTTATGTTTGTCCGGTTTGTTTATCTAATGTCGTCATATATTAGATTATGATAACATCCACACATGTATGATGTAGGCACAACTCAATACTTAGCAACCTATTTATCTTCATGTGCTGAAACATCCAAATTACACTTGTTTTGCAAAAATATTTCTAAAGATAGATAACGATGAATAATTCTTGCTTATCTAAAGTATGTTACATTCTTTATTGATGAACAATTTTGTTCAATCGTCATTCATTTTATTTTAATTATAACTTGAATGAATAGTCGGCGACCCCCTTATCAAGAGTCAGAGTGGCGAGTGCGGGGCTCAATCCGAGTTTATAAAGTTGCGCAAACGCGTGTATCTATGTGTATTGATAATAATTGTGGAATATTTTATAGATACATTTTTTATTCAGGATATAATGATGAAGTCTAGAATCTCGGTCTATTCAGCAACTAAAACCAAGGTACTAAAGCAAAATAATTAATAAGAATTATGCAATGTGCATTCTCCGTTTTTATTAAAATGTTAAACAGTATGAATAATACCCCCTTTGTGACTCGTTCGCTTGTGTTATAGGAAGTACCTAAGTATTTAATTTATTTGGTATTTCCAAAATGTCGTTTTTATCGTGTCTACGAATGTGACAAAAGCACAAGTATCTGATCTACCTACGTGTTTCGTCGCACCGGAGCAAAGAAGTCTAACAAACAAACATTTCAATTTATATTAGGTAGATATATATATATATATATACATAATATATATTAGAAATGTTCGGGTTAGATTGTTGCAATATTTTCAAATAAAAGTTATCTGGTGTCAATAGGTAAATGACACTCGACACTCATAATTTCGATAAATTTTATTCGTAAACTAATACAGGAAACGGCATTTTTTAACTTCTACATACATCTACAGTAAATCGGCACATAACCACATGATTATTATCTTTTAATCTGAACGTGCTATTAACACAGATTTGTTGATACAACTTTATGGCATTTAGTAGCGCGTGTTTTACTTTTTTCGCAACTTAAACAATTAGATAAAGTTTTGCGTGTAAACTTACATTTTTGTTGAGTGAATCTCGGCTTTATTACGAAGTGTTAAGTGCTTCATCCAATCTGATGTATATACAAGTAATTATTAGGATAGGGTTGCTAAATCTGGAATCCGGAATTGGCAGACTAGAATTTTAAATCTAAAAAAACGTACCTAGTATTATTGTAAGAAGTATATTCTGTTAAAATAAAAATGTATCTAGACAGATAGGTACATTAACGTGTTTCAATAAACATGTTTATTAAGAGATTGTACGGTTTTTATGAACTTACGATAATCAATAATTAAAAATAGTTCTTAAATAATATTTTCCAGTTATGTACAACAAATAGATAATTTATTCGTAGGTATTTCGACAATGACCAAACCGGAGTATTCCCGTTTGGGCACTTATTTTTAGAGCACCTGTTTTTTTATTCCCATTTGAGAGTAGAAAGTACTAAATGTATCGGGTGCTCTAAAAACAGGTGCTCAAACAGGAATACTCCACTAAATTTACATAACAACAGATTGTGCAGTCGCCTGTAAATTCTGGGGATACCCGCTTTGACGTAACTTGGTGCGCACACGCATGGATCGCTTGTTTGTCAGCCCTGGTTTCGGGTAGCTGGCGACAATCAGGCTGCGTGGGCCTATCGGGCTGCGCGAGGTCGCTCCGCTCACCCCGCTATCGTCGAACGCCTCATTAGCTCTATTAATAATTCAACTCGTATCTCAACCCTATTGTTCTGCCAGATTATTTTCCATTCGTTAACTATATGCGCCTACATGGGTTAATTATCTGTGCGATGTGACATTTTGTTGCTCTTGAAGATCAATTCTTTGTAAACAAGCTGTTCTGTTGTGTGCCTTGTAAGGATTTGTACGGTTCACGGCCGTTGTATCTTTAGATACGATTAACACCACCTTACTCGATACATTACACGTTCTATTGTAACATCATTTTGGCATTATTATTATACTTACTTCGCAAATTTTGGTATGTTATCACCCAGGTTGGGTACATTTTACCGAGCATTATGGCTACGCTACTTGTAACTGTACCCTACGGTCTATCTATTAATTCAGTAAAACAGAAGGTAGAATTACACTATTTGGTAAATATATACTTATAGTGTAGTAGGTATAATATATGCCATATTAAGACGTGACTATGTAGATCTCAGGTGATAGCCTAGGTAGGCGTGACCAGGTGAGAGGGCGTGGCAACTAAAGCAACCCTCCCCACAGCCCGCCACTCCCACTACTTTTCAAAACTTGGAGGACCCTCAAACACACACATTGTGATGTTTAAAATGTTCAGAGCTTGTCCTAATAATAAGACATAATTTTTATTCATCTTGTAGTACTTAATTACTTACTTACGCCGCTAATACTCAATTGTATCTAATAATAAAAATCTTTGTAGGTATTCATAATTTATAACAACGATTACAGCTAATATAATTAAATTGCTGCTCACATATTCAATTGAAATTAGTAGCAATAAATGTAATTAATTAAATGATAATATTCAAAATAAAGCATATGGATACTGCAGATAAAACTGTTTTATCTCATTACCCGGGCAGACTTGTTATTATAATTTCAATTTTATGCAGATTATTATCATTTCCGCATATTTACACTTAAAATACTTGATTGAAGTTAAATATTGCTGATATGTTGGTCATACTTAGGTACTTAAATTTGGATTCGTACTTTGAATAATGATATGCTAAAATGAACGATTGAAACTTTTAAAATATGTATCAATAAATAAAATTGAGGTCTGTCTCTGTCTGTAATTTCAAAATAAATACCAAAACGTAAGTGAAAATTTAACTTATCTCTTATAAATATTCCGAATAAGAACCGTAACGGTGCAACGGACTTCAATAAAAATAAGATATAATTATGAATGTTACCTAGTGGAATTGAGAATGATGAAAGCGCTAATACAACCGGTTACAGCTAGTATACTTACTTCAGAAATAAATCGTCCCAAAACAGTATACAAATCTGAATTTGATTATCTTTAGTCCGCAGTATACTGCGACATATATAAAAACAATTTACTTTATACACTCAAATTGAAATTAATATTAAGTTTCCGCGTAAAACAGGTGCTTTATCTCATATCTATTATTACCTGAATATCGTTAACAAACATGGCCGTTATTGGATAATCGAAACGACACTAAATCAAGGCCACTTATAAGGCCAATAACATAATTTGCGTAAATTTTCCCATGTTGAAAACCTGACATAAATCAATACACATGGCCAGCAACTAATTAAATTGTTAACTTTTACTATTACTCAACGTCCCATAATCTTCAAATCGTAATAGCTACAATGGATTCTTAAATCTTCTATTTTAGTAGGTTTAACAATAAAGACAATGAATGGTATAAACTCACAAACGTTGGAATGTCCGCCATTTACATTAAATAGCAAGTTTTATGTAAACTTAACAATACAAGTAACTACTTAGGACCTGTTGTACCATTTCCTGGTACAAATGACCGGGTGCTTAAGTTCCTTATCCTATTAACAATTGCTGAGTGAAACAAGGTACCTAATGATATATTGCCCGTACTTATGACCACTTTATCGACTAATACACTAGGCCACTGCTGGACACGAGGTCTTTTTAACTGTTGTCTTGAATAAGGGGCCTGTTTCACCACCTCCTAATAAGTTCCCGTGAAATTATTTGGATAATTTCTTACGAATTTTGTTTCATTTTTAAATTATCCGGCGGTTAGTGGCTATCCAGAGGTGGTGAAATAGGCCCTTACTGTTATCAGACGGAAGAGTTGTTAAGGTGATAGCGTGACGCCCCACTACTGACGTTGGTCTGGGATGTTACCACTGCTTTGCCGCAAAACAATGAAGTGCCAAATTGTTGTGTTCTGGTTGCCCATCACTACTATTCTGGTTCTGGACATCAGGGTAATTTAGCCAATGAAATTAGTGAGCGCAAGAGATAAACTAAAGGTCTAAAGATGACCACGCGCTATTGATACTATTGGTCTTCCTAGATTAGCGATTATAGATTGCGGTTGCCGCAACATGTGCTTGTTTAAATGCAATTCAAGTGAATAAATACTCTTTCGGACTTTTGCTCTGTCTCACCTATGCATGATGGGATTTAGTAAAACTAGTACTTTCTTACACGTCTTTGCTGGCCAGGCGAAACATTAGATTGGACCATCAAGTGAGCTGGGTTCTGTTGACTTTTACGACATTGACCATAGCGTTCCTTTTTAGCGTACGGAAAGTACCTGGTCACTACCAGGCATGCAGGTTTTTCTTACAACGTTTTCATCACGGTGCGGGTGTCAAACAACAAACTGGTGGGTCTCTCGGTTACCTATTTGTAACTATTTACTTAGCTGGCCATATTGAATTTGTCTAAAGTTTTTATTTCAGGACAAATTAAAATAAGTCACACAAGAATATACCACGGAAAAAAGCAATTTCTCTTCCTATTATTACAATTGTTTGTAATAATCTGAGTAAAACTAGTACTGGAAAAGCTATTTAAAAAAAAGTCAGTTCGGCCCAGCCGTCCAGCATTCCATTTTATAATAAAATAAATAGGTACCTACATAAAAATAATAATACAACTTAGCCACCACAGAAGAATTTGTAAGACGCAAATATTATATGTAAAGTTTAGTAAAACTTTTCAATATAGTATAAAATTATACAAAAAGCAAGGAAAGCAAAACAAGAAGTTTACGAGGTATTTGTATTCTATGCAAGTTGTAAGAGGCAAAGGAACCCGTTTGGTTCAAACTTAGGTACTTATATATAACCTTTAGGGCTTAGGGTAATGTACTATTTTGTGTAATTGTATTCTTAGATATTCCAACAGTACTTGCATATTAGACTGGAATGGGAAGTAATAAAGACACGCAATTGCACAACAAACGAAAAAAATAACAGCTCAAAGGGCGAGTTCCACAAACAATATTACGTCACAAGCTGAACGCAAATGAACTCAACTTAATAGAACGGAGTCAATTGTGTCTGTCCCCAAAGCATATGCTGCTTAATTGTCATTGTATCGGATTAATGTCGGCGGGATGATGACCTGCCTGTTATGTGGACTCGAGACTGGAGGCAACACCCAGTGTTTGTGGAAGCCACTTAATGGACATGTTGTGTTTGGGCTGTTAATTCAATTAGCTGCCAGACGCTGCCTCGTCAATCAACGGTACTCATTGTTTTTACGCCACAAAGAAATCTTCAACGTCCGATGCCACTGAAATTAGCTACGAATTCTAAGGCCTTCGTACACTTTGCTCATTCAGTTTAGTTAAACATGTGTTATATGTGTGTGTTGCACACAATGTTATATTAAAACAATGATATGCAAAGCTTCTCAGGAAATACCCATTCGCACATAGGTACGAACCAAATTTATCTTAGATCTTCAAACAAAAGGTAATTACGGATTCACCTTCAATATTTGCTGAAGATAAATCGCAGAACAGTGGCATAATGATAATCACTGTATTAATGATAAATAAGTTGCCCACTTACATGGACTCGAAAGAGTGAGACATTGGATTCAACAATTATGACAATTTTTAGGTGTAGTGGGGACCTTAAAATGTTTTGCGCTGATTTTGAGATCAAAATAATGTCTGATTACTGTTGTCTCCGGTTGTTACCCTAACGTGGATACTTAGATATAGTTAGTTACAGTATAGGAAGTTGGATATATATGAGCTAGTTGAACTAAGTCAATGGCCTGAAAATCGGGAAAGTCTGAGATCAGAGAAGAATTTTCTCAGAATTGAAAAGGAGCGTTGTATCTGCTGTGTTCAGAGTGGTTCTGTAGCGTGTGTGATGTCATATAAGCAATTTCGCTGAGAAGTGCACCCTGGAGGTGTTGCCCTGCGATCATCGAACCTGCTAAGAAAAAACCTGATCTTGTTTCTCTCCACTTGTACAGTTAGCCGCGGAGCATTAAGTAATCGGAGCCGAGAGCGACGAGATAATGTTGCGCACGCGTGAAATATATCCGAGCGTTTTTATTGCGACCGCGTTCCGCTCCCGGACTGGTATGCGCGTGTCTCTGCGCCGAAGAAATTCTGTCGACGAGTGGTTTGCCTCACGGCGACCTTGTCGCGCGCACGCAGCCTCCCCCCTCCCCCCGCTGGGCCGCTCCGCCTGCGTTTGCCAGCCGCAGCCGGGCGCTCCTCCGTTGCTGCCTCCGTGAAAGTAGGTGACGGCACGACGCCTGCTGCGGTGGCACCCGTCTTCACACTCGCTTGCCACTTGCGGGCCCTACGCCCGATTTTAAAAGCGGCTTTCTAAATGTTCTCGTAAGCTTGTACCTATATGTGACTGCGTTTAAACGTAAGGGCCGCCTGCAGCTGTCATAGCAGGCAGTTAATTAAGACCAGGCTGCATAATTATTATATTAAAACTTATGTATGTTAGTTCAACCGAGAGCTTAACTTTCATACACCAACTACGTAGTAACATTTTGCAAAAGAACGCCTAAATTGACGTCATAATTAACAAATTCAATATTATATTATATTATAGATATAATTTTAATTAAAATTTAAGTAAAATTATATCTATAATCTAAAATATAATATAATAGATATAATTTTACTTAAAATTTAAGTAAAATTATATCTATAATAATCGATGTCTTAGATTTTTCCGCAAGAATGTTGAATTTGCTTAAATTGCCTCATATACATGGTTAGTATGTTATGAGGGTTATATAAAGGTATTCTAATCTATGGGTTGTATATGACTGACTATTAGGTTAGTGATTGTGGCTTGATTGCTCCTATTGAATACCTAATCAAACATCATGAGTATTACGTTGTCGAGATCGAGCCTTGTTAATGTCACAGTCGCAGTTTTTACCTTAAAGGGGCACAATGTCGTGGAAAAATAACGTTTTAATTAGTTAAGTTATATACGTTAAAACATGCCTCATGAATTACACATGCAATTAACCGTAAACCTCGCGATTATAGCCTACTTAGGCATTCGCAAAGTGATGTCTAATAAAATATGTGATTTCATTGTACAGCCTTACAATCAATAAATCATGCGTAAATATGACCACATAATTATATAGGTATAGGTACCAAATAGGATAGCAGTGCACACTTGTCTGAAGACATTACTTGGAACCACAGAGGACCAAGTACGGTTATAAATATTGTATTTTATTATAAATCATTTACAAAGAACCGTGTGTGGGACTTTCTTTTTGCAACAGTTTATCAGTAAGCCGCTTGCACAACGTATTCGAGGAAGCATTCCATTGTGAATAATGTCTACGTGAACTAAACGAATTCAATCAAATGCTTGGCACGGGCTTCCAGGATCGCTCGCGCGGTTGCTCACTCGACAGCTCTTCGGGGAACCAGTTGCCTCAGCGTTTCAGTCAGTTGCCTTCACATGTCTTGTGCGATTGGTCGACGGTCACTGTGATGCTTTCCAACATACCACTACGTGCCATGTCTACAGATTTGAAAGTTAGTACCTCTATCATAACATATAATATCAATATACATTGTGCTGCACGGCTCACACGTTTTCTACAAAAATCCAATGGCTCCACTCAGGAGGCGAGCACAAACCGTTTATTGTACGTATTATCTATGATTAATGTAACTTAAACTGTAAGCGGTCATTAGGTAACAAAGCATCTACGATAACATTATATGCGTATTATGCTAATATTGTTTGTTATTCTTCTATCAACTTAAACTTTTTATCGCTTCTATTGTCCGATCGGTATTTTCTCGATTAACAACGGGATGATTGACATGTTGGACAAAAAATAAAACAATACGAGAAGCGTATGCGGTCGCTACTGGCTTTTATCTGAAATTCTCGGAGACTCTTGTGCAGCTATTCCATTGATGTTTTGTTCACTGATCTCCACGATTCTTCTTAGAAACTGCTGATTAATATTGTCACTGCTTATTCTAGCTTCTAAGAAAACAGACTTAATTCCTGTTTCAATCACATAAAATGATACACTTAAACTTTTTTTTCGATATTATGTTCTTTTGCTTATTTATTAGGCGGAGAGCTATGTTAGTTAATGATTTTTTTTTTTTAGCTAACGTGATACTACGTTCTATATTAGATTGAAGTCAAATGAATTCCAGTGAAGCGTTTTCTTTATAATTTCAATATTCGTTACCTGTTTCCGTGTTAATAAAACGTGGTTGCTCTATGTTTTATTTGCATTCTATAAAAAAAAAACTACCTGTGTTAAGCGATACAATTAACTTTTTATGTCTTTTTTTGTAAAGTGTGCCTAAAACGCATTACTGAGGAGGATCTAAAACCGGAACTAGCGTAATTGTCAATATATTGTTGAGATGAGGTTCTGTGTGCGATCGGTTCGGCGGCGGCCACTCGTTCGCCGTGTAAACGCACTTAATATGAACCACTTTTTGCTTCACTCTGTTATTATTAATGAATAAATGCTATATGTCCGAGTACTCGAGGTCAATGTACGTGCGGAATGCTGTAAAAAATGCGTTAAGGACATCAGCCTGGCATTCTATCAACTGTAGAATCGATGTTCTACTATGCGTGGGTCATTAATTCTCTCATTAGCTTTGAATAATTAATTAGACCATAGGTGGCAATTTATGCCCGTTATGAATTTTATTATGTTTTATCCCTTATGCCTTTAAACAGGACAATGTTATGTGTAATACTTCAAAAATATAAACTGAGTGTTAATACATAGTAAGGCAAAGCGCAGGTATTTCAAAAGTATAGGTAATATAATGTATAGGTACTAAGTATAATATAGCAATACAGGTGAAGAGCCAGGCAGAGTAGTATTTTTGCATATTTTATTACCGCAATATCTAACCGTAAATTCTTTACATTTATTATTCAATTCAATCTTAATATTGATGGTCTAATAAATATTTTGAGGATTTAGTGAAATATGTACATTGTAGAGTGTCGATTACCTATCTTTATTGCATTACCTTTGCGTGAGCCGTTGTGTAAACAAGTATCACGTACATGAACTGTGACCAATAAACATAACATTCTATCTATACAATTGTGAAATAGAAGGAATATAAAGAGATAATCAGTTTTGCGAATTTTTTTATGTTATCAGAACTGTTTAAATTGTTTGTACTGAATTCATTTTCAACGGAACTGAATCCGGATGTGTCGTTTATTTTACTGGGTACCTTTTTTGGGGTGCGGGAAATCCTCATAGATTGTTTATCCCCTGTGCAGCTAAAACTGTACCTACTTGACTTTTCTTGCATGAGATTTGCGACCCTTGCCACGACTATGATTTTCTGTAATCCAGTGTTAGTTGGACCCCTTAAAGGACGAGGGTAGGAAAAGGTTTAGATGACGTTTTAGTTTGGGTAAGATCTCGATAATAGAAAAATACAAAGATTTAATAGTACCTATACAAAGAAAAATAATGCCAAGTATCTGTTACGGGTTCTTAAGTTGAATCGATCCAGGGGATTTCTCCACGCGGCTTATTTTAAAGTCCAGGTTTCTATACCGCGCTACTCTTATGCAGTTTCTTCAGTCTGTTCTCCCGCAGTCTCAACCTGATTAGCTATCCACTTTTTGACCGTGAAATCTCAGATGTAACGTAACCAATCTATTTTCCTTTTCTCCAGTTTTCTATTCCTTTACCATCTTCTCTTGTCTGCTATTGTATCTATCATGATGATGTGTAGCTTTCTTCTGGGAGTGTTTCGAAATCTGTTCAAGGTTTCCAACTTTTCCATGTTCTTCAGTGTTTTAAAAAGCTCAACTATTATTCATCTTTATATCGTTGTGACTAAAACGCATGTGTCTAAAAGAGTGATGACATTGAATGTCGAAGAACGGAAGGATAGAGGAAGGCCAAAGAAAATATGGATGGATTGTGTTGAGGTCGATATAAGGAAAAGGGATTGAATGAGCAGGTGACAGCTAACAGGGATGAATGGAGGAAAATTATAGGCTGCGGTGACGCCAAATAAATTGGGACATGGGCAGAAAGATGATGAATATGGTTTGTTGCAGGTGTTGCGCGTGTGTGGTGGCGTGGCGCGCGAGTGTGATGCGCGGCGGGCGGAGCGCTGGTCGCCGGCGCCGCGAGTAGCCGCGACCATGCGGGGCCGGGCCGCGCTCGCCGCCACCGCCCTGATCGTCTGCTCGCTACTTAGCACGACGCACGCCTCCTCCGCTGTCATCAGTAAGTTGTACTTCAATACTCCTATTGTCCTAGCTCTGAAAAGGTTAACTGCCTCATTGGTCGTAAGTGCCACCGCTACGCTAGAGTAGTCCTTGTTCGATTCTCGGGTCGAGCAATATAGCAGTAATATATATAGCAGTATGTATTTCGAGAAAAGCATTATTCTGTGAATTCCCCAGTAGCAGCTCGTGGATTTGTGCCCGGTTGACGCAAATAAGTTCCCCTATTACATAGGACTTAAAAATACCGGCAAACTGCCTTACTCTTCGTGGAACATAGGCGTGAAAGAACGGAGGCCTGTACTCTGTACTGGCTAAGACTTGAAAATTTGAATGAGCCGTCACCCTAAAAAATAGGAGGATGGACGGGACGGGAGGATCCTGGATAACTATCCAGGATCCTCCCGTCTTTCTGTCTTAACAATATAGGATGGACTACAAATAATTCGGATGGCGTCTATGCCAGTAGCTATAAAAGAAAGCGTTGTTTGTAACAACATAGCTTAACAATAAGGTTCGGCAGGTCGGTTGCACAAGCCACGACAATTGGTTTGTTGCGAAACCGCGTCCAAACCGTTCCCACATAGATCACACATTCGTTCGCCTCTCGATCATGACGTGCATAGTGAGCGCACGCGCACCTTGTTTATAGCTCTACTAAAAGCTAGGATTGTACGAAGGCAAATAAAGACTTATGTTTCAAAGTGAACTGATACACGAACACGACTTTGTGAATGTTGAAAATATAAATAAATAGGTAGTTGTACTTTTATGGAACATTGTTGTGGTTAGAGAACAACAAAAGTAGGCAAAATAAGATAGCCTGTGGTAAATATTTTCCATCCGAAAAAAAAACAAATGAAAGGAAATGGAATTTTTATTTTCCCTTTATTTTATTGCCTACGTCATTGATAAGTAGGTGGTATTATTAATTGTATGATTACCTCATATAAAACTACTAGAAGAGAAGCAACTGTCACTTTGAATACCCACATATCTCACAAAGATCCCACTGGGTCGAAGTGTTGCCGGTTATGCCAGCCCCATAGCAAGATAAGATATACCTACTCATAAAGAATGTATGAGGTACTGAGCAATCATTTATTAACAAACAGGAACAAAATGAAAGGAATCGTAGCGAAACACAAAAATAATGATAGAGAACGTCAGAAAATTGCGGGTTATTTACCATGAATAGTTTATTATTTGCGTAATATGCCTATATAACTTCATTAGATCGTATTCAGAAGCCATTGAGATCAAATTGATAATCATAGTTGGTTTCAGGGGCTTATATGAATAGGTACTTACGTTAATGTTATCCCTAGGCTTAGAATTACTATCGTCGATCGCAGCAGGAGCAACTTTCTAAAAATTATTCTCATCTAGCCGCCATTAGATATTGAAATGGCCGTTAAGTGCATATCTTGTAATCGCTCTGTGGGTATTTCGCGTATGCCTTAAATGCCTGAAACGTTCCAATTAAATCGCGTGTAAAGTGTTCAAAGTACCGTATATTTGCATAATTTCTTGTCACTTAACCGGAATAATAATATCATTTAGCGGTAATGCAATATTACTTTAGTGCTCTGAGCTTGTATAAAACATTAATTTTAAGAATTACGAGCGCCCCAATATTTTTATATCCAGTTCGTAATGGTGGCTGGTTGGAAATAAATAAAAAAATAACAACATGAGTATGTTGTAGTACTAACTTTATGGGTCCGATAATGTTTTTTTTTATATATATACAACCTTAGCGGTCTCAAACACGGCTGCTACTAAGCATGAGGCTCTGGTATGAACCTGCATTCGAGCAAAAATTTCATTGAATAAGTATGACATTTGAAACAAATATTATTATGATAATATGAATATACTATAATCGTAATTTGTAGCACACAGTTATGTAATGAAACATATTAAATAAACATAGGACACATGACATACACTGCTAACAACTCTTTGTTTGCGTTGGGGATAAAAAAATACACCTATTGCTAAATTCAACGTAAAAATAACAAAAGACAAACTTAAACAAAAAATTCGTAGGCCTTCTCGTAACCTCGTAGCAGGCCTACGAATTTTTTGTTTAAGTTTGTCTTTTGTTATTTTTACGTACTACGCCTCCCGAAATATTTGCAAGCACTGCTTTAACTTCAAATTGTTAAAATATTTATTGTAAGTAGTGAATATTATGTTGAAAAGAGCTTATCGATCGCTTGACCCTGAATAAAATGTTATGTCGATTCTTAATTGGGCCGAGCGATGTTCCGAGTATCACACATGTTAATATTCATGTCAGAATACTGTGTCGATGCTGCCGATGAATAGAGTAATTATCCAGCATTAGAACCACTTCATATAGTTGTAATAGTAGAGGACAAGTTCAGTGTCAAACTGTGACATTGCATATCGACATTGATTCACGACTAATGCGCTTATCTACAAGTCGTTATCTACACTCATCTAATATAGGCGCTAGGACAGCCCGCAGCCGAGCCGTGATGGGAATATAAGTTAATTCAATTCGAGGGCTCATATTTGTATTGCGATGATTCACCACTGTTTCATACTTCTTTCACAACTCTTTACTTCCCTTGCAATATGTGCTTGATATATTTATTTTATGTAGATCACAGGGTCGTCTGCGTGACTTCATCTGACACGTGTAGCTACTATTTTATCACACATCAAGTTGTGAATATATATTATCATCAGAGCTTTAATATAACCTCAACAGTATGAATTACCTATATAATTTGTTAATTTACAATTCAGCGAATTATTTATAAAACCGTTTACCTTGAAAACAGCTCGTTGCTATGAGATATATGATGAAATGTAAATAATCTATTCCCCACAAAAATCTATAGGTAATGGCCCTGATTTCCCGCGTCCCTATACAATAAGATTAAATGGGTGACTGTTTCTAAGAGAAGTTGATATTTAATTGAAGAAACAACGCAGTAATTTGATTTGTATTGGCAGAACTCATTCAGTGTTAGAATGAAGCGCATTTAAATATTAACGCCGGGGTAAACATTTAGAGAGGAATTCTCACTAGCAGACGAGCAGATATTAATTACCTACCAAAATATTGACACGGCCGGCTGGACAGTGCGACCGGTGGCGCCCGATGGCTACGTAATAAGAATGCGGATCCATGGATCTAAATCAAGGTAACGTGTGATCAGACGGCCGCGACATCGACACTGAGACGCAACGCCGATGTCATCTGTACGAAATTTGACGCGGCGATGTTCTGTGATGATAACAACAATAGAGAACTCATAAAGGGATTTCTCTGTTTCAAATACAAATTGTCAGAATGTAACTAGGCTGTTTAACGACATGTTTTTACAGATAAATGTACATATTTGTGATAACCTCATTGGCAATATTTTTATGATATAAAATTGTTTCTATTTAATTTTGTACAATAAACTTAATATACCTATTTTAGTATAATGTTTTGTTTAGAATCTTTAAAATGCCTTGTTGCTAGGCGGTATTATTCGGTGCACATTAAAACAAGAATTATGGTCGTAAAGAGCATGTTTTAGAGAACCGTTGTGTAGGTTCCGATTCCGTAGACAATATTTATATACCGATGGCGATGTTTCAATAATAGCTCTCCAATTACATTGGAATTTGGCATCACGAAGGACGACAACATTTGATTAAGTTGCTCTATCAATTCATCTCTCTTTTGCTATTTATATTATTTACAATTATAATCAATTTGGCTGACGTAAACATGACGATAGCGAATCTACTTAGTTAAGTACCCTATGTTTGGTATTCCTTAATGTATAGATAAATTACTTTTTCTGAAGGTTTGCCTATTATTTACGTTTGAAGAAATTTTCTTGTGCATTCAACCTAACACTGTGTTGCCGCATTAGGTTTATAACCTGTAATGATGGTATGAGTATTTAAATAAATATAAATTAAGTTTAAAAAGGAATTTAGTAGATTACTAGAATAGGTATTTTGCACAGCTACAACTAGTGCAGTGCTCGGTGCATTGCTATATAGGACAGTCGTTTCCCACGCATGTTGCTCAAACCGCAGCCTCCTCCGCAGTCTCCGTGGTCATTCGTACGACACTTGGCAGGTATAACGTGCGAGAATTGAAAATTCACTTAAGTATATAGTTTTTGATACAGTTAGGTAACTCTGGAATCTTCCATAATAGATCCTTAACGAATTTCTTCATTCTTTTTCAAATACGAAATTATTTCCTCAGTTTGTTGGTACAAAAGATAAAGTCCCAGATCTATCTATCTATTAATAACCCCCTGACTACAGCCCCAGGTTTCATTACGAGTGACTGTCTTGTTATGAGTAACCAGTAATGGTTAATTCGTATTACTTAAACGCTAACAATATGTCTAGGTAAGTAGTACGCTTGTTAAGCATTTTATGAACAATTTAGCGAAAGGAAAATTCATCCTCAGACAGGATTCGATTGAGTTCTCCATCAATCAATTTCGATTGAGTTCAACATCTCTTTTAAAATGGACAAATAACTATGTTGTGAATGATAAAATAACTTGCATAACTAGGTTTGACACTATAGTCGATACCAAATTACTTTACTTTGGGTCTGTACTTTGCCAGTTTTGCCAGTTTCTTACTAACTCAGGGCCAATTACCAGTAGTAAATAAAACAATTAACGTAATGTCGTCATTCCAGAAGGGCAGCGTGCGCCGTGCTCCAACGAAGGTGAGCCTGTGAAGCTGCAGGACGCCAGGCTGGAGCAGGACTGGAGTAGCTGCTTCCGCTGTATCTGTAAGGTAAGATATTGGAATTATAGTACAAGTTTATCTGCACGTTTAGTGGTTGTCATCTCACCAGCGGGTACTGTTGCGCCGAATTTCATGAGTTCCCAAACGAGATATATCGAGATATACACGAGATATATCTTTGTGTGCTCTACACATATTATTTGTTTCAAGTGTGGGTGAACTCTGTGTCCGTTAATTAAATGTTTGTAACATCCCCCGCAACACAAGGCTTTTCCTAGTGTTGGAGCTACCTTTTTCAAGTTACGCTTAAGAAAAGTCAACATGTACTTACCAAAATTTTGCCCAATGTTGTTCCATTATTAGACAGCAGCCTCCGCAGAATGACAGGCAACTAGTATTTACTTCGTCTATAGTTTCCTGGTCGGTTACAGGAAAAGTCAACGGTTAAATTAAATTTATCAAACCGTTTAAGTCCCACACAGATTCTAATGGGTTAGTAACCTCACTTGATAACATTTGTATTGTACTCAGCGCGTTGGACGTGTTGCCACGTTGACATCACGCATGACCGTATGATTTAAAGAATCAAGTCGGATAAAAACCTACTAGGCAATTATTATAGGTATATTTTTTTAACAAATTCTCATCACGTTAACAAAGGGTCCGAAAAACCCACGACCATTATACTGAAGGTTAACCTATTTGCAATTTGCCACCTTTGATTTATTCAAATTCCAACGTGATTGGGTTCGTGTTTTGCGTACAGATACGTTGAAATTAATCGTTCCACACGTGCTGGAAAATGTAATCGTGTGTTAGTAGACTTGGTAACAACCATATTTAGTTTGGCTAAACTATTTATATTACATAAATTTATTGTAAGTCAAATTACTAAATACTACCATGATTTTTTATCTATCAAGGCAATAAGCAATAATGCTTAAATGCAAGCAGCAGGTTAGGTATTAGCCTGTATTAGGAGGCTTAAATGTAGGAAGCACCTTTGATGATTTATATAATTGTCGTATATCGTCACTCGTAGAAACACTTCTAACGCACATCATTGATTGGTATCCCCCATTCTACCATGATATTGCCTGAACTTTCCAATTTATAATTTAATGAATTTATTTACTGAATTAAACCGCTTAGGCAGTATACTTAAGTCTTTCAAAATAGGCAATGTACCAATGGCAGCAATGAGTTGCAGAAATCCAAGTAGAATTTACATTCTAAAACATTTCTGAAATTCTCCAATAGATTGACTGTGACTTTTGCAACTTGAGGTTTGATGATTTGTTAATATTTATGTAAAACACAAAAATACCTACCTACCTACCTACCTACCTATATGTAGCTGAAGTTAAGGTTACAAATCAATTCTAATGGAATTATCGACAAATGTCACATATATAGACGTACTTGGTAACAGCACTATCATGTAACAAGTTACACACCTATCGATAAATGTATAAATAAATGTGAGGTGTGAAATACAGCACACGAGGCTCGTAATTGTCTCTTGGGGTTTACTTATGGAACGTTTGTATGGCCACACGGCGACCACTGTCACCAAATCAATTTATCACGGACCAAGTACAGAATAATAATTTGAAGTCGCGCGTGCGCCTAACTCACACCTAGACAATAACTAGTAATTTGATTAGCGAACGAAATTTCTGGGGAATTCTCAATGTTTAATGTTTAGTGATGCGCTGTTGGTATACTACTTTCAGACAGTTATCGGTTCAGCAAAATATCTCATTTTTTAACCGACGAAAAACCGGCGCAGGTTCTATGTACGACTGTATGAATGTTTTTTGTGTATGTTCACCGATTATTCCATCAATTACTGTTGACCGATTTTGTTTGAAAAAGTATATATACCCCCAAGGTGGCCCCATTTTTAAAAGATAAATTCTATCCCTAGGGGTAGTAAAGTAAGGATCATGGGTTTCTGAATTTTCAAATTTTCACTTGTAGTCCGATTGTGGTGGAACTTGGCACACATAATAGGTAGTTCTGATGACCCTACAACATAATGGACATCTAGAGTTGACCTGAATGATGGAGACGGAAGACAGTCGAAGGGAACCTTCAACGGTTTACAGCAGCTACCTCGTGTTTGGGATTATTTAATTTCACTTCATGAGAATTTAAAGATAATTAAAGAAAGATAAATAAGGAACTACTTAAATATTAGACACAAAAAATATTATCTCGCTTTTCAATTCGGTACTTTTTCAGTCGGTAATTTTTTTTGTTAAAATACCTATAGTTAATTTTTTTTCGGATAGCGAATAGTGGGTCCTTAGAGTCGCTTCCAATGCAGGTGCATCTCGAAGATAATATCACTAGTATTATTGAAAGTCACAGCAATTACCTCGTATTTCCATTCGCAAGATGATCGATGCGGAACAAACAAGTTTATGATTCTAGTATTTTTTTTTATCGAATTAGTATTAAGGTTCAATTGCCTCATGCCTAGGCGCCTAACTTGTGTAGCGATCGAATAATGTAGACTGTATGTATAGAGCGGTCATGCTAATTGCTACTGCAACTCTGTGACGTTTCACATGCTATCGAAGGACAAGTAAAATAACCTGTTATGTCAACTTCATGTCATTCTTATTTGTTTAGTACAGTTAGTGAATCTGTGGATGTCTTACATTTGAGGTTAAAAAAATGTATACAGTTTTTATATACTGAGATAATTCAGTTTCTGAGATAACATGCTTATCAGATCTAAGGACTAAAATTTATAATAACCTTATACTTATTATCAATTTTGATCCTTAGATCTGAATAACCTTATGGTTATTGGTTATTATCAATTTTGGTCCTTAGATCTGAATAAACTTATGGTTATTATAAATTTTGGTCCTTAGATCTGAATAACTTTATGGTTCTGATCAATTTTGGTCCTTAGATCTAAATAATCTTATGGTTATGATCAATTTTGGTTCTTAGATCTGAATAACCTTATTTACGGTTACTATCAATTTTGGTCCTTATATCTGAATAACCTTATGGTTATTATCAATTTTGGTCGTTAGATCTGAATAAACTTATGGTTATTATTAATTTTGGTCCTTAGATGTGATAAGCATATACTTGTTGTTTTATGAGAACGATTTTTTCTGTATATATAAGGCAGATGTAGCAATTTGTGGCTAATTGCTAGCTATGTGTGATGTAGTGGTGACGATGCATGTCGTGGGCACGCACGCCGCGCCGGCGCTGCTCCGGATGGGAGTGCGTGCGTCGCCTGTCTGCGCACTGCAAAAACTGACAATGCGGAACCTCTTGACAAGCACTGCGGGCACAGGAATCCGACGCAACTGTTCCTAACATTCCATTATTGTTTATCCCCGACCGCATTCTTTAACTGAGGTTTTTATGTCTAATAGGTAATTACCAACAGAATCCGCTTTCAGATTAGTAAAGTACTTATACATAGGTAATAAAAGTTTAAACGGTTTTTGTGTTTTGAAATTCATAAAGGTATAAAACGGCGTAAGTAATAAATACGTGATCGTTGCACAGCTGTGGCGTGGACGCGACATCAGTATGTGTGTGGAAGCACCGCGTACGTAGAGGTAGATATATAATGGTATTTCCCAGCCGATCTCACCTCGTCGGATGACTTGCGCGGAATTCGAAAGCCCATCGCGAGATTTATCGCTTATTCTGAATTAAAATATACATTTGCTTACTTAATGGACGTTTTTTGTCACGTGCCACGTAGCGACTACGGGACAGAATCGTGGCGGATGGTATTCTTTATGATTTATCAATGTTTCGGACGTATGATGAAATGTAGGCAGTGAAGGTTAATTGCGTTTTCTTGTATGGATATTAGTAAAGTAAATATTCGGCAGTTGAGATTTAAGAGGACACGAGTATAGCGGCGCGCTTCGTGTTGACCCGAGGGTGCCATTAGTCTTGCTTTTTTATGCAAACCAGTAGCCGGTTGATAGCAACTGGCGGCTCCCGCGCACCGCTTACTTTAATGAGCCATGCCATTTATCGACGCGCGGATTATGTATGCCTGCGTACCGATGAACTTAACATCATTACTGTTTAGGAAGTCTTGCAAACAATACAATTCTCTCACTTACGTAATACAAATGGAAACACCATAAACTGTGTGTAAACTTTATCTTTGCATACACTATGATCGAAAAGTCAATAAATTAGCGACATACCAAACTTGTGATCCAGTTTTATAATTAGCATACGAGATTTTAGATAGGTATGTAAATAACTTCCAAATCATTGTTTGGAGTGAATAGTTTCAAAATATCGATGTATTTTATCCACGGGTAGCAAAGACATTATAGAGTATAGTAATAATCAAACAGGTAAATAAATAGAAACTGAAAACTTAAATACCAGACCACAAACTTCAAAAAATATTATTACTTACATTCGAAATTTGAATTCTCTACAATTTAAGCTTTTTAAGCTAAAGTTCTACTTCTAATAAAACACTACTAGATACGACCTTGTTCAATTAATGTGTTTATCGGCAATCGTAATAGCTTTACAAAGTTGTAGACTGTCACTGGTCAACATGTGTGACATAAACTATTCAGTGCTCCGAATATTTCAAAGTGTACGTATCTGCTATAAAAAATAAGCTTCGTAGGCATTACATTACACTGGCGATTCCTAGAGTGGGTTCCACAACATTCACCAGGGTTCCTGTGTTAGTTCGGCTTTTTTCACTAACTTATTTATAGTCACAGAAGACGTACCTTTCTAGGGTTACATAAAATAAAAGGGATTTCTTGAATGTTTCAATTTCAAAGCCATAAAAGTTTAAGATCTGCTGCCTTAGACGAGAAGTTTTAATTAAATTTTCCACTGCGTAGCTGTACTTACTTTATAGCCGGAAAACAAACATGCAGAACTGCCAGATCAGATCCTAAATAAACAGTTAAATACTACTCTACCGTAATAATAGCTCCCGAGTTCCTTCATGACAATATAATTGAATCAGGCGCAGTAATTCCTAACGTTTGCAGGGACGCACGTCATTCAGCCGGACTGCAGCTTGATAATTAAGTAATGTTACACGAGAGGCTATTTTTGTCCTGGCCCTGCAATCTATTAATATCTCATAAATTGTATTTTATAGTTACAAGTAAATTGCTATCTCAAGTACCTGTAATGATCTCACGGCGTTCAACTCGAGCTAGCAACCAACGGCGGTACCCAAGAATGTATTATTGAATAATGAGAGATATTTTAAGATTATTGATCATAATTTTAAAATCACGATGCACCTTATTTTCAACAATAGTAATTATAATTATAATATTAGTCGGGCATGCCTTCAATGGTTGGACAAACAGAATGACTGGTAAATTTGATGTCAATATAGTTATGTTTGCTGATCAGGGATAATCTTTGGGAGTTGCGTACACGTTGGAATTAAATGTGAAAGTGGGTGTGAGCGGCGCGCGGACGCGGGCGCGGTTGCTGAGGCGTGCGCGGGCGCAGGTGGCGGCGAGGCCTTGCCGCAAGCGCGCGCGCGGTATGCGGTCGCACCGGTTCTTCTAGCAACGCGTATTTTTTACACGCCACACATCATCGACATTGTTGTTATGTTTTGCTATGATGCAAAAAAATCAAGTTTAATTCAGTTGCAGGCATTTACACGGACTTTGAGCCGTTAGCCAAATAATCGAGAAGAGCATTTCGTTCCATATCCTCGTCTTTAATTAGTATTAACAGTTAGTTGCTAAGTCAAAACTCCGTGATTAATATGATCTAAGCTTTTAGTGAATAGTTGTTGCATGAGTCATAATAGTTCGTTTTCTGTGAATTTCTTTTTCCAACACCGAAATTGCGAACGTTCTCTCCACAGTTTATAGAACGCAGCAAAGGACCAGTTTTACGTCAATCACGAAGCCTATTTTGTTTCTTGTTAGTAGCTCCACATTACTACATCAACAAAACATCTAGCGGTAGTAACTCAATGTTTATTCAGTTATCGACGGAATAGATAACATTGTTTGAATCAAATGAGTATATCAAAGCGGAGATGAGGCGCGTGTCGCGCGCAAAAAATCGGCGTTGTGAAGGCGCCAGCGAGACAGCGGCGCGCGCGCACCCACACGCGGCCTTGTGTGCCGCCGCTCCGCCGCCGCGCCGCCCTGGGATCATTTACTCGCCTAGATACAATTACAGCTTATAAGTACCTGCCTTTAAATGTATATAATTAGCACTCCATTCTAAACTCGATAAATCTACATAAAAATAATTAGGTATATCAAGGATTTTGTTCAGACTGTACTGGCCGTTCATATCACTTGCTTGTGACAAACGTCAGTAAAAGAAATACTCGTACGTTCTTTACTGACGTTTAGGCATTCTTATTTTTTTTTAATTTACCTAACAGTAGGTACTTAGCTTTTACTGTCAGCCTGTTTTAGACTCCAAGTGGGTGGAAACTGGATAAGTTTTGCTTTCCTGCTTCGTAGCGTATCACTATCTACCTAAGTACATTACATAACAAACGTTGCTGAAATACTTGCTTCGTGTAACTTACTATTTATTTTGCGTCACATAATGTTTCTGGTGCTACGAAATCATTAACATACAGTACATACCTAGTACATGGTACCTACTGTTAATATAAATCTGTGGTTAGGACATTTTCATTTCAAATTGACCATAAATAAAATGTAAAAAGCTTTTAACTGTTCGTCTATCCAAGATCAATACTTTGTCGGTAGATATTTTTATTGAATAGTTAATTGAATTGAATGATGGGTCGTCGAAAGCTGTTATAATATATTGATGAGTATATAGATAACTTATTTATTTACTGGTACGTAGGTACAATGTCGCAGTATATTTTGGACGTCACTTCCCGTATCTGATAGTGGAAGCGTCGAATATCCTTACCACTTCCTGGAAATATGCGTAATTTGACACGTGACACCTTCAATATCTACTGCGGAGTTATATAATTCCGCGAAATTACTAAAATATGCCGCACAAACAAAATTTTGGTACAAAGTACCTAACTTTGTATTTGTGTAAAATTTTGCCAAAGTGGCTAAAAGTAGGTACTAATTTATGGTCAAGTGTATTCATTTAAAATAGTATCTAAGTACAAGAAAAGTAAGTGACTATCGAAAGCTTTTTTCTTTCCCTCGACACAAATTGAAGTCTACGCGGACTAAACTGTTGAGGACAACTTTAAAACTTGAACGTTTCATATAATATGTCAAAATTTGGTAGTATAATATTTACCTATGAACCATGGAACCCAATAAAGTAAATAACTGCGATGAACAAAAATCTTATTAAGTCAACTTTACCATGTTACTACGTAAGTATTAGGAATACATCTGAGATATTCTGGTGGCTCCCTACACCTGCTACCGAGTGCATACGTGATTAAACCGACGCGTAATTTTATTGAAATACTTGTTAATTTCAATCAGCAGTTTCTTAGCAGTTATATTACAAGAAATACTGGATGTGTTGTATAAAATGTGGACGTTAACATTCATTTAAAATGTTTATCTCTTAATTTACATAATGGAGTCGCGATGTACACAGACTGCTCGGGGACGGCGGCGGCCCGCACGGTGATTCTCGCTTAAATTTATGTTAAGCACCGTTGTGATATACCAGAACATAACATACTATCACTATAATACTATTTTTGGATTCGTTGTCCCCTATCAGGGTTGTGGGCAATGTGACGTCACAAGCGATGATTTTAGTCGGTACAAATCAGACCTAGGTACCCCGCTTCCTCCTTTGCCAGGCGGAGATAAATGAGGATAATTCCATACTGTAAATGACACAAAATATGCAGCAGATACTTCTGGTCTACACATTTGATTTCAGGTACCTACCAAACGCCTAGAAATAGAAGTAGGAGCAAAGTTATAACACAGACTACCTAGAGAAAAAGCCAAGCTATTAACAGTTGATTACGGTAACATTGTTGCATTAAAACGTTCTACCAACGCATTCAAATCCTACCACCAAGTGCAACATTTGCAGAAATAATATCTCAAATAGTTAACACTGTAGAAAATTATGGTTTCCTCATGGTAATTGTATTGTTACATTCAGATGCAGTTTCGTAGCGGCTCGTAGCACTGTCGTAGATCTTATCTTTGCTACCGAAACTGATTGTTTGTACGTTCAGATAGGATACAAATATGGTTTATTTGTTGTTATCATGTCCCATTGACATTGTTTTAAATAATTATATACAAAAAATATAGGCTATTTTTTTCAAAAATGTGGGTTAGTCTTGAAAAAATACAACATATTTTTTTTTCTTTGTTAGGTAGGTATGTCAATCAAACGTAATTGTATTTTAACACGAAGGAATATAATATGTAATAATGTAATAGTGATATTAATCCAGGGTTTTCAAAAACACCTAGCAAATAAAGTTAAGTATAGATATTTGCAACGAATGCAATGTAAAGTACTACTGACTTACTAACTCTAGACGTAATTTACATCTACTACGATGTGTTAACGAAATGTTATTTTGACTTGATATTTGTTTTCAGTTAAATATAAATAGTTTTTGAATTTTTAGCACTCTCTGGTATTTCGAGTAATCAGTATGACGTCGAAGTAAGTTAATTTTAAACGAATATTTTATTAAACAACCGAAATACCGAATCATTGGCGAAGAACGCCCCCGAGTACTTCGCTAACCCATTTTTCAGTCTAGTCTTTCGACAAGTCTAGTGCGGAAAGATAATCAGCTTACATTCAACATTAACTATTGCTTATTTCCAGATCGTAATGAAAACAGTGCGTTGGATTAGAATTATGTAAAGTACGGTTGGTATTTAGAACAAGTTCGATTTTAATGCACTTACTATATTTTTTTTGTTTCTTGCGTCAGTAATACGTGAATCAGGAATCATAAAATATTATATTAAATAAATGCATCTATTACTTCCTGGTTACAATAGATTTTCATGATCTTGATAAGTAATATTCTTATATTAGGCTATAGAATAATCGAGTTTATTCAAGTTACTTAATGGTTCATTCTTGAAAGATGTTTATTTAATGTATTCTGTAGTTATTAGCAAAGGCGAATCAAGTCTTAAATCGTGATTGCATTTTAATGCAATTAGTCCACAGACAGATTCCACCGCCCGTCTTCCTGTTATAATTAATCCCCAAGTTCCTCTTTCGAATATAATGAATGAATTAAAATAAATTATGCATGCGTCAAGTGTATTTGCAATTGAGACCACACGACAACTTGTAAATGTAGCGACTAACCAGTAATGCCGATAGCATAGCTTAGCAACCCATTTGCGAGCACCTGTGCTTCATTGAAATCACGAGGTTCTGAACAGATTAAACTAAACATTCGGCGAATAAAGTAGGCTATAGATACGAGTACGTCAATAACTGAGTAAAGTAATTCTTAAACATAGACTTTTCCGATGAAACCGCATACAATTTTCTCCTTAGTTACATACCCCAATTTGTCTTACCAAATCTGTGTTCATAATCTGTTCTATTTTGTTCGGTGCCTACACATTATTTATAACAAGTAATGGCCAGTCGACAGACTAACAGTTATTATACAACGTGTAACGTAAATATTACGCTATTTGAGGTGATTTCAAAGAGAGCCGCTCCTGAAATTCAGCTGAAGTATTGAAAAGTAATAAACAACACAGCTGTAGCGACCTCGAGCCTTGATATTAGTCCGTCATGTGTATTATATTGAACTAAAAAATTAGGAGGGCAACTCTTTTGTTTTAGCCAGTATTCAGACGGTTACGTGTATCAGTGACGTGACACGTGTGTAGTTGTTTTCGATTAGTACGAGTATGTTTACGTAGGTCGTGGTTTGTTAGCGATTAAATCCATCCATGTATAACATAAACTACAATATACTTAAACCATATGAAATTCATGTAATTCATAATTCAATTTAACTCTTTACATTACAATATCACACGCTGAGTGTAGGACATTTATTGCCAGTATCTTGCTGCTCATAATTTAGTGTAGTCTGAACATTAGTGTCAGATATGAATGTCGCAATTTGTGTTGTAGATATTATTTTATTATAAATCTGACTTCATTATTAGGTGCCTTACTTAATGTTTTGTTTGTATAATAATCTTCTCTGGTCTGATTCACCTGCTGGAAGGATGCAGGTATTAAATCACCACCCCGTAATTTATTACCAACGTGAAAATTAAAATGTTGGTGGATGCAGTGTTATATATTTTTTTAAATTTTCTTTGTTGCTATTATGTACTTAAATAAATAGGTAGTATAAAAATAAATAAATAGCACTCGTACCATAATTATCTTTAGTCTAACCATTCATAAATGAAACCATTAACTTACTTGATGAATGTAATGACAAAAAGTCTAATTGTATTTCGTTGAGCTGTAAGCCTGTCACAATAGTGACGGGATTTATACGGTAAACGGTATACTGATAGGTACGGTTACGGGCCCTGTGTGCCAAATAAAAAGCTATTAAATATCTTATGTCATGTAGGTAAGGTTTGAAATTGATTAGATGAGAGCTGCTTGTACATCTCCGTTGGCAAGTTTTTACAATTTGAAGGCGCGCGGCGTGCGCTCGTGTTTCTATCCTTCACAACCACGGCCTATACAAATTAGGATACCTTAATGTTTGGTGTTAAAACGTTTGATAAGTTTACAGATTACTGCAAATATTAGCCGCTAATATTGATAATGTCTGCGAGCTTACATGCTAATAAGTTGCTTGACTTCTTGGATGGTTAAATAGTCTTTATTAATAAATAATTTCCTGGATTGGTTTACAGTAATCTAAGTGAAGTATTTTTAAAAGCGTTTTATTGTAAGGCTCATAATAAATATTACCTTAAAATATGATTGAAAAAAAAGGCCATTGGACTTTATTTTAAGTTGTACCTATTTATACAACAAATTGAATTTTCTTGTTCGTTTGCGCGGAAATTTACATAGAACACTAATTTCGGATTTCAAGAAAAATATTGCAGGAATCTACGCACAGTGTTCAAAAATACCTTGGGGTCGGACATTTTTAGTGAAGGTAATCCCCCTGATACGTCGTCAAATTCTAAACCTTAGAGTAACATTTTTAGATGCTCAAATTTTTATGGTTAGAACTGTTAATTTTTTTTCTTTACTTAAAGAAATTTTATAATCCAAACTGTTTTATAAATATCTCATTTTTGTCTCTCAAATCACAATAATATGGTAATCCAAGATACATAACTTCTAAATTATGTAAAATAAAATAACTTTTAAATTTTAAAAGTATGGCATACTTATATAAAAAGTAAATGCAGTAAGTTATTTTTGCGCATTTTCATTTTATTTTCTTGAGGCGTCATATTTTCAAAAAACAAATTCAAGACTACACCTTGATCCTTTCCAAATACTGCTCATGCATGGCTCAATATTTGGGAATAAAAAATCATTGTAATATATACCTACTTGTGCTATATTTGGGTACTACAAAGCGAAAGTGGTGTGCCAGGATCGTAGCAAGTGGAAATCTATAATCTCTGGCTACCCCTATGGGAAATAGGCGCAAAACTATGTATGTATGTATTTGTAAAAGGTAATAAGTTATTTATGAAGCTTTTAATAGAGACAGGAATGTATTTGAAACATTTGGAAAAAAATGTGGTATTTTTTTAGCCGACGTTAAATCTCATGTGCAACAAATCGAAGCGAATTAATAGGAGTCGTAATTGATCCCTGCATATGCAAGTACGTGCATGTCGATACCTACGAGTACATGCACCAGAGTTATTATGTAGAAAAGCAATTAACATTGACTCCGGCTGAGCCACGTGCCCATGCAAATGCGTTTCAGAACAAAGAGCCGTAAAATAAACGCATACAATAATTATTACGACAATGCTTTTTGATCTTATTATGGATGAACATGCTTCACTACACAGTACTCAATCATAACATTACCGTTACGTATTAGATAATTTTAATTGGTGTTTTGAAACGGCCATTTGTTAATATCAGTTCCGTTTTGTTTTCCTAATCAGTCTTTATATTCTTGGTGACGCTTTTTATTGTTCTCGTGCAATGTTGGATGAATCATAACATTCCTTTGACTGGGTTAGACAATATGACCGCAAACGTGTCTGCATTTAGTAGTTTGCTTACAAAAATTACATAAACTTATTGTTATCTTTTGTTATAGTGATATAAGTAAAAAAAGTAAAAAATGTGCATTGTGTAATATGTTGAAATAATGCATTTTTTGTTGCACTATGATTCAAAAAAAATACTTTTCATGCTTTGAATTATGTATAGTTATATTATTGTGGCGTGCCTACAAGTATTAAAAACTACACCAGTAAGTATATTAATTTTGTAGTTTTTTAGATAGGGATATGTTTTTGGGGCAAAGTCATAGGAAGGAGACCTTTCATGCTGCTGTATGTCTCTGTTTAATCCTTAGACGTGGACGGAGCAGAAATAACGGGGCTAGATTTTTTTATGATACCGATGATGCCTTTAAATACATAATATTAATTAGGTATAAAAGAACACACCAATTAGTGTTAGTGAATAATACCACTGGTGTGTTAGTAGCTCGTTGGCCATGAACATTAAGAACAACATAAACTAAAACCAATCTCTCAGATGGTCGCTGCGACTGCGAGGGAATACAAGTAGCTGACACAGTTTAATGTATTTCTACATTACCATATCAGCATGGCAACCACATAAAAGATAATCATAAAAATAAATAAAACAAAGTGCCAATAAAATCCCAAATACATTCGATGCATATTAAAACTGTAAAAACTGACAAACATGGAGAGAACAAGGAAAATATAAGGAGAAACCCCTTCCGTATCAAACACGAGCCACAATGCTTCGGTCCAATTTGTAATATAAAAAAATTGCCAGCAATAAAAATATTTGCCGTGACCTGATACCACCATCCGCTCATTAACTACCCAATTTTAATTAAGCTAGCGTGTAATTGGAAGAATAAACTGATAAACTTTATTTATCATTAGGTGGTCTTTATGCCACTTTGTCGTTCCCTCGTAAAATATTGTGTGTGTACTTACAATTTATTTGCTATTGTCAATGTGAATGGCGACAATCCTAAGACTTATGTTATTTATGTACCAGCCCTCGGTAAATTCTTAAGGAATGCTTATACAATTGTACCTCCGTGATTGATGCTGACGCAAATGTGAATACTGAGACACAATTAGTTGTTACTTTATTGTTAACATTATTCCTTGGCGTAGATGTAGCTTTAACATATCACATTGTAGCGGAGTTTAACTTCTAGTTTAACTCAAATAACGATTCGACCTTAAACAGTTTGTGGTAGCAATAATTCAGGGTACATTAACTATTTTTTTAAACCTCATGAATCGTCTGTCACCAGAGGAGGCGGCAGAGTATGTAACTGGTACCTATTAAAACCCGAACCTTCCCTTACGTTATGATCGGGGCCGAGTCGAGATAACATTTACCACGACACGACACTATTATAAGTGGTAGGTAGTATAAGTGGTAGGTAAGGTATAGGTAGCCCAGGATACATATGTATAAATGAGTAATGATTAATGCAAGCCTAACAATAGTCCCAACCTTATTTCTAGAACGGCTTTGTGGAGTGTCGGAGTGGCGTGGAGGAGTGCGGACAGATGGACGACTGTGCGGTCGTGATGCCGCGGGAGGGATGCTGCGCCAAGTGCAAGGGCTGCTGGTACAACGGCACGGAGCACGCTTCCCACACAGACTGGAACGAGGACAACAGGGTGCTGCGCTGCGAAGCCGGAGTAGTCACCATCACCAAGCCGGAGTGCTATGTGCCCTGCGACAGGCCCAAACACCAGCGTCACACGCACTACAATTGTCCTGTTTGTGATGGTGAGTTTTTTTATCTGTTTTTAAGATTCCATTTGCTGTTAAATAAATGCCAAGTATGAAATTTTTCTGTGACGGCCGCATTGGTCTAAAGGGGTCACGTGTGCGGCTGCTGAGAGTGAGGTCTTGGTCTTCGATTCCTGGATCGAAAGGTTTTTCTAATAAATTCTAAGTAGGTGACATATATGGACCTAGAACATACTTACCGGTGAACTGTGGGTTTTGTTATATTATGTAAATTACTACCTAGATAATTTACCTAATGGTTTAAACTTTAAAAACGTGAATTTCTTAGTAATAAACTTTCCATATTCTTTTTTCTATCCCTCAAAACAATATGATTATATAAAGGCTTTTTGCCTTTGTTTCCTTACAAAGGATTTTGAGAATAATTTGTGAAAGTCATGTACCTAATGAATCATTTAATACGACAATGACTCAAAACAATTTACTAGCCATTTCACGCCAACTTTTCTCACCACAATTGTCGTATCTCCACGTTATTCAACTCACATAATTGGTGAGCGGCGCGGGGGCGCTGCGCTGGCGCAGCCGTGTCTCGCGGAGCGCAGCGCCCACCCAGACGTGCGCGCCGCAAAAACAACCACCATGATCCCACACAAAAACAAACACACGCCGCCACGCGAACTTAATAAAACCATAACGGCAAGCAATTTACCTGTGCTTCCAAACCTTAACAAGTTTATTAAATTCCATAACAAATAATAGTAATTTACAAGATGACGACTCGATATCGCTTTTGAATATCGCCGACACATTCCAAACTATCGTTTTATTGCCTGTGTTTATATTTTATTAATTACCCGCTAGTCGCTAAGCGGGGAGATCAAGGGATCATCGGACGTTGCACCGTGCTTCGGAAATAGAGGAATTAATAAGGTGTTTGCGTTCCACCTGTAGCCGTCTAGAGATACTTTCATTACATTTATATCATTATAATTATTTACTTTGTCGCGACAATTCGCCCACACACCGCACGATGTTGTCCGACGCGGCGGAACACAGCACATGTAACGTGACATAGCAACGTGATAGACAATGGACCACTCTGCCATAATTCCAATCCCGTTCCGTGCTCCATACCGAGCCTGAGATGACTATTACAACAACAGAATAATTTAGTCATCTACAGTATGTAATTTAATATATCACATATTGAAGGTTATACATGACACAATACAAGAAAAAAAACTTGTTATACAATTATTTGCTATTCAACAATCCGCCTATATAAGGCATGTGATGTGGTATGTAAGTACATAGAGGTGGCGCCAAAGAGTAATTACTCAGTACGTGGATGCTAAATAAACAATAAAAGCATTTAAAGTCTACATGCAATAAAATCCCAGATGAAGCGCGAAGTTGTTTAACAAAGAATTGATTGTTTGAAATTTTAGTGGTAATGAAAACAGAAACCAATTTTTAAAATGTACTTTTGTAATGAAGGGGTCGGGAATTATTTTGAAATTGTTTTCTGTGCGCGGACCACCCGAGGCGCACGTTTCGCGAAGCCGTTTCCTCTATCGGATGCCTACTCTATAACTAGAGATAAAGAAATTGACAACGAAATAAGCTCTTATTATAGTCGACGGGGGTTCGTTAAAATTATATTTGTGGTGGTCTGTGAGTCTCCCACGGCGTTGCATCTCTATTATTGTCCATAAATCAAAAAGTTAACAACCTACTTAAAAGGTTGGGGCGGGTGGGTTTTTGTGCGGTGGTCAAAGCGGCCGACGTGGCCGTGGCTGCGGGGACCTCGACGTGTGCCCTCTGTTTGTTTGTTTTACGATCCCAACACTGCATTAGATTTTTTCTGTTACTTGTTAATTCTTCACGATTCTTTTCTTATCAACATGGGAAACGTTTTTATGGAGCTTAAGTGAAAAGTGACGATTAGTGATGGGAACAAGAGATCGAAGTTTATAATTATTTTACATGACAAACGAACTTATATTGGCGAGTTCTTTCCTTAAATAAATGTAATGGTAAAACAATGAACATAACAGACCAAATCTGCTGGTAAGAAATTGAGGAAAAATATTTTACAAGAAAGAATACAAATTCTAAATTCATGTAGTGTTTCGAAAACCGCGTAACATAAAGTATGGCTGCGACAGCGACCTGAGAAATTGAAATAATTAGCTTGTGATACTACAATAGCCGCGTGATGTGAATTTGTAATACATATTTTATGACTATATAAAGTTTTAAGGCGAAATTCGGAGCAATATAAATCTTAGCTAAGTGTTTGGGCGTGTCCGTTTAACATTCTCGTATATTTATAGTTTTAAGCGGTCACATCCTTATGTTACTAATTTTGCAATTCTTGTTTGTAGCTCCCTCAAAGTCTTGCATTACGTTTCCTACACATGTGGCATTATGTCCCCAACTTGGCGTGTCAGATTATCGTCACAGTCACTTCTGAGAAGCAGTGATAGCCTGGGACCAAGTTTGACCCAGTCAAAGGTCTCGAGATCGAATCCAAGGCACCTCTGACTTCGAAATCATGTGGGTAATTTATTACTACTCGCTGTAACGGTGAAAGAAAACATCGTGAGGAAACCTGCATGCCAAAGAGATTTTCTGAACGGCATGTGAAGTCTGCCAACCCGCATTAAGCTAGCGTGATGGACTGTAGTCTAACCCCTCTTATACTGAGTGGAGACCCGTGCCCAGCAGTGAGACAGTATATGGGTTGATGATGATGATGTTGACTTCCTAGATTAAGTTAAGATGGGTCTCCACACCTACCCATTCGTAACCGAAGTATTTAATAAATAATAAATAAATAAATATCCTGGGACATTTTTACACAGCACCATCTAGTCCCAAACTAAGCAGAGCGTGTATTATGGGTACTAGACAATGGATATAATACTTATATACTTTTTTTTTTGTAATAACATACTTATAATATATAAGAAACACCCAGACAAACACAAACACCTAAGTTCATCACATAAATGTTTGTGTCTTGTGGGAATCGAACCCACGACCTCGTGATCAGCAGTCCGGTACTCGAACCACTAGACCACAGACGTCGTCAAACAATAAAATGCAATTTAGGCAATGTATGAATCAATGCATTTTCTCTTTGCAGTAGGGAGACCTGGAAAATAGTGATAGGTATCTGGCTTTAAATTTAAGACTTTTCGGAAGAAGGCGTCAGAATGCAATCTATTGCATAATTTTAACAAAAACTGTGGATACAGGATCACTTTCGCATTCATATGTTATCAAATATGGATAGTATGGATTGATTGAATATCGAAATTGTCAGATTTTCGATAGGGACTACGATGAAAGACAATCATTAACCTAACCTGCTTGGATCTTCAATGATTAGAACGAAGCCTTCCCAGGCTAGAATAATATTTTTGATGTAGGTATATAAAGTAATTTAAACGAAGAACCTTCATTGCACAACCAAACGTATTATCCCATAGCGCATACGTTGGGGGGCACATTGTATGACAAAGCACATCGCTCATATAAACGGCGCGCACCGACGATGAATACTTAATTGTTTGCCTACAAAAGGACAGCCTACTTTGTGTAGTCGTCTCTAGTTTTACGACAGACACTTGACCGTTTTCATTGTCACAATTATATGCGGCGAGGCGGCCGCGGCGGGCGCGGCGGTCCGGGCTCCGCGCCTTGAGTCGAATGTCCATGACTGTTGAATGAAGCGCATTCAAACGCGCGGACAAAATAAATGTAAATATTGTACACTGAAGCTCTAAACACTTCATCATTTTAAGTGACACGCCGAGTACCCCACAGTTTGTCAATGCGTTACGTTATTTATAATAGACAGAATAAACCACGCAAAAGCAACTTTGTACTCACTTGACACTTCCTATTGGTATACCGTGCTTGACGGTTTCATACTAAGTAACTATATTTTATTTAAAACCTGCTGTAGGTAAACTTGGAGTTTCTTGCTGTTTCTTCTCCATAGGCAACGGCTAATTTGGAATCGTGTACCTAGACTCAACATTTTGTAAGAGCCTATAGCCTAGCCTTTTATATTTTTTAAATAGCTTATAATTATGTACTGTTCTTGTTCAAAATTAATAAGTAGTAGGTATATAATAGTATTTTATGGCATGTTAAGACATTATTTAAAATGAGCATCACACAACACGCAAGTGAATACTGTCGGATAATCGTTTACTTCAAAACTGATGAGGGATGTATGCACCTCCGGCAACGGGTTGTGTACAGGTGGGCAGGCGCAGCGGTGGGCGCGCCGTGTGCGGCCGTCCGCGCTACGTCATTCATTAGCCCCTGATTGATTCATCGTCTACCCGCACTAATTTATGGAGTTTGCGCTTTGTCGTAGTCGCTGCGCCGCCAGAGGCCTCATTCCCATTTAGCGAACAATGGCTGGGATTTTTGTTTTAAGCTTTTACTGCTAATCTAAAGATTTTGTTTTCCCTAAAAGGAATCTCTTTTGTATTCATTTATTTGCCAGAGGGATCGAAAGGATGTTTGAGTTTTAGCGATGCTATAAATTAATGGTAATGAGTTCGTGAATAAATTTTCAAAACAGTTCATGCTTGATTTATGGCTGTGTTCAGCCTTGGTAATTCCGTCTAATTTCATTTTGATTTTCTATGAACGTTTGACTTTATATTTCAGAGTGCGTGATAAACGGGCAGCGGGTGTGGGAGGGACGTGACGTGCGCATCCCGGAGGAGCCGTGCTTGTCGTGCCGGTGCGTGCACGGCGCTTTGTCGTGCGCCAAGCGCGCGTGTCCCGTGCTGCCGTGTACGCGTGCGCAGCAATCCACGCCGCCGGGCGAGTGCTGCCCCCGGTGTTTGCGTCCCATCTCCGATAAAATACTACCAAGTATGTGCAACTTTTATTCCGCCATAGTTACACTTACTTACTTGAAGCACATTAGGGAATGGACTTTCATGACAAATATGGTTGTTCAGCATTATACCTAAGTACTGAGAATATGAACATTCTCAGTAGTTATAATGCTGGGGTGTAAAGGCGCTTTCTACATCCACAAAGGGGTGACCGAATTTTATACATACCTCCTATACATGTATACGTATTTAGAAATAACGTTAGTTTGATATAACTACTTACATATTACGAAATAACAATAAAAAATATAATAATTTTCCTACTCAGTTTCAGGCACCATGCTGTTGAAGCCATGCATAATTGGGAAGGAATACCACGCGCACCTGAGTCCATTCCGGGTGGATCCGTGCACGGATTGCACGTGTCTGAACGGCACGGCGGTGTGCACGCGTCACACGTGCCCGGTGCTGACGTGCGGGGCGCGCGCGCTGCCGCCGCCGCCCGGCAAGTGCTGCCCCGAGTGCCCGCAGGTCGAGGAGGCTAAGGCAGCCTGTGTCATCGGACGAAAGACCTACCAGGTTTGTAATCTAACCTATCTTTCGTTGGTGAAGGGTAGTAAGTAGTTTTCTGTTTACTGTTACGAACTCACACTCGGGTGATTTTGTGTTCTTAAACAGGGCTCGGGTATTCTAAGGCTGGCAACTTCTTGAAGTTTGGCGAAATTCTTGAAGTTGTAGCTCTGTCAGTATTTTAGGTGGTCGGTATTTTTAATAATAGGTCCATATTATATTTTATTTCCTGAGATGACCGTTTGGAGAGTTTTTGTAGAACCAATAAGATATAAAATGTGCCGTGATCGCATGCTTCCCATAATTATACTTAACTTCGCATCCCCAGGGCCTTACGGCATGCGACCACCGGCCACAAATTGAACAACAGTTCCTTTTATTGTTGTCATTAATTCAGTCATTTGACACTTTTCTTGTTTTGATTCGTGCTTACTTACCTCATTCACTATCAGGATGCTATCGTCCATGTTTTTTTATTTAGCAGTAAGTATGGTTTTTTTTTCGCAACTTTTCAATGTGGGTTTGCAGGTGGCCTATCTCTCAATAGAGTAGCAGAAATCCCAGAAAAAACCACTGCTAGAGACGTTTTCCAGTCGGGTTTTTATTTGATTTAATAATAATTTCAAAAGGAGGGTCTACGGAGTTTTTTACGAACCTTGCAACTAATTCTTCTTCTTAGTGGGGCACTCTTTACAGAGTGGTCGTAGCTGCCGGTGGACAGGGTTGCGTCCCGGCGTCACTACTGGCTTCAAAGGCACGTCGCGCGATGTCCCTCCAATTCTGGAGACTTTCAGTATATCGAGCATTCATTCACAGCAAGAGTAACCATGGAGTTTCTTGCCGGTTCTTCTCCATAGGAAACGACTAATTTGGAACCGTGCACCTAGTTTCGACATTTTATAAGTGCCTGTATAAGATCTATGTGAAAATAAAACTATTTTGATTTTGAGGACACTGTACTGCGGTGCAACTATATATTTACTTTAAAATAGGACCTACAGTACAGTACAGTACTTTTGGTATAATTGAATTAGTAAAACCTTTGACTTGTTGCATCTTGTCAAAATTATCTACCTAGTAGTTAGCTAATTTAACTTTAGGTATGCATTGTATTGCTATATACCGTAAGTGGTTTTTAATCGCTTTTTAAATCGTTACAGGATGGAGAAACCTGGCAACTGGATGCATGCAAGTCGTGCGAATGTCATGGCGGCGAGCCGAGGTGTGCCATGGAGCGATGTCCGGCCTTGAGCTGCCCTCCAGACCAGACTCTCCGCCAGCTACCTGGGCAGTGCTGTCAGAAATGCGTCGATATCGATGGAATATGTACAGTGTTTGGAGACCCTCACTATAAGACTTTCGACGGAAAGTTTTATAGTTTCCAAGGCTCTTGCAAATATCAATTGGCTTCGGATTGTGCTAATGGCACATTTTCTATCAGAATATCAAACGATGCCCGGAACACTTCTCATTCGTCATGGACACGAACAGCCACATTACGTATCGGTACAACCAAGATCAACATGGGAAAGAGAATGCGAATAAAAGTAAATGGACGTAGAGTGCCATTACCGCATAACATAAACGGAGTAGCAGAGATAACCCGCAGTAACGGATCTGTTCTACTGAAAGCTAATATCGGTATACAAATGCTTTGGGACGGTGACGGGTTTCTGGAAGTGACAGTGTCTAGTGTGTATAAAGGTAAATTGTGCGGTCTATGTGGAAATTTCAATTCGTTAGCTAGAGACGACATGAAAACTCGTGACGGTAGGCTATTGAATGATACTTGGAGGTTCGGGTCTTCGTGGCGAGTTGGTGGTACACGGGCGTGCACGCGGCGCCAGAAGCGTCCCGGCCCGAATATGTATCGCCAGTCCAAGGTGATGAAGGCTCGACGGTTGTGTCGCGGATTCGTACGATACGAAGCTTTCACAGATTGCACGACTAAAGTGAATCCCCACAACTACCAAGAAGCATGCGAGGTGGACGCGCGCAGCTGTTCAGGGACGCGATGTCACTGCGCGGCGTATCGGGCGTACGCGCGCGAGTGCTCACGGCTGGGCGCGGAGCCGCGCGACTGGGCGCGCACCGCGTGGTGCGAGGGCCAGGCGCCGCCGTGGCTGAGCCGGCGCCGCAAGGGACCGGCCCGCGCGCCTGCGCAGCCTGACACCGCGTTGCTGGATCCCAGCGCCGTACCCAAGCCGAACAACAGCCGCTCCCGGCCGCCGCCTCCTATACTGCATTAATGTATTTGTGGCGATGATTCTACTAGTCAAAAGCCAGTGTGGCGACGTGAGGTAATTATATTATTTTATGATATTTTTAATTATTTAAAGAAATATGTTTAAAACAAGCCAAACTTTAAAATCAAATCTTGCTTTCTGTTGCAAGTTTCAAAAGATTGGCATAAAGCTTGTAAATAACTGTCGTATTTGTAACTGGTTGAGAGTTTGTAATCCCTAAATAGATAATGTTTTGAAATGGCCCTGTGTTGTTTCAGAAGTCTCCAAGGTTCTAAATAAATCATTGTAGGTACTTACTTAATTTAGGAAATTATCATAGGTTTGTTAAAACATTGTTTCTTTTGTTTTTTCAGAGTATTATGAATATTTCGCAACTGGACTGTACGTGGGTTGCGTCTTAAAGACACAGCCAGCTTTAAAAGGAATGAAGATCTATCTACTTAAACAGTATTCATAAAACTATTTCTAGTTAGGTAAACAAGAATATTATAACTAAGACCACCTGTATAGCTCACTATTGCCTCGCCGATTCCAACCAGCATTCTGTCGCCCATTCCTTACAAGTATATAATATAAAACCGTTGGGATCAGACCACAGTATGCTTAGCTGGTCTGCATGGAACCATGAATCATGTAACTCTCGATAAGTTCGTAATGTTGTGCATTCTGTTTGTTTGCTCGTTGTTAATATGTGATAGGCAAACACTATGTTTTCGTTTATAAAAAATAAATTTAGTAATTTATTGCATTGTTATACTAAACGTTTCTGTAAAATGTGATAATTAGCTTTGAATATTCAGGCAAGAGGGGGACGTTTGGTAAAGCATAGTTCAAATTGAGATCTCATCTGTAGGTAGTTCTTTACGAAATCTTAGATAAATCTAGCTATCCGAAGCCAAGATGCTAAAGAGATTGTGAGAGATATGTATAGATGTACATACCTACGTAACACATTATGCATTAAACACTGTAACACTAAGGATGAATAGCTGTTATGTTTTAATCGAAGACTCTTTGTAAAGCTTAGTTGTTAAATACGTTACCAATGAATTTTAATATTTGACTTTGATATGTGTAAAATAATTGTTTAGCTGAAGAAATGATAACTGTGTGTTTATATGGTATTTATCACAGTTCGCACGAGCGAATGTGTGACAGATTTTTATTGTCTCTTGTGAATGTGCTAAGTGCCATCAGAAGGCGGCTAAAATCTACTAAATTGTGATAATGATATCTGTCAATGCCTCATTGTTCTACGATTATAGCTTACTTATACACTATTTACTTATATACTTGTATGTATGTATTGTATGTGAATGTCCCTCAAATTATACCTACGCGTTAATGCTAGTGTTGAAATATATTCCATTATAATAATAGATACGTATATAGGGTGCTTTTGTTGTTCGTACACAAAGCATTTTTGATTCCAGTCCTTTGCACGGATTTGGTAAGCCTAAACATGTTACATTCAAGTTTATTATTATTTAATGTAATCTTATGTTATTTATTTAGGAGGTATTAGTTAACATCTGATTGTATAAAGCCGCTTAACTTACTCTCTCTTCACTTAATCTGATTTTAGTTTACCAAGACTCCTTTACAATATAACTATTACGTACTACTTATTTCGTATTATTAAGCAGAGTCTACGTTTTATGTAGGCTTTTAAGTTATTTAAGAGAATTATTTGATTATAATTATTTGGTAAGTAAATTTTATGTTCTACAAATGTGTTTATTATCTACTTAGTACCCATCATTTGATGATTACGGATTTATTTTAATTGAAAGTGTTTTAAAAGCGTTACATTTAATTAAAATATATTCTTGAATACATTTGGTAGGTACACAAACGCCATACGAAATTAAAAATGTCTATGTCAAAGATTGTGAAAATGTGGTATTTATATGTGTCATAAAATTGTGAATAATCCTCGTAATGTGCGTATATTTTATTGATTACTGACCCAAGGTAAAATAATGTTTTGAATGTTATTTATTTTCTTGGCGTTCCTGTTTATAATACAACCGATGAACAAAGAATTACGTAATAAATTATAATTATTATTGAAATGTGTTGTTATTTATTCAGTCTGCATTAATGTTTAGTTTCACAATTATAGCTCTTAGAAGCGGAATGTTATCTCCAATGGTCCCATTACTTGTCTCTGGCTGACCGCCAAATATCTTAAAGTTTTATGTCATCAAAATTATCTAGGACAATTTGGCGTCCGCTTTAAAAACAGGGGAGTCATTATATTTATCTTGAACAGAAATCTTAAGAAATGAAATGATATCTCAACATTCCCGACACGAATATTATTTTAAGAATTAGACGTTCTTACAGCGCTTTGCGATCTAAATCCGTCGGCTGTGGAAATCCACTTATAACTAATTCAAACATAGATAATAGAATAAAAGATTTATTAATAAAGTAGATATAAACATTATACGCAATCACACACATCAATTAAACAAGAACAAAATATTATTTTGTACAATACATACATAATACTTTAATGATATTAACCAATGAAACGGGTGTGATGTTGACATTCCATCGCTTTGAAGAGTGATCTCGTCAATGTTCCCAATACTCGAAAGGTTGAGTACCGAAAGGTACAGAGATGGCCTTATAATAGATCATATAAATATATAAAAGTGTGTAGATATACAAGTTTATTCCCCTGTCATCATCTCCATGAACTCTGAAACAATATATTAATTTGCTAAAGTATGTTGTCTGCACATGCACAAATTTGACGGGCTATAAACTTTATTCTCTATGACTGGTTATTAATCATCAACCCATTTACATGTAGCGATAAACTCAGACTTATTTATAGAAGGGTCAATATCATCATCATCAACATTCTACTGTCTCAATGCTGGGCACGGGACCCTTCTTCTCGGAATGACAGACGTTAGCCTGTAGTATATCACACTGGCCTAGTGCAGGGTTCACGACGGTTTCCTTCACTTCTTCCGTGATATACCTACACGGCATGATTTCGAAAAGTCAGAGGACCTTTCTCTAGGGATTCTATGACCATATCAATAGCAATAGGGTATCGTTACGTTCAAAGTAGGACTATGTAGCATATGCCTTGCTTCCACTGTAAATATCGTTTTGATTTGGCTCAAGTCCACCTATCGGTGAGTCATATTTCTCATATTGGTGTTTTGGGGACATAATTTTGTGGTTACATTGGAGGTATGAATTACAAGCGCCTGCATTGAGTATAATTCTCAATATAAAAAGTGGATTCCTTAAATCCATATTTTTAAGAAATCGTGGCTATAATTCTTGTTAATCTCATACAGTAGTTGCTTATGCGTAGTGACTGGCAGACTCGGGGTTCAGAACCTGTAATGCCGGTCACATAGGAATTCCGTATTGACCTTGAACGTGGTCTCCAAGGTAGATATGTTTAGTCATCTATCGTCGACATATCTATTGATTTATATATTTTACTTAGCTGAGCTCATAAGCATGTATTAGTTAATTTTAAAGTCCTCACCGTCGAAGTCCACGGTGCCGCTGCCGTCGGTATCGATCTCCTGGATGAGGCCGTCGAGCTCATCGTCTGTCAGCTGCTCGTCCAACTCGCGAAGGATCTCGCGCAAGCTTGACGTGGGAATGTAACCGTTGCCTGAAAACAATACATATGATAACTCTCTGAATGGAAAATCAAGAAAAAGTAGGTATATATCTCTAGGACATATTGAAATTTTATGTAAAAGAAAAATACGATCTAAGAAAGGATTCCTACCTAAGGACGGACTTGATAATGCGACAACGCTAAACACAAAATGCAAATATAAAAAAAATTATCATGAATGTAGATCTTTCTTATTATTCCCGTCACCTTAGGAGAAGAAGGATCTAGAACTGACTAACCTCCGAAAGTAATCTTGGTAAGTCGCCAATACAAGTTAGTAATTCGTAACCTTTTAATATTATTGCAATAATTGCACTTACTTACAATATTATTAACATTCACGGCTGTCATATTTAGGTAAAGTTCGTTGATAGTTTTATTGTTCGTAGTGGTGTTCAGGTGGCGAAAGTTGCAGTCAGTTCCAGAAGCTTCCAAAAGCACAGAACCAAATGGGTTTAAACTACGATGATGATGATTAAGTTGGCACTCACCTTCCTTGTCGTATAATCTGAATGCTTCCCTGAGTTCCTTCTGCATGGCTTCCGCGTCCTCCTCAACGATGAACTTGGCTGCTAGCGTTACGAACTCTCCGAATTCAAGACGGCCAGACTCTGGAATTCAAACAAGTTAAGTTATTTATGGCAAACTATTGTAGAATAATGAACAGAGTTGTCTCCTCCCCTGGTTTTGTTAAAATGGACGCGAACTACCGTTTTATTACTTTACTCATGGAGCTAAACGGTTCAAAATAGCTACAGGTAGGCCCAGCAATTTATATTTTACTGAAGCTTGTTTTTTCAGAAAGAGATATTTAGTACCTATATCTAGTTAATGACATCTTAAAAATGATTGCAATTTAATAAGCGACCACTATAACTGTAGGTTAGTGTAATTTTAGGCCTTTTAGGAGTGTGCAGTATGTAGACAGTTGATCCGTCTCTGCAATGTTCGATACAAAAAGCACTTGCATACAACTATAAATAAAACTTACTGTCGGCATCGACCTCTTCGATGAGTTCTTCAAGGATTTTCTTATTAAAGGGTTGCCCCATCATCCGAAGGATGTCTGCGACGAAGTCACAGGGGATGCTGCCCGAGCGGTTGTGGTCGAAGCCATCGAACGCCTTGCGAAGGACTGCAACAAGCAAATATTCCATTAACGAGATCCACCAGAACATTACGTAACTAAACTACTATACATCAAACGTTCACGTCATTACCATCGATATTTAGCGTATGATGCGACATGTTGTCAATGGCACGTTAGATTTAGAATAGGCTTGACTGTTATGTCCAAAATGCTTTTTGGAGACCAGAGAAATTCTGTGTTGCACTGGCAATAAAACTAGTTAAACTGATCGTTCGACTAGGCGGTTAGCGATGAGATTAGGACATCGGTTCAATGCACTGAGATGTGGTGCGAATATGTTGTGCAATGCAGCTATTTCGGTGCAGCAACGTGGTGCATCGGCGGGAGCGGGCGCAGCGCGGCGGCGCGGCGTGGCGCATCGCTCGAATGTAGGGCGACAATAAATAACAAAAACAACACCAGAATTCAGTTTAGCCGCCCTATCAAACACTGTCCTATTCTTTTTTCCTTAACACCATTCCTGAACGGTACATTATTTAAATCTCTGAGCAAAGCTGAGAATACTGCTACTAAGGCTACTGTTTCCTGAGTCGAAGGAGTAGAAGTTCGTTGTTGTATGATAGTTTCGACGTTCTTTGGTATTATATCTGTGCAGATTATCTTCATCATCCATTATTGTGACGCTTTTTTCAGTTTTTTTACTGTATCATGGGTTTTTTTGTCTTCCGCTCACTTACGATTTGTGCTTAATTAATGGCAATAAGCTCAAGTCTACTGACCGTATAACCGTAGGCGATCTATTACACCAGTACTACGAGTACTAGCCTATTTATAATTACTATTACAACTAATAGTTAATGAAACTAAATAAAATATTCAACAGTCTTGCCCCCTATTTCGTGTGTCCAAACACGTAATACCATTGAACCGCGACTGTTCATAAGTAGCCCTTTCAGGGAAAAAAGGACGTTATGGTATGTTATGTTTACGTACAAAATGATATAAAATAGTACCTAAATGTAGGTAGGTACATACTACAGAAATGCAAAACGGTCGCATCGTAATGAATCTTTCACTGCTTCGTGTTTATTTACTTTAGCCGTCTAGTAGCACGGAACACTTATCTTTCGTTACGCAAACACGGATCGATGCAAGGTTTACGAGTACGCCTCTAAACTATATTTAATTCAGATGTGAAATACTTTGAATCTTTCTAGCTGCGTCGCGTTACCATCGCTTTGATCTCGCAATCCCATGGGAATTTCCCAAAATTCTCTCTTTAAATTTCAAGTCAGTTAGCGGTATTTCGCATAATAACATAAGTATATAATATAGATGTACTTCATGGCATGAGATTGTAATCATTTCCTTTGACTAAACGACTGTCATAAATTTCTCATCATAATTTTCTTGACTTTTAGTTTGATAGCCGTAATAACGAACGTGCGTCATCAAATTTTGTATAAATATATGATATAATGAAAAATTTTATGTAGCTCACAGAAATAAACTCTTTCAGTGTTTTAATGACTTGCTCGAGTGATAAATAGGTGAAGAGGATTTTCATTCAGTTTATAAGTACCTAGGTAAATGATTATAGAGGATGTATCAGTCACTTCAAAGAAAAACAAAGGCATTGCAAGAAAAACAAGCATGTTCATTGTCTTATAAAACATTAAAATCCATTTTTACGATTGATACTGGATCCGTTATCTTTTGATCTCAATCCTGGCTGGGGGACGCCGAACGTGCTGGCTGTGGTTCGTCGTATCATCAACTGCGCGCGCGCATGCCGTGTGCGGTAAATTTTATTTGTGACCATTTTAGACATGACACACTGAACCCCGTGTAACACAACACAACTTCGTTGCCCATATCTGATTTTTCATCTCAGTAGGATATATTGTTATGTACCTACCTATTGACTCCTGTACCTCAACCATGAGTTTTATCGAATGGCTTTTGATAGGTATTTTACGCATCGAAACGCTGTTGTCTCATAGTAAATTTTAGTTCCTTACGTAACCGCGCTGGAAGGGTTTTCCATACAAATATTTTACGTAAAATATTTGTATGTCTAGTGAGAAAAACTCATGGTTGAGGCACTGGTAGATAAAATAATTTCACAAAAGTAAATGGTACTAACTGGTACCTTTGCTAACGCTTTGTAAAGTATGAATTTCATTTAAGTATACCTTATCAAAATGCCTAATGAATGAGTTATGTACTAATATTTATGACTATTTTGTAAGACGTAGGTGCTGGAGACTAGGTAGGTAATAACCGTTACGAGAGGCTAATCTAAATCTGTGGACTTATTTCAGTTTCCGCTGTTATTTAGTGACGCGTAATGTGACCATGTGACCAGCACAAGTGGAATCAAGGATAAAACCGAAGCTTAAACATTTTATAATCGTCTAATTAGCTATGCTACCTAAAAAAAATTACAACTTTTTTATTTTATTGTAGATGTAGCTATGTAGCTGGATAACAGTTCTTAAACAACATTGTGCAGCTGTTCCATGATATTTTGGCAACAAAATAGTTTTAAAAACATGATTTTTATTTTTGCCCGAGCGTTAATTTTAATAGTCAAGACTTCTTGGCAGTTGTCTCAAAGTCCCATGAGTTTTATCACATTTTTTTTCTAGATTTTAGCTGTTTATTAATTACACACCCACGAGCGTTTCATCCTCTTGCGAAATCTACTACAGACGGTTGCAGCGGCAATCTGATGCAAAGTTTCTTTTATAATCCAGGTAACGAAGCAAAGGGACTTTAGCAGCTGTATGAATCTTGTACCAAGTTTTGTAATATAAATTTATGATAGATATAATAAGTAGAAGTATCAACTTATATAATTATTATACATATATTACTTTGATGAACTGCGACAGTTTGTGCTTAAAATTGTGAATGTTCACTATGAATGAATAATGATCACTATAACAAATTGCACGTAGGAGTGTATTTCACGCATTTGGCTGCAATCTCAACGTCCACCGCTGGACTCGCATGATTTAGGCTGTTGGCAGATAACGCGGAACATAAACGATTAACGTAGGTATATTTGTTGTGGACAAGTAGAAACCAACTTTATTTTTACTTTACTTGCGTCCAACATCCAGAAAACGTGTTTCAAATAATTTGTACAATAAGTACCTATGTAATAAAATATTAAATATACCATTTTATTCTCTGTCTCGCATTAAGTAATGAAGATCAGACTAAACGCAAACAAGGCGAACTGTTTTTTTTTATTTCTCAAACAGAGGTGCGTATTAAAATCGACACTAAGGTTGCACGAATCATCTAAGTTTTCAGATTAGAAATAAAAAATTTAGAAAACCCCCGACACGAAATGTAATTTGCCATTTTGTGGTGACGGCCATCTTGGATTGAAATTTATCATAGTGTATTGTATTCTCCTAGTTAAGCCCTTTCATTTGATACCCATATTGAGGGAGTCGTGAAAAAATATGTAATTCGCTATTTTGTGGCGGCGGCCATCTTGGACCGATTTTCATCAAACATAGCTAAGCACACTCTCGACTATTTCACCTTTCAAATAAAAAAATCAAAATCAAAATCGGTTCATCCGTTCGGGAGCTACGATGCCACAGACAGACAGACACACACAGACACGTCAAACTTATAACACCCCGTCGTTTTTGCGTCGGGGGTTAAAAAAGGATCATAAAGTTTATCGGCGTGTCAATGACAAATTATAGGAAAATTCTAGGACTATACCTAATAGACGCTCGTTATTTTAGAAATCGTGAATAGTTTAAACCGAATGACAAGAAATAGGTAAGTTTCCACGAAAAATGTTTACCTTGCATCATAAACACTGTCTTCACCTCAATCCAAACATATTTTACATAAGTTAGTGAATTCGCGCCGCTTTCATGTTGTATACGTGTCATGTCAATGTGTGTAAACAATAATGTTGTACGAATCGCAAACTATTGTAAACATTAGAAATAGCAGTAACGGATTGTGAATACAGAAATAATTTTGGTAATAAACATTAAACCGGTGGCACACAGCGTTTGTTTTCAATTAGTCATCATTCTAATTTAGTACCGAAATATCGATAATATTGCGAGTAAGTTACTCCACAGTTCTGGGGAATCGGTTCCCCGTTATTGGTTAAACAATGACGATAGCACGTTCTATCTGATTTCCACGGTACGTTGGCAGGCTTCCAACCGTGTTGCCACGCCACCGCCGCGCCCGCCGCCGACCACACATGACACACCCGAGGTGGATTTTTTAATTTGCTTGTACACAATATTTTTTTAACCGCCTATGCAATCTAGGAACATATATTTCGGATAATTTTCATCTTATTCCGCATATTATGTTAGAATAAATCTGATTGACAAATAGAGGCCTGAAGACAATTTGCAATTTGACATTCAAATCGACAAACGAAATATATGGAAATAACACAGGCTTTCGACAAGTCGGGCTCTCACTAATGTAATTTCCCTACATTTTCTTTCTCTTCGTTTGTCGATTCAGATTGTCAAAATGCAAATTGTTTAGCCCCTAGATAACTAACCCTTCGAAGAATGTAGGCCTGATAGTAGGTCTAGAATGTCATAAGTAGTAGGTGACACTCTACTCACTCTATACACTTTAAACTTTAAAGTATAAGTAATTCTATTATACTTTAAAGTTTTTCTATTAGAAGAACTCCGCTTCATCAAATCCTAATTGATAAATAATTAAAATGAGTCCATCACAAGCCACAAATACTCAAAACACATAAAAAGTTATGAGAATTTATGCTTATGAAAAAAATCTCGAAATAAATACATTTTATAACGATTAGCAATACATCGTTCTTAAATAACGTACCTATCCTAAAATAACATCATTGCTTTTCTAAGCAGAAAAAAATAACTATTTTCTTATGATAACATAAACAGAACATCCGTTTGTCTGTGTTTTTATAAGAAAACGTTTTAATTTCTCTAGACAAGTTGTTATCAATGTTTCAGCATTTCAGGCGCGCTGTTTATATTGGGTAGGTACCTACATTGTTTTCTTTGCGACATTCTCTTATAGTTGGCACTAACACATTTGATAATTAGTTGGTGTACGATCTGATGGGACGCGTTCACACTTGCACTCAAATTGTATTTAACATTAAATTAATTAATTGAGGCCATTTTTATTAGATGTCAGACTTATTACTGCAATAGCATCATGCTGCCAATGCATTTAATTAGGTAGGCCGATAAAATATCGATCTTTTGCAAAAAAAAAAACTTATTTATGTCAGCACGTCGATATTTAAATAATTTTCTTATTGAATTGTATGTATCTTTGAAAACGAAGTTAAGTTAGGTATAGGTACTTGTTTCCGTTAATCTAATTGGAATATGGAAATCTGATATCTAGGTAATTAAATATAGAATCAATTATTGCAGAAATTTGGCTCTTACTAAGTTAGTCGAATGCTATCATTAAAAAAATGTTTTTGATGCTGTTTATTAAATATTTTCACATTGAAACTGTTTACTGGTTGTCGTTACAGTTAACTACATAGGTATCTAGGTATTTATAGTTAGCTAGAAAATGTCTAGTATCGTCGCACAATTGCACGTGGCACAGCCCTTCACGTCATCTCAACAGCGATGCAGCTTAGGCTTGTTAATATCTTCATTAGCTTTTGGCAAAGTAGTTATAGAAGCAATGTAGTTGCACGTATGTACTTTGCATTTTGTTTCACAACTACTTTGTTCATTTTGGTAGAGTTTAACATAAATCTAAAAATACAACGGTGTTTATAAAAGTTTGACTAGGGAAAAAATTGAATTCATAAATAAATTTTACCCAATTTTCGTTTTATTAACTATGCTCACACAAAAAATTAAAATCATTAATTTATTTAGCGACGCACGAGTCCCCTTTTATTAACTTCATCTTCCATTGTAAAGTTGGCGTATCGCCAATACGAAGCTTGCGTTTTTCCATCATTTATGTAAACATTATAACATTTACATTTCATGTTTTATTTTAAAATGTTATTTCTTCGAGAGCGTTTGGATTAAAAATATATCTTAACGTCCGATTGGTTAGAAGGTTAGTGAACTTACCGGCAATCTGTTCTGGGGGGAGCTCATCAGCCTGAAAATGAAATATAAATGTAACGCATTAATAAAAAGGAAAATTCAAATAACAAATTAGTATAACCATCTAAACTTTAGCAAGAGTACATTTATAAACAGTGTTATTTATTAAAATGTAAGTGTTTACATTGTATCAAAAAGTTTTCAGGAATGTTTCGTTAGCTTTAAGTATTTATGTTGGCAGAAGTAAATAAAAATATTTTTGTTTAAATTAATGCGAACAAGAATATTTATTAAAACACGAATGTTTCTATGCAGATAAATAGGTGATAGACGCAAGTTTTTCGTGGGATTACGTTACTAAAGCATAATAAATTTATTTTATGTGCAATTGAAACTAAAATAGCCTTGTGGGACTTGCGTCCGTGCTATTGAGTTTATTTCAAGCCGACGGAATACTTAAAACTTCATGACTGTACATTATTTTGATTGAGCAGGGTATTTCTTTTGGAACTACATATTTCATGATAAAACGAATAAGTTCGTAAACATAGGTTTGTTTATGTTACCACCTGATATTATTTTTATGTACTTATGTATGAATTGATTGTTTAATTATTAATGCATGTATGTGATAATGACAACAATTGTACTGTGATACCACAACACAATTAACTTGTACTAAGTTTGTCATAAGTATTTAATATATAAGGCAATCAATATAAAATAAACTACCAAATAAATTTTAGCGATAGGAGCTTTGTAAAGCGTTCTAATCAAATATTGATGTTTAAATCACAATGGAAACAAACACTGCAACATCTTATTAAAAAATAAACTATTGGTTTATTGTGATTTAAATCATATTTAGTTTTTTTTGTAACACGATTTTTAATGAAAATCTAATCTACCTACCTATGTATAACATTTGAAGCATGTATATGGTATGATACTAAGTCATTAGCAAGTAGACACTCAGACACGTAGGCCATCCAAATTCCTATTAAAGTAGAGTATTTTAGGTCAAGTAATTATTAATAAATAAAGCTTACTTTACTTTAAATATTTTTAAGCATTTCTTGCTGTTGTAGGTACTTACTTCAAGTAAAAATTAAATACCTTATGTTAACTACTCCCTAATTAACTGTGATCAGTTTTAATCGAAATTATTTAACTTCGATGTAATTTTAAGTAGTCAGCTTCACAATGCAAGGTGTCATGTTATTGTTATGAGGTAGATCTATTTGTTAAATATCAAAATAAACTTTTAAGTTAGTTGTCACTTCCGCGACTGCTGTCACTCAACCACGACGAACACAGTGACAGCACCTGTTAGCATCCACTCAACAGCTTTCACCATTTGTTTTCTTCTCAAATAGCCTTTCATATTTTATTTTAGAAAATTAGTAACATGCCCAAGCCACAATGATTTTATTTTTATTTTCAGTCATATTAAAGTAAACCGAATTATTTTCATTTTCTGGAGACCTACCCAGTCTTCAGTATCCAGAACCATGTTTGATGTCACTAGTTAACACTATGAGACGCACAACACGACTGCCCGCTAGTCTGATGTTTCCAGCGTTCAGGGTTATTTCTGCTGCCTCACGAGTTAGGCTGGCCTTTCTGATACTTTCATATATACCGCGCCGCGTGTGCGTCGCCGCGGGGGCCGGGGGGCGAGCGGCGCGCCGGCGGCCCCTTTGGCCCCCGAGTCCTCCTCGGTTTCCTGCGCTTGCGCCGACCAATAGCGTGAGCCTCAAACGGCAGGATGCTAAAGTATTTTTAGTAGAAACGTGGTTATGAAAAACGTAAACAAGCGGTGCGTGCGATGCTGAAGCGTGTAATGTGCCGCCCGCCCCCCGTAACCTCGCCGCCCGCCCAAACGACCCCGCTACTACCGTGACATAAATGCGAATAATTAGGTATAATTTTAAAGTCGTTTGTCGTGTGTAGGTAGTTAATTATTATGATGTTAGGAAATTGCAGTTTTTCTTTTATCGACGCTGTCGTCATTAATTATTATAGAAATAAGTTTTATTAGTGCCTGCTTACTATCCCGCTACCTACGTGTTTCTTGGAACTGCGGAAAATTTCAGGTTTATTATTAATAAATTATGCTATTCAGTCTTTTTATCACGAGATTACCTTTTGATTATGCGCTCGGAGAGCTGGCTAAAGGTAGCTTAGTTATAAATGTGTGATTTACTAAACAAGTGCGAATACGCCACGGTTGGATTGGCCGCTAATTGAGCGAGTGTATAATTATGCGTATGATCCTATCCGCCCACGCGCGTTTACTACAGCTTATTTTACTACGTGGCGTCAATCATTAGGGCACATCACACGCTATTAACATTAACGCTAATGAAACTAGCGACACGAGGCCCTGGAAATAATATAATACTAAATTAATACTGGACTATGGTCCAGTATTCGTTATTAAGAGTAATTGCACAAGGTACTATGAAATTTGATAAACTTCCGATCCGAGATTTGATTTCAGATGCATTTAACATGTAAAATCTCAAAAATTAAAAGTTGATATTTCTTTTTTATACGCAATCTTATATAACCACGCATTTCAAGAGAGGTAGGGCACAGCCATTTATGGCTCAAATCTGGAGCAGCCCATCTGGGGAAGTACCTCCACCTTACAGAAAACTGCAGCCAAATAACACACTTTATTGTGTGTTGTGTTCCTGCAGTGAGTAAGGTCGCCAGAGCTCCTTCTAAGGATGCGCTGCCAGCGCAGCGCATCCAGCGCTGCCAGCGCAGCGCATCCTCCAGTAAGAAGAATATTCCCTCAAACTGTCGGCGCAGTGAATCCTCCATAAACCTCTAAGAGGTTTTTCGGGTCGGCAACGCCCGAGTGATACCCCTGGTGTTGCAAGCGTCCATAGGCTATGGTAACCGCTTACCATCAGGCGGGCCGTATGCTTGGGGGCGATCGCGCTATTTGCAACGGTTGAGGTTTGGAAATGGTTCGCATCAGATTTGGTTTTGGTTGTCAAAAAGTTACGATCCAGCTGAACGGAAATCGGTATCGCGCAAACTTTCAAACGTCAACCAAAGTTGGACCATAACTGCAACGTAACCAAATGTGAACCGTTTGAATGTTGCCATGTTAATTTGACTAGAGAAGCTAATTTGCCATATAAATTTTCATATAAAACACAATCGATTTCTCGACTTAGAATTGGAACTACTTTTATCGCTCTACTTATAACTGGCTGCATGTATTATTTGACGGTTTTTGATTTATTTGTCATTGATTGTCACAACAACAACAATTTTTATAAATAAAGTTTTAATAATTAAATTGCTAAAATTCAGTTAATAACTGTTATTTAAAAAAAACTAGTTTCTTAAATAAACCCTACTTTTCCTGCGGTAAAATTTGATGTAAATGAAACGCAGAATATCAACACTTCGGAAACTGGAGCTCCTCGTTGAATTCCTGGATTTTCACCTTGACTTTGCGCTAAGAAGAGTGAGATTAAAAGGGCATCGTGCTCTGTCCGCAAGCTTATAGTGAAAATGCGTCGATATCATAAATGTAGAAGGACCTGCAAGAAATGTCAAGGAGTGGTCAAAGATACCTCTAAAGGTGGATAAGCAGGTAAAGAAGGTTTTTTCCTTTGTAAAGTTCAACAATCATTCGTTTATTCTAGTAGGTATAGTAGGAAGTAAGTATCGTAGGTATTGCAAAAGGAAAATAACTCATATGAAACTAGCTGTTTTTGTGGTCTCACTCGTACCCTAAAAATCTTCCTCATCAAGATGCAATCTAGGTACCTAATTTTTTTGCCGGATTCTTGACAGAAAATGTCAGTTATACAGTTAGGAGTTACTTTACATTTTATTTATGTACTTATTGTTATGAATTAGAAACAATGTTTGTCCATGTCGTTAAAAACAATCCGTTTGACCACAAGACATCAAATCTCGCCCTTTTGTCTTTTTTCAGTTTTACGGACAGCCTGCTGAAAGAGTGGGAAACAATAATTTATTAGAAACAATTATTAATTTGATAGATTGTCCCAGTGAAAGAAGAAGTAGAGAAAATGAAGAATGAGAATAAGATGTAAAAATACATTTACCTACCTACAAATAAATGTTTTTCTGTAATGTTTGCCTTTGTCTTATCTTGACACCTAAAATTGTAACAACTTGACTAGAAGGTACATAAAGGGTTAGAAAGAGCTGGTGCACTAATGCACAGAATTTGCCGGTATGTTAGGTCCTATGGGAGCGAGCCTATTGTCATTAATCGGGCATATGTCCTTACCCCGAGCTGCTATTGAGCATTTCATAGGAAAATCAGGGGTTCGATTCCCAGGTCAAGCAGTGTTATTGGGAATTGAACCCGAGATCTCTAGCGTTAAAGATCACTAGACTAATGACTCTTTTTACCTAGAAGACATTAAAAGTAGGTAGTAATTTTTAAATCCTAATTGATTTGAAAGAAACATAGTTATACATTTTAATGAACTTTTATTACATCATTTCCAAAAATATAAAAATAAGTATTTATTTCTGTAGTAACACTTACAGAGTATAGCTTAAAGCCATAATTGTATTATTAGGTTGAACAAAAACATTTGTGTAGAAGACAAAAAGTTTATGTGTAGTATCCACAAAAATGTTTATGTTCAACCCAATATAGGTCTATTTTCCTAACGGTGATTTATCAGTGCCTACTGGCGCGTGCGTCTTATTCAAGCTCATTGATGGCTCCAGCCTTGAGAGCTGTTACCGCTAGCGTCTTCGGTCATTCTTTTAGGTTAGGTTGTTGCTGTTTGCAATATTGCTTGCTTGAAACCGTCGTCACTTTCAAGTCTGCTTCGGAAACACTGTCCTACGATAAGCAATGTTTGCCAATCTCTAACTATGGTCTGAAAAAACCCAGCAGCAGTAGAATGCAAGAGCAACTAAAACCTGAAAAAATATGCAATATTTAATTAAGGTGGAAGTCTGAAATTGTGGTTCAAACTAAAACTACCTAAAGGTATAGTAATAAAACATTGATTAAGTAGCCCTCGGCGGTGTAAGTACATACCTAAGTGATAGCTACCAAGTTGATACATTAAATATACACACCTTAGTTGTAACATCCAGAGTATCAGAACGAAGGGTGGGTGGAATATGAGGAGCCAACTTTTCTATGAGCTCAGGCTTCTATTTCATCTGCTTTGAAAGTCTGTATCGTTTTATAAACTGCCGACCAGGAAGCGCTACTCCTCAATCTGTTCCGTAAATTTTGTCGCCTCGTTCGGGCCTGCGATTTCACTAAATCCAACTAGTGGGACCTTTTAGAAGGTTGATGGCGTGAAACATCGTCGTAAACTAACACAATAATTATATTTTCACACAAACGTTTCACAAAAAGTGGCTGCGGTGGCAAACGTTCATTTGACAACCAGTGACAACGTTTGTAAAATGGTAACGGTCCAGTTACGGCTGAAGTATCTGTCAAAACAAATAGCGTGATTCGAAATTACAAAAAGTTGTGAAATGGTAACGGTTCGTACACAATGACAGCGTTTGAGAAATGGTTATGATCCAGTTACGGTTGAAGTTGCTGTCAAATCAAATAGCGCGATACCAAATGACAAAAAGTTGTGAAATGGTTAAGGTTCAGTTATGGTTTGGCTGTCATTTTTTTACGGCGATTGCCCCCCTTGTTTGCCACCTTAGTGGTATAAAAAACAAAAAAAAACCTACCTGCACAAACTTAAGAACCTACATAAATTTAATGAAAGTATTTAGAAGTGGAACGAGCTAGAATGAATGCGGTAATTGCACTGCGGATGTGATGATGTAGCAACCAGTAATACTAAATAGAGTGTAACGTTTGAAGGAATTATAGCTTTTGATCGCAATGTTTAACAGTTCTAGCTTTTTTACTATTGTGTGATTATGTGATCGCACACTGGATTATTGTTTTTATTTCCGAACGGTTAGACAGATAGAGGAGGAAGTACCTACTGCAGTACTCTCTACCTTATATCTTATAAGCCTGTTTCTTAAGTTCCAGCTGCTACTAATAATTTCATAGAAAAACTGAATCACACTGCTGCTCTGAAATTCAGACTCCGAGCAAATTTCACAGAAATATACCCATCAACACTTTGCTGGACATGGGAATCGAACCTAGGACTTCTAGCGTCGGAGTAGCGCTTACGATCACTAAAGTCATGAGAAAATTGTTTATTTTACAATGCATTTAATTTAATGTTAGTCCAATAATAACACGTAAGACGCTAGTTGCAGTTGATGCAACAGTATTAAGTACATGACTGTGTATTTATGACCTACAACTATAAATTTACTGAGAGAACACATATTTTATTTATACTGTGATCTAGAATATAATTTCAAATGCAAGTTGTCAACCAGGGATATAATAACGGTTTTCTACCTTTTAGCAAAAACCTCAATAATGGTTTTCAATCCTTCATTCTCTTTCACAACCCGCATGGTGGACGATAGCCCAATCCCTCTCATATTGAGGGGAGACCTGTGCCCAGCAGTGGGACAGTAGGTATATGTGTTGATGATGACTAATAGTATAGGTATTAATTGTGTTATTAACTGGAATTAATTTCCGTAGTATCTACACAGTGTTATGCAGTAAGTGATTGGTAAGTCCACTTTCAAAGTATATACCTACATGCAACTAGAATGATAAAAGAATATGATTGATATCCACCCCAATTATATTAAAAATGAAACAAAAAACCCGACTGCGTAAAAAGTACTAGCTAAAAATAAATAAAAAATAGGTACGAGGTAAGGAATATTGATGATCATTTTAATAGTCTCATTTTCAACTTTCGTGTGAACGCAGTTTAAAATGACCTGGTACGAAGATTAATGTAATAAAATTTGTCATTGTTTTCAAAACATGTCCTTTTGTTATTGTAAGTGTTTTCTCTTTAACAACTATTTAACGAGAATGACAATCTGTCATCACGCTAAATGAAGGACGCATGAAGCTTGAATGGAGAATTGGCACAAAGACAATATTGGCACTAAATGAGTTTTCCACAATAACGTCCTTTCGTCCCTGGTGCGTTGCTCTCACTATTGGCACTTCAACCAGAGCGTAGTATGTGTTTGGGTGCATGACGTTACATTTTTTCATGTAAACAAATCCTTGTTTTCGTGTTGTTTTTATTTTTGTAAGCTCATTACACAGGTACTTGATTTTATTTATTACCTACCCTTTAAATTAGTCCAACTTTTCATATTGATAGTACTGAGAAAGATTTGCATCAGCAAAATCCATAATGTACTTTATTACTACTATCAATGATATTTTTGAAAGAGGAAAAGTAGATACGTTACCTCTTTTTAACCGACTGCCGAAAGAGGGTTATTAACTAATATAATGTCGTTGATAGGTACCTACATTGTTGATTTCAGAATGGGGTAAGTAATAGAAAATGCCTTGTTATTTAAAGGAATTCTAATTTCGTACGTTTCTTGATGATGGTGTTTTATAACAAAAATAAAACAATAAACTGGGCTGCCGAGTCTGACCTAGATGTATAGGCACAAACATTGTTTATAATGATTATTAAAATACAGTAACAAAAATGTTATTTTTAAATAAGTTATAGTCTAATTTTGAACAGTATAGCCAAACAGACAGACATACACTCTTGATGTACTTTTATTTCTTTTGAAAAAGACACCTCTCGCGAAATTCTAGGAAACAAACCCTGGACTGGTGGTCCGAAGCGCGACTGCTACGCTCGGGGTCCTAAGTTCGATTCCCAGATCGAGGAAAGTGTTATTTTGTTTTATATGAAATTCTCAGTAGGAGCTCAGAGTTTGTAGTTGTGCCCAGTTAGTGGCAATAGCCTCGCTCCCTATTACATGAGATCTAAACATCCCGGGAACTGTGCGCGTACATTAGTACACCTCGAGTAATACAAGCGTGATGGTATGACTCACATAAATCAGATATTTATGTGATTCATACCATCATCTTGGGCGAGAATCGTACCCACGACACTCAGTCCAACGGTAGTGGCAACAGTCAATTTCTCACTTAAATGATACAACATTTGTTCCCAGACGTAAGCACGCCAATCCTATGTCGGTAGATTGTTTAAGGAATCTGAAGCGTACATTTTATTTATTTTTTCATCATCAGATTGGAATAAACTATCAAAGTGTTGCTCAGCCAAACTCACAGACAACATTTTATGAGATGAGTATATTTTCATAAGACAACCTCTAGCGTGAATAGGTTTTATATAATTTCTACTTTACATTTCAAATAAATATATTGGTAAATAGCAAGTTCAAATCCAGATTAAAACATAATTTATTCGGAATGGCTTAGAAATTATTAAATAATGTTGTACAAATTTATTGTATGTGCGTGCAGCATAGTAAGGTTATTCAGTAGTGTAATGTAATGGGCGGGTGCCAATACAAATGTACTGACTATAAATCAATCGCATTTTTATGAGCACTGGAAATCCCGAGACGGGCTATTTCAAGCAACAGTTATGAACTCGGCAGTTCGTAAAACAATTCGAAACCAGGACAACCGTAAGTAACTCGGATTCAATGAGAAAATGACAACATTCACAAAAAAGTACCAGTTGAAACGATACAAAGGTACAACTACTTATAGGTATAACATAAGCTACCATCACGCCTTTATGAATCCCCGAAGGGTAAGGCAGAGGCTTAGAGTTCTTGCGAGCATCGATTACGTAAAAAAAACATAAAAAATAATTAAAAAAAGTGAGCGCAAGGTTCGCTCGGCATAGTACTATATAATATTCTGATGGATTAAAACAAATCTTACAGTTCATAGTTTAGGGGAAAATCGTTGTAATGAAGAAAACGGAGGCTACTTTGCAAATTTATTTTTAATAGGTACATAAAATGTTTATTTAAAAATTCTGGCCCTAGATGCACTTGCTCTGTATCGTGTAGATTAACATTTTTTTTTTGGATTTATCCGATAAAGCTTAGGGACAAAAATTGTTTAAATGTACCCCCAAAACGCACAATCCACGTATATCCACGCTAAGGCGTGGATATACGTGGACGATCATTTCATGCTTCTATTTAAGAATAGAAGCATGAAATGATCGTAACTACAATAATACGCGCGAATAAAGACTAGCAGATGTTATCATTTGAAAAATACTTTAGTGAGTTAGTAAGTACCTAGGTTTTTCCCGGATTACATGCACATACTTTCCGGTTGATCGATCAGATGCATATATAGGTAGGTCTAGGTACTGTATGTACCTAACTGTAACTATCAAATTAACTAAGTAATACCTAATTCTATGATATCCTTCAAGAAATTTTCAAACACGATAAAAGCAAGATTTTGCAATGTTGAAAATGGTAAACCTTCGCGTCATTAGGTACATTGTTTTCGGTTTCTTTTATAACAAACTGATAATTACGGTAGTTAGGGCTTGCGATTCATGAAAGCTTTATGTTTACGGCGTCAATCCTTAAGGCCCCAGTCTAGCTGTGCATAACAAACGAATTCAGTATATTGACAGTTCGCGGGCACGAACCCCGCGAGGCACCCTCTGTATCATCCTGTGATACGTAAATTACAAAGTGTAGAGCAGTGCTACGAAATGAAAGTTGCTCTACTTTACAAAATAAAATATTTCTATTTATTTTTAATAAAGGAAAAAATCGGCTGGCGGGCAGGATTCGAACCTGCGTCTTCTGGTTCGGTACATCAGACGCTTTGACCACTAAGCTACCGCGAGCCCCAACCAACCGTAGTGTACCGTGGTGTACCGAAACAGAAGACGCAGGTTCGAAACCTGCCCGCCAGCCGATTTTTTCCTTCATTAAAAATAACTTGTAATCTTAGTATGGAAAATGCTTAAAAAATACAAAAAGATATTTCTATTAATTATAATGAACAACACTACTGTGGCCTGTGGGATTATACCCTGAAAATCTGAAAAAAATATCTGTCGTTTGAAATAATTTAAGTACTTTATGATTTATGGAACAGTAGATATTTTTAGTCGAGGTTTTAATTTCGTTTTAACAGACATGAAAAAGAAGGAGGTTCATTCACTATAAGGTCAAGTTTCAGGAGATGGTTTGCTTTGGAGTAGACCTTTGTGATTTATTTCTTGATCTAAACTGGTTAGAGGTTCAAAATTCAGAGCGAGAAGTAAGAATTTGACATAGAATACACTTCCAAGACTGCTATAGCCGTCTGGCTATCATTAGAGGTGTGTAAACTCAGCTTTCAATGAGCTAGATGAACCAGATCACACGGGTTTAAACCGTTGAGCTTATAGCTCAGCAACAAAATGACTAGCACACGGCTCAATCCAGCTCTTATTGTATTTGTAAATCCCTCCACAGATTAGTCTTATTCTGTTACAAATTTCTTTTAAATTAAATGGGATCATGTAAATCTATTCAGCCGTCCAAAAGCCACAGCTCATGTCCTAGTTGGGATTAGAAATGTTTAACACCAAAAAATCGATCAAAAGACTTTTCTTCTGGGCACATGAAGTGGGGTAAATGAAAAACCGCGTGCAACACACTGCTGAGTCAGGGCCTCTTCTCTATTACGCCACTGCTATATTAACCGACAATCGGGGGGTGATCTGCCCTGCAATCGTTTACATCCAGCCAGTATATCATATTTCCATCTAGCTCGTGTATGTACACCTATAGGCACCACCTCACCTTCACTTGGGGTCGGCGCATTGTTTTTTTCTTACGTACATCGTCGTCATTCTCACACTGTCTATTCATCTTTTCTTTGGTCTTCCTCTTCTACTATATCCATCCACATTTATGTTCAAAACCTGTTTTGTAACTAGGCTCTCTACTTCTACGCATTATAATATGTCCATATATCGTAGATAAGCGGTCACTGCACAACTTTTCAGTACTTTTCACACTCACTTTCAAACTAAGTCTTTCCCACTTTCTAACTATGGTCTAATGACCCGATAAAGGTAGCTGGGACAATGGTCCACTGCAGGACTAAGTACGGAAACCGAACACACAGGACTTCATCATCATTGAGAACACAGGAGTGGGTTTTCAATGATGATGAAGGTCGCTGGGAGTCGTTGGAGGCAGGCGGCATATAACCAGTCCTTGTGGAAGTCTATGGGTGAGGCCTTTGTTCCACATGTACAGTGGACTTCTTTTGGCTGATAATTATAATTATATTAGGATAGTAATTATTCAATTTGTGTGATTCAAACCGGGGTGGGTCATAGGTAAATTTTTGGGTGTCGGACAAACTTGTTACCTAGTGGTAATAAGTTAACGGACCATAGTAACGAACTTGTTTCCTAGTGATAAAAAGTTAACGGACCATATTAACAAACTTGTTACCTAGTGGTAACAAGTTAATAAACCATAGTAACAGACTTGTTACTATCGCACTTTACTGCTAACAAAACAGTCTATGTCTGTTATTAATGTAAAAAATGGCGTCGAGTTGTTTCTGTACCCAGGTGTTAACTAGGGACAGAAGAATCGGGACCATAAAGTTAGACGGACATCCAAGCGTTTAGGTGTCCAATAAATGCCTAAACACACCGCATTTTTAAAACAATCGATCGATTAAACTGCTTGTGGAATAAAAACGCGCGTGATCGGGAAACGCGCGTCGGAAATAATTTCTGATAAATTGACATAAAAATAATGAAGTAGAGCAAGTTTCAATGCCCGATAGTACGCCAGCAAGGTTAGAGAGAGAGCAAAATTAGAGCGAGAGGTACAAATTTGAATTTGACATAGAATCCACGTTCAACCGCTACGACCGACTGCCGCCGCCGCCGAAGAAATTGGCTTGAGATTTTCGTTTATAAACCGTGCCTGTTGAAAACACTATAAAAAATATTTGTGGAGCAGGTACACATTTTTTTAAAATTGGTTGTGTCATTTAATACACGTACTTTAAAATGATCAAATGATTGCATCAATGTTTTGAGTATTTATTATAAAAAAAACCGTTTGTTTTGGGACCAAAAACAGGAAAATTTGACGATGTTATGACACTCGGATTAAGAAAACTAAAGCTATAATTAAAAATCTACTCAGTGCATTTTGAAGAAGACTATCTTAAGATAATTTTGCGCTGAGTAGATTTTTGAATTTAGTCTTGAATACCCCGATTAACGTGCACAAACATGACTCTAAATGGCGTTGGGCGCGAGAGCGCCATCTTTGACGCCTGATTTATATAACATAAACTAACCAGAGGAACGTGAAAAAAATACGTAGATAAAGCTAATATAACATATATTCTATCGCGATAAAAATATATGACACTATATCCTTCCTTTCCTTAAAAAAACGTTGCGAAAATGAGCTAATAATTTGACAACTGCCAAATTTTGCTAGACTGGGGCCTTAACAGATGTGCTTAATCTCTATTAAATTAAAAAATTGGAAATGTATTGAAAAGTTCCGATGATGAAAATGTTGTTAATTATTATTCTCGATTCTTGTCAAATAAAAATAATTCCACATCTGTGCGGTGCGGGCTCCGCTGTAGTCACGGTAGCAAAATATAGTAAGTATTGATTTATTGGCAACAGTGAACCCTTAGATCAGCCTGCTACTCAGTTAGTTTATCAAAATAAATTATTAATAGCTTTATTTAAAACTCCATTTAAAAAAGGCTACATTTTATTTTTACGGGCCTTTGCAGCCAGTTAAAAGTTGGTTAAACTACTTCTACTTAAGTACATTGAAAACTGATAATTCAAAGCCTAATCATATATTCGGTATGTATCCTTTGTATTAGGTACCTATTTACTTAATTAATAATATAGAGTACTTATCTACTTAGTTTTACTTCACAAAATGTGCTTCAAATCTTCGTTAAAATAACACATTATAGAAATCGCAGATTATGTATCTGGGTAGGTAGATAGATATGTAGGTAGGTACCCAAATTATTTGTAAAAAAAATAGTTACTAGACAGGTACGTATTTCTTTTATATAGATAAAAGAAACAAACACTTAAGTTCATCACAATAAATGTTTGTGTCCTGTGGGAATCGAACCCACGGCCTCGTGATCAGCAGTCCGGTACTCGAACCACTAGACCACAGACAAGATGTACTGAATGAAATTACAAATTGAAAAATAAAGATTGAATATTATACAAAACCGTGAGTTACTAAAATGAAAAATCCCTAATGTAGGTACACATCCACCCACGCGGCCGTGTCTCATTTGTTTACAGAATTGTGCACGGCTGTGGATTGTGGAATGATATGTTTCAACGTGAAATAACGCTCCCGTCCGAACTTTAGCCCACTTGGTGTTTTATTGTGTGTACGCGATTCGGAGTTTTATCTCATACAGCTGGTTGCCGGATAATCCGAGTATAAATAGCGTATAGACAACAAAGCATCAACAATTCAACTCGTATCGGGTACCGCCGCTGGCTGTCGAATGTTTAGCGGTCCGCCTCGCCTCGCTTATTTTATGACCGTTCTAAATTATTAAAATTGTTCTATTTCTAGACTCGTTTCATCTATATTATATTACAGACATAAACTGTTATCAGATGCATCTTCAAGTAGGTACCTAGTGTGAATCTAAAATGGTGGCATAGCCGTCGCTATATCGTCGGTGGAATCAGGTGGTTACAAGTAGGTGGATAGGTATCATTATAAAAAGCTCAAGGTGAAAAGTAAAATTCTGAGAAGGTGCCTAGTATTTTCATATAGGTAGGTCATGCACAGTGCTATAAATACCTAAATTGAAAATAGTTAGATAGAGACCAATTTCTATTGAGTAAGACTTGAGCAAACTGTTACACTACCTACTTTTAACTAGAATTTAAGACTGTAATTCTTTTCTTGTGACCGGTAAAATGGTACTAGATACTTTTATTTATTTATGGTTATTAAACACATACGACATACATATGTTTAGTTGTTCGAGTGTCAGACTGCTGATCACGAAGTCGTAGGTTTGATTCCCACAATCCCACGGGATAGAAATATTTATGTCTTGGTCTGGGTGTTTCTTTAAATGTAGGTAGGTATGTAGGTATTTAAAAAAATTATATAATCTATCTATTATATCCATTGTCTAGTAGCTTCTATTAATCGATCGTGACTACAAGCTCTGCTTAGTGCTTAATTATTTTTATGCTAATTAAATTAGTTAGTAATACCTTTTATTGTTGTAGGTAGGTACGTATGGTAGCTTGCTGTCGCTAATTCGCTATAAAGCCCCGGGTGCCTTATGCGCTTTGTTGAATTCATCAAGTCATGTAAAGAGAATCATACATTATTATTTCTGTGGCTACCAACTAAAGGCAACGTTAAGGATTGTTTTTAATGGTTAAATACCGTTTTTGAGCATGAAGCATGGAACATAATCCTACTTCGTATTCATATAGTTGATACTTTCATGGCCTAGAGTTCGGTACGAGACAATCAGGGTTGGACTCCGACCCACAAAAAATTATGCTACTTACATGGACAATAAAATAATACTATTTGTCCAAAATTATACTACGTTTGACTTTTCACGTTTTTTTATCGTAGGTATTTTTAATGTTTAATTTTTTGACGTTTTCCTTTTTCCCCACAAGGGTAAAAATGTATTCGTAAATTTTTTTTGTTCATTTAAAGCGTAAGGCGTTTTAATTACATAAATGGAAGTACCAATAATTTTTATTTTATTTCATTAATTCCCAGAAATACTAGAGATTTGCATTTTTTAGTGTATTTGTAAAAAAGTTAACTGGATTTCTAATCAGTTAAAATAAATTATAGTAACTAAAAATACTCCTATTAATAAGCACCTCTTTATATAGAAAATCTTTTAAAAAACGAGCGCTTAGAGTATTTTGATGGTACTCCAAAAGTGACCAAATAAATGTGTAATACAAATTATGATCATCATCAATCTTGTATTTGGTAATCCTGATTAGGTGTTGCCGTACATACAGAAATTCCCGACATTTTAGGGTAAATATTAATAAGTAAAAGGGCTCACTTAATACAAATCGGTCGACATCAAAATTATGGTATTTTCGCGTAGTATAGTGGCATTACGATACTACATACTACACACTATCAAATAATGGTACAAATAGTATTATAATACTACGGAATCCAACACTGGAGACAATCGTGCCTAATGTCAATGCCAAACTGACACCTGACGTTGACAGCAAGTTTTGACATTAATGACATTGGCTTGGCTTGCCATATGTCATGATCTTGTTTGGTTGGGTTATTTTGTTTGTTCGATTTCTGTTTTTAGTATTTTACAAAGTAAAAAGATCCAATGTAGTGAATTATAAAGAAAACGAGTATAATAAACTGACTTTAATGTGCTAAAATGGAAAGTTACGTGGTTATATCATTCATCGGTGAAGGATCATTTGGTCGTGTTTTCAAAGCTAAACATAAAGAAACCGATGCTGTTGTAGCTCTAAAAGTTATAAGAAAGGTATGTCATAGTTTCTTTAGTGTATATTTCCCCTTTGCGAAAGCAGTTGTGTAGCATAGTGTTAATTATTGATCCAAAATTGAGCTACTGTTGGTGCAAAGTAGTTACCTGTAACCTGGTAGGTTTATGGATGTTTAGTTTTTAGCATGTTCTTTCTTACTAACAAATCATAGGAATCCAACGTGAATATTTAATTCGCAATAAATTTGTGTTCAATACTATGTCAATATAAAGTTTATTAGATTAGATGTGGACAAATATTTTGTTTAGTACTAATGTTTATACACTCCCAATTCCAGAAAGGGCGTTCAGTAAAAGACTTGAAAAATTTAAGACAAGAATGTGACATACAGAGACAGCTAAAACATCCAAATATAATCCGGATGATTGACAGTTTTGACACAGAATCAGAATTAGTTGTGGTCACAGAGTACGCAGAGAAGGAGTTACATAGTATCCTTGCAAAGGAAGGATGTTTGAATGAAGATCAAGTGAAGAAAATTACTTGGGATTTAGTCTCAGCATTGTATTACTTGCACTCACACAGAGTGCTACATAGGTTTGTAAAAAACTGTTAAAGGGACTTGAAGTTAAACATTATTTAAAAAAAGTTCCATTGAGTCTTCTTACTGGCCAATCTTTAGACCACAATATGAATTAATTGTTTATTATTTACTCCATTATCATTATAATTTCTATTGCATGAGCTACACAATATAAATAAAACCCTACAAGTATTTATCCCTGTTTTGGTAATTTATAAACCAAACTTCCCACATATACCTGGACCAAAAACAATTAATTACATTTACATTTTCGAGGATCAAACCCACAAACTGTGGAAAAGAAGCCAGCCATTACACCTAATATGCTGTTAAAAATAAGGATCTAATTAATTAAGTTCATGTTGTTAAGTTAATTTTGATTCCACAATTAATACAAATAATTTTGATTGTATTTTCAGAGATTTAAAACCACAAAATGTGTTACTGGACAGTTCTGGTTGTGCTAAGTTATGTGATTTTGGTCTTGCAAGAATTATGACTAATGCAACACATATTCTGACTTCTATCAAAGGTACTCCACTTTATATGGCACCTGAATTGATTGAGGAAAAACCTTATGATCATCAGGTTAGTATTTGCATCTTGGATAAGATCGAACTACCAAGCTGACTTTGACCACCTAAAAATCGAATTTAACACAAAATACATTTTGCAAGTCATCATCATTCTGCCCTCTTCCCAATTCATTTGAAGTCGGCGCAGCCTATCCTTTTCTTCCATTAATCCCTACTAGCCGTTACCACCTCATTCAATCCCTTTTCCATCATATTGACCTTAACACAATCCATCCAAGTGTTGCAAAGTGTTTATTCTGTAATGTAGCAGATGTAATTTAAATATCATACTATAATACTCATCATATTTTCGTGATGTAAGTAGATTTTAAGGTTAGACTACACAGTCTGTGTCTGTGTACTAGTTAAGATGGTCACCGGTTGCTGGTCACCCCACTAAACCGTTGCACTGTCTTGAGGTTTGATTTCCACCTGTGACAAATATTTTCTTCGAGTCTGGGAGTATTTGTGTCCACTAATTGTTTGTTTTCAAAGTCTAACCCATCACAGTGTTTATTCTCTAGTGCAGGCACTATCTTTTTTAATACAAAAAAATATACCCAGTTTGTAACCTTTGTGGAGTACCTACTGACGAATATGTTTATTGTTATTTCAGGCTGATCTATGGTCTCTTGGTTGCATAGTATATGAGTTAATAGCAGGCCAGCCACCATTCTGTACCATGTCAATATGGCAACTAGTGAGGATGATAAGGCACAAACCAGTTCAGTGGCCCAGTTTTATCAGTACTGAAGCAAGATCCTTTTTGCAGGTATGAATTTTGATGTTAGCAAACTTAGCTCAGCTTTAAAAGCCTCTCCTTTGAAATCTTGCTTCAACCTATCTATACATAATATACAAATTGTTATCATTTATTATGTGAATATTTTGTGCTATTATGTGCTAAAATTTGGCACGAGATAAGAGTACATGGAAAGACCTGGGGTAGGCCTTTGCCCAGCAGTGGGACAGTATCAGCTAACAAAAAAAACATGTTGCCATCTTAGCATCTAGCAGTAATTATAAACATACTCTAATGCATGACTCCTAATCCATGGTCACATTTATTTGGCAATAGGGTCTACTTCACAAAGATCCCATGAAAAGAATGACTTGGCCAGAAATTTTGGAGCATCCATTTGTTGCTAGTCATGTCACTATACTCCCAGAGGATGTACAGAGTGAATCACCATTCACAAAGCCCTTGACCCACAGTCAGCAGGAGGCCAAGCAGCTTCAGAGGGAAAAAGTTAGCAGTAACACAAGGTAACCTTAGGCAGTATTTTGGTATTCTGAAGATAATTTATATTTTGTTTAGTTTTTGGTAAAACAAAAACCTAATGAGTTTATTCATGTCTATTAAGGCCTCCATAACCTCTTATGTACTTGAGTTTATCAATTATTGTCTCCAGAACAATTCCTGAACCGAAACCGGAACCAAAAGAACATGATTTGCGAAATGTCCGAGTGATGCAAGCAATGGAATGTGTTCCTATGTCGGATGACGACAGCGTCCGGGCGACCAGCGCGTTTAGCGTCCGAGACAGTTTGAAAACCGACGACGAAGACCAGTCCCACCCCATCACCGCCGCCAACGCGAAACTTCTTAGACACGAGTACAATGTCTTGAACAACTCAAACCTGGTCGTGTGTAACTTAGAAAATAATATGGCGCAGCTAATGGCAGCTAATAAAAAACAATCAGACCTGAATAAAATGGATAAGATTGATGAGGAAAAACCCAATACGGATAAACAAGGTGAAGAAAAGAAACCTCTTTGTACCAGCGATAGTAAACAAGAAATTCTAGACATAAAACAAAAAGGGAAATCTGTAGACACTGCATCACAAAGCTTGGAACATCCAAAAAGTTCCACAAAATGTAGCAGTGAAGTCAGTTCTGGTCTCAGCAAAAGCGTTCCGCCCTCATATAAGCAGAAAATATTGCAGTTTTCACGAGACAAGCTCAGGTTTGGTAGTGGAGGAAACAGGTTGACTAGAAGTATCAAGAGATCGTTTCATTTTAGTAGAAGTTGGGACAAAAATAAAAGTGACTCGCAAAGACGAACAAGTGAACCAGCCATTGAAGTATCGAGCCTTATTGATGACAAAGAAAAGGGTTCTAAAGAAGAAAAAGATGAAGATGTCGAAAAATCAGAAGTGATCGAGGAAACTTCCGATGACAAAGAAGTTGCTGACAATGATAGGATTTTAAGATCCGAAGACCAGAGTGATGGTAATTTATTTATCTCCATTTTGATTAGACAATGTCTATTACTACACCCACCCATTCTAAGATGTATTGTGGTTTGGTTTCAGTAAAAGAGCCATCTTCTATAGAACTGGAAGAATGGGAAGCATTCCTCAACTCTAACATTACTGAAGTTATGGATGGTGACGTGGAATCTCTTACTCAATTAAACATGGTATGTCATGATTATATGCGAAGCTTTGATTTATGTAAAGCTATTTTTAAAATATCAGCTATCTTTTAAGATATATCTTTTGAGAGAGAGAGAGAGAGAACGAATTATGTCGTAGTTCAGACACGTGGTTAGTTATAGCATTGTCTAGGCTTTCTGTAAATTGAGAGGTGAACTTATACTAGACTAGCTTGAAATGTAGCCATGCCACAGAATAACTAATAGAGCTTAGTCCAGAAAGACCATTCTCCATTCCTCTCTAACGTCAGATACCGCAGAGCCCCCACACTTCGCAGTGGCGTGTACAAAGGACAATGGGAAGAAACGTCCCCACCCTCCAACAGATTTCAAACAAGTATCATGTGAAAGGTCTTCGTGGATAGATATTTTTTTACTATGACGTCAATCCCCAAATATGTGGGGTTTGGCCGGTATTGGGATTTTTAAATATTCTAAGTATGGATTAAAACAATCGTCACCACGATCCAACAGAATTCAAACCAATCTCATGTGAAAGGTCTTAGTGGATAGAGATTTTTTTGCTATGACGACAATCCCCTAATATGTGGGGTTTGGCCGGAATTGGGATTCTTAAATATTTTAAGTGTGAATTAGAACAGTCGTCACCACTAACCAACAGAATTCAAACTAATCTCATGTGAAAAGTGTGGATTAGAAGAACAGTCGTCACCAGTAACCAACAGAATTCAAACCAATCTCTTGTGAAAGGTCTCAGTAGATAGATATTTTTTTGCTATGACGACAATCCCCTAATATGTGGAGTTTGGCCGGAATTGGGATTATTAAATATTTTAAGTGTGGATTAGAACAGTCTTCACCACTAACCAACATAATTCAAACTAATCTCATGTGAAAGGTCTTAGTGGATAGAGATTTTTTTGCTATGACAACAATCCCCTAATATGTGGAGTTTGGCCGGAATTGGGATTATTAAATATATTAAGTGTGGATTAGAACAGTCGTCACCACTAACCAACAGAATTAAAACCAATCTCATGTAAAAGGTCTCAGTAAATAGAGATTTTTTTGCTATGACGACAGTCTCCTTATATGTGGAGTTTGGCCGGTATTGGGATTTTTTAATATTTCAAGTGTGGATTAGAGAACATTCGTTACCACTAACCAACAGAATTCAAACCAATCTCATATAAAAGATCTCAGTAGATAGAGATTTTTTTGCTATGACGACTATCCCCAAATAAGTAGGGTTTGGCCGGTATTTGGATTTTAAAATATTTTAAGTGTGGATTAGAGAACATTCGTTACCACTAACCAACAGAATTCAAACCAATCTCATGTGAAAGGTCTCAGTAGATAGAGATTTTTTTGCTATGACGACCATCTCCTAATATGTGGAATTTTGCCGGTATTAGGATTTTTAAATATTTCAAGTGTGGATTAGAACATTTGTCACGACTAACCAACAGAATTCTAAACAATCTCATCTGAAAAGTCTTATTGGATAGAGATTTTTTTGCTATGGCGATAATTCTCAAATATGTGGGGTATTACCGGTACTGGGATTTGTGTTCTCCAAAGAATGAAGTTAGGTTAAGGTTAGGTTCGATTAGTTAGGTTAAGGTTAGGTTCGATTAGTTAGGTTAAAGTTAGGTTATGTTTCGCGGAGGGATAAAACGTCGTTCCTGTAACCCTAGCAAAGCGTCGCCTTTCACGGGAGGATTTTTACACGCTCAGAAAAAGTTAGGTTAGTTTAGGCAAAGGCATAACTTCTTATGTACTAACATTTCGGCGATATGCTTAAAGCAACATATAACAGTGGGTGAGCCTTTATTCTGCCTTTAGCCGGTCAGAAAACCAAGCTCCAAGTTGCTCTTTTCAATTTTAGAGATTAACTCCAATAAAAAAAAAACTCGACCTGGGAGTTGAACCCAGGACCTCTTCACGCTCAGCCGCATTTTCAACCAATAGAAGTAGGCTAATTAAGTAGACCATAAATGTGTTAGCAACAGAAATAAGAAAAATTATAGTAACAAAAAAATTTTTTTTTGTGATCGATGACCAATTTTTTGTACAATTTCTATTATTATTTATCTGCAGAATATGATAGTAATATGCATTTGTTTTTTTATAAGAGAATAATTGTTATTCGTACAAAATTAGCCCCATTTTTGTAGATACGTTATTGCGTTTTTTTTTAAAACCCCATCGATTTCGTTTTAAAAACCCTTAATTTCTCTTTGTGTGGCTCCTAATGATCATATTAAAAGTCATCCCATGTCTGTTGGTGGGTGGGGACGGTGTCCATACAAAATCCCCCATGGTCCTTTCTTCTCGCTTGTAGTACTTAATAGTAGTAGGCATTGGAATCGGAGTGTTTGTATGAGTTTCCTAGGAGTGGCGGTGTGTATCATAGAAACCCACTTTTGCGAGTGGGATTGGTTTCCGCACTTAGTCCCAGTGGTGGAGCATTGTACGTGTTGTGGCGGTGTGTATAGTATAGCTGAGTACTCGTGCGCAGGTGAGCATGGTGGTGGGCGTGGTGGGCAGCGCGGCGCGGGCGCGGGCGGGCGGCGGCGCGCGCGTGTGCGGCGCCGTGGCCGCGCTGCTGGCGCTGCCGGCGCTCGCGCGGGCGCTGCCGCGACACACGCTGCTCAACATACAAGATGTGAGGACATCAACATTGTTTTTCTTTTGCTCTCTGAAACATACAGATGATACTTAGGGCCTGTTTCACCACCTGCTAATAAGTTCCCGTTAAATTACTTGGCAGATAATTTCATACAAATTTTATTCCATTTTTTAATTTATCCGACGGTTAGCAGCTATCCAGAGGTGGTGAAACAGCCCCTAAGTTTTTTTTCGGAAGTTTGAGCTTTAGACTAAAATTAGCAATTTGATTCCAAAGAAAGTGTTTTCTGCGGCCTTATTAGCCCACTAGATATGCGTCTCGATGGACACAGAATTGCTAAACATACTGTTAACAAACAATAGCAAATACTTATGTTTGAAAAGGATTACTAAGTGATTAACTGACACATGAAAATTTTTGTCTTCAGGTTTATCTAGAAGCAAAAGTGGTTTACAACTTTGTTGCGGCCATTAATACACTGATGAAAAACAGTAGAGAAAATGACGACGGAGCTCAAGACAGGTAGCTAATAATAATAACAGCAAATATTATTTATCGATTCTAATATTACAGCTGCGAAAGTATTTTTTCTGTCTGTTACCTTTCACGACTAAACCGCTAAATGGATCTCCTCCCATAGTGCGGGCCTACTTACATTTTTGTCAATAATCGATATCGATAAAATCAACTACTTCTACAAAATTGTATAATATTTTTCCGGTACCGTCGGAAAACTAGATATTACTATTAATATTATCTATGAATAAACATTTTATCGATAATAAATTCGATATCGATCAGAAAAAGATGTCACGATGTGATATTTTTTTAGTTAGATGTCTTAGATGATTTACCATACCCCTTATTAGAACAGGAAGGCAGGATGACGTATTTTTGGACGGATGTTTTTTTACAAATCTCGATAAATATCACGTGCACACGGATCAAACATTTTGTCGAAACTAAAACGGTCGCTCGTCTCGCGGACTTATATAAGAGCTAAATTGCATACAGTTGCGAGCATCGGTTGCCCTGTATGAGCAATCAAGTGGTTATATAGTCTTTGGTGGCAACCAAGCATACGGCTCGCCTGATGGTAAGCGGTTACTGTAACTTATGGACGCTTGCAACACCAGGGGTATCACTCGCGCGTTACCGACCCTAAAAACATCTTAGCGGTTTATGGAGGATTCACGGCGCCGATAGTTTGAGGGAATATTCGTCTTGCTGCCAGCGCAGCGGATACTTACAAGGAGCTCTGGCAAGAACACAACACACAATAAAGTGTGATATTTGACTGCAGTTTTCTGTAAGGTGGCCAGATTTGGGCCATAAATGGCTGTGGCCCTATGTCTGTCTTGTAGGAGGCAGAAAATAGAGGCTACTTCTTATGCTTCATTACCGGCGCACCTGGCGGCACGTCTCACATCACGTGTCTCCTTGTAATGGTTGTTTAGCCAGTAGTTATCAAGTGATATCCCTGCGCAGGCTGCAGGGCGTGGCGCGCATGCTGGAGGTGTGCGCGTGGCTGTGCGTGCGCTCGAGCCGCGGCGCGCGCCAGCTGGCCGCCGCGCTCGCCGCGTTCAACGCGCACGCCGTCTTCACCGGACTCATGATGCACTGTGAGAACTTGATATTATTATCACTAGACGAGAAATATGTTTATAATGTCATCGTAAGATGATTATATATTATTAAGATATATATTATAATATGATTAGATATTTACACTAGCTTCCCGCCAGCGGCTTCGCCCGCGTGGTCTTATAATTTTTTCCCCGTTTTTGCTACATTTTTCATTACTACTCCGCTCCTATTAGTCGTAGCGTGATGATATATAGCCTATGTTACTCGGGGATAATGTAGCTTTCCAAAGGTGAAAGAATTTTTGAAATCGGTCCTGTAGTTTCGGAGCCTATTCATTACAAACAAACAAATCTTTCCTCTTTATAATATTAGTATAGATATTAGTATAGATATATAAAAGAAAAGGAAGTTTAGTTAAACCCCTTGATTGGGCTGAAAGGCACACAGGTAATTATTATGACGTCAGCGTCTTGGTTCAGGTTGTGTGGTGTAGTGTTGTTGGGTTTTTCTATGGAATTCCCATAGCAGCTCGCCAATATATTAAAACCAAATGAAAACTAAAAAACTAATGTTATATTGAATTTAAAAAAACCTTCAACGACTTTATTTTATAATCAGTAACTGAATCTGTTGATAAAGTCAGTAGCAGACTAATTTTAATAAAAAAATATGATATCATGTCTGCCTCGTTGTGAAAAGTTTAAACAAATTATAGTTTACATTTGCCTTGACGAATGATACCCATTTCTCATGTCTTGTTTGTAAATGACATTTGAAAATCGCACCACAACAACTTGAGATAACGCAAAGATTATTCAAACCGAATTATGTCAGCACAATGTCGGGATCTCCAATTAATTTTGACTTCCTGCCGGACTGAAATGTGTAAAATTAACATGTCTGATGTCTGTATATTTTTATTTACAGATTCCAAGTCTCCACGTATAGTGTTAAACATTGTGGGGCTGCTTATAACTGTGCTGCAAGACTTACCGGAGCATGCCGACGTCGTGGAAAAGATACTCTTCGAGGAAGAAAATTTCAATTTTATATATTTAGTGGAACAACCGAGTGATGCGCTCAGAATGCGAGTTTGTATACTAATAAGTTTGCTTTGTACATTCTCATGTACTGCATTTTCTGTAGCTATGGAGACGAAGTGGAGTAAGAAACAGACTGATTGTATAGAGGCATTGCACAATCATTGTAACGTGGCACTTAACAGGGCGGCCAGGCTGGCTACAAAGGAGCTCAGCAATATGCCCTTTTATGTCAGCTAGTGTCATGTATTTATACTTCAACAATTTACTTTTTTTGGAGTCTGAAAAATAAGGCTCTGTTCATATAATCGTGTCGGCTGTTTCGCCAGAGCAGTGGTGGGTCTTGATTATACACAACGAGATAAATATTATAATTATATTTGTTCATTTAGTATCAATGCGACCTGTTACTATAATAGATAATTACTGTTACTATAATATAATAGATTAATCTCTCATGAGACTAAAAGCTGAACCCAAGTAGGATGAACCCAATATCTTCTTTTAACGAGAATCTACTATGACACACTGACTGACAGCTGAACAATAATTATATGAACCTAGCTTTATATGACATATTTTAATTTAGTACTGTTGTAGGAGGCAACACTTGTAAAACATTATTGTTCCATTTCCTTTAAAAGGATATTAGGTGTAGATTTGCTAGTTGTAATTACGATTTAAATAAAAATTCCTAATCGTCTTTCTTCATAAGCATTATCATATTTTTATTTATAAAAAGTCATGCGCCTACAAATATAAAAAAAAAATAAGACGACTAAGAAAAAAATATTAAAAACACGAGAGGTGACAAGGGATTATAATAAAAAAAACAGGCGGCTGTCAGTACAAATAGAATAAAATTAAATAGGCGCGCTTTATGAAAGGTGCATTTTGATTGCTATTTGATTAAAAGTTACGCGATTTATTGTAAACGTTTGTTGTATACCATAGGTATAGTCTACAATTAATTAAGATAGATTTGTTGTAAAATTGAACGGGCACATTGCATTATCACAATTATTGCACATTATATACGAAGTAAGGTACTTGAACAACAAACGAGAGCTAAAGGATTACCTTTTTATTAAGGCTATAGGGGTATTCCCTATTTTTTTTTTCACTTTTCTTTGTATTTTTCTCCTGCAATATAATCAATATAGATATAGATAATCAATATAGAAATATCAAATCATAAAATGTCATACAGACCCAATATTTTTTACCGCGGTAACCCAGCAATTCATTTTATTTACTTTCTTTAAATAAGTTTTATATACCTAGTTATATACAGACCGCCAATGCTTTATATGAAACTATAATCAATTTTATCGTCAATTACTCGTAGTTGATTATGTGTAATGAGGTGTAACACCTGATTAATTCAGCCTTGAACCAAACATTATCGTCTGAATTCATGAAAAAATGTGGGATCGACCATTCCAAGGCAAGATAATGGTAATATTTATAGTTATTAACAACATATAAAACCTCTTTGCGAGTTTGCCGTTTTAGCGACCATCCAGAACCGCTGATTATCGGAATATACATTTACTTAGGATTTACTCATCTAGGAAACCATACAAAAATCCGAATTGAGAAAGTCCTCCGAAAACCGCAAGTTGCTTTTCTATATAGGTATATTCTCCCTTTTCTTTCCTATTATTACGAGTTCAACCAAGGGCTGTCGCAAACATAGACGTCGCTATCATAAACAGTCCCACTGCTGGGCACGGGTCTCCTCTCAGAATGAGACGTAGCCTAAAGTCCACCACGCTGGCCTAGTACGGGTTGGCAGACTTCACACAAAATCACACAGAAAATGTCTGGGACGGAAGTTTCCTCACGATGCGCGATGTTTTCCTTCGCCGAGTGACATGATTACGAAGAAAATTGAATCGAGCTCGGGACCAACGGCTAAGCAGTCCAGTGGCCCTAGGATATCGGACCCCCCATCCTTACACAGTATGCTAAGTGCAAAGTTTACTTGTGTGACTAAGGTTTGAAATTTAAACAAACATCTCATAAACCACACTTACAACATTTTAGAGGCTCAACTCAAAATCGTTTATTGTACATATAATGGAGTCCGTTTGATCTAAAATTGATCCTGTATTCTGTGATTAAAAAAAGACTGTAATGATCTTGTAATTAAGTGTGTCGTTACTTAACCGGTTATATCAGATTATAAGTAGTGGTTATTACATATTAAAATCTTTTAAATTTTTTATTAGTGCATAAATTAAGTTTTATTATCTTGCAATAGTCTCAGTTAAGACTAGTCCACATTGCGTAGGCGGTTCTCGATGCGATTACAATTTTTATGTTATTTTAAAGTCTGCGCACCACACCCTTGGGCATAATGTACCTAATATTATGCCCAAGGGTGTATTATGGCCGGATTGAGTTTTCATGATTTTTCACACTCTAGGCGTTAGCGTCGACGAAATATATCGATAACCAGTGTTCCAATATTTTATTTTCTCGTGCTAAAAGCATTAATTGAGTATCTTTTTGTATATTTTGAAGCATTTTCCATGCTAAGATTACAAGTTATGTTCATGAAGAAAAAAACAATTTTTCCCTTCATTAAAATAACTAGCATCAATTGAGATTTAAAATTATGTTATGTTTACCACATAACATTGTCAGTAGAAGCTATCGGCTATGGCATGCGTAAACTTAGGGTAGATTTTCAGTGTTTGGCAGTTTTTAGTTCTGTCAAAAGTAACAAGTAATACAAGTCCCGATATTTGATAATGCACCTGGCCGCCTGGCGGTCATCTTGGCGACGTAAAAATGACGTAACCGCATTCAGTGCGCGTTAGCACCACTAGCCGGCAAAACGGCGGATGACGTCACGGAGGTAGAACAGGCCCTTAATGTGGTATTTTTGAAATCATCGTCATAAATAATGTGTATTCAGTAACGTGCGTCACGTTAATGTGCTATTATAATAGCAGACCAGATGACAATAGAACTCGTCCTAGAAATATTATTCTGTTGAAGTAGTGTCTATTATGCTAATTTCAGTGGCGATGATCTCTCACTATAGCCGCGTGGCCTTCATTTATGTAAATGGTTTGTGTCTATGAGCAAAACAATGTAACTGTAAGAAAATCAAGATAAAAATCGAAATATATAAAGTTTTAATAATTTAGCTTCTACTACTATCAATAAGCGCCTTTTATATATTTTATTTATTAACGCATTGATAAGTATAATTATCTTAATGTGTGATGTCTTTATCGTAATTGCATTTGTGGTTTACGTAATTCGTCCAAAATAAATTGTTTACTTGCTCACATTGAACGCAAGACAGGCTGTTTGACATAGTGCCATATTATATTATAAACTTTTGGTATATGTATAAAAACCCTTAATGCTTTTTAAAATAAATTCTTTCTATCGTACTTTGATGTTTTATTTGTATTAATTTACGTTGTGATCTCGTAGTTGGCGCAAAACATTAATTACAATAAAAATAAAGATGTTTACATCCTATTGGTAATTAGATATCCTCTACCTACCTCAAGTGTTAATGAACTCGGCCATCGAATGCAATTATTTATAAACAGCTTAAGGCAAATAAATTTATCGGCTATTAACTTGGTGCATTCGCATCAAGATCAAAGACCTGGATGTTTTGTGGTCGTGCTGTCGTTTTGTTTGGAGCGCGGTGCTCTTCATGGCAGGTTACATAAGGGAGGTGATCGGCCGGCCTCGTGTCGCTCGCGTGCATTCACAGAACATGCACGTTCAAATTTAACTACTAAGCATTTAATATATTATATCGACGCGACGTAAACGTCGAGATGTATTCTGTGACAGCAGTATTAAAGATCAAAGTACGATCAATTTATAATAATATACATCAGCACTTAACGCAACCTTCACATGATGAGTTGATGTTTCCGTATTGTACTTGAACATACACCAGATAAATTGCTTGCCTAATCGAGAATAACGTCAGTTCTATGTGCTTAGCATGCCTAGTGTCTGCTTATTCGCCTACTTGGCTTCATAGGTTTCTAAACATCGTTACGACTAAGAGTTCATTGAACTTGCTAAATGCATTTTGTATGATAGGCACCCGACATATTGGCGACTAACTTATAAGGCAATCTAGACGCATATTCTGCACCTATCTGCATACTTACATGCAATTATACACAGTCACGATCAAGTACCTAGTGTCTCCGATGTTCTGTACTTTTTTAAACCTAGGTACCCTATAAACTTATTGGTAAAAAAGATGAGTAAAGTAATAGTAAGATTACTCACTACGCATAAATACCACGTTAATTCCCTAACAGAGCTTTTTAACACTACGTTAATTCGATGGTCTCGCAAGTTTAAATTTCATTTTGAACAGTTTGAACCATTCACAGCAGGCAAATGTTCACCACCATTATTGATTCCGTAAGAAATTGAAAACTACTAGTAGGTACTTACTACAACTAAAACATCCATAAGATTTTGAAATTAGGATCTAGAGACCTTTTTATATGCTAATTGCCTCTACAAAACACAGGCACCTGTATCCTAAACACGCTGTAATAGGTAACTAAAATCCATGATGCTTCAATGACGAGAAGTTACGAACGTTTTTGAAGTGACTGAGGGATATCACATTGTATCGGAGCAGAACATCAACCCGATGATCGGGCGGCATTGTACTGTTGGATACTGAAATGATGGACCGGACCGGATAATGAAAAGGCCCTCAATCGCTAAGCTGGAAAAATGAATAGCATTTCCGTGGTTCTGGTGTTTTTTACTGATGATGCAGCTCATCCTTTACCTGGTTTCAAGATTTCTTATTGAGCAGCACATGAGTCCTACCATAGACCGGTAGGTCTCATACAAATATACGAAGTTATTATTATGTACTTAATTACTTAAGTATCAAAATACATAAATATACCTAACTTGGTATTTTTTTATATAGGATCTACGTAACTGCAGCTTTCGATCATAATAACATTGTAACAAACAATGAGCAAATAAAGCACTGACCAAGTAGGTACAGGTTTGATTGATGGGTCATGGCGCCATTATAGTCTTTAGTTATAGTCTAGTATAGGACTCGCAGGACAGGCGCAGCATTCTTTATCTGTCCAGAGACAAGATCAATTGTTCCTGGATTGTCAAAACAAGATAACAAGACATTAAACAGAGGTAGAGTTCTCGCCAAACTTATTGTTCAGAAGTTGCCACGAGCTAACTGTTAGCCCGTGCCAAAAAATAAAATAAACCGATTTTACGGCCGGGGTAACTTGTGTCAACTTCAACCCGGACAATAAGTTTGACGAGAACTGTAGGTGGGTCTACTAAATATTCTTCTTCTTCGTGTCGATGGTACGATTTTTTTTTTAATTATATTTGTTCTGCCCAAAACTTCGCCACTTCCACAGCATCGTAGGTGGAAGCGCAGAGGTCGCTTTGATTGCAGGTCGCGGGGCACAAAGGACAGGATAGAAGGTGTACTATTGTTTGCGGCACAGTTCCACAACCACACCCTGCAGCCGTTTCATCAAGATATCCCCACTAAAGATTAACCTGACTAATTGAAACAATAAGTTCCGCCAGCCATACCTATAGTGAGTTGATGAACTCTAGTCCAATTCCACTGCACTATTGACGTCAGAAAATAATAATCACCCGTATAGCCTGTAAGTAACAGGCATCCTAGATAAAAAAACTTCCCTGTAGAAGTTACTACCGCATTTGTTATACATTCGCCATAACAAGGAAAATTTCCGTCCCTGATCTAGGTTAGGGAAAAAACCGAACATTAGGTAGATAGGTACGACTTCATGGGCAATTTTTTAGTTGGAGTTAGAACCTATTCGAACTGACCTTACGAATATTTTTGAAATTATATTCAGTCGACACAAAGCTGCCATATTATTACCATCAACATCTGTAAAAGTAGGATTTGCGGACCTTATTATCGCAGGTGCCTATAATTGATATCAAATAATGGATCAACACAGCCAGCCTATTACTCGTACATACAACAAATGGAAAAACCATTCCGCAGGTTTATAGGTGTTTTATCATGCGGAATCCTCATGGGCTCTGCCTTCGTCAATCGCCTCGCCAAATGAGGGAGAGCTTGGCCAGGTTAACTTTTACGTATTAGGTGACCTAACCACAACAAAAAAAACTTTTACCTATACGACCGCAGTCCGCACCTAAGAACTGTGGTGGCGCGTAGCGTATCAATATCGACAATTCAATAAAACTTGGAAGTAAAAGTTGCGAAAATTCACAAATCTAGTTAAGTAACTAGAAGATAAAAGAGAAATGGGAACATTTCGATATCTCGGCCATTTTATTAGATGTTATCGCTTTCTTAGAAGTTTCGCGACGCCTCCAAGGTCTGCATCGGCACGCTATTGGACATTAAATTTATTGGGATGCGGAAACCTTTAGTGAAGTTCAGCTGAATTTTTTTGTTACGCGATATCTTGCGGATCATTATGTGATCAGTGAAAGCGAAACAAAGATTAGAAAGATGATTAACTACAACAAAAACTTTTGTTTAACAAAATTAATTTTCGCTACAGTTTAATTCAGTCAAATTAGGCTAAACAGATAGCCTTATCTCAATTTAGTAAGTTATCAGAAGATAATGTCGAGGTAAAGGTATTATCGACCGATAGCGATTTTGGAATCGTAAAACACCACACAATCATAAAAACTCAGCTCACGCGATATTTGCGCGATCGCCGTGGGTTCATCGACCTAACGTTATTCACTGTACCATTGGGTCATGAGTATTTTGACAACGCACCGCGGAAATTATCTAATCGGCACGCGGCCGCGAGGACGCGGGGTCAACGACACCGGACCGTTTGCAGCGGCTCTTGTACCGCCTCGTCGAAAGTGAAATGCGAAGTACCAATGCAGACAATTAGGATGGCCGAATTTGTTTATTGACTGGTGGGTGGTCAACACAGCTGCACGGCACCTGACAAATATGGTATTGTTTTCGGCCTCTTTCTTAATTTCAATATTACAGCGTAACTCTTGCGAAACCATACTTGCGAAAATACCTATGTGATTTTATGTGATTTCTGTGTTTATAAGCACGATGTATGAATACCGTTTTACAGCGAACTACAATTCGTAGCAGCTTCGTAGCAATCATTATAGCAGGTGTTAAGTCAAACGGTATTTCTGCAGTTACTTAAGTTAGGCTGAACGTTTAATCTTTATCCCGTATCTTTTTATGGGTACCTAGATATTTAAAAAAGTTTTATATAAGTACCGCAAACCGAACTCTACATTTCGATAAGCAACGAGGTAAATAATGTCCTTTACATAACGTCTAGCATCGTAATAATTACAAAATATAATGTATGTTATGTAATAAATAATATGCGATGCCTTAAGTATCTAAACAAATCAACAAATTAATTTAAAGATAACATGTTGTATCGTATTTTATCAGATTCAGTTAGGTGTTAATCTACCCCGTTTAAACGAAAATAATTCAATATAATTAAAATTTGCGCATTTGTATTTCGGTTCCGAAATTAATGGAAATTTACTGTAAAAAGCTCAGAAGAAAAAAGATACCTAATTTGTAAAGTCTAACAAGTATTTATAGCCTATTTATTATACAATAAACAGGCGTTACGTGGAAGGTAAATAAAAACCAACTGAATAATGAGCAAATAGCCTAAAGAAAAATGAATGTAATATGGGTTAGTACTAGTCGGGGTCGATGACACTTCAACACTTGCTCGACAGATTTGTAGGCATAACATAATAGAATCGTGAGAATTGATGACCCACATAATTGCTGTACTAGAATTTAAATGTATTGTTCCTAACAGCTGAACGCCCCGCGACGTTGCCTGCAAGAAAATCTAGTAATTATTTATCCGTAATGAGATATTTTTTGTTTTATTTAGTTAATGAATTTTGAGATTAAAATCCCGACAGGGTTGTCTCCCTATCGTAATTTTTATTGTACGATAGTCATGTTTCACCTCTAGGCGGAGTGGTAACTAAGTATCTTTTTTGAGTGTGTTAAATAAAATAAATATTTTGTTTAAAAATGTTTAATGTTTTATTTTGAGTACCGGACTGCTGATCACGAAGTCGTGGGTTCGATCCCCACAAGACACAAATATTTATGTCATCACATAGTAAGTATTTGTGTTTGTCTGGGTGCTTCCTATGTATAATCCTTCCTACTAATATTATAAATGTGAAAGTTTGTGAGGATGGATGGATGGATGTTTGTTACTCTTTCACGCAAAAACTACTGAGCGGATCTGGATGAAATTTGGCACAGAGATAGATTATAGTCTGGAATAGCACATAGGCTATCCCGGTAAAATGTATGGTTCCCTTAGGATAGCGGGCGAAGCCGCTGGCTGAAAGCTAGTAAGTATATATTTACAAAAAAAAAGTATTTAAGTATTATATCCATTGTCTAGTAGCCATAGTATCTACAAGCTCTGCTTAGTTTGGGACTAGATGGTGCTGTGTAAAAATGTCCCCGAATATTTATTATTATTTATTTATTATATTATATTATTATTTCGCTAACCATAAACATACCGATATAGTCAAGGGAAACCTGTAATTAGCCTTACTTTTAGATTATGCCTATATGTTAGTTTTTATGTATCGCTGTTGGTTTTCTGAATAAAAAAATAAAAATATCTAATTATTTACTGTTAAGAGTCACCGGGTCACAAGGTAAATATCCATGGGTATCAGCAATAACAGGTTATGCATTATGCAAGTACGTAGACTTACCTAAGAGTTCTTATTTGTACAAAGTTAAACAATTGGAAAATCATAATATTTATACCACATAATATAGGAAGTCCAAAGTTAAGATTTAGATTTTATCGGAGTCAAATAAATTGATCTTTAGTTAGTAAAGAATCATGGCCAATATTCGCGTTCTTTTTATTCTATGAATGATTTAATTGTGCCATTTTTAAGTACCTACCTACATTCATATTCCACAGTGTATTTAAAGAAAAACAAATATTGTTTATACTAATCCTTAAAAAGAGCGTCCATGATTGACAACGTCATGGAACCCGGCCACCTGCAAAATGCATCATCTTTCTGTTAATCAAATGGCAATAAGCACCAGAGATGGTTTAAAACGCCGGCGACCCTAGTTTTACTACATAACTTAACGTTACAACATACATCAGAGGCCACCTCTGCACAAGTTAAAGAGTGCAAAGAAGCACTCAACAAACTAGCGGAGAACGCAGAAGTCATACTAGCATGGGTCCCTGGACACCAAGGACACCAAGGAAATGAAAAAGCGGACGAACTAGCCAGAAAAGGAGCAGATGACCTTTGTGGGGCCAGAACCAAGGTCACCGATCCCGTACAACATTGCAAAAGGAATCATCCACAGAATAATGATAAAAGAGTCGAATAAAAGATGGCACACAACAGAAGGTTGTCGACAGTCGAGAATCTTCTTAAAGTCATATGATGAAATGAAATCCTAAAAACTACTCAGACTGTGTAGGGATAACATAAGACTAGCGGTAGGAATTACAACAGGACACTGTGGCCTCTATAGATACCTGACAATCATGAAAATAAAATAAGACCCCACATGCCCAGCATGCGGGGAAACAGAAGAAACAAGTTTCCTTCTAGTAGCAGAATGCAAAATGTATGCACTACTCAGATGGGAAATATTAGGAACTGATGAGTTAACGAAGAGCAATTTGCAGAAATATCCAACAAACAACTGGCGGGCTTCTGCAAAGCAACAAGAAGATTCATCACGCTAAGCGCCAGTAACCCATGAAGGGATCCACCAAAATGGCAAGAGCCTGAGCAAGCAAGAGGACTGATGATAGCCCGCCTGGTGCCTTCCGGCGTCCCCGAAGATAAATAGAAAAAAATTGAATCACAACATACATACTACGGCGCCTATATCCACTAAGGGTGGTAAGTGAGAGGTGTAAATACAGCCATTTTTCACCAGTAGGAGGCCCCATGTTAAAGGGGTCGATTTAGTGAGTCTATCATACAACACATCCAAACAACGAGCTGGTACTAGACTTTCTGAAATAAAAAACTCAAAAATATTGGAAATAGAACCTAGGACCTCACAGTCGGTAGCCGCGCTTACGATCATGAGAAATATAGTCTTATTTTTTTCTAAGTACCTATTTCTGGTCTTTAGTCACTACTACTAATCTATAAATACTTATGATACATAATGCGACATACCGACGCACATGTTCTCACGTAAATATGCAACAATAACTGCATGGACGTCAGTCATTAATTATTTTTATTGTAAGTGTACTTTGAAAGTTGATAGCATTACATCAAACACACCTGACGTGAACCTAGTCTGGTTCATTTAACTATGACGCAGTGTCAGCTGTTTTATAAATACCATAATATATTAATTTACGGCACAACTAGCTCAAGCTCAGTACAACCTACTCGCGTAGGTATCAGTGTTGAACGTCATTATGTATACCAACACTGGGTATCCCCGAACCATAATGGATACCCATATTACCCTGTTTTACGTTTTATCGATAAACTTATGTTATTTGAAAATCAATGAGTTTTAACAAATAATTCCGGTTGAAGAATTTATTTCCACAAAGACATACCTAAGGGCCGCCGCACTCAGAGACTCAAATATGGAAAATAGGCCAAGATATAGTAGCCATTGTTAACCAAGTTTGCCAAGATATAGTAGCCAAAGAAAATATTGGATTAAAATTATTTCAATTATCAGCCTACGACTTGAGCTTTCGTTTTTATTTATTGCAATCTAATATTTTTCTTTCCCCGATTTTACGGCCGGGCTAAAGTTAGCTCGTGCCAACTTCAACCCGGACAATAAATTTGGCGAGAACTGTAGTAGCTAACTAACTACCTAACTTCAGCTGCCGTAAGGAAATATATTATTGAAGACTATTCATTGATAACATTTATAGTGAATATGTTCGTGGGTATTGGCACATTAAATTTTTCTTTGTTATATTTTGTTCATTGAACGACGATCATCGAAAAACTACTTATGCTTTTAAGTGACGTAATATTTTTCTTTCTCCGATTTTTACGGCCGGGCTAAAGTTAGCTCGTGCCAACTTCAACCCGGACAATAAGTTTGGCCAGAACTGTACGTGGTCGGATTAAAAAAAGGATATCCCATTGATACAATAATTATACCTATTAGTTAACTGCACCCAGTAAAATCGACTCGAAAATCGAACCAAAGTAATTATTCAATTGAGTTCAATTTGGTCTGCTTTGATATTAGATCGCGCGATTGTAAAAGTGGATAAAATAGTGGACATTTAGGTTCACTGTAAGTAAGTGATAATTACGACAACATTACATGAATTAGAGAATTTTTTTATCGACTTATCTGTCTTATTATTGTCTGAACGGCTGACACACATTTATTGAATTAAAACTAATGTAACTATATTATAGTAAGCACCTAGTTAGTAACCAGCTGATAAGCTGATAGTGATAGGCACATTTATTTAGACGAAAGAAAAATAGGCAGAACCAGACTGATATTGGTTTTAAATCAAGGTTTTTATCTACTAATTAATATGTTGTTTCTTTAGAAACGGCAAACTTTAAGAACAACGTAGAATCTTTGATAAAAAACCATGTTGTTTTTTGGGTTCCACGCTGTTTCTTAAATATGGCTCATTGACCGATAGCAATTACTATAGTTGTAAAATTTATATTTATATCAATTCTAAACTGAAATTGAACCAATATGAACTAAAATAGACTTTATTTTAATCAGATATTAGGTATATAATTCATTACAGCATGAAGACGTATTTAATTTGCTGAACATAACGTGCGATTGAACGTCCTTGTCAGATCGTTGAACCCGGAATACTACAGTGGCGATAAAGGTCAATAAACTGTTATCCAATCTCGATAGCTGCTTACGTAAGTCTCCATACGTTATAATGAGATGACCTTCACAGTTTATTCTCCTACATTAGAATAAGGTATTGACAATATTACTTGGTCATAATATTTATTTATTACGTAATATATCTACGCAAGTGATTTAGGTATACATACAAACGTTATCTCCCTTTGGCGTAGTGTATATATAAATAGGTTCATTATACGTCCTTGACAATATTGATTGATCGGTACATTTTGCATGACGTAAAAATAGAAAAACAAGGAAATTATTAAAATTAAGAATCTTTTGCTTTGTGAGGGTTATTTTAATAAAAAACAATACTAGTTATATTGCAAATAATCAAGAAATTTGTTTCAAAACAATCTGCATTACATCTGCATCTCCACTGAATCACAAGATCTCACCGTGATGAAGGCATCAACTTAAGGCAGCTGAAGGATTTACGTGTACATGATTTTTAAAAGATTAGATAATGTTTGACAAATAAAACGCGGAAATTTTATTAAAACTGGTGCGATATGGGGCCGACATCCCAAGGTAAATAACCCAGGCGAGGTGTTTATCGTGTGATATCATGTTTATATTTTAAACTTAAGTAATTTACACATATTATTATATTAACAACCGAATAGATAATCGTAGAATACCTATGCAGGCTAGCCAAGATAGAAATTCATGTTGTTAGATTGCGTCATGAGTTGACATAAATTTGGAATAATGTTATTTTTAACGAATTATAATAATAGTCCAATCGGGATTTATTTACCCAAATCGTATATCAATAATTTATTTATTTATTTAAATAGTACTTATTAATAACTTGTTCACCACATGACCTGACCTTTAAAGACCTTATTACCTGCATTATTTGTTATATTTGTTACCTTGTTTTATATTTGTTACCTTTCCAACCTAAGCCGTCGAACAGATTTTGATAAAGTGTGTGTAAACTGCACCTTGAGAAGTTTACCGGTTGTCTCAAATAAATAAATTATGTAGTGCTTTTATGACGGGAGTGACACCGCGGTCCGCGAGCAAAAACTCGAAGGTATATATTATAACATACTTGTTACCTTCAAGCACACACTTTAAATTTAGCATCGGGTCCCGTGGGTATTTTGCACCACGGCTTACATCTCTGCAATAGGTATAATAAAATGTGAATACATAATTAAGTCGGTTTGACGTCTTATAAAATTAATAGGAGCGATACAAAAAACTATTCCGACCGTTTAGCAATTTTTAATATTACTAATTTATAGCCATAGCACAATAATTATACGCTACAGTTTTTTTGTTAATTAAGTTTTTGTAGTGAAAAATAGACCATGAGTCGTTTATTATCTATAGATTAATAGGAATAGCAGCCGTTTGTGATTTATATTTGTCTAATTTTTTTCAATCAGGATACCACGCCGATTTTTACTATCATATTTTTCACCGTCGCTTTTTTACAATAATATTTCTTTTGTTTTTGGTTTGTATTCGTTCAGTCTAAATTATAATATAGTATATTATATAATCTAAATCAAAAATATATATTTCTTACAAAATTGTTTCTTTGTTTGTCCCGTCGCATTTGCCAACATTCAGATAAGTACCTATTTCCCATATTTTATAGAGCTTGTTTTTGGATTTGTAGTTATTACTTTTAATGAATTCGGGTTTTTTATTTATTTAATTAAATTTATTAAGGAATCTTATTATTCATGTTCTCTGCAGGGCTAAAGTGGTCTGCGATCTGCTAGGACTTTTAAATGTTAATTGACTCGAGAGGAACTGAAAATATCATATTATATAATAATAGATATATCCGAATTCCAATGCATTGTTTCTCTTCAATATCGAGAAATAATTATCGAATCCTGTTAAGTCCACGAGGAAAAGGCCATGGCATACGTGAGATACCAACCATATATACATATGACTTTAACTAAGGTTTTCTCTCTGCAACCTTATAAAACTGGGAAATTCCCATGCTTTTGTATGACTAACATTATATATAGGTACATCTGGCTATTCGACACGCTTCTGAACTGTTTAACCATTTACAATTATTGACGGCTACTGTTTTCAGAAATCTCGGGTCATAAGGTTGTCATCGACGATATTAAAATAACTTTTGCGGATTTTGGTAAGTTCTAGGAAACATTGGAGGCAATCAAGCATGTAAATTCACCTGAGTTGAGACTAGCTTACTTGACTAACCGATTTATTAGAACACTATGAGCCTGTTTCAGCACCTCTGGATAACCGCTAACCGCTAGATAAATAAATTTTGAATAAAATTATCTGCTAAGTAATTTAACGGGACTTATCAGGGACTTATCTATTCAAATGAACAACTTTTCACGGTTTTCTTTTCGGACCCGTTTACCAGTTCCATTTTTATGTGTTAATTTGAGGAAAAATAAATTAAACATTTCATACATTCATTTTGACCTATTAATAGTCAAAAAACAAATTGGTTCCAAAAGATATTAAACTAAAATCTATAGGTAGGTACAGTACCTATTTATAACTGCCTCACAGGCAGTTCGCAAAGATTGTTCGTTTAAATATTTTTTTGCCTGGCAACATTAAGATTGTAATTCTAGATAAATTAATATCAACAGAATTCAAATATCCAATTATAGTGTAATATAATATTTTAAATACTAAACTAGTTTATGGACAATGATTTTAATTTGTAATATTGTTACGTGTCATAAATAAAGAATAATAGCATAAATTATACATACCATACATACCATCACGCCCATATTCCCCGAAGGGGTAGGCAGAGGCGTACTAATGTACACCCACATTTCGCCAGTAAGTTTAAGTCCCATGTGATAGGGGGCGAGCCTATTGCCATAAACCGGGCACAAATATCCAGACTCCGAGCTGCTATTGAGAATTTCTCAGAAAACCCAACAACACTTTGCTCGACCCGGGGATCGAACCCAGGACCTCTAGCGTAGCAGTCGCTTTTGGGACCACTAGACCAACGAGGCAGTCAGCATAAATTATGTAAAATAAAATAAGTGTTTGGTTTAACAATACTTACCAAATAGTTTGGTACGCATGTACACATATTAAATTAATAATATAGATTCGATTATAGATTATAGAAATATCTATAATCGGTAAGATTTTATTCAGTCAAAAAACTATGGTTGTTTACAAGCACAGAAAGAAAGATGACATACCATCACGCCTGTATTCCCCGAAAGCTTAAATGCTACGCTGTAGCTACGCTCTGGCTATGCTTCTGCTACACCTTTGCTACGATCTAGCTACGCTTTTGCTACACTCTCTACGCTCTATTCTTAATATTATGTGTTTTGTAATTTTTAGCTCAGTCTCGCCCCTTCCACTTCTTTCTTTATGGTGTTTTTTTATGAATTTGTCTTAGCGCATACATTACGTAGGTACATTTAGTTATATGTAATATCACAGCATGTGACATTACACATTAATGTCTTCACATTACTGTTCCCATCACTTTATTATTGGTGGGTGAAGACCCGGTTTAGTTAGTGATGCTTGGTACGTAATACTCTATACGTAAGAGCTAAGCAGGTGCGTATTCTATATTAAAATAATAAAAATGTTAGCAACTTAATCATTATTAACCTCTTAACATTGTAATCAACACGTATTTTTATGAAACTGGGTTTTTTTTATCTGCAATTTGTTTTTCATAGGTTATATGGACCAATTTTTGTTTATCTGTTCGATAATTTATTGCATCCATAATTTTTAAGTGCACTTTATAGTAATTAAAATCCAATATCTAATAAATAAAACTAGGATCAATAATTGGTAACATCACATCTGTGTCTCTGAAAGGTTAGGCAGCGAGGTACCTACACCACAGTTCGCCAGTATGTTTTATCATCTAATGCGAAGTGAGTACCACTTAATCTAGCACTAACCCAACCTCCGATTTGTTACTGAGAATCACATAGAAAAACCCAATAACTCATGAGCTAACATGGACATCGAACCTAGAATGTCACGCTCAGCAGCCGCGCTTGCGACCATTAGAGTATTTAATATTATTTAATAAGTTAGTATTTGTTATTATTTAATAAGTTATTATTTGTCCTCCCCGTCATAGTTGGCTATCTTCGGTTGTATCATTACTCATAGTCAGGTTTAGAAACTTTCACCGCCAGACTTCCTAGGAACTGTGTTGATAATGTTTGCAGCAAAACTTATTGTTCAATTGCAAATACAGTAGGAAAATTTGAAGGTAACGTAAGTACCTAATGCCTTTTATTACGATAACGGTTTTTTGTTTGTACCTTATAGTAATAATTTTATAAATCTCTTATTTCTCCTACCTGTCAAAGTAAAGAAGGCCTTGCGATAACATAACTATACGCCCCCAAATTTAAATAACTTATTTGAATTTATTTTTCTTCATTATATTTACAGAATAGTTAATAATTCATTCAATAAATATTTTTCTAACATTTTAAACATTACCATCAATCTAGTCCCAAACTAAGCATAAGGATAATGAATGTCCGAGTGTGGGGTATAACTCTTGGAAACAATTTACGTAATATTTACGCGAAACGAATCATTGTACATCAAACTTCATATCATAATCATAATTGGTCTGATGCTGTAAGCGAAATGCGAGTTAAGTATATCGTAAATAAATAAAGTATATTTTTAAGTGTAGTTAATCTGCTGTTTCAGATTTATAAAACAACTTTAAATTTCATCAAATCATAAGTTATTAGTAATCTTACAATAATTATATTTCTGAAATAATTATTAGTATCGATAACATATTTTATAGGTTCGTTATAGAATACTGTCGGCAGATTGCACGGGCCATTTAGAACATTAATCAAAACGTTATCGTAGGAACAATTTGCTATTATCTCCTTACATTTGTGTGGGAGGGAGCACGTATTTGCTGAATCGACAAAGATATGTGAAATATTTGCGATATTTGCTTATGCTCCGTATCCCGAATGGACAGAGACTACTACAAACTTTCGTACTGCAAACTAATGTTTGTAACTTTATATGTCTTAAATGACCTTGAATAATCATATCATAAATAATTACTGTAATTTAGTACTGTATGGTATCAAATAGTGATACCTACTTATTTTATCAAATTTATGTATAAGTAGTAATTCAGCTCGTTTGGAACGGACAGGGTCAGGAATGATTATACATACAAGAGAGGTAGTTTGAAGGTGAGGTGGCTCGTGGCCATGACCCCTCCGTGCCTCGGAGAGCACGTAAAGCCGTCGGTCCCGGTTGTCATACGAGCACCTATGACAGTCATTAGTGGTAGTCAGAAGCCCAAAGAGCCTGAAACCAGTCTTTTCTTCGAATATTGGTATTGCCCAGAAATTGGGTTGCGGAGGTCGATAGCAGTCGCTTCGTGTAAAATACTGATATGCAGCCGCATCCTGGTAAGACTGGAAACCGACCCCAACATGGTTGGGAAAAGGCTAGGAGGAAGATAGTTTGAAGGTGGCACCGGTTACTGAAAAGTTGTGCAGTAACTGCTTATTGTGGTATGGATTTAGGATGTGTAATTCATGCCCAAAAAGGTTTTGCTCAAAAATATTTTGAGCTTTAATGTGGATGGATATAGTATGGACTGTATGAGAATGGATATGCTATATGTCTACAAAGGAAATTATGATGACATGAAGGGTAATGGAGATGAATGGAAGATTAAGACGCTGCCTCAACCCTAATTATTATTATCATTATTATTTAGCCATTATCGTCCCACTGCAGGGCAAAGGCCTCCCTACCCTCTTTCCATTCCTCACGGTTTAAGCCTAAGTTAAATAAAAAAAAATGTTATATGTAATTATAACATTTTGTATATTTTGATACCATAGTATAGATATACATAATAATACAAAGAAAAGATGAAACAGTATCAACACTGTTTAATTTCTTCTTTAAAGTTGTTTGATCTGACACAGACCGGCTTGTTAGCCTATTGGTTGTAAACGTGACTGCTACGCTCGAGGTCCTGGGTTAGATTCCCAGGTCGAACAAACTGTCAGACTTCACAGACAGAACACGAATAAAACGCCTCCTAAAAATATTAACTGTCTCCTGATAATAAATTGAAAATTCACTGAAAAGGTGTGAGTAATGTGAGTATGTGTTTATTATTATTATTTTTCCATGTTAGTAGTTCCTCGGTTTTTTTCATTGAAAGCATATTTCAGTTAATATTGTATAAAGTTTACACACTTATACAATAATTCACCTCACTAAGTGACAACCCTAGTACAGGTTAAAGTGGTCGTTACTTCCACAGTCAAAAGACCCTTAAACAAAAAAGCAAAAAGGAGGTATATAACGTTCTCTTTTCAAATTGGCACTGAATGGATTGTATAACTCAACTCAAAGGGTTCACATAACTGACGCTTATTGTAATTTTCACCATTCAATTCTAGAGTTTATGTTTCCCGCTATAAGAATCAATAGGGTTGTACGGTTCCAGATTCAAACAAATAATCTTTGGATTATATAATACCTATTTTGACAAAACTGGTTGTCCCTTTTATGACGTTGACCTCGATGATTTTATATGTATTCAAAGGTCGGAAGGGAGAACCTATTGAATGTTTTTATAATCACGTGTCGCTTGACCTTATGCGACAAGTTCAAGGCTTTAAGGTTGAGTTTCATGACATCAGCGGGTACATACAGTAAGGCAATGATATAATAGGTATTTATAATGCGTTTTTATTCACTAATACAAATAACCGTTCGTATGTACCTACTATGTGATTTGTTTCAGTCCCATTAAAAAATATTTATAATAATACCAGAGCAATGTACATGCATTTTACCCACGCCTAAATAAAGAAAAGTAACTGCGGTTAGCAGTTGAACTTATAATCATTTATTATTTATTTATTAATTAACCAACTTAGACTAACAGTAAAAAATATAAATAAATAAATTTAACTAGTTCTTTCTAAAATTTCTAATGCATAAAGTACCTATTACTGGGTAACGTTATGTAGGTACATCATTAGATTAGAGAAACATTAAGTTATTGTAGAGACTATACATTCTGTCCAAAAATTAAATAATGTTAATGGGACGTACCTTTAAGCTTGCCACGTGTAAAACCCGTCATCCGAACCAAATCGCCAAGGTTAAAGGGGATGAACGTTCACGAAACGTGGGACTTGCGCCCGCGCAACCATTTTGACTGACAGCCATTCATACAGACCTTGGATATGCTAGACAGTTGAAGCCGATTATCATTAAAAAAAAAATTGATTACACAACATACTACCATGCCTAACAACTTTAAAAAAATAAGAGAAAGAATACCATAGGGGGTGGATCTACACGCATAATTGGTATTTATTAATATAGTAAGTACTTAATATTTATTAAGTAATTTCTGTGTTTCATTTCTTACCTATCGGATTAAAAAACACCATAGGTAATGGCTGAGTAAGCTGCTCATTTGTTGTTCGTACAAAAATGTACCTTAAGCCGGTTGATTGAAGATAATATTATGGTATGGAATCCTGCATGATTCAAAGAATTTTTTTGACGGGTTGTGATGTCTGCCAAACCGCAGCAGACCAGCCATAACACTAAGGCCCTCTTTCACCACCTCTGGTTAGCTACTTAACTAACCGCCGGATACATTAAAAAAGGAACAGAATTTGTATGAAAATTAGATTTACTAGAACATTCACAAACAAAAACCTATACACTGACAAAAGTGCTAAAGCGATTTTCTCCTAAATTACTAATAGAACTTTTGTGATATATTACGAACACAGTATTTACGGACCAATAGGTACTTACTTTAGTGAAACTGGTGTTACTTCAAAGTTGCAATTGTTCATTCATGATAAAATATCTTTAGCACTTTTGTTAGTGTATACATGTTTTTGCTCGTGACTGTACGTCTGTGGTATGAATCTATCTGCCAAGTAATTTAAAGGTAACTTACGGGAGGTGATGAAACATGCCTCTACACTGCAGTCGCTTTCACAGCTTACTGATAAGCTTCCGTTCAATTAGCTGGAAGATAATACCATACAAATTTTGTTTAATTTTTTAATTTATTCGGCAGTTAGTGGCTATCCAGAGGTGGTGAAATCGGCCCTATTCTGATTGAAGATCAAACAGAGGAATACAAGTAATGAAAATGATGACGATGGTGAAGCTTGCCTACAAGAACAGTTATTTCATAAACGCTAAACTGTAGCTATTGTGTAGCAAGTTGTAATACATTACTGAAACTGATAGCGTTTATCAACAAATACAAAAGTAGGTAGATACAGTTTTGTAGAACGCGTGAGTGACATTGAAATAAAATAAGTGAAACTACTTAACTATCTTAATTGACTTCCACTTTGATCTTGGAGCAGAAAAAACATGCATATAAAAAATTTAAGCAATTTTCTGCGACAACTATGACAGTCATTACAGTTTCACAAACAAGATTACCAGTATCAAACTTGTAGGTACCAACTTGAATAGTTACCTACTCTCGGAGGTTATTATCATCACAGCATTAAAAATAAGAGCTACGTCACGTAATTATTTAAAATTCTACCACACGCAAAGCCTTTTAAATTAATGTTATAGAGAATAAGTAAATCAACTAAACTGCGTTTTACGGTTAATGCATGCGGGAACAATAATGCCGAACATATTTTTTTTATATATTAGCTTGTATATGGTATTTTACCTTGTTTTTTTAACATACTGAGGATAATTCACCACCACTATCTCACCACCACAAGTAGGTACCAATTCATCAATTCAAGGTAGTAGGAAGCTTAGAATTTTAGGCAAAATTTGCTTTTTTTACTAGGAGAGAAATATTCATCTGGCAGCTACCTAACCTAGCTTAAACATTAACACTTATTGTTTCATTGTAGGGAGTATAAAAAATTGGTTAAGGTCAACAATGACAGAAAACCGTCTTGTTGGCCTCTGTATGATGTGTGCGTAGAAAGAGGGTAGGTACTGGAAGCATAAAATAGATTAGAAAACGAAATGTTAGCTAGATTTTGCCAGAACCTTCGCAGGTTATTATTGAAATACGGTGCAGTAAATAAAACGTATCGATCATTTTTAATTTCCTTTTTAAAGTACTAGTTTATTTACTTCTGCACCACCCCTTAAAAATGTTGGGGATGCCCGTGTACACCAATTGCCCAGAGAACAATAAAATATAAACAAAAATTAGGTAACGCAAGCTGCATTTCCTGTGCAGGAGCTTATCACAAATGTTACATAACGGCGTGCGCGCGGACGCGCAGGCGCCATGCTGACATTAGCCTAAGGTCAAGGTGAACACTATTATCCTTGTGATGTGACGTCACCGAATGGCGCAACTCGGTGCACATCAATTGTACTGACATTTGCTTAATGTTTTACCATTCACATAAAACTATTTACACGGAAATATGAATTTGTATTCGGTATTTATTGGAATTCTTTGTACGTCATATTATTCAATTTGTCAGTTCAATCAATAATTTTCAATGTCCATGATCTAAAAATGTGTTGGCATTGCATTCTGAAGAAACGTTTTTACAATTCACGGCAAGTGTCTAATAATTTCGGCTTATGAATTGGTTAAACAAATACCTATCTAAATTTAAGCTGTCTAGTCTACGCCGTCGTGGTGTGAATGCACTCATAGTTTTATGAAATTATGAAAAAATCCCATGTTTTAGCTATACTTAACTCTTCAGGACAGAACTTTCCCCTCTAGGTAAATCTGATTTAGAAATTTGTGTATCAGATGCGTTTATTTAAGTAGTAAAATTTAATCAAAATTTGGCAACATTGGAGTGGTCCACGGGTAAATCGGCGAAAACGGTGAAAGTGACTAAATTATTAATGTGGGTTTCCCACGAGGGGAATTCCATCGACAGGGTTCACGTGTGTTTTTATTGTTACATAACACTGAGACAAGCTAATAAAATTTAATCAATATAAGATACTAAATTATTTTCTAATAACAGCCTAATTGATATCATTTCGTATTTTAAGTTCGTCACGCTGAGTTTGTTTGTTCGGGCTAATCTCCGCATGTACTGCACAGATTTTCATAAGGTTTTCATCAAATGAAAGAGGGATTATCTAGTTAGGCTACAATTTATGAACCCGTCCGAAACTAGGGCAAATCGCAAGTTATTAATAATAATTAAGATGAACAGCACTGTGATTCTATCCGTGTTCTTTTATACATCAAAACGAATAAGCTGTGTACATAGTAGACACACAGGGCGTGTACGGAATTAAATCAAAAACAAAACATTTATACACATAACACACCATGTGAGCAATACGAAAAACAACCCTGAATCGGGCGAAATCCTCGCATCTCTTTGATGATAAATAAGCGACATTGACCCCAATGTAACTCGTATACATAAACAATGGCTTTGCCAGTCTGTTATCTTACTAAGTGCAATCTTACAGATGAGAGCCACTCACATGTGAGTGCGCGTGGACCGGTACGACTACGACTACAACCTGTGCTACGTTTGTTCTCTACAGATAATTTTAATTGATACAGAATGATGAATGACCAACCTGTCAATTAATTAAAGTAGGTACCTTATAAAGATAATACATTTTATTTGGCATTTGTTTTGTTTTACTTTAGTAAATATCTATTAAGATAGAATAAGTATATAGTACGATAGAAGTAGAATATTTAAAAATAATTTATTTGATGGTACCGAATAAAAAAGTGTAAGTTTTAAAGTCATGCAAAGATTTTATATATTTTTGTAAAGGAACAGAGTATAATTGACGGGTATGCCAACACGCGTAGGGAAGGACTATAGGTAGGTAAATAAAGTGAAAAAATAAAACTTGAAATTACATGGAGGTGAATAATATAGTCACTTGGTTCGCCACGTCAGTATTTTTACCGATAATTAAAAAATATAAAAAAATTGCCTGCCAGTTTTGAAGAATTTCGAAACCGCATGTTTCGAAATTCTTCAAAACTCCAAAATGAAAATCTCAGAACGAATTTACATAAATATATTGTAGTATTTTACTTTTCCGTTTCAATCAATTAAAAATGTAGCTATATTTGTCCCTTTCCAACTTGCGTCAGTCAAACTGGGAAAATCCAATAGTGACGAAATACCTAAGTATGTATCAAATTAACTACGATAACTATATAATACTTCTGAAATACATACACTAAATCGGTATGTGTCTGTAATGTTCTACAAACAAAATCATACCTGATTTTTCTGTTTTATGTCGCTGAAAATGTTTCTAAGCTAAAACAATAGTAGAATCCTTAAACAAATTGTAAGTAGTAGTAGTAGTTTATTATTACAATATATACTTATTTGATTTGTTTTATTTACCATTTGAATGGAATAAATTACAAGGAAAATACCGAGCAAAATATTGTCTAATTGAGATGATTTAGTGCAACATTAATTGAATCTATTATTTATGTCATAGAGCAGCTACTTACAATATTGATAAATATTATCTTGCTAAATTACATAAGTGGTGGTACTTGCAAATACATAGTTTTCCTTATTAGTATATCAATGCCGGGGTCGCCTTGCGTCTTGCTAATACTTTTGTTACGTGCTATGTATTTTTTTTACTATATATATACATATTATATTCGAGGTTTTCAAGATCAATGTGATCAGCGCAATAAATGGCATGCCTAGATTCGTAGATCTATCTGTTGAGGTCAAGACATTTACTTGTAATGGCAAATGTTTAGGTGAATACGCCACAAAGGCTAGTATAATTTAATAACTACTTTTACTTTATTGTACAATATATTATAATATATATATTATATGTATATATATATAAACATAGTTTGAAAAAAAATATTATTTTAAAAATTCCTAATGACCCTCTCTCTCTTACCACGCTCTCTCTCTTTTCTAAATTGACACATAATTTAAGGTTTATGTAATAAAATGATAAACTGAAAATTATCATTTTCAAGTCTTATGGCAGAAACACTTATATCACCGTAAAATTGTAAAAACCGTTAGAATATAATCTAGGTAAGACGATAGATTGTGAATTGGAACACTGCTAAAAATTGAACGCATTATGTTTTCGGTTCTGACATTGTTCGGTCATAGTTCTAACCTAACCTAAGCGATACAAAGATGATCAGTATATCTATGTAACGAGAACTTATCAGCAAGCTGTGAAACAAGTCCATAATACAATACTTAACGCTGTGAATACGGGTGTATTTATAAAAGTGTTCTTATGTCAAAAAGTGTAAAGTGTACTTATCCCTTTATAAATAATTCTAACCCTCTTTTCTCTAAAATATCTTACACGTAGTTTTTAAATAGGTATATATCCTAGAAATCCCCGAAATCGAAAGGTTTGATTCTAACAATACCCAAAGTACTTAAACAACGATTATATTAACATTAAAATATACCACTAATATTATTGAGTGTTATTACTGAAATCCAATTGAATTGAACCTGAAATTCCTGTAATCATTTATTTTATAGTACCTACGTACCATTATTCATGTTAAGTAACAAAATAAAACCTGTACCTATAATTTCAGATATATTATTTTGTCTTGTTACTTTAAAGACATACACCTACTTATGTAGTTCTTATTTACATCATAATGGAAAAGTTTGTAAGATTCAACGTAACTTTCACTACGTATGTAGAGAAAACAGATATACTTATCTCATCCAAAAAACCCGCAAATTACAAGATCACAATAATGGACAGTCTGTGGGCAAGACAATCATTGGGTAATGTCGGTGGACCCTTGCGTAAGTATTGCGGTGCGTAAGGTCACTAACATCATCTAATTTTGCACGCTTTCGTAACATAAATCTAAAGTAAAAATCGAGCACGCCACTAATATAATTCCTTACATCAAGGCAACCCGAACGATAAATAAATAAGATTTTTAAATACATGTTAAATTGCTGACGGCTTAACTTAGTTATAGATTGCAGAAAAATCATGCCCTTGATCTAAATATGTGAATATGTTTTGTTTTGGCAATGTAATAATATCACGTCTGTTGAATTCGCAACTATCGCTACTGAATGATGCCTAGCGATCAGACACAGTTGTGTAAGTTGCACTTGTAGGGGAGATTCACTGCGTATGATCACGACACGTGAAGTTATTCATACAATTTAAGAACCTGTTTGTTGAAACATGAATGGAGTATAAAAAAAAGTTTTACATACCAGTTAGTTGCTATGGCAAATAACTCAACATTCAGCTGAAAAAGATAAAAAGTAAAAAATCCGTCATTCATTTTTATGCAAATGATAGTGTGCAAACGGTTTAAAGCAGTGAATAAAATATTCAATGTTACGACAAATCTATCGATTAGCAAGGGCACAAGTCACTGGTGTTTTAATCGATACTATAATATCGGTTGTCGATTTTAATACTACATCGATATTTAGGTGCTGTGTTATTTATTTGTTTTGTTCAAAGCCATCATGTTTGTTCAAATCCATCATGTTGTTTATTCCGTCTCTAAGAATTATTAAAAGATAAAAGGTCTCCATCCTTTTTTACGTCAGAAGCACACTATAGTTACATCTATTTTAATTAATGTTTGTTTTTCTTAGAACTTGTTGGAGCAAACAAATAGCTTTTTGAGCCATGAGGTACCTAAGTACCTTATTCATATTTCTGCGAAAACGAGACTAAGGTTAAGATTGGTAAGTCAATCAATTTACACAAACCATTTTAGGCCTCTTTTATCTGTAACTGATTTGAATAACAAACAAATTGTAATTTTGTTCAGACTTACTCAATATGGAAGTCAGTATTATATCAAGCACTATTGTGCTATGTAATGTCTCATTATCGCACCCTATAATTGTAAGCTGATTGCTCATAAAATGCATTGGAAATATAAATAATGTTATAACTTTACACCTTTGGCTTACCCTACGGGAAAGATAGACGTACCTAATGGTGTGTTATCTTTTAAGTATATTATAAATTAATCATATTATATATTTTATAAGTCAATATTAAGATTTGACCGGACAATTACTTGTAAATGTTATTTATTTTATCTAAATATTCTCTTACATCGAATTCCATGGAATTTTAAATAAGTCTGCTGTATCTCATAAATAAAATATAAAAATGCGTAATAAAAAATCTTAAGATAATATTAAGTATGTAAGTAGCTATATAATATATTCCTATAGAAAATCTTATATTATGTCGCAAAAGCGAGCTTTCATTGACGATGACATCATGCTTTGACACTTTAACTACGCCTTTAACAGCATTTGCGAGATGCTCTACGTTTAGTATAAATTTATAATTACTAATGTGGGTAACTAACTAATTCGAGCTGATTTCAAACTTACCTAAGTACTAAAGTAAATCAGTAAGTTTTAAAAAGGCAACTTCGTAGCAAGTAAGTAATCAGGCTTTACAAATCTTAGCACGCTGACGGACGGGCAAAATGTGAATTATGTATCAATTTTATTGGAAAGTAAATTATGTCACACCTATACTTACTGGATTGGCGAAAGCTTTTACTTTTAGCGCTACAACAGGTTTGGCTGTCATCAGACGGGTCAAGGTCGTGGTCGTGCCTCAAAAAAGCAGTATGGCGCCGCGAGCACATTTTTAAATTTGGATGGAACCAATAAATTGTCTGCACAGATATAAATTATGAGACGTATTTAAGGCGAATTAGTAAGAAAAACACCTTAATTTTAATGATATTAGCATCTACTCACGCAGGTGTTCGTTGGTGCCTGTTTATCAATACTGTGTCTAGCTGGAAGTTCTCAGAATGAGGCGTCACCGCGTCGGTTTGTAATAAGAGGCGATTGACTCCACGACAGCCATCCATTTATTACGTCGGTCGCATTATAATATTATTTTTATGTTCTTTCTTAATTCATTTGAATAGATAAATTTGTCACACCCTGTTTTATTGTTTTATGGCGAATAAGTCTATTCTATCTCGTAGTCTTAGAATCGGCCAAAACCTACACATAAAGTGTTTTATTATAACTTTGACCAAAATTATATGAAATGGTAAGTTGAGCACATTACACAAACAATACAAACTAAAAAAAATATAAGAAATATGTTGAAATAATTCTGATTTATATACAAAATGCATGGAGCAAAGTGGTATGATTAATTACTATTTAACCACACGTTTCTCACATGCTCATTAACCCTATTGTAAGAGAGACTTACTACTACATTCAACGTCTCCATTATTTTGATAAGTATATTAAAGTAAATACGTAATACTGCGATTAACACGTTAGCTGCGGCACCAATTTTTGCATACTTTCCGTTCCTGCGGCACGAGGTATAATCGGCCCGTACCGTGACCAGACGTTAGGGCGACACGCGGTCTATTAGACCCCACCTCCTTTTACAGACTAAAATCCATTTTCTGGCGCGAAATCAAAGATAAATGAGAATTTTGGTCCTTATTGATATAGACAGTGAATTGATGAACCCTAATCCACCGTCGCCCCGGGATCTGATGGCTAGTTTAGGAATTATTAGCAAAACAAAATATGGGATCTTATACACCTCGTAACGCACTGAAATAGGGCAAATTTTCGCTGCGATTAGTGATGGGAAAAATAATATCGACGTTTTTAAACTGTCTTAACTACGCAACGACTTGACCGATTTTGATCAATTATATCTCATTAGATCGTTTTAAGGGCAAAACCTGGCAAAACAACACAAAGCTATACATTTTTTTTTAAATAATCTAAATTGTGCTTGAAGGCGCCATAAAGAAAAAAAAACCGGCCAAGTGCGAGTCGGACTCGCGCACGAAGCATTCCATTCTATACCATTAAGAGGCACCTATTACAGACTTATTATTGGAAAATAATGGATTACGGTTTATGCATAAGGTTTATCTTTCTATTTGTATATGAAAATCTTAATGCGGTTCACAGAATAGAAAAAAAAGGCAACCAGAAGTAGAAAAGAAACTGTCCTATTTATTCTGCCTCGGGCTTTAAAAATACAATTATTAGAACTTGAATTAACATTAAAAAATCAGTATCAATATACTTTTTTTATAAAAATCTCACTGGGTTTTTTAAAATTAACTTCTTCCGACATCGTTTAGACATGTTCGGCGCTGTAAAAGGACGTGCTCTCCAATCGACGTGATGCACAACACTGGTCGCGGGAAGCTCGCGTTGAGTGCGGTACGAGGTCAGGGGGGATATGGGACGTTTTAGCCTCGTTCCGCACTGCATTAAAATTATATTAATTCAGTGCGGCACGAGGCCTAAGACATCCGGTACCAAGGTAGGTACACCACCGAGTCCGGAACCATTAGTGATCTCAAATATATATTTATCTCTTTCCTACACTGGACCAAACCAAAGCTATGCCATTCGCACGACAGAGAAATTCACTTTTTTGCTTGCCGCACCACAGGGAAGTTGCATCAGGGGTGATTTAGGCCTCGCTTCGCACTTAACGTGTTAATTCAGAAGGATAACATTTGCATTGCATATGTGTAGGTAAGTAAGCCGCCAAAAATGAGTCCGGCTACTTCCCACCCTTGACCTGGGTTGCGCAACCAATCCCCGAAGGTGTGCAGACTTCGCAAGGTCTTTGGCGTGAATTGGTCATCTTTTTCCTTGCCAAAATAAACTTACCTACTCATTAATTTATTTGTTTGTAAACGTCGATTGTGCAGGGTCAGGTCTCAGTAAATTAGATAGTGATTTTCCTACATAATTAATGATCTCGGAAAATTACGCGTGCTGGTCAGTAAACCAGAATAAAGTTGTACAAACAATGTATTAATATAGTAGGTTTTTAACCCGTTGTTATGTTGTAATAATTAAAATTTAAGTAACATAATTAATTATAATAACATTTGGAGTTTTTACACATTCAACAAACTTATATAGATAAAACTTTGCAATTAATTTAGTGAATGAATGTATTAGTTAATAGGTATAACAAACACAACTGATAACAAACATTATAAAGTCGTTTATTAAATTTAAAGACCAATTTAAAATATTAGTATAAACAATGTTTTTTTTTATAATTAATATGTTAATTTAACAAGGAAAACAACTACTTATATCTAAAACTTATCATCCTGTTAATTAGAAGAGTTAATTGAAGTAAATTGGCTGCAAGTACGTAGGCGAGGTCCTAGCAACGTGACAATGCTTGCACGTTTTCCCGCTATTAGCACCCGTTATGGCACTAAAAGTTCAATTACAAGTTACAACACTAACTTGCAGGTGGTACCGCATTGATATCTGCGAGCAAAAGGTACAATGTGGTACCGAGTGATTGACGAATGTTCTTCAGTACATCCTGTGTGTATGAACACACATTTGACATTGATCATTGTTACACCAAAAGTACCGCTACACAAACAATAATTTATTAGATGATTTGAAGACCTTGGACAATACATAGTCGCGAGTATTGCGTAACCACTTCTGGTTCATCTTGTTTACAACGTACTGACATAGTGTAGGTAAAATTAGTGGAGGAACTTACAGTACATTCGAAAATCTTAGGGGCACATCGCGTTTGGTACACGAATTTTTATTAATTAATTAGAGCCTAGTGAGTTACCAAATAGTGATTTATTACACAAATTGATTCGGCTCTTATATTTTAAAGAAAAAGTTTTTATTAATATAACCTATAAGTACCTAGCCTACTTTTAAGTATTTACTCCAGTTTTTCCTTGTCTGGTTGGCCATTTTCGTAGTAGTGGCGTAGTGGTGCTGCGAGTTCGATGCCTGTGTGAAACAAACAAGTGGGGTTTTTGAAAGGGAAAGAACACAATATAAAATCCACTAAGAAATTAAAAAAAAAACAAAACGTTTGTTTGGAATAAATTGAATGGTGTATAAAATAACAGTCTAAAACATGAAATAAATAATATGGCAGCCCTAATTCTATTAAAGGTCGCCGAAGTACAATATTACGTAGTTCAGGGTCAAGCGGGAGCTTCTCTACTAATCTTAATTACACTGGTAAATACTGATGTTTACGTTGTCTCTGCCGGGTTCAAAAGCCGGCCATGATCTATCGTCACCCTAATGTACACTGTAGGCACATATCGGGTATATTCACTTTATATTAATTATTATGTAGATATCTTTTATTTTCGAGGATGTCTATGTCTACGTACCTATGTAATAAATAAATACGCCACGACAGCGAAGTATAAAAGGTAGCCTGTCTGTCGGAAAACCTATAAATTTATGATATTTCCTCAATAAGGAGATCGATAAGCCAGTCTAAGTCATTTTCATAATAGCCCTCATTTATTTCCCCCTACTATCTACATGCATCGATGTATTGATCCGCTGCAATTTGAAATTGAATAACTAAAACTTTGTGTCCATTTACGTTTTGTATTTATTTGCATTTCAAAATCAACTAATTAATTACGCAATTTGTACCCTAAAACTATTCTGATGACGTTGAATTATAAAGCATAGTAAATATTAATGTGTAATATGCAATCAAATCCTAAACCTACCTTTAAGTTAAGCCATTTTTTATGCTACTATGTCAAGGAGTGGTCAAGGAATTCTAGGTATACATTTATAAAATTTATAAAAATGCTGTCATTTTTTATTTTATGGAATTATAATTTCGCACCTCTACGTAGGATAAATTGCAGTAAAACAAATCTAAAAGACAGTGCCTAATTTAACATTGGGACTGTAATCGTCTACTTACCTACCATTTTTTTAACATATTATACAAATATTCGCTACGCTTTTTACGAACCACCTGTGAAAAAATAATTCATTCTATCAAAGCGATTTGAATTCGTTTATTAAAAATTACTTTTGGAAAAGATTTCAAGGTTAGCAAATGGCCATAAAAATAACACTGCACGAAAACTATCAAATACCTACCGGATATTACAATCTGATGTGAAATATACACGACTTTTACTCGTTCTTATATCGTAGTGAGTAATAGTAAGTTATCTACATTTTGCCGCAGATAATATTCAGACTGAAACCATTGAATAGGTACTTATTGAATAATATTTATCTTTGCTTGCGATTTCATAATAACAAAAACATGTTTTGCTTAAAGTTAAAATGTTTATTACGTATCTATCTGAAAATAGCATCATCCAATACCTATTTTGTATCATGGCAAGTAAATTGGCGAATTAAAATCTTAAGTTTTAAAACTTAGCAGATAATCCTAGGACTCTTTTACTTTAAATATTTTTCTGTTGAGATTTGATAATTTTTGTAGTTATGTAATTGTATCGTTAACTTTCTAGTTTACGTTGTTCCTTCAACATGCAATACAAATTAATTAGTAACTGCCTCTTTTAATCGCAAGAAAGAGGTCCTGGTTTCGAATTCCGATATCTATGAAAGTCTCAGTGCCGGGTAGCTTTAAATTTCTATTTACCTAAGTATGTCTCGCAAGTGGCAATGGTGACTGGATGAAGACAGCCGAAGATCGGGTCCTATGGCGTTTACTAGGAGAGGCCCACGTCCAGCAGTATACGAATACAGGCTGGATGATGAATTCGCAATAGGCTTGCCGTCACCCGTGGCGCAAACGGGTGAGGGCTATATGTGAGTGTATTTTAGCAAACTTACGCATTACGTATGATGACGTATTATGTACAGAATGTCGCGTGAAAAACTGGTGTCAAGTCAAATCTATGTTCATTCATCTGGATTTTTTAAATGCTAGCAGCATAAACTTAGTTATTTAATCGGCCATTTTAGCCGAAAGCTTATATTATTGACACAGTTAAATAAAACAGTTGTTGTAATTGATTTGACCCAAACTTGAACTCGCTATTTGACCTAAACACACGTGTCATGTTATTTTTAATAATCGCAATTTTGTATCCTGGTGTTGAATTAAAAATATTATTTGAATGAATTTTAAAATAAATCTTGTTCTTCGTAAAAAAATAAATAAAAAATAAAAAAAAATATCTATAAAGTTAGAGTAATTTTGAAACCCCATCAGTAGTCTGTTGTAGACAGATCACTAAAATCACATGTTAACTTATTTCGAGCACTTTGTTTTTACAATTTCTTTAATTTAATTTCTTAAATCATTTTTCAAACTCAAATATTTCATTTATGAACCAGTGCTTAGAGGTACTTCTGTTTATCTTGTCATTTACAATCCCGTAGAAATTTGTGTAATGTTAATTTGGGCTGGGCTTTTATACATACGCAACTAGCTTTCCGCCAGCGGCTTCGCCCCTTGGTTTGGGTATTTGTTATAAATTATAGCCTATGTTACTCGGTAAAGATGGTAAAAAAAAAATCAAATTGGTACAGTAGTTACAAACAAATCTTTCTTTTTTAAAATATTGGTATAGATTTACGACAAAGAATAGACCTTTGAAAGTTATAAGTATATGTATGTACGAGGAATTTCTGTATATCCTAAACCCTATTTTAACCCTAAGGGGAGACGACGAATCTTATCAAATATTTCTAACGCACTACTTATAACTCATATATCACGCTAAGGGTCAGTTTTACCACCCCCTGATAAGTTCCTGTTAAATGACAAATTTGTTCTATTTTTTAATTTAGCCGGCAGTTAGCAGTGCAGAGGTTATTAAGGAGATATAAATACCTTTGTGAACACGGGTGCTGACATATTTATGAGTTCGTTAAGACTCAAGCGCAGTGCGCGGATAAGTACGTCTTACTTTATCGGCTTATGCACTTTGGTACCTACTGACCGCCTGTTACCCCTTGCCTGTACACAGCTGTCTTCCCACACTGATCAGCGTTGTTTGTCAGCTCCTATATTTATAACAAACTCATTAAGGCTCCTCAGTCACTTAGTTCTTTATCAGTCGTTCTCCTCACTGCTGAAGGTCGTGATCTCTATGCAAGTTTCTGGACTATGCTCCGCCACTTCACTGTACTCTCTGTAGCATAGATGGCGTCGTCACACTGGAGTCGAGTGTCGAGCGAATCTGATCGGACCAACGCATCGGCTTCCTGGATATATGACCAAAGAATTCAAAGATTCTCCGAAAGCATGTTATGGAGAGCCTAGTAGTATTTTTTTATTATTTTAGAATTGAGGCGTTAGTCCGATGTGCCGTCCACGGGATGCCAAGCATCCTCCTCCAGCACCACATTTCAAACGCATCAATACGAATGTGGTCTGCCTTTTTCAAAGTCCAGGTTTCGGCGCCATATAGTAATATAGAGAACACTAAGCTGGTCACAAGCTTCTGTTTTAATTTAAGGGAAATGCTCTTAGTACTCCAAGTGCGATCGAGCTGTGACATAGCGCTCTTTGCCATTCCAATGCGCCTTCTTAAATCTCATTTGCATGAACCATTGTTTGAAATCATGGAATCCAGGTATACGAAAACATTTACAATGTCCAACCTTAGTATGCCTGTTAGTTCAATTTTTCCTGTGCGGTCAACTACCATGATTTTGGTTTTGGATTCGTTAATGGACAATCCCAATTCACCGCTGATACGTGTCATCCTTCTTAAAAGAGAGGCCATTTCGGTTTCACTGGCGGCAAGTAGGGTGGTATCATCAGCATACCGAAGGTTAGTGTTCTTATTGCCTCCGATGCCTGGAGATGTCTATGTATATAGACGTCTGGGGTGATGTTGAAAGCGGTTGGTGGTGATGCAAAAACTGATTTCTATGCAGAAATCAATGAGTCTTTGACCCCGATAATTTCTCACACCTAGTCCAAATTTTTCAACTACTGGTCTGATGTGATACCTAATCGTTTGTGGTGTTTCCTACTTTCGCATTCCAGTCGCCCAAGATCATTGTTGTTTCCCGGTTGGGTATAGTGCTCAGTACGCAGTTAAAGTTGTCGTAGAAGTTGTCCATTTCTACTTCGCTAGCTGCAGTAGTTGGTGCATATATTTGAAGGACGTTCAGTATGTTAGGCTGTGCATTAATCCTTATAGCTATGATCCTGTCGGATACTGGATTATATCATCCTAGCACGTGCTTGTTTAGGTGTTTTGGAAGCAGTACACCAACACCATTCGAACTCTTGTCTTCACAACCTGAGAAGTACAAAGTATTTCCAAGGGTAGTTATGAAGTGACCATGTCCACAGGTTTCGCTGAGACCAAGAATAGACACACGGTGTGGCTTTGCTTGATTTTCCACAATCAAGAGTTTGTCTGGCTGTATTAGTCCGCGAAAGTTCCAGGTACCTATAAGGTGTTCGTTCTTGATGGTTAGTTTGGCGCTATCGCCATTGTTTTTGCAACCAGTAGTATTTCTTCGGTTTAAGGCCTGGTGCAGAACCTTATCGGAAGCATCGGTAGTACATTTCACACCATTCGGCCCGGGTACCAAAAGGCGCCGGTCATTACTCGGAATCGTCCAATGTTCTCGCATTTATCGTGTCCATATTTCCATAGAGATTTTCTTGGGAAAATACTTGTGGTGGATTCCCGTGTCCTTCCACAGCAGTCTTTTAGAGGGGATTAAGTCCCTCCAGGGTACAGAAACCCTAGTTTGATCAGGTTATTGGACCGCCGCCGCCTGCCGTTGCCGGGCTTGAGACCGGCAACGGCAGAGCTAAGGTTATACCCACCTAAATGAATTAAACTAGGTTTTGCCCGCCGCCGCCGTCACTGTTTCGCTCGGGCCAAATTTTAACCCCTTTTACAGTTTTTTTTTCTGTAATCGCGGCGCGGCCGTGACACGTCCAACAAATCAAAGATCAAACAAATCAAAGATTAAAAATTCTGTACTGATTCGTTCCCTTATACAATCTACAGGTTGTATGGACAGATCATTTTCATAATTGATAGTTAAAAAAATACACGGGAAATATTTTTTTTTTTTTTTCAAATACAATACATATATTATAAACATCTGAAAATGGTATTGGTACCCAACTACCCACTCTATGATTATGATTTATTATTGCTATAAAATTGTACGACAGCAAATAAGTAAGTAATAATAAGTGGATTATTTATGATAAACAAGAATATTTACTACATTTGTTGCAATAAACTTAGAAAATTCTTCCAATCTTATCAAACTAGATAATGATTATGCTCTTTAGCGCCAGGTCAAGTCAAAAAACGTTGTAAGTAAATACTGCATACATTTCATATCGAGAGGTTGCTTCAAATACTGCGTTATTGCCCCTAACAGCGGTAACATTTTCTGGGTTCTTCTTTTTTTGGTACTTAGGTTAGGGTGGGTATAATAACTAGGTATATTTTATGTATGTAAATGTTTGCAGGATCGAAAGTTCTTAGATTTTGTTTTTCAAATCGCCATTATTCTTCGTTATGTACAACTAGCCAAGATACAAATCTTTCAAAGTTATTTTAATGCCTAAAGGATCTGCCTCACGCTTTTCTACTAATTATGATATCAGTTATGTGTATTGATACCAGAAATAAATATTTCCCTGCATTCCTATTGCTGTCCTATAAATATGCCCATTACATCCTTGACTTTGAGATAAACACCTATAATGAATCATACACAAGTGAATAACCAATGACTCGGACGTGTTTCACGCCGCATATTATTTACTTTTCGTGTTATCGAGAAATTAATTGTCATGTACAATTAATCATTAAACACTTCGATGTCTCGTGTTTTAATTTGCTACTCGTAAGGTCTGTGACAGATTATTGGTGATTCACCAATCATCATGATATTTTACTTGTAAACTGTAAAGGCCCTTTTTCAGTATCCTATGTTACGCTTGTTAACATTTCCAAACTGGTTATATATAAATAAGTGCAATGAGGTATAATACCAGGCGATATAATATATAATATTTTTGAAGTAACTATTACAAATTTATATAAAAATGAACATTACATTTGTATTTGTACATGTTGGTGTGAATTTTATTGTCTGTAGAACTGTGCCTCGACCATGAGTTTTTCTCACTAGACTCACTAGCGACTCTGTAAAATATTTGTATGGAAAACCCTCGCAGCGCCTCTAGCGGTTACGTAAGGAACTAAAATCTGTGGAGATTAAAGCGTTTCGATGCGTAAAAAACCTATCGAAAGCCATTCGATAGAACTCATGGTTGAGGTACAGGACAGACTGTTACACGATAGATCTTATTCTACGTTTGTAGGCTTGTTTTAGTAAAAATATGGCTAAGAAAATTTCTTCTACACCTATCCACAAATTAATATTAAGATTCAATTATACATGTCAATTTATTGATTAGCTTAAAATAAAATAAATAATTTACAACATGATATTTTTATATACGCTTATTTCCATTACTTGCCATGTCTAAAAACTCAGCCGGCATAGAATAATAGACCGACCGTGAGTAGGTATTTATTGCTACTACAATATTAATTAGCATAATGTGGCTACGAGAGCTATACAATAGTTGTGACGCACGTGGTCGTACAAATTGTTTAAATATTTGGTATAGATAAATACGAAACGTGTTCCAGTGATCAAGTGCTGGCCCTGAACTCGGCGACCTCCTTACTGCCGGCTATTAGAATCAATTGCTACCGTTGCTTCTCTGTCGCTTCTCAGAATAGAATAATCAAACAGAACTACCTGAATGACTTGATTGCACTTCCCTATAGCTAAACTGAGTAGTTGCATAAACACATTGAACACTGATGCAACATTTTATCTGGTACTAAACAACAGAAACAATGTTATATTTCATTGTGTTCTGTTGTTTTATATAATTCAAATGTTCGACTTTGAGAATAAATACTAACAAGATATATTATGTAGTATGTAGTACCTATACTTACATGCATATTATAATAGAGAAAAGCCGATAAATTTAAAGATTTTTAATGTGATGTCGTAACAAACGTTTTAGTGCTGACATTGCAAACGCTGGCTAAATCAAATTAATGTACTATAAAATTGTACATCTTAAAAAGATCGATAAAGAATCCGCGATGATGATACATATATTTATGATGTATATCTCCTAAGGATAACCCACAGTAAACATTTTTATTTTCTATTCAGTATCTTATTGGTGAAAACCTATTATTAGCTTAGGTTAACCTAAAATGACCTTAGATGTTTACATAAATTGTTATTATGCTGTTGGTCTTTCCTTGAAAAATAAATAAATACCAAGCTACTCTTAACAATACAGTATTATTCCCTATCAAAATAAATACATTAGATACGTTGTGTATTTCATGTAGCTAGATTAAAATTGCGCTATAAGTACAGCATACTTATCATTAAAATTAATATCTTATATGATATCACATTGCATCCGTGTGAAGCCGGGGTAGGTCGCCAGTCTATAAATTTAACTAATTTTATATAAAACCACAGGCAACTACATTTAAATATAATTATGTCTACATTGCGCGGTGGTTTGTTCTTTATACGGGCCGTATTCCTATTCATCATAATGTGATCTATATAGGTATCTAAGCTTATCGTGATAAATCTTGAATAAACGATATTTTATTGTTTACTACTAGAATGTTGCCGTCGGTTTCACTCGCATTCGTAGTGGCTTTCGGAGTTTAATCGTAATCTAGTCAAAAATTGAACAGTGAGGTCAATACCAAAAGGGACAATATAACACACTAGTATTGCATAAGTATATTATTGTTTTTTGTTAATAAAGTTTAATGTTCTTATCTACCCTTTCTATTTCTCAGTACCTACAGCTACGAAATGTCGACACGAATTATACAGTTCGGGGTAGTCTCACTAACCATCATGTTATACCACGGTATAATAATAGTAAGGTTATTCACAATTGAATATTTTATTTGTACCTATTTGTACGACAATAATATTGGCAGATTCCACAATTACATTGTTGTTTTAAGCTCTTAAAGATATTCCTACGAAAAGCTATCGTCAGGTTTGCAACCCGCATTTGGCCAGCGTGGTGGACTATATCCTAACCCCTCTCATTTTGTGGGGACTGTACACAGCGGAGTCCCAGTAAAATAGATTCGGAGATTGGTGATAATAGTTTGCAAAATTCAAGAAAAATCGCTTAGGAGCACTTCCGCGTGATTATTATTTGTCAAGAACTATGGGTCAATTCCGGGATTATGATCTTGTTAATAATGATAAAATATTCAATCTGAATAATTGACGCAATTCATGATCGAATCAAATTTAACAAATATTATTTGTTAATTTTATTATAAAATCATTAATATTGTTTTGGGTGAAAATAAATTTGACGTCTTTTGTAGACAATACGCCTCGGTTTGCGTATAGCTCTACGACGACAGGATTATTTTCGACGGTTGCAACAGATATCGTCACATTTCAGCCAATTTACACAATACCTAATCTACCATCCTCCTAGTAAAAACCCTATGAAAATCCGTTCGATCGCGTTCAGACAGACAGACGCCGCGGGCGGACGGATATATATCTTAGATATAAGATACCACAAAATGTAAACATAGCTTTGAGACCTAAAACTACAAAATACTTAATTGAAACTGCTCCCAAATATTTTTAAACTAAAGAACTCTACGTACTTACTTTTTTCTTCCCAAAACTCATTACTGTGACTACGATGTATTAATTAAACTGGTAACCCAATATATAAACAACATGATTAATCAAACAACATAGTACATAATTTATATAAGTTCAGTACCTACGTTTACTTATACCCGAGGTCAATGCACTATTGCAGTTTGAAATAGGATTTACAAGGAATGTAATAAATAAGAATATTAAATTACTTATATAATGTCAATAAACCATGAATAATACTATTGTGGATGACGTAAACATAAGTTAGGCTACGTCAAAATCCCTTCGGTGGCGTAAAACAAACCCACTGAAGTTGAATCATATCCTGTGGCCATTCATTTATTTAGGCTGGGCAGTACCCAACGGTTGAGTCATGCGTAAAGCAAATACAATAATTTATTTTCATTGACTAAAAGATAATTTATCTAAATCAAAAGGACTGACAAAGACTACCAAAGAAAACGATACATCAATGAAATATTCAAGTCAATACTAATTATATTTAAGTACAGGTAAAATTAAGTTGTGTTTTTTTTTCAAAATTACATTGCTTTTTCGTCAAAATATTTAATACTAGCTTCCCGCCAGCGGCTTCGCCCGCGTGGTCTTATAATTTTGTCCCCGTTTTTGCTACATTTTTCATTACTACTCCGCTCCTATTAGTCGTAGCGTGATGATATATAGCCTATGTTACTCGGGGATAATGTAGCTTTCCAAAGGTGAAAAAATTTTTGAAATCGGTCCAGTAGTTTCGGAGCCTATTCATTACAAACAAACAAACAAATATTTCCTCTTTATAATATTAGTATAGATATAATTTAGGATTTTCAAAGAATATTGACTTTTCACTTGACATAATAACAAATTAATGTCAATAAGGTCAAATTAATTAGGTAATAATATTAAAGACTGCATTGCCGAATTTTTAGGTCACCTTGTGTTGTATAACTTATCTTTGACTTTCGCAAGGTTGTCGGTAATGCCTAAATGTTCGGTGAACGGGCTACTTTATATCGATAACGTTTGCGCTAGTGTAAATATATTATGAAAAACCTTTTCTTTGACATCATCTCATAATTACATTTGGAAGTATAAATAGAATTAAGATATTATTGTAAACACATAATGACATATCTGTCAGAGCGATAAAAGATATCCAATGTTTTTTTAAATATTTTGTATTGTTGGTTTTTTCTTCGATAAATCTTAATAGAATAAAAAGACCTGAGAATTTGTAGCTAAGTAGTTATTGTCCTATAAAATAATATCTATTATCTGTTTAGATCAAAGGAAAAGGTGACCCACTGACTGACTGACTGACTGACTGATCTATCAACGTACAGCTCAAACCACTGAACGGATTCGACTAAAATTTGGCATACATATGACGGAGGCGTCTGCTGAAAAAGAATTTAAGAAACATTTGATGTACGCGAGTAAAAGCTACCTAGTTCTAATAGATATTAAAATAACAGAATGGAGAGTTACTTCAGTTCCTTGCAATGCTTTGTTACAACTCAACATATAAACGACAAACATCTCATCAAATAAACGTACCTACCTGGGTAGGTAGTTAGATACTAATATAAATCATATATATTTTGAAAATATTGTTGATAAGTAGGTTACCGCTAAAAGCCGTCTTAAACTTATGTTTACTATCTATTTTGCAGTTAGTAGGTTTAAATATTTATTTACAAACATTTAAGGTGTTGTTACGTTGTACATGTTCTTACGTTTTTTCTGTTATGTAAATTGAGAATAAAGGAGTAAAGACTCACTTACTTACCACGAACCACAAAAGTAACGAAAATTTCCCTTTAAATTGTTTCAAATTTAAAAATGATTGAAAAACGAAATGTTTTTTTTTCACACCATTTTTTTTGGGTTCTGTCATCACGAAGTATTTTTAGGTTGTGCATTGCATTATTGCTTAGATTTTATTTTTATTAATTACTATCATCATACGTAAATGTTTTAATATAAATTAAAAATAAACGTAGTTTTATAAAATATATAAATATTTTCTCTATATAAAAAACTAACTAGGTACTTATATTTTTGAATGTGATGTGATTTCATGTAATGTGACAGTACCTAACTGGTTACTCAATAAGAAAATAATGCTAAGATGCCATTCGATGTTTTAATTTTTTTTCTTTTTGCAAAATTAAAGCTATTCGAACAATTTCAAAATGTTGCCAGTACTTTTATTATTTATTACCTAGGACCATTGCAACCTTTTTATCAAATATGACTAAATGCGGTTAAAAAAGTGCAATAGCAGTATAAAAGCAGTTAGTAGTTTATTATTATTATTATTCATCGGGGTCGCCGTATTACGTTGTAAGTATTTTATCTTTCCTTTTAAAATAAAACTACTTATACTTAATGTTAAAAGAAAAAATCAAATATATAGTTAAATAAAAGTTTAGTTGAATATTACCAATAAACTACGACGAAAATACAAAGGTATTTTTTTAATAGATATGTTATTAACTCAATTTATATTAATAGATGAAGTTGATTCCAAAAAATCTTGTATTTTTTCTCAAGACATTTCTGTATTCATTTGTTACGTAATAAAATATCATCGTCAACCACACAATACCAGTTTGTAATATGTCAAATGTTAAAGAACTCTTGCATTTTCACGTGGATACAAAAAATAAAACGTACACGAGTATATATTTATTATTATTTTATGAATATAAAAAACCCCTGAATGTCATGATATAAAATTCAAGCTGATATGTGACTGAATTGTCCCAAAGGCTACACAAAGCTTCAACCTTTTTAGGGTTCGCAAAGGGACCCTATTACTAAGCCTCCGCTGTCAATCCGTCCGTCTGTCTGTCAGCGGGTTGTTTCTCATGGACCGTAATAAGTAGACAGTTGAAATTTTCACAGTTTCACAGTTACAAATACCTACTTATTTTATTGATACTAATTAGAAATGACACGGAAAATTTTATGTGCAGGTCCGACTCGCACTTGACCGGTTTTTTTAAAGTAGTCACCTTTGGTTTCTCGTCAAAAAAAAAATTTTAACCTATGGTTCGGGTTTTAGGACAAGCTTAGGGTCGATATGTATCTGCACGCATCAGAATTTTAATTACAACCTATTTTAATGGCTTTGGGTTCAGTTTAATTAAGACATTAACCTAAATTATTATTGTCCCCGCACGTTTTGTTATCACAATATTCAATAACTGTTTGTGACCTCTATTTTTTGTAATTAGTTATTGGCAAATTTGTGATGCATGTTCTAAACTCAATACAGAATGCATTCATTAACGCTTCGTGTAAAAAAATATTGAAACTAAATGGCAATAAAAATACCATAGGTAATGTCCAATACCCATTTAATATTTCCAAAAAGTTCCAATAAGATAATAAAAAAGCACTGGCCAGAAAACCATAATCACGATGAAAAAAAAGTAAAGAAAGAAAAAACCTAGTGGCATCTTATAATTACTTTCACGATAAATGGCCAGTTAACATAATCTTTTTCAGTTTCAACTATAAATAAAATAAAAATAATATGTTTAAAAATATAAATTATATTTAATATAAATTATTTAGATAATATTTGTAACCATGTAAGTTATATATTATATAATAATAAGATCACTGGTCAAAGAAATCATAATCACGGTGAAAAAAAAATATAAAGAAAAAAACCTAATGGCATCTTATATTTACTTTCACAATAAATGGCCAGTTAACATAATCTTATTCAGTGTCAATAAAAAAAAATATGTTTTAAAATATTCAATGTATTTAAAATAAATTACTTAGATATTTCTAACGATGTAAGTAAGATAGATAGATAGTAGATAGGTACATAATAATAAGAGCACTGGCCAATATAATGACGGTGAGAAAAAAATAAAGTTTTTTTTTATATAATGGCATTTTATGGTTACTTTTGCGATAAATGGCCAGTAATAAACCATACAAAAAATAATCATTACTATAAACTGCTGCACATTATCATTTTAAATTTATATCTACTACTTTTTTCTAAATAAATTATTTGGATTAATGTTTATACCTTCTTTTTTATAAATCAGTAATCAAATAATACTTACTTATTATGTGTAATGATGAATAACAGTAATCTACAAAATGCTTTATAAAAGACACGTATGATTTTTTAAAATTAATTATGGCATCGCACTTCTTGTGCATGTAGCGATTCGATTATAATTATGTTAACGGCACAAAGGCCCAGGAGCCATGCTAAAAATTTCCAAAAAAATATTATATATAATATATTATGTTAATAAGTATGGAGTAGGTAGACCCTACATAAACAATAGACAGAATTAAAGTTGGCAGGAATCCTAGATTAACTTTTTTTCATGTCACCTCAATAAATTGTAAATTTGTAACCCAATCTGGAAAACATGCTTGTAAACTGGTTATTGTGGAATAAATAAATTTATTATTATTATTATAAACTATAAAATATTGCATTGTGGTACCTACATAATTATTATTGAATTCACCCAAATATGATCACGAAGATTAATATTTGTATTAAAAGTAATTTCGTTTTTAATGTGTTTTTCAGGACGAATATGTACTAATGTTACGTTAAATCAATAATAAATCGAAAAGTTTCAAGCAATTAAGTCTTGCTTTCAAGAATTTGAAAAAAATCAAAAATGCTCCTTTATTTGTCGTGTAAGTATTATAATTTGGTAATCTAAATTAAAAAGGGTCAGATTTTTACCCTTATTTTCGTGAACGTAAGAGTATTACGTGGTACAGGGGAATTTTTGATGGATTACGTGATTTCTAGATAGATAGTGATGGGATTTCCTACAAAATTTCCATCTGCAGCTTCGGAGATCGTATTACTAATCCCTATTATTTGCGAACTACGGGTGTATAGTCCATCAGAAACACAAGCGTGATTGAATATGTGCTTAGTTGCGTGCATGAAATTCGATGCATCTTTTTTTTTCTTCTGCGGGAACGGTAGTTTTTATTTTTACCCATCCATTTTCTTCTTGACACATTTTCTTATTGAAAACATTGTTTTAGCAAGCTTTTATTTACTTAGTGTACCTAAGTACCTAAATCATAATAATCTTATTTTAAGTTCATATGAGAATACAAAGAGACATAAAATTTAGATTTTTGTGTCCTTGGTTTTTGTGTTTCGTATAAGTTTAATTAAATTGTGTCTAGATATAGTAATAACACGATCTAATAATATATAGGTACTTCGTTTTTGCAACGCAGTAATAACTGTCCAGTAAGCACTAAGTAGGTTATCAGTTGACCTGCCAAGTGCGTCGTTGATAGTTTTGGCAAATGACGTCACGGGTCGCGTGTACTACTAATAGGGCGCATTCTTACTGAGTCTATTTCAAATTGAGATACCCAATTTAAATGGCGATCTCCAATTGGATATTCGATATATGGGATTTTAATAATAATTGATTATCACTAAAATAACATTAAGTAATAATATCATTGTTTAAGGAAAACCATTTAAACTCTCTGAATAACTTATCAAACTATAATGTACCTTATGCCGGATATCTTAGAAAGTAATTAAAGGCTCTATGCAGAACTAGTTCCTAGAGTACTGACCAGTAGTTACTAGTACCGTAGTTTATTTCGTGCTGTGATAAGGGCTGGCGTAACCGACCCTTCAGGGAAGTTAGACAATCAAGATTTACTCATAACATTAGCGACTAGTTTTCATTCGAGAAAGGCGTAAACACCTTTTGGCAATTGCTCCTTATAGTAAATCCCTTAGGAGGGCGTGCGAGGCGCTTACGCAAGTCTTTATCGATTGGCCGCGCTTGCGCTGCGCTCACTCCGCTCTAAACAGGTCGTTCACCCCAGCCATTCACGCAAATACATAGATTTGGAAACCTAGTAGAGCAGCTGAGCTATTGCACTTTCATACTTGCTTCATACTCCTTTCTTTATCACGACATATTGGTCTCAAAAGCTTCACTACGATAATATTTTTTTCAATACATACCCGCCGTAGACCTTTGAGTTGAATAATAATATTATTACATATAGTAGCCCAAAGTAGGTCGTTGTGTGGTTTATGTCTTTTTTATCTTAATAGATCACCCAGGAATGAAAGGTATAAAAAATAAGGAACATTATTTCCACTTGCTGAAGTCGAACTAATAAAATATTATAGTCTACGTTGTTTGTTTTTTTGCTACCAATTCGCTTTCTATTATGAGTTATCTTATGTCTTCAATTCTTCATACTTTTTTTTTGGGGATAACTTCATATTGCTGATATCAATATTGAGCTTAATCGGGTTTGTGAAGCTGTCGGCTTGTTATAATATACTTACTTTTCTCTCCTTAATGTGATTTAAGGATACCAGCATGTCAGACAATAATGTATTTCTGTTTACTTCTAGTTACTTACATAATACACATAACATATTGCGCGAAATGCACTTAATACGTAACGTGAGGAGCGTTTCGGGTTACGTCGCGTTGCAATCCCGGGAAGACATTACGGTTTCGACACGGTCTGAACTGGCCAGCGCGCGACACTTCCACGTAAAGATACGCGAACCCCGTGAGACTGTCTACTCACCAGACTTTCAAACGTCGCGGAAAAAACGCCCAGTCGCTAAATAAGCCTGCTTCAATTCCTTATAAAATTAAATAAACACAGCCAGTGTTTTCAATACGAGGTGACTGGTGGCTTAAGCATCTATTATTGTATCCGGCATATTAATATTCAACTTATTAGTCAGCATGCAGAGGTGACATTGCTTGAAATTCTGCCACTTCTGTCACTTAGTATAAATGTGGTGATTACTTACTATAGAAGTGTATGAAAATTCCAGCTGTTTTGTAACTGAAACTGGAAAAATAATGTCATACGACCCATTCACTTTCATAATGATACAAGCAATTATTGATATTATTTATGTTTTAATACGAAATATATTATAATAAGTTCGATTATGCTGCTCAACAAAATTTAAAAAAGAAGAACAATATCGAAATGTCAACTACATACCATTTCGATGCAAAAACGCAGCTGTGTCTCTCTCTTATGGATATAAAACTTAAAGCATTTCAACAGCTGCGGCCATCATCGACAGCTTTATGTCCGAAATACGAAGCATCGATACATCGCATCGCTTTGCATTCGCTGAACAGAACATGACCGTACGATTATGTTATCAACCAGGTGTCAGTTACACTATCTTAAATTTCGCCGAATGTGCAACGGACTAAGTTCGGGTTAACGACCCTCACTTAATTAATTGGCTTCATAACTGCCTTACAAATTATGCGTAGGTATACTTACAATATTTACCTGTGATTACCTACATACTAATCATCAGAAGAGGTGTTATTTATCACTTCGCATTGGTTCACGTTGTTTTTTTATTAAACTTATAAACAAAATATTGGGTATACTTCTTAACCAAAACAAATACATTTTATATGTTCATTTGTCACTTGTGAAGATATTATACAAGACAATTAATTATTTTATAAAAACATTATTTAATAAGATAATGTTTTAATAATCATAATAAAATTTATAAAACGGTCATTAGCTAAGTGAGAGACATGTAAAGTGGGTTTAGTATATCTAGTCACTCAATTGATATTAAAATGAGAATGACAGATTTTAAAGTGAGATTTATTATTAGAGGTTTATTTAGTTTTTTTTTCGGGTGAATATGAAACACCATGACATTAAATAAAACCCTTCCTTTGGCTTTTTTGCCGTGTCGTCGGGTACTTAATAATAAAATATTCGAGCGAATTACGATATATTATTTATATATTTAAAAATACCTTTCCACAACTTTTCTGAACATTTTAATATGAAACATCCTGACGTAGGGTAAGCTTTCATATGTATGTTATCTTTCAGGTATAAATAGACTATTTGTGTTGCCACTACTTGATTTTGGTTTCGGCGGGCGTCTGGGGGTGAGGTTTGGACTTTAGTCCATCACGCGTGCACGGAACGGGTTCAAAGGAGCAGAACATGTCATTTCTTCGCTATTCCAACTACAGACGGTATGTAAATCAGACCCATAACTGTATTTGGCATCGGAAACAGGATCCAAATTGACGCCTTCATAGATTTCACGCCTCGTCGAAACAATAAAATTAAATATTTATATTTTAGGAAAGCTTACAGACTAATAACAAAGGTAAAAAGTTATATAATCCTTATACAAGTTGCTAATAACAAGGTTCCACATTTGTATTACGTATTAGTACCTAAATTCGAACAAAGAAGAAGAAAGAACTTAAAGTCAAAAAGAAGGAAGAGTATAAGAATAAGAAAGAAAAGATTGTAAACGTAACTTACATATTAAGTGGCGCGGTCTTTTTTAAAATAATTGTTATTTAGTACTTTTTCTTATTTTATTTGAGCTAGATATATATTTATAGATCTAATACAATACAAAATAAAACTTACACAAAATCTTGTTATCCGTACAATTTTACAAAATATGTAGGTATCACTGTATCGATAAGCATGACATAATAAATGGAATATTTTTGAGCTTACTAGGGTGGGTGCGGGTGGTCATAATAATATTATTATAATCTGTTTTGAAACAGTAGGTAGACAGCGCCACTATCATAAAAAAATAATTGTTTTTCATTAACGTACTTACCAGTGCCTATCTGCAACACTAAATAAAAATACTAGGAAAGCATATCGTAAATATACAAGAAATGAACATTTAAGTAAAAAAACTTGATTATTAAAAAGTAAGTACGCCAATCACGTGTTATGTATGTGTGTGTGGTACTGTGGTAGCCTATAGGGCTCCCGGTTATCACTAGTGTTATCACCCTGACGTATAGGTAGTGCAAAAATGGTGTCACCTACTTTTTGCATATTGAAGGTCGTTGATAATGTATTTTATATAATAAAAATCGTGTAATCATCAAATCTTCCGATCTTTGTGTCACGGACATCCAGATATAATATACATCTGAATGTACTTAAATAAGATCCTTTGTACACCAATAGCATAGTTAAATATGTCAAATTTATTATCATTAATGTTACATCAGTATAAAATTAATTTTGGTTTAAATAAATCCTAACTAAAGTGAATAATATTCTAAGAAATTATCATGGGTGGCAGTTACCACTTACCATCAGGTGGGCAACCTACTCGTCTGCCATTGTAGGCTAAAAAATGTCTTATGAGTTGTAATTTTTTATTCACAATCTTGAAAGACATGTTTTGTTCTAGGTAGGTAGGTACACTGGTACAGAGTTAAAGCAAATGTTTATAGTATTCTGTCCAATCACTTGAAAAACACCGTAGCAATGTATGTAACTACTAAAATCTATACATAAGTAATAAAATTGTAATAGGCCGATATCTGCACATTACAGATATTGAGAAAAACTAGTATGAGGTATTTGTTAGACCAACAGAAGTCAAGACAACCGTTTCAGAATCCATTCATGCATCTTCTATGCAATTATACTTGGGCGGTTAATCTTAATTTCTTCTAGTGTGCTTAAAATATGCTGTTGATTTTGTTCTCACTAACAATCGATAACAGGTTACATTAAAAGGAATTATGGCAAGTGTAAGCACTTGTTAGAATTAAATTAATAAATTGTCCACTTAGTTTAAAACGGTTACTATGCAACATCAAAGTATTTAGAAAATTTTGAGTGAGTAGGGGAAATGCAGACCTACGAAATATTAATATAATTATCACACTTAACTATATTACGAAAATATTATATTATGTAAATATCCAAGTTTTATTTATTGTCATCAGTAATAAGTTACATGGAACCTAAACATACTTTATTCAGTCTTTGTTTTCTCATAGTGCTAATTTGAATAAAATTACACTTACAAATACGACGCAACATCGCATTATTAAGCTTTGCAACCTTTTTTTATCTTGTGTGAGGATCATGGTCACAAATCAGTTTGCGCTCTAAATACTAGTTTAGCTACTTACAAGTAGCTGAAGAAGTTATGTGTTAAAAGTGTAGTTTTTATATTTTTTTAGATTCAAACGTTCTTTTTTTCACAAGGTGTAAGAAACGTCAAATAGGTGCTGTTTTGGTGCTACGATATATTATTTACGTATAAAAGATACGTATAGCCCAGGGAACTGGATTCATTTCCATGAATAACACAACGTGATTACGTTGTGTTTCTTCATTTTATTACATTACTTCGTAAAGAAGTTAGCGAGAGTTTTTCGCAGATGTTTTTATGGAAGTTATATGATAATATATTGTGAACGTTATGCCCTTCCTCCCTTGTAGTACGTTTGTTTTGACTTCTCGGGCACGCCGTAGCGGCGCCTACAAGGAAATGATGATGAATCACTTTTCGTAATCGAGAGCGAGTAGACATTCAGAATAAGTGGAACACGCACGCATTTTGCCTAATTTCACTTTTTTCTTGTTAATATTGCATAATATGGTGACTAATTAGATGCTTAATCTGACATTTTATCTGCTTTGATTTGATTATCTTTTAAAAATAAACCACGTTTAACTTTGAGATTTTTTCGTAACTATGTTACGAAGAAGTTAAGAAGTTAAAATATACCTAATTACCTAATGATGAAGGAAAGCTTACGGGATTTTAAGGGTTATATTTTTTCATGTGGAGTAAAGCTTATCCTTCTACTAAAAGAATTACATAAGTAGAATGTAAGGCTCGTGCATTTTCACAAATCAAAATGAAATAACGTTTTGAATACGAAAATCGCACATAATTTTATTTATGTCAAGGAGTAAATAATCGAGGATAAACAAACAGTACGCGTGCGCATATGTTCTTGTCAGTTCAGTGACGTGGTTCCTATTGTGGGCACGTAGGTAAGTCGTAAGTAGTGACGCCCTTAGTATTTTTTCTTTGTGGTAAAGGTGTTCAATGGATCCTCTTACACTAATTATTAGGTTTGAGAAGAACGGGTTCCCGAGAATCTATTTTCGAGAAAATAAAAAAGCGGTCGGGTAATTTCGTAGTTATGCTAACCAATACTTTAATATGTGTTTGTCTTTATATCATGTCCTCTGCAAAAAAAAGTATACATTTGTTTTAATAAGAAAAAATAAAATTAGTACTTGTGTATGCATGCAAATATGATTCATACAATACATACCTCACTCACGCTTTTTTCCCACAGGATAGACAAAGGCAGAAACTAGAGAAACTATGTTTTATAGTTATTATAAGTATTTTAATAAAAATGTTCAATTCGTATTGTAATGAATTAAAAGTCATTGTTTAATTTAAACAACGCCTTAATATGCGTCTATTAGTATTTTTCTTTGACTTAACTCTATTTGTCTCACTACTTATTTACGTAGCTTTGACGTAATCAATAGTGTCTTTACAAAATGACACAAAATAATCAAAATCAGGCCCTTCTTTGCAGGAAAAACAATTACTGAACATATTAAAAAATATCAATCAATCACCCATTAATTGTCCCACTGCTGGGCAGTGGTCTCCTCTCAGTATGAGATGGATTAGACCATAGTCCACTACGCTGGCCTAATACCTACGAGTTGGAAGAAAATTATTTTGAGCAAAAATAATAGCGATGATCATTAGATATATTATAATATTATTTACTGAAAAGCTTTCAAGAATTAATGAGTTACCAACAAGTGTATCATGCAATATTGCACCAAGAACTGTAATATTGCAAGAAACACACAAATTTTTGCACATTTTTTTGTAATATGATGTTAACTACATACGATTCATCGACTCGAAGGACCACTTTCCACTTCTTAATCTATTATGTGTATACATTAATTTCGAGGATTTCCTCGCAGCGCACCTAAGCAACCGCAGCTAAAATATCCCTCGAAGCGCACCAATAAGGAGCGCTTGAAAAAAAAAATTCCTTGGAGTGCACCTATGATGAAACATAGGGAAGGGCATGAAAGTATCGTAATAAATGATATCGATAGACGTTTTAATATTCAACTGTCCTAATTGTTTATTCATTAAAACTACCAGGAACATATATGTAAAAAAAAGTACAATTTTTATTAAAAAAAGCTTTGATAAATATAGTGGCTAAATGGGCTGAGCAGATTATGAATGACCTGTAACGGCGATAAGTCCTAAGAAGAGGTCAAGTTGGCCTTGCATCATGGTTGATGACGTCCCAGATACCCTCGAAAATTAGGGATTACTGTGCTGGTTGGGGTTACCAGGAGTAGAGGATTAATTAACATGGGGCCAAGTTACCTACCTGCAGTCTTTTGTTTACGCCCAAACAGCGATGTGCCACGTGCGTGCCTAGGACACGTTAATATAACTAGTGGTGTAGTACACCCTTGTCCACCATCGCCATATTCTATAATGAAATAGGTACCGTGATTCTTTTAAGAAATTTGAATTTTTCTATCGGTATTTATAAAATAAGTGTTTTTATGTAATCATGTTGGGTTATACATTCCGTGTAATAGGTATATGTACAATTGTACATATAATATTATGGTGGTATTTAATTTGATATTTAATTATTAATTTCCTTCCTTCAATTTTAGATTTATCTAGGAAAACCCCAAGTAATATTCTGTTCAATTAAATACATGAAATTTAAAGATGTACATATCATGTTAGATCGGTTAAAATAGTTGTACCTACCTAATGTTTCTAAAGATGACTTCATTTAAAGATTTCCATTCAATGACATCTACTTTATTAACAGACAAATAAATATAAAAAAAAATTATTTTACATTACATATATAACGATCCTCTAAACAGATAATAAAGAGCCTTCAACAGTATAAATATATCTTACGATTGTAATAGGAAGTAAGATAATGTTTATTTTATGTCATTCTAGAATTGAGGTCAATGAAAAAGCGTTTAAACTATAATATGATCATATGCCTATAAATTTATTATGATTATCTTTGTTCAGTATTATATATTTGACCACGGAAATACATTATTTTTTATTTAATACGACATTATTTAAGTGTTAAATGAAATTCTATTATATGAACACATTTCTATGGGTATTTTTTGATATACTTAATCCCAGCAGTGTTATCTTATGCCTACCAAATATATTTTATATTTAATTTCCCAGGAATTTGGTTACCGAGGTCTGATGGCAGCCGCTAGGATGATGTAGATAGATAAAATAAAAGAGAAGTAGTAGTAAGTAGAGAAGTAGTAAGTAGTAGAAGAAAAATAAAAGATAAGTTATCGAAAAAATATTGGGTAGATAATTTCATACATTTTTTTTTTGGGTTAGTGACTATTCAGAAACAAAGCCTAGAGACTGGGGGTGAGACAGGCCATAAGTGTTTAATTGTCACGTAGTATTTATAAACCAATAATTTTAAGTGCGTTATAAAAATAGTGTCATTTGTCTATTTACTTAAACAGATGCTAGCCCTGGGAATCAAAGGTCCCTTACCTTTGTCAGGGGTGGTATTGCCAAATATTCTGCCGCCTAGCATATTAATGCTTAGCGTTAATGTTCCGGATTGAAGGGCAATGTACTAGTGAAATTACCTACTGGATATATGATACTACAACACAGAACACTGAAGTTTCAGAAAGAAAACGTGCTTGTGATACTACTAGTGTTGTGTGTAGGCTGCATCGCCATACATAAGGCGGCCAGTATGCTTGTTTGTCATATATCTAAGTTACCTAATTATCTACAATAAAAAAATAAACCACATTTTATTTGTAGCCAATTGCAGAGGACTGAATAAAACAACGGCTACGTATACATAATACAAGGGTTACGGCTCGTTGTAGCGTACAGATCGATGCTCCCGCCAGACGTCTGGCTACCCCTGAGACTGAGAGGTTGCTGTCACTCAGAATTATCATATTTTGATAGCAACTAGGGATTGAGCACTCGATTTCAAATGCATGATCTTTCAAAAATCCCAACTTCTCATTTCTTATCTCAATAGACCTTATAAGTAAGAAATTATAAAGGAGTGTAATGACTTCACTTTGTACAAACACATAACTGAAAAACTAATTTTGAGTCGACTTCAAACAATCAATCAATAATATTTACATAGGATTATATTTTCGTACACGGATATTAGGATTAAAAACGATAACTTTTCGCTTTTCAGCTACTTTTGTCGTCAGTTCAATCACGTATCCCGTCGCCTTTCCTGGTAATGTGTAGGTAAATATAAGCCATGTTTTTTTTTGCAGATCCTTCCATAGAAATTTTACTATAATATAAACTTTATAACACATCATCATGTCGTATGTCTTTTGAAGAAGTCTAATCTTAACAATGTCGACCTATAGGAAATAACGAATTGCGATAACAACTCAGATAAATAACTGCTGCAACGATAAAAGGATCTTTCGGCCTAGAGAAAACGTGACTTGCTAGAACATTTATTTAAACGAAACAGTAAACTGATATTGCAAGAAAAGATATCGTTACGTTGGTAGTGTAGGTCGGTGAGCAAAGTTAATCGATGCCGATCGTGGTTTAAAATGATCATTACGAGATACTTAATACAATCTACCAGAAGGAAGATAACTTTAATCACATTTTTTTAGAAAAACAAACCTAACTTCCAGCATTTGGTGGTTTTTCTTTAGAACCACTGGCCGACACCAAACTTTTAAAGACCAGGCTTAGAAGAAGGTATATCAGATCCATGACCAAGTTCGGGTCCTAAACAACGAAGTTACCTATATCCCAACTGATTAAGGATTAACTGATTAACTCGTACCCGTCGTAACTCTTGCCAAAGATAACATAGCCCCTAGGAAAAGTGTGTTTCAGTTAGACAAGACGGTACCATGCAGGTTTAGTATATTACACAGATTAAGCTCGACGATTTTCTATGCGTAAACGGTTCCATCATATTTGAACGCACTGACACCAATACAAACGTACAACTTGACACCTAATACAGACGGTAATAGCTGTCCCTGAAAAAATAACGGGAGTCTTATGCGTAGCTATTAGAGTGCAGGCTCTAAAAGCCCCTGAAAACCGGGCATAATTATAATCGTATAATGAACTCGTTGTTTTTGATACATGTCACAAACACTTGAGATTTATGCCAGTAAAATTGTAAATGAATACTTTGTACCTACCTATAGGTATAATACAGTGGAAAACACATAATACCGACTTATTTAATAGATCGAATCAATTTCATCGGTGCGCAAATAGACTGATATATTGAATAACATAACATAAAACTACCATCACGCCTGTATTCCTCAAAGAGTTGGCCAGGGGTGTACCAATGTCATGTATAGGTACGGGTGATATTTGCCTTTCCATCATATTTGCCATTCTTTTTGTCACAAAATGTAATTGTACTGTTTTTTAATTTTAATTATTTTGTTAGTAGGTTTAGTTATTTTGTGACTAAATAAAGCTGTTTTCTTTCTTTCTTTCCCATGTAGATAATAGAACTTCGAGCTGCTACAGAGAATTTCTGTAATTATACCAATGCAATACTGGCCACATTTCCATTGAGACTGTTTTATATACTTTTAAAACAGAATATAAATAGGTACATATCCTAGAGGATATATAAATATTTAAAGATCTTAGAAGAAACTGCAGTAGCAATGTTGCACGAGCAATAGTTTTCACGTTATCCAAAATTCCTTACCAATTTAAGTAGCGACCTTCCATGTCACTTAACCTAAATAATAATGTACCTACCAAGTTTTTTTTTATGTTTTAACATTAATCTAACTTAAATATACAACGTAAGAAGGTTATTTTAGTGCAAGTAGTGTAGTGTTTTTGTATTTGAGCCGATAACATTATTCATCTAGCTTTTTGTTACATTCGTAAAACAACTCTACCGGCAGCTAATTTTCCATCAAGATAAAGTTCCGCCGGTGTCACGACATTGACACAATATTTCGTTTTGCAAAGCTCTCCGTTTATATTATAAGCACATAATTATATAATACATGCCAATACTCGGATGTCTCACGAGGTTATAATTATTACCTACTTTTGGGGCGTGATCCTAATGTTAGCATTTCCTGCAACAATTTCCTTGGACACAAAGGTTTCTGCTACAATGTCATGTCCCCTACAGTACAATCTGAACAATAGCGCATACCTTTATTAAATGCTATAGGTAAGTAGATACAGGTGTACCTACCGCTCACTGTAATCATTTTAAGGTTTTTCAAAGGTTATTGTTCAACATAATTAATTGGTTGAATGAATTGCATTTATATATTCATTGAGTTACCTACGATGTCAAACCACACACTGGTAGCCATGGCTGTATGAAAAAGTAAAATAGGACGACCTCTCCCACTAAAACTAACATCAATCCAGAAATAACAACATTTCATTCTTAATTTGTTCCCAATAAACACACCTTATCGGATATGATGCTTTTTATCTACGTGTCTAAAAAAACCCATTAAGTTTATAATACCTACTACTTATTTCTGTTTTATTTACGTTGAAGATATTATTTAAATTACTTTTACAGTCTTACGTAAACGATAAAAACAAATATGTAATGCAATCAATGTTTATTGTTTAGGATCATTACTTTTCACTTAAACTTAGATTACTCATACGCACGCTCCGAGAATCGGTTTATTTAATACTATCATTACACATTTAGACTTTGATTAATGAATAACCACTCAGTTTGCTTATTATTGCGGTTTTCTAAACAATGGATATTGGAAGTGAATGTTCAACTATCAAAGGCGAAACTGCATTAGGTACAAAGATAAACTATAACTAACAAATTGCAATGAAAACATTTAGTGTTAATTCCGCTTATGCTGAGATGCAAGAGCACAGTCCTCCCGCCCGCTTAATTATGCACATGCAGAGAGAACTAAGTTTTTAATGCAACAGTTTTATGGATAATAAATGTTATGAAATGCCTAAATGCCTAATGGTCGTAAGCGCGACTGAGCTAAACTTGAGATCCTGTCATAAAGTGTTATTGTATTTTTTCTATCAAATTCTCATTAGCAACTCGGAAAAAACTTTGCTACTTACTGAGAATTTGATAATTTGAACGAGCAATATTTGTACATACTTATTCATTTTAATGACGTTATCGAATGGAATTTGCTATGTTCAATTAGTTGTTTTTTCAGTAAGCCTAGACTTTCGGAAAAAACTACAACAAAAAAAAAACAAACTATATAGCTATGTGACTGTGTCTCATGGTATTTTCAGTCAAGAGCATCTGCTACTACAGTCGTTTTCTTTATTTTCACCCGAGCAGGGCTCAGTCGTGAGGAAACTTGCATACCTGAGAGATTTTCTCGAAGGCGGGCGAAGCCTGCCCAGTTGGACAATTAATGGATTGAAGCTGATGAGGGTCGTCCAGGTACCTACTATTTATTATAATATTAGTATAGGTATGATTTATAAAGATACTGCAAAAAACGAGTTATACTATTGCAAATATATTTCGGTAGGTAATATAACTCATTCATGTGTGAATTTCAATATTGTAATTTGTGTCATAGTACATATTGATATATCATAAAATACTTACCTGTTTTATTTTTTTGCATTTTGCATTTAATCCATTTACAGAAAGAATATTGTATGTATCATTAAGTTAAAAACAAAATATAACTGAGTAGGTAATGTAAAAGGATTCAATTGTTAGCGTATTATTAATGGTTTCGTATTTTATAGTAGAGTTCATAAGGTCGCTAAAACAATACGATTGCAGCTGTGCTTGTAGTAACGATAACACTCTTATCATGATCCACAACTGAATGAAAAGGCACATTAAATCATTCGTCTCCATTACATATTTAAGTAACATTGAAATAATGTGTACCTATACCGATTACATATTTTTATGCAATAATATTTATCTTCATACTTTCATACGCGTATGGTAAGTATCACTATGTATAATATTATGTACTCGTAAACAGGGGTTTGCACAAAGCTATACAGTGCGAGCCTTGACTAACCCGATATTTAACCTCTTTGCCAGATTGGAGAGGCAGGTTACGTTATGGTTCAGATACACTTCGCTGCAGCTGCAGCGCCGCTTGAAAGTCACTTCATAGAAATACATTTGTAATTCTATGAAATTTCCTATTACTTTACTGTACCAGTCTTAGGTTCTTTGGGTTTCAGTATGAGGTTTTGTTCCCGAATAATCCGATTTGTATTTTTCAGGTTACTAAGCCATCAGCTGCCTCATTATGTGCTGATGTTACGAAGTCTAGTGGTTAAGCAAGTGGTCCGCAATGTAAACTGGGTATTTCTATGAAAATCCCAGTAGCAACAACCTTAAATATAGGTACTGGTGAACCGGGGTTGTAAATACTGATATTCAGCCGCATCCTGGTTAGACTGGAAGGCCACCCCAACATGCTTGGGAAAAGGATAGGAAGAAGAAGAAAGAGGTGAACCGGGGTTGTGCCCTATGGGAAATAGAGGCGTTAAGCTGTGGTACACTTCCTCACTAATGTCGATGTATAAAACTAAACTTTTAATAATATTTGATTAAGTAGAAACACGAATGAATTTACGTATAAAATATTACATTAGCTTGTTGCTGCTATTCTTCAATGAAGTTTGTATCTAATCTATCAATCTAAAGATTGATAAATCAATATTCGCTATCAATATTAAAATACGTAAAAAATTCAATTCACCATTTTTCTTGATCTTCTCTGTAGCAACACCGGTGTAACTCTACATCAGTTGTTTTTTTTTTATTAGAGACTAATCGTCTACATTATATGTATATACTTAGTTACCTACATGCGTTTTCCTGCTACTGCAACTGCATAGCAATGCAGTTTTCATCTCGAATCTGTAAGTAGTTAATCGATCACTTGAATCATCAGTAAGAACTAAAAATAGATATCCATATATGTGCACAGAACTAATAATTGTCGATTATTTATGCGTTATTGCTAGTTATTGTGATGTCTATCGCAAACATTAAAAATAGGTGATTCACTACGAGTCTCAACTATCGGCATAAAATCGAATCAGTTTGGAAAAATGTTATCGGGTCGGGTTTGACTAAGATGATTTCGTTGTACCTACTCGTAGTTTTTAAGTGGTTGCAATCTGCATTGGGGGTCAATTTTACATCTTAATGTAATAACTACGTAGGCAACTTAGGGTTTTTTATGTTAGGTATGGTTAAAGTTAGTACCTATAACCAGTACAGTTGTTATTAAAATTACCTTTTAATGAATGGGATACCTACTTATGCGATCTTGTTGTATAATTTCAAGAGTGATATTTAAGTGTCGCTTAGAGGTCGAGCAGCGTAGAAGTTCGCCCAAGGCTCTCAATCGCGAGTCGTCGACCCGCCGTCACCTTGCCTCGCGCCAACTTACGCAATTCGTTAATCTTATCATCTGCATGCGCACCCGCACGACCTCGATCTCCCCTCTCACCCCTCGCCGAATTTCGACGACTACATTAACATCAATAGGTGAAGAAGTGAGGTCATCCCCAAAGTCAATTCTTATTTAACATTCGAAATGAGTTAGTAGGTACATGCATTCACAAGTACGACACCGTGAAAGAATGACTTACTCTAAATTTATATTTGATACTAAAGTGAGTACAGCAGTGTATTAAAGTTTATTTGATTATACTACAGCTGTAACGTAACGTAACGTACATAAATAAATTATTATTTATAAAATTAATGGGAAGTGGTAATAAAAACGAGTTAAACCTCACGTCATTCACAAAACTCAATAAAAAGCGCGCGTTACATTAAAAAAATAAAAGCGGCCTACGAGTGTAGTGCTACGGGTTTCGTAGCGCACCGGGCCGGCGGAAAAGCGGTGGAGAGAGGAGCGCCCGCACCGCGCCGGTGGGACGAGCCTGCGTGCGCGCCACCCCGCTCCTATTTATTCGCAAGGCCACGCCAGCGGCGCGCCAGTGCGCAGACGTCGGTCGCACGCGATATACAATCACTGAGTTACTCGCCATCGCACTATCGCGATTTACGGTCCGCGCACTAATGCTACGTATCTTTTGCTAACAAGCAAACAACAGTTATTTTTATTTATTTTTAAAAGACAATATATTATAGTAAAAATGATAACAATGCTGTCAAATTCTAAACTACTGTGGGGACTATGGCAAGTGGTAAACTACTGTGCGTCGCGTACTTCGCTGCCTTTGCTGCTGGTGGCTGGTGCGGCGCTGCTGGTGCTGCGGCTGGCGGCGCTGATGCGCGAGATGCGCAAGCTGCCGCCCGGCCCGTGGGGACCTCCCGTCGTCGGCTATTTACCCTTCCTCGGAGTCCGGCACAAGACCTTCCTGGAGCTAGCTCGCAACTACGGCGCTCTGTTCTCAGCGCGCCTCGGAAATCAGTTGACGATCGTGCTCAGCGACTACAAACTAATCAGAGAAGCTTTTCGGAGAGAAGAATTTACTGGACGCCCCAGCACTCCACTCATGCATACCTTGGATGGTCTTGGTAAGTACAACACCTAATGATTCTGTCATATTTAAAGTACTTTTGTCTTTTTCGGGTTATTAATATGAACTAGGGAGTGCTTCTCGATCTTAAAATTTAAAAGAAAATCAGTGTTCATTTGAATGTATTTTACATTTACATCTTGGTGAAAATGAAATAATCAACAGTAAAATTTTAAATTTGTGAATATAACTAGAATCCTAAATATTAATAAGTACTAGCGAGAAAAATATTGTGCACATGTTCATGTGGGCGTCAATCGGACGTCCCTCCCGGCGGCGTGCGCACGCGCCGCCCACCTGGTGAGCCCTCACTATAATGCGAACGCCTCCTTCTGTACAGGCATCATCAACAGCGAGGGCCGCCTCTGGAAAAGCCAACGCCGATTCTTGCACGACAAACTCCGCGAATTCGGCATGACTTACATGGGAAACGGGAAAAAAATCATGGAAGGAAGAATTAAGGTTCGTTTTAATTATTTAATCGTGAAATCTATTTACTGATAATTTTTATTTCCATTTATTGAATAATTGGGTACCAACAAATACTAATGTACTAATTTGTTCATCAGAGCGAAGTTTACGAACTTATCGCCAGCCTGCACCGTTCAGAAGGAGCACCCATTGACGCGAACCCCCTACTCGCCTTGGGCGTGTCCAACGTCATCTGCGGCATTACCATGTCCGTGCGCTTCAGTAACGGCGACGTTCGTTTTGAAAGGCTCAACAATCTCATTGAAGAAGGAATGAGGCTGTTTGGCGAAGTACATTATGGAGAATACATCCCCCTCTACAACGTAAGTGGTATTATTGATTTGTTCCCTGATATTTAATTTAAATACCTAGTACAAAAAGCTAATAATATTTATATATTTTTATGCAGTATCTGCCCGGTAAAGCTCAAGCACAAGAGAAAGTAGCGAAGAATCGCGAGGAGATGTTCGCTTTCTATCAAACTCTGATCGACGAGCATCGCGAAACTCTCGATGTTGATAACGTTAGAGATCTTATCGATGTCTATCTGATCGAGATCGAGAAGGCCAAGACTGAGGGCCGCGCCGGAGAACTGTTCGAGGGCAGAGATCATGGTAAGTTTCATACAACAATTGTATATTTTTTACTGCACTTAATTGTACAAGTGTAAAAAATGTAATTGTAGCATATTGAAGGTTTATAAGGAATTTGTTTTCACAGAATTACAACTGAAACAAATTCTCGGAGATCTATTTTCGGCTGGTATGGAGACTATCAAATCTTCACTTCTGTGGATGATCGTATTCATGTTGAGGAACCCCGATGTTAAGAGGCGAGTTCAGGAAGAACTTGATGCCGTCATCGGTCGCGAAAGATTACCAACAATCGAAGATATGCCAAACCTACCGTACACTGAAACTACAATCCTTGAAACGCTGCGCATGTCCAACATTGTTCCTCTGGCAACTACACACTCACCTACAAAGTAAGTTATTAAACAATAATGCATCAATTACATTTAGGTATTTATTTAAAATGGGATAAAATACTTATCATTGTTTTCTTTTTTATTAGGGATGTTCATCTTAACGGCTACAGAATACCCGCGGGCTCCCAAGTTGTGCCACTTATCAATTGCGTACACATGGACCCTAATCTGTGGGAAGACCCGAACAAGTTTAACCCTAGCCGATTTATCGATGAAACAGGCAAGATCAGGCGACCTGAGTTCTTCATGCCTTTCGGCGTAGGTCGGCGGATGTGTCTGGGTGACGTGTTGGCGCGCATGGAGATGTTCATGTTTTTTGCGTGCATAATGCACCAGTTCGACGTGCAGATGGAGATGGGCGACGCGGCGCCGTCGCTGGAGGGTACGGTGGGCGCCACCATCGCGCCGCAAGCGTTCCGCGTCAAGTTCAGCCCGCGCTCGGCGCCGGCGCCGGTCGCGGCCGTGCCCGACCACCCGCACCTGCGCCACGTGGGCGCGCACTAGCCACACCGCGCCGCACCGCGCCATGTCGCGCCTCACCGCGCGTACCCACCCACCAGTATTCAATGATCACTCGTTTTAGAGCGAATCGACAACCATTTATTTAAGTATATATTATATAAGTGACGACATCGCCTGCGCGATGCTCGAGGCTGTGCATAAAGTGTTCAATTAAATAGTAGACCGAACGTTAGTTATATTGATATTCCCATCGTTGAGATTATAAAAGACGTTTGTGTGAGTTTGCAGTATTAGCGCGTTGGTAGACTAGAACGATAGGAGCTTCAATAAATCACACCATTATACATTTGTTTTTAAGGTTTACATTTTAAGTTCTAGTACCTATACCAAAATCAAATGTAGAATTCTAGATCATTATTTATTAGTGTCACTTGTGAGAATGTGATCCGTTGTGTGTGATCTCATGTTTGTTGCGTTGCAGTAGGCTTTAGATGTAAGGTTTGTAAGTGTTCATTTAAAAATGTAGTGTAACATGTGCCTATCAGGTATGAACTAACATTCCATGGTAGTGTAACAACCAGCAACTAGTCTAGAGCGATATCGTCGCTATATAGAATAAACCTAACTTAAGTGTTCTTATTTTGTACTAAATTCGTTGTGTTTGCAACCAAGTTGCCGAGTACTGAAATTCAGTTGGATAAGTCTGTTAGCTCAGCTCACAGCTCACCGTTGTCTGTTGAACTATTACTTTGCTTTGTATAAAATGCGTTATTTTAGAATAATAATGTTACAGTTAAGGTAATAAATTAATTGTGAAAACATTGATAATATGAACACCCTGTTTCAATAAGACCCTCTCCCCGCTTGTTTTCGCCCTCAAATCAGAAATACCTAAGTATCTACTTATAACCACTTCATGTAAAATTCAATATGAAGCATGAATTAGCCTGATATATCCATAACTGAGTTATATAAAATAGATATAACAAACTACACGAAAATCCAAAGACCAAATATGTCGCCTACTATTTTTTCCCTCGAGATACTTATTACCAATTCCTATTAAATATTGATGATTTTGAATATGAATTAGGTACCAATAAGTTTATGTTACAAAACCAAGTTTATTGAACTTTTGGTCTTTCGTAACTATAGCATTTAAATAATTTAATCTGAATTAAACTGGTATGCTAGATTGTAAAGGTGCAGTTGCGTGAACATAAACACTATTAAGTAATGTTGGAGGTGAATGACCCTTCGACAATCTACGTCACAAATATAGGCACGTAGATCAGTACAATTACTATGAACGAGGGTATCGATAAGCGCCGACATTACTCACGGTCTTTCCCATTACTCATAAGGTACTTATAGACGATTGGCGCTTTTATCCAGACTAAGTACCTAAGTATACGTTTATACACGTTATTAACTAAAAATGCATTAGCTTATAAAATTTGTTGCAGAATAAATATTAATTGAATTATGTTTGTATTTACATACTTTTTTACAACATAGGAATACTTGTTGAGATTACATATTTTACTATACTAAGTATATTATACGCACTAACTAAATCCTGCCACACTTCGCGTTACACAGAGATTTTTTATGAAAAAGTTATAAGTATAGAAATGCAACGTTGAGTAAAAAATTCAAGTTAATCTATTTATTGATTTTTTATAATATAAACGTTACCCTCTGCTAAGCGCGGTCTTCGAGTTCATAGTCCACTAACCACTACGCTAACCCTCTCGAAGTCTACTAAGCTTATAGCAGCTTCAAGAGTACCGCCTCTCCTAGAATTTGTGCAGGTCCAGGTTCTGAGATTCTGCGCGTCGAGCGTCCGTTCTGAGCGTTTTACTTTTCATTAAAGAGTCGTTATCTGTAAGTATAGGTATGTGTTTTTCTTTAGCATCTTACCTAATGCCTTAACGGAGCATCCGATTATTACCCTAAACAACTGAACATATTTCAATTACATTTTGCGAGGAGATGGATTGCAGCCTGAGAAAAGACAAGCCACCTTTTGTCTCAAAAAGTCCTTCGGGATATTTAATTACTAGAGCAGGCATTAAAAAACGTTATACCATTCATCTAAATATAATCAGTAGGTAAATCACTAATAGCTATCTACAACTAATACGTTGACAAAAAGCGTGTGATCATATAGGATCACAATAGTAAGAGACACGGGGAGGTGCGAGGGTTACTCCCACGGTGCCTTGCATGTCTTCGACGGAGGGTGGACCAGAGGCCAGACGCACGCGGTAGCGACGAAACAATTGCGCGGCCAAGCTGCATGACAGCATCCGACCGAGCTCGTCCCCAGGACACATGCGCTTACCTGTGAATTTAATGAAATCCTCATCAACCCATATACTGTCCCACTGCTGGACACGGGTCTCCTCTTAGTATGAGATGGATTAGGCTATAGTTTACCACGCTTGCAAGTTGTCTAGTTGCTTCTAGGAAATGTATCATCACTACAAAAATGCTTTTATGATAGTAGGTGCCAAGATTTATTAGTATTGGAACTGTTTTTAATACCTTTTAAGTTTCACGAAAAATTATTTGTGAGTTTAGAACGTTACTGTGAAAAAAATATGTACTACCAAAAAATGACCCTGTAGTAGAAAAACTTGCCTATTTAATGAGGATTAAAACGAGGTATAACGCATAGCTGTTGGTAGCAAAATTATTATTGTATGTTAATTTTTTCATAGCAAGGTCTAAATAAAGTAAATCAGAGAATAGTCAAACATCAATTAAATCTGACTGTAGTATTTATTTCATGAGTCCTTTATTTTAAATAAAAGCATTTTTGTAGTGATGATACATTTCCTACTTTCCTAGAAGCAACTAGACACCATTTATTGTTTCAAAATAGGTACCCATTTTAGTCTAATTGCCTATTTACTACTAATTTTCATATTTTCTTCAGAAAACGCTCAAATAGTCATAATTTTTAAGGAAATCAAGTTAGAGCTCTGCCCCAGAGATATTTTTTGCTGCAAATAACCCCAACTATCGCCCTATTTCGTTTGATCCACGATTTTCTGCCCACGCTGTATATTATTATTATAAATTAATTTTAGTAATAAAGTTTAGTTTTCAAATTACAAAATGAAATGTAAGTGTTTTATTTTTATAAATAAGTCTATTACTCTTAATAATAATATCATAATTTATGCGAAATTATCCAGGTCTGTCTGTTTATTTGTTTGTCAGTTCTTTTCATCTTTCACGCGGATATCGCTAAACAGATTCTGATAAAATTTGGTAAGGAGATAACTGGATCCTAGGAAAGGACGAAGCAAGCTGCGGTCTCAAAAAATAGTAACAAAAAGAAATGTTAATATTACTTTTGCATTTCATCACCTCTGGATAGCCACTAACCGCCGGATAAATTCCAAAATGGAACAAAATTTGTAAGAAATTATCTGCCAAATAATTTAACGGGAACTAATATCAGTAAGCTGTAAAAAAAGGTACTAATATACATATCTGTTAAAAAATATACAACAAGAAATGTACAAAAAACCTGTGCAATAACATAAAAGAAACACGTGACTACAAAGTTGATAACAAAGGTACTTCATTAAATGTTTTCTGTGAACTAATAAATTACCCAATTATTATTATTATATTTTCTCTGGTATCTCTGGTACGGTTGGTATCTATAGGTAAGTGCGTACGGAATGGGGTTATAGTACCCATTATAATGAACAATAGTCGTTCGACACTTTTCGAAATAGGTACCCACTCAACGGTGCGTACGATATATTTATGTTTAGTGTTATATTTGTTATTTCTATTGTTATAAAATAATTGATAAATTAGAAAAAGCTCCTCAACCCTTCGTTTTACGCTCAGTCTTACGAGACGGATCTATAAAAAACCACCGCAATGGGAACTTCGCAAGGAACATTTTGACTTATAAGATCAATTTAATTAACTTATCTTACTTATTATTATTTTAGTTACTAATCTTCTGTTTCGTTTATCTTTAACGAAAACAAATAACTATGAATTTTAAAACATGTTCTTGGGTAAATCAAATGAAACCAGTAGTAGGTAGATATTTAGTTTTACACAATGCAAATAATACATCATTATTGTGTAGGTATGTAAAAGTATCAACAAAATATTTAAACCTCATAATGCGGGTGTGTGAAACGTGTTGTGTTTGAAACGTGTTATTCGAATGTTCGACCTAAGTATATATAGTTAGTAACAAGAGAATGTGGATATACTTTACCAGTCTGAAAAGGTATAAACTCTTGAGGCTTCAGCAAACTTCCATCGGGAGCTAAAAACCTGCTTGGTCTAAACTCTTCCGGGTTCTCCCACACATCAGAATCCATATGTATCGCCCATAAAAGCGGTATAACCATTGTTTTTTTAGGAATCCTATAATTTCCTAAATATGTATCCTTTAAAAGACAAACAAAAATATTATCTAACAACGAACGAAAATACATATTAGATGGATTTAATATTATATTAATGTGACTGTCTTTAACTGAAACCAATTAAAACATTCCGATAATTGTCATATAAAACGAACATATTATTTTAAGTTAGACTATAAAATTAATGTGTTCCATATTTTTAAAAAATATATAAAATTTAAGTCCTTACCTCGAGACATCCATGAGGAATTCCAACAGGCACGATCGATCGAATACGCTGCGTCTCGCTAATACAAGCCATCAGGTAGGGCAGTCTAGAACTGTCTAACTCTTTACCTTCAGTGTATACTGTCAAAATTTCTTTACGCACTAATTCCTGAAACCATAACAAAATAATACCCTTATAAACACAAGAGCAAAAAAACTACTTACAAAGTTACAAATTATAATTAGTGTTAAAGAGTACGCCAAATAATGCAAACTATATGAAAGAAAGTTGAATTAGAATATAGAGAAATATGAGAAAGATGTTATTCATATTTTAGCTATTTTCCCAAGACTTAATTATAAAACAGATTTAGAAAGCTAGGTTCATACCTGTTCCTCAGGATACAGCGCCATGTACAGCAAGAACCATGCCAGCGTGACTGATGTAGTATCAAGACCTGCTCCGAACATATCGGCTAAAAGATACAGCATTTGTTCATCTGTCACATATCGAGCAGATTCTTCCCTATTCTCAAACCTTCTATTTTGTTCTAACAGAAAATTGTCAAGGATGCATTCTTCATCGGTAGGAATCAAGATATTGGGATCGAAGAAATGCTCTTCAGTATTCAACGCGTGTTTGCTGTACTTAATACATTTTATATGCCCTTCTGGGTGCTCGTTAAAGAGATTGTCGTGTGGAGCGTATTCTGCTTCCTTTATTTGTGGCAAGTCTAGCATTTTACGTCGCCTCTCGATGATACTCGCATACAATCTATGTGTTTGAGCTTGGCCACGTGTTATAAATTCTATTGTCTTTCGAGTAGACGGCGAAATAAATCTAGAACAAATGAACACGTTAGTATATTTAAGTTACAAAAAGCTAAAAGCTTTAAGTTAAAAATTGTATTTTTCACCAAAGTTAAGTTAAAAATACCTAAAGAACGGTAAAAAATTTACGACTCCGGCAACTCCCATTTCATGACAGCCTTCTTCTTGAATTTGCCTTAGCCAGTGCCAGGTTTTATCCTCGGGAGGAAACTTGAATCCAAATATAATTTCATTCACAACGTTTCCTAGAGAATTCGTCAACATTAGAGGCAGATCCATCGACGAACCAGACGCTTTTCCTACACTCTACCAAAAAAAAAAAAAAACTCTATATTTATTGAATGTAAATTGATGAAATTAAATATCGACCAATTTGGACTTTTTGGACGAAAATTCAGTGTCTAATGGACTTTAAACACACAATACAATGTACAATGTACATATTACCTACATGTCGCGTTTGTATTTAAAAATAATGTAATATTTATATAAGTACTATATTAAAATAAAGCTATTATAAATATAAAATTAATGAATTTTTCCTTTAGCATCAGTCGCGTGTAGCTTAAAACAATAATTTATTTACACTTTAAACCTACTTCCAAAAGTTCGTAGCCACCCGAAGCTATTCGTTTTTCTAACTTTTCGCGCGAGATGCTATGCTTACTCATGCCGAAGCTTTTGAGCCAGGTCGTTAACAACTTCCTTTGGTCCTTCCACAGACCGCCCTCCGCGCAAATGATACCTTCAACAAGATTCACACAACAGTCAATACCGACAGTCAGCACACATCCAATATAAATATATTTTATGTACTCACCATTTCCATGCATTATGCCGTGCGTTAAATACAACGGAGCTCTTCCAGAAAAGTTTTCTTTAGCAAAAGCCTCTCTTACCAATTTATGATCTGATAACACGACAGCATAAACACTGCCCATACTGATACCATAAATCGATCCATACAGTTTAGATAGTTTAGTCAAAGACCGGTGAGGTTGATGGCGATCGAGAAACGGCAAATAGCCAACGACTGGCAAGCCCCAAGGACCAGGAGGTAGACTCTGCCATTGTTTTAGTTTTTTAAAAATCCAAAATCCCGCGACGAATGTGACCAGCCACAAAAAGAAAAAATCCATGGCGAACTAAAACAAAAGAAATATTTTGTGCATATTATTAACCTATTATACAGTAGACGAGGACCTCTGCAAAAAATATGCTTTTGAGAAACGGCGAGGCAATTTCAATAAAATGCTTGTAAAAAAATGTCTGGAAAAGGCAGACTGTCTGCCCTTTGTTTCGTTTGACGCAAGTTAGTTTCGATTCAAGAAATGTAGCGTTTTTACAACAACATAAGTATATCAAAATATGTCTACTAAAATTCGTGAGTCTATTAGTTTGAATTCAGTTGGAAATACTTCGTAAATGGTAACGTTGTGGTCATTTTCATTGTTTGAAATCTAACTTAATCAGGCGGGTCGCGCTTATCTTGCGTGTTTAGCTGTAGCTAAATGAACTGGTTATTTTAAGTGCAATTTTAAAGCCTGGAGATAGAAAAAATTAAAGTACGAAGATATGCAATTGTTACGATCAAATCGTTTACATCGATGCGATCGGCCGGTGGGTGCCTAGGCTAGATAACGATCTATATCTGCTATTACTTACCACAACGGTCTTTATCTACATCATTCTACATCGTAATTATGAAACAATTATGTAAGTATTTCAATGATAGGTATTTATTTTTAACCGGCGAACGAAAACCGAAGGAGATTCTAAATTCGGGAATAATGTACGTGGGTGTACGTACATTATTCCCGAATTTAGAATCTAAATAAGACAGTTGACCGTGATATATTAAGCCCCATGTATTGGGGGGCGAGCCTATTGCAATTAACCGCGCTAATCCGCGCCATGGCTCAGAATTATATAGAAAAACCCACTTTACTCGACCTGAGAATCGAACCCAAGACCATAAGATTATCCCATGGCTATGACATATTATTATGGAAAGCAAATGTGGTTTTTAGCCGGTATGAATCCGACCTACCCTGCCATCTCCCCAGATCGCAGCGACCCTTGAGGATTTTTCGCGAAAAAAGGACCTCGAGCGTAGCAATTACGCTTAGACTGAAAGGAAACAGAATATTAAGAACCTATTTCACAACTTACTGATAAGTTCCCGTTAAATTACTTGCCAGATATTTTCATACAAACGTTGTTCCATTTTTAATTTATCCGGTGGTTGTCGGTTATCCAGAGGCCAGGCCCTCAATCTTGTACCTTGGTACATACATGGTACGTACAACTAATGCCATCTATTATGACAGATAGTACACGTTGGATGCGTCACGCGGCTAGTCATCTGTCAAAGTATCATGGCCGCCGTAGTGTCTGCGTTGTTTGTTAGAGAAATTAGTGCTCTTTATAATTTTATGATAGCGGGTAAGTTATTTATTTATCCTTTATTACTTACGGAATATGATATGATTTATGATTTTACTGACTCTTAAACATAATAAAATAAGTACTTTACATTACTGTTAATCATAAGTAAGTAAGTATGTACGTAATGTAGGTAAGTAAGTACTATTGATAAAAAGTAAATTCACATTAAGTAGATATATTTTGCCTATGTTGATTATTTAAAAAGCTGCTGTAAGTACTAAATCTTGTCTGTACCTACCTATATATACTGTTTCTTTTGTCCCTTATTAAGTACTAAAGATCGAAATTTGCCCATAAGGTCCTAAATTTGTAAGTCAGTTAGTTAAGATAATCAATTAATTTATAATTTTAGCTAAGTATTAGATACGTAATTCCGTTCAGGCCGAAAATTGTTCAGTCAATTTTTAAGTGGCAATTAAATATCAACCTCATTCCATTTAGACAAAGCTGAAAATAGGATGGAAAAGTAGGAGGAACATTAAAGGATAAGATTTAATCCTACACACTATTGTTACTTTTTTACCTTTATCTAAACAAGACAAGGTTGATATAACTATGATAGGTACCACTTAAAAAGTGCTCGAACATTTTTCCCCCTGATCTAAATTGACCCTAAGTCGGTATCATTAATAGTAGATAGTTTTCATAGACATTTTGTGTAGGTACCTACACCTTTTCAAAATCAATTACAAAGATACGCACTTGTAGAATCCAAACAGATACCATAAAACTTGTCGCACACAAATTATAATCTCTTGTGACTGACTCTGTGGCACGACGCCACGTCCACATACCAACTGAATAAAAAGTGAACAAACAATATGTGACGCTTTGACGTAATTTTATACTTAGATGTATTGATAAGTAAACGTCTTACATACCTAACAAACGACGATAACGACGGCAGGTTACTTAAATCATAATTGTATATGACTTACCTCGTCGAACAGCTAATATTTCAAAGATAACCCACGAGACTTTGATTACTGTCACACCGATTGAAGAATGACGCCCGCTCGCATCCTACACTATCAGCAAAAGGCCTCTGGTCACGTGGCCCGACACCTAGTGACTGATCCCGATCCCGCCATCGCCAGACCTTTTTAAAAATATAATTCAAAATTTGAATTTCAAAGTTTTGGTTTTCAATTTAAATTTAATATTTATGTCCGACCTTTCCAGATAGGTAGGTACGCCGATCCATCTGTAATACGGTTATTATCGATCTCCGCTCAAAATTTTCTATACATGGATCGGTATTGAGCATACCTTCGTTTATTGCTTGTGTTATAGTGTCAATGTATAATAATTTGGCGTTTTATTGAGTTTACTTCAATTTTTCATAGTTCCACCCACAAGCCCGTGACCAGGTAAAGCAACTAATTTATATACAGGAATACTCGATTACGCTGAATGCTGAATTCACTTTTTGCAGATAAAACTGTTATTTATTTTTGTATAATTTTTCTTAAACTGCAATTGATAAAACTACTATTATTATAATTAGGTAATTGAACTCATTTCTATAAATAAACAGTTTGTATAAATATTTATATACTAATAACTGACTGTGACTAAAAGAGTCTCATATAACAAGATTTCTTCCCTTTTTTTAAGAATTTACGGTCGGATAATGGTCATTACTTACGCATCGCGAGCATGCGCATTAATTCATTATCACATATCAATGTAATTTATATCACATTTTAAACAGGCGCACGCGCACCCTATAACGACCTTTATTCAGATTATGACAGACACTTTTTTGCACTATGGAATGAAATTATAAGTATTTTTTTTAATTCTTCGTATACATTAGTGAGATTTACGTCTACTATCGGTAGTCCAGTAACAACCTAGTTATGAATCATTAACATAATTATCAGAAATATATGGTTAGTACAAAATTTATAAGCAATGCCAACAAAATTCAGCGAATATTATACCCGACTATGGCAAAGCCAAAGAAAGGTTATGATTTTAGCCGTCCAGTTACAGTAGATACTATACGTATGTACGTAGGTAGGTATGTGGTATGCGTCATACCTCAATAGGCTGCAAATAATACTGAAGGGTTTTAGGTCCAGTAACGTCTAATTTGCTCGTTGTGTATTTTCAGTTTTCCCATATTATACTATCAAAAATCAATCATAATCAAAATAGTTTTATATTCACATAGACCTTATGCAGGCACTTATGAAATGTCGAAACTAGGTGCACGGTTCCAAATTAGTCGTTTCCTATAGAGATGAACCGGCAAGAACCTCCATGGTTACTCTTTTAAACTGGTTTTTTACAATGTTATCTGCTACAATAATATATGGATACTTACACTATGAGAAAACAATCTAGAAATGCTTGCGAAATATATTACAGATTATATTTTAAAAGATAAATAGGATACAGCTAGGCTTGAAATACATGTCTTTGTCTATGTGCTTGAAATACATGTCACACTACATTTTCTACGAAAACAAAAACTGTTGAGATGCTAGCGTAGATGCTAATCGCCGAAAAATAATGTTATTCCGGTCGGATGCTGTTTATTATTATTAATAATTCCTGTCTGATCCTATGTAAACTTTGTCAATCTGGTCTGATCCCCTTACAGGTAAGTACAGTCATGAGAAAAACAGTTGTTCATATAAAAATATTTATTTTTATTTGTTGAAAATCATCACAAGCAATCAGGCATTTAATCTTTTCAACCGACTTTAAAAAAAGGAGTTCTCAATTCGACTGTATTTTTTTTCGACTGTATGTTTGTTACCTCAAAACTTTTGACAGGGTGATCCGATTTTGAATTTTTTTTTATTCGAATGCTGTTGCTTTCATATTGATAGTCCCATATAAATTTTATCGAAATCCAGTAAACGAACATTTTAAAAATTGTATTCGTAGATGATATTTTGGTATTCTCCGAAACCTCGCTGTCTGTGCCGCTGGGCAGTACGTTCAGTTAGCCTCCCCATATAATATAATGGGTACAAAACAAAATACATCTATTCTACTAAAACTTTTCAAATAAATTATTTTTAAACTAAAAAACAAACCGCCTCCAAAAAACTGAGTATCTTACATAAATAATTATTTAGTTACCTTATTTTAACAAATTCAGGTCTAAAGATCTCATGAAGTTAAATGAAATAAGCGGCACCCTGTAAACCGTTGAAGGTTTCCTTCGTATGTCTTCCGTCTCCATCATTATATCAACTTCAGGTGTCATTATGTTGTAGGGTCATCAGAACTACATATATTATGTGTGCCTAGTTTCATTACAATCATTCCCTATTTTTCTACTCTTAGGGGAGGAATTTTTCTTTCAAATTTAAATGAGACCATTAGTCAAACCAAAAAACAGAAACCCTTTCAAACCAAAAACACATTTTTAAAATCGGTTTATAATTGACAGAGAAACGGCGAACATACAAATAAAGAATTGAGAACCTCCTCCGGTTTTTCGTTCGTCGGTTAAAAAGTAAACAAATAAGACTGTCCGCACCGCACTAGACACGCGGTGGTGGTACAATTATTAATTCAGCGATAACATTCCAATAGTCTACTATGATGTTATTTAAACAATGATAGTTATTAAGTCTCGACAAAAAATCAGATACATATCAATTTCGGAGATCTGTACAGAGTTAGGTTGGGGGCGCGAGACGGACGGACGAGGTCGAACGCAGTCGCGGGCGCAGGCGGGCGGGCGGCGCGAAGTGTGAAGGCCGGTCAGCGGCCGAGCTGCTGTTATCGGACCAATCATAACGATCACCACACTTACATAGTATCGCCTAATGCAAAGCATTAGCTACACCACGTGCCACTGATTTAATTAATTATTACGAGACGCAATTACCCGCACCAGTTTTAATTTAATAAATGATTATATTCACGCACACTCACACATTGCGCGCCAGTCAGTGTAGTGTTATGCCCTGTGGTCAAATGTAGTACGATGCACGTGCGAATGTGAAGTGTGAACCTAACGAATAAATAAACGATAGCTGACATTCAATATTAAATTAAAAGCTACTTTGCAGTCTAGGCCACTCGTAAAAGTTGTTATAGACTTTATTGATTTTTTCTTAGAAACGAAATGTCGGTCTTATAATTTGCCAGGTACAATCATGATAATACATGTATGCACGTATCAATAATACTTCAATTTCGTAAGATCGTATGTCTGAAAACTGTCTCCTATACTATGAAATCATTTTAGTTTGTCGGCAAAACCTGACACAAAAATAAAAAAGCCAAGTCCACAAAAATAATTTATCCTCTACACCCTATTTTTGAGGCGCGGTTAATCCTCGAGGATCATCCGCCGCGGCGCCACCTGGGGACCACGATATGTCGGAGTCGTTTTACCACTATTATCACGGCCGTGGGATTTAGCAATTTGCCACGACCGTAAAAGGCTTATAGATGTTCTGCCTTCGCAGAACCTCTTCAAAGGGCGAGGCCTTAAGGCCTTTCCTCGCATTCTACTCAAAGGCGGACGTGTGCAAAACGCACACGCCGCCTACCCACCTACACATCCCATTTGATACTTACATTTTCATGTGTTATGTATCTACTACTTGTGGGATACATACCCAACCGTAGCAGGAATATTTTTTTAAGTAATTAATAAATTGAAAGATTTTATCGAACATTAGTCTTTTCAATAACGATGAAACGCGTGACTGAGGCACAATGAGGGCCGCACCGCATGGCATAATGGGCTGCGCGCGACGGATTCTGAGCTGTGCAGAGCATTCGAGGCCCTTTTTGCCATTCTCATTCAGCCACCGTACAGTTATCCCGCGGCCAGTGTTACTGACACAATGCAAGGTTAACATGAGGTGGACGCCCGCGCAACTAGCCACATAGTACTTAAAAGGACATTTACGTTTTATCGAGCCGTTCGGATCAAACAGGACAAGCCAAAAACCTAAATCCGTTTCCAGGTAGGTAACTTGCTGGCACACGAATATTATTTTTCTTTGTGTAAACAATACCTACTGCAGAATGTTATTTCCTAGATAATTATTAAAATGCATTTGAGCTGTTGCCGGTCCAGCAACCTTGTATAAAAGTAGTATTTTTCCTTATACCTTGCAGGTACACTCGCTGTATATCAATTAATATCTATCTTGATTTAGGTACACAAAACCTAAAATAGTACTGAGAATCTATTTCAAATGTGTAAATGAATTTCACGTCTCTAATCGGTAAAAAGTGCAGATACTCGTATCCGAACTAGTCGGACGTGTCGGCCCTGTGTCATTGGAATGTTCGTCTCATTATGCTCATCGTTGATTAAAGTCAATAACTTCATCGCAGAGAGCGGCGCACATTCAGCATCGGCTCAATGGAATCTCTAATGAGGCTCTCTTGTCAATGAGCGCACCGAGTCAGATCTCAATCGCGCACGTCTATATTCTCTTTAACTTTCAAATGTATATCCAGTCAGTTGGGTGCAGCTCGCGGGCCCCGGTCGTCCACTCCGACGGGGCTACTGAACAGACTACATTCTTTTTATCCTTTATCTCCGAGCACGGTCTAGAATGCCTGCATCCCATGTATACGTCTTCCTTCTTTTATTTTTAATTTGCACTAAAGAGGTAGTCGACCAGTCCCAGCGGCGCACGGGGGTCAACGCATTCGAGGCTTTTTACCCCTGGCTGATGCAGCTGTTGCACAATAATAGAGAAATTCCAGGAATATTCTACATGGGTGATCAAGCTATTTATATCTACATGAGGCAGGAAAATGCATCGCAAACGCTAAAAATAGCAACGAATCAATTAAAACTTCTGGTATTCAATGAATACTGATCACCTTCGTCATGATTGTCATGTTTATTGTAGATTAACTTTGTAGCTTATAAGGAAGTATATTATTTGCACTACATGATTACAAGTTTTGCAAATTGACACCTATTAGCAAAAAGGATATTATCAGTATTTAGGTACGTATTTAATAATATTATTTTTGTATTATATTTTGCCGATGCAACAAGAGAGCTCACATTTATATGTGAAAATGTAACTGTTAATGAACTTTCTCGTGTTGTTTCAACTTTTTGCAACCTTAATTGAACTGTACTTTCTACAGTGACGTAGCGTCGTAGGTACTGTAGGTATATTTTATTTTAACGTCCAAACCAGTGTCAACGATCACTGCATTTATCTTAGGACGTTGGTCTTAGTTGTCAGTGTAATAAAACAACTATGTACTACCATTTTAATAATAGTTACTAACTATTCATTCCAGTTCATGACACTCGTGGCTGGAATTCGTTGAACCTATGCATCTGCGAAATTGATGTTCTTTACGTTGATTGTACATAAATTATTTACAATTAATTTTTACGGCTTCGCAATGATGGTTTTAAGTATCAAACAGAGACCGCAGTACTTATGTCACAGCTGAAACTATTTGTAAATGAGGCGAACGAACAGAGAGTAGAGTGGTTAAATAAGTTTTTACGGTCCTACTAAAGGTCCTAGGAAGGTACCTACTTTAAGAAGCTATAATACATAAATGGGAAGAGCAAAAGCGTACCTACAAATGAAGCTCGTCCGAATCGAGTCACTTACGCGCGCCCAACGGGCCATCGATGTCCTTGCATTCTTTGGAGGTAGAGCAAAATGGTACCGGTTCAATAACCCTTGACAATGTGAAGGGATCAGTTCCTAGGCATAGAGGTGCGGCAGCTTACGTAATGAAGGCATTAGGGGTCGACACTAGTTGGCGGTCAAGGTGTACCAACGTAACCTGACATTAAGTAAAAAACAATCTTTGGAAAACTAGAACGGCCAAAAATCATTATTAAAATGTACGATCAATCAACATATTAAAAGAGTAATCAGCATCGCCGCGTGAATAAATATTCAAGTATTGAGGTCAGATCTCATGCACTGTTTATGCACGCACGATGTGTTGTGATGCTAAGAGGACGAGCTGTAATATTTGGCCAGCAAATTGTACTTAAGCAAATTTTACAGGCAATCATTTTTGTCAATATTTCATCTCAAAATACCGTGCTTACGTTACCTACAGGTAAACACTCGTAAAGTGTTGGGGATACGCAACACTTGGTTTCTAGTAAATTACCTTCTTTCCGCTGAAAACTACTCAGCGAGACAACTCGCCACGCAAAGTAAAAATCAAAGAAACATCTCAAAAAGTTTGTTTCACTTAGGTTATTGAAGTCTTAATATTATACTGGTACCGACATGTTTTTAATTAAATTAAAAGATTATTTTTCCGAAGTAAATAGCTAATGACTTGTAATGGCAAAGTAAATAGCTAATGACTTGTAATTATTTTAGATATAACATTAATATCCCATATCAACATAATTTATGTGTTTATCTAATAACTACTCGTTCTCTACTACCAATAAGTACGTGTCAAAGTTATTTTTATACGTAAGCACGGTAAGCAGGTACTTAGATGCTAATATAACGTTAACATGACTGAAAATGTGTCCATATTATTATTTAAAACTTTAAGGGCATGTTTAACGACGCCTGCTTAGCCGCTAACTCAAATAAAACTAACCTAACCTGAATTAAAAATTTAGAAAACCGCCGACACGAAATGTATTTTGCGATTGCGATTTTGTAGCAGCGGCCATCTTGGACCGATTTTCATCAAACATAGCTAAGAACACTCCCGACTAATTCACCTTTCAAATAAAAAAAAACGAATCATCAAAATCGGTTCATCCGTTCGGGAGCTACAATGCCACAGACAGACAAACACACACACACACAGATACGTCAAACTTAAAAGTTATACTTTATAGGCATTTTTTTTTCTTAGGTTTACGCTTGACTTGACCACAACTCGCTCATTGTGGTCTACGATGGGCACGCTTGCCTAGAAGAAACGGATTCACTCTCGTCTTGAAGACACCCAATTTTGTAAGTCTATAATATTGTTTGGTCTTATGAATACACAATTTTCATTAATGTTTCATGAAACAAGAAAGCCGGCTCACAAAGGAATCGTGTACAGAGTAAGTCAACTACATTTTTGACCACAACATTAATTATTGCACCATTTAATTTTCATTTTTAATATTACGATTAAATATATCGCGTGAGTTACGATTGTTTAAGGTTTTACTTGTGTTATTTGCCAAATTCCCAAAGCACAACCTCACCAAATCGTTACTCACAAAAAATACCCTTTCATTGATTTCTGTGTACTTAGTTGAAAAAATGATACCTGGAGATTTTTTACGGCAAAACTTTTTGTGATCAGCGGTCACAATAACAAGTGAACATTGAACTGAAAATATTTTTTTGCATATACGGAACCACAAATTAGTTTCTTAATCTTAACTCAATGTACAGGGCGGCGGTGGCGTCGGCGACGCCATGATGTTTACAAACAAAGAGATCAATGCACGCCAAGTAGGTTAGCGCAGCAGCGCGCCGTATGCGGCCGCGCAGCCGCCGCCCGTATTGCGCGGGTCGTGGTCGGCGCACATCAACTGCGTCTCTTCGGACGGATGCACTACCGGCACATAAAAATAATTACTTAATCACTATCATGATAAGAATACATAAATATATAAACCATAATTTCAAAGTGCAGTCCAAATAGGCCCGCATATACACGATACCCTTGCCACGGCTTTGCAGGTTATTGTATTCTGCGATTCATTATTTGAGATAAAAAACATTTGTTTTCGAAACACGTCAATGGAAAATTAAATGCTATTTATAGACACAACCACAAAAACAACTACATAGCTACAAATAAAATATCAAATCAGGCCAAAGTTAGTCTGGAGGGCAACAATCGCGCGCTTCCGCAGGAGAAATCGTTACAATGGCCTCTCACAAGCGCGCCGGAAGAAAGTTCCTACCGATTTGCATAGCGCGCGGCGAGCGACAAGCGAAGGCGATCCCGCTCTCGCAAGGGTCTGCGATGGCCTACTTAGACAAATGTCTTATAGTTTATTGTAGTGGACCCATTTCCGTGGGTGCACGACCACGACCACTGCCTGGCTCGCGGATCGACACACTTCGCTCACTCCGAAAGTTTCTCCGATAGAGAAACTCACAATATCTAATAGCACCGACATCCGTCTATGCAGATTTCCAGAGCAAGCCTTCACAGAGACTGTGACCTAAATACGAACGATACAAAGCAAGAACACGTGGAGAGAGGTCGTTTATCATACACCACCTTTCATCCTGTATATGGGTAACGTATGTTCATAATTCGTCTGCATGAGCACTAAGGTCATGCTAAAGATAAAATTGATGCTTAGTACACAGAATCAGTGACAGCATCAACTCGTTTTCATTGCAAATACCTGGTGGCAAGAAAAACTTGCACTAGTGTTACGTTAGAAAGCGTAGACTTCACCATAAAGCCTAGAAAGTGTACATAAGAAGAAAGTGATGAAGTAGGGGGAAAAATGTGCAATACAAGTGCAGGAAGGCGCGGGAACGTGGGGCTATTAGAAACAATACGCGCTCGCTCCGAATCTCGTGGTTTCCAGTTCGATCGCCGTCACTTTTTCTCCTTAGATGAAACCACTGCACTCGCTTGCACACATTTCTCGATACTCCACACGTTTGCCTAGTTCTCATATCAATGCACTCATTTTTACTTTCTTTTCCGTTCGCTCTTATTCGTTTGTTTCTTCGCGCGCTCCATACTGCATATCTATCTAGGCATATTGATAGTTTCTCAATGAAAATAAAAACAAGCGCTTTCGTATTATATTGAACGTTATCATTTATCCGTCAAATTTTTGATAACCATTATGCAAACTCTCTCAGGCATTTATAATTAAGTTATGGTTCAATTAATACCTGTTTCCAAATTAACAAAATTACAGTCAATACAACAAATATGCAAACTTTCATATTTAAAGATACGACTAAAATGCGTCTTGGATTATGAAAGTCCGTAATCCTGGATCCACGGGATGGAACCAAGAATACCCAACTTAAACAGTGTTTACCTGAAAGTGAAAATTGAACATACATGATCATTATTTGTACGTGCATAGATGTAGATCACGCTGCGCACGAGCCACACATGCCGATGCGGATCTAACAGGCATTAATTGTAGTGTTTTTTAAATTACGTGATCCTGCTTCCGTCGCAAATATTGGTAAGTATCTATTAAAAGAGAATCAAGATCGAATGTTCTGTTATTACTTGTATTTTAATGACAATTTCTTGTGTCAGTTCTGCTGAATAGTTCGGATGGTCACATGCAAGCGTTAAGTCCAAGAGAAAATACAAACATTCGCATTCGTGTGTCCAACACGACATACGTGCACTTCATATTCAATTGTCGTGTTTGTATGCACAATAACTATCTGAAATTCAGTACGTAGTACACCGCACATAGTTCGTGATCAGTGATAGTCACGGGTCGTATAAATTTTATTGATTTACATACATTAATTCGATTAAGGTATTTCAATATTATGGTATATGTTCGTGTAGTTGTACGCGTATGTCATTTACCTATCACATGTAACGTGCGGTGTGAACGTACGGCGAGTCGGGAAAGCCGTCAGTCGCCAAGCAACGTCGAGAGAAAGAGTGTGAAGGAGAGAGATGGGCATTTCACCGCGCGGGGTCAACGCGCTCGCTATACTATCGCTGATTGTGCCCCAATTGCAGTATGTGGGTCTAGGCCGGCGTTCGTCGACCCGCGTGACACACTTCGCGGCGCCCGCGCACGACCGCAGTGCTTTCACGCCCCACGCGCAGGGTGGGGGGTACTGCACGGAAAGCTGAGAAAACTTATCACGACACATGGGCGGGCAACGCTTTGTTTGTTATGCACATCAGAACTATGAATTATTCAGCAAGTTTCACGATAATAAGAACGATTTTAAAATTTTCAGTCAAAATCACTTAAAACTTTAAAATCGATGTATGGAAATAAAGGTATAAGTTTGAGTTAGGTAGGTGCTACTACATATTTTCTTTATGATAAAATTTATAAAACTTATTTATACAAAAAACTATAGTAGGTAACTAAATGAACCGCTGCGCTGTGCAGTGGGCATTTGTTAAAACTAATGACCGAACCTAATGAGAAAGAATTAGTTTTGGTTAATGCAAGGTTAATACAAAGCTTATCAAATGCTGAATGGTAAAATCTGTGGTTTACGTAATTATTAACGTTCTTTACCAAGTATGTGTGCGCAAGATTTTCTAAAAAACTTTAATTACCAAACAGACTTCACCTCATTCATTCTTTCAAATAATTAAGCACTAGACAAATAGGTATTCGGTAACCGAGCAATGCCAACAAGAATTATTCTTTACACAAATGTAAGTCGACCTTGGAATTTATAATTCTAGTAACATTATCACATATTATAACACTACACACACACTATTACATGAGTTGCATTATGTTACAATTAAACCTAACCTTCTTTCATAACCGATAAGTTTCTATTCATATGCAAGATTGATAATTAATTATATTAATAAGCCACAACAATGCGACTGACATTGATCCTTATGGGAATGCAGCTCAATTAAGCGCAGTGGGCCAACTAATGCGACTAATGAATAACTATAGTTTACACGATAGGCATTTGTGGCTCGTTAGCTTGTTGGAGAGAACAAGGTCGGGTGATGTGGAGCAAGGTCAGTGTGGACGAAGTCTTCGAGTGATAGCGCGACCTCTGCATTCATTATCGCCTCGAGATCACAAGCGTGCGGCAGCTGTGCCTGCACACTTCATACATTCCACACTTCTCTACCTGGCGCATATCGCTGTCTTTTAAAAAAATTCCATAGAATGCTTACACAGTAACGATTTCTTAATCTGAATAAGTCTTGTGGTACAAGTGCTGGTAGGGTTGGTTTCTTGGTTTTATTCCCAGATGGAATATGATGTAGTGTTTTGGGTATGTCATTTAATATCCCACCTTTAGGGATGAAGGTTTTTATGGGACCGACATAATACCTATATCACACGGGGGAACTGAGTGGGTGTACAACAGTGCCTCCCCCTTTGCCTAGCCCTCTGGACAAATGGCGTGTTGGTATGTTATGTTGGCCACGCATGCATGGAAAAAACAGATAAATATAAAATAAATATTCAATTTTAAAAAACTGTGTTTCATGTTATTGGAATTCGACATTGCCGAACGAACGAAAACTCAATAAGTAACAATAAAAAAATGAATCTTTTATTTTATTATATTTTTCGTGGAGCGGTTTACAACCCATAATTATACAAAATGCATATTTTTTCCTAAATAAACAACAGATCTAGGATAATTTAATTGCCGTGTTTCGAACTGTTGAAAGAGTAGTCGGAGTGTATCTGTATAAAAGCTTTTGACGGTCCATCGGATCCTCCATTAATCACACCAATAAGCAAACTTGCAACAAAAACTAAACTGTCATGGTAATTGATGGCAGCATTCGCTATACTGTCACAATTAAATGGTGGTTCAAATCGAGCAGGTGTACAAAAAACAAAGTTCTTGGAAACGAGAGAGCGTTCTCAGAACCAGTTGTGTGCACGTCTTGGCAACTGAATGCATTTTGCGCATAGTCCAATGATGTCATCCAGGATATTCGAAAGAGTTGTTCTGAAAATAATATAAAAAGTCACTCCAAGGTGATACTATCATCGGACGTCAGACTTTATGTGTCATGGAGTCGGTGAAGAATGTAAAAAAAAACTGTTGTTTTGAATTGCAGAAATCACTCGTGTTACAAAGCTTAGCCATCCTTACTAGCCCTTACTAATATTATAAATGCGATAGTAACTCTGTCTGTCTGTCTGTCACGCTTTCACGCGAAAACTACTTAACCGATTTAAATGATATTTTGTACACAGATAGTCTAGAGCCTGAGAAAGGACATAGGTTACTTTTTAATGCGAAAAAGGGCTGTAAGGGGTTGAAATAGGGGATGAAAGATATAAGAAATAACCAGATCAAGCGGGCGAAGCCGCTGGCGGAAAGCTAGTATCATATAAGTACTTCACTCTAGCGCCAGTTTAACAGCAATTACTTACCTTATTTAAATTGGCCAATAGGGCAATTGTTGCTACGAGTACCTAAGGCGCATCCACAACGCGAACATTCGTACAAAGAACAATAAAAATTCATTCTATTTTATAAACGAAGCATTCGTGTGTGAGCAAGTCTTAGAGAATTCACGAGTATCTGTATGTTCGAGAAGGCAGAAGTGTGTTTGGTCAGTGTTTTTGTCTGACTATCTAAAAAGTGCTTTCAAGTTTAACCAATAATATTTAAAAAGAAAATAAGTATATTTATGCTTTGATTCACGCGCTCACTGCTCAAATGCTCGTAGCACATTAAGGCTAATATTCAGAGACGAAGCTAACCGTAAAGTAACGCTTCCGTATGTCAAATTTGTATAACAATTTGACATACGGAAGCGTAAGTTTACGTCGTTTCTGAATGAGAATGCTCTGTGGTGTGAACACACGTTAAGGCAATAATCTATTTAAATAATCGGCAAAATAAAAGGTTTCTTGAGGATGCAGGTGAATGGTGTAGGGCTCGTAACAGTCGGCATTCAGTGTCAATTCTGTGTACTTCGCGTGTGAGACGTGTAGCTTTAATATAAAATTAACTTACAGAGCTTGTACTTGTCACTATCGCTTCTAGTTTTATTAACATAATTAATATTTATTGCATGTTATGGATGCATAATGTAATATTAACTGTGTGACATTATCGCGAACCGTTTGGAAGGTACGAGTACTTAATCAATTATAATTGTAGGAAACCCTAGTCATTAACCTACGTGTTTCTGGCAAAGATATCAGAAACGGACAAGGAAGTAACAAGTTATTTTATTTAAAAAACTCACCTTTATCGTTAAAGGAAAGGGAGAGGGTAAATAGCAATTACGCAATAAAAGTTTTGAATCTGTAAAAACTTCTTTTCGCAATGTACCACAATCCACCAAACCCTTATTTGCTCCGATAGTCAAATTAACATAGCCAACTTGAATTGACCAGGTAGGCCTTAGGTTGAATAAAATCTCATATTAAAAGCCCTTTAATATTAGCATGACGTCATCGCGTAAACTTGCGAAGCTGATTTGAATCGCAACAAAGTTCGAGCTTGCGTCATCCAATTGAAGCAAAAAAGTTAAACGGGCGTCAACGCTTATTATTCATTCAACCCTTGGAACAACGCCTACGTCATCGGCGAGACGTCAACAAATGAGTCAGATGTAGGTATTTATACGCAGAATTCAAGATTTATAGGAGACAGGTCTTGTGCTTTTGTTGTTTTTCTTGACTACATAAATTGTTTTTTTCAATTTAAAACAGTGACAATAATCATGAAAAATCCATAAACTAAAAAAAACATTTACAGCCACAAGATACTTTTATTTCAGTTTAGGTATTAACTACTCTATGATAGGTAAGTTTTACAGAATATTCTTTAAATTATAACAAATAATACTACTTAGGTATAATTATGAGAAATTGAAAGTAACGTTGCTACAATTACTTGAGTGTAACTAATATTTTTGTTAGGTACTGTAATGTTGGTGTTAGTGACTTAAAAAGTACACCAAGAAGGTTCCGGTAGGCTTGTTGAAAAAATATCGATACATCGATATATCGATATAATTTTTTTAATGTATCGATATTTTTTTGCGATATTTAATATTTCGATATATCGATGCATCGATATAAAATTCAAAGTATCGAAAAGGTATAAAAATCAATATTTTTTTCAGACCAATAAACATTTATAAATTTTAAGATTATAAAATCCCAAAATGGAATACTTCTTCATAGTTTCATACTAATATCTTTTTAACAAATTATATTTAATGTATTTTTTATTTTTGGTCGACTTGATATTTTGCTGTTTTATAATTTGGTTTTTAAGATAATAGATATTTTTAAATAAAAATATCAGTATCGATACTGATATTGGAACCTAGGGAAGGTTCCAAGTCTGTCGGCGGAGACCTCTCGCTGCCGGCCATAACTAGCGCCAGCGCTGACGCCTGGGAGGCGATGGCTTCTTTCTGCGAGGACGTCATCTCGCAAAAGAAGGCCGCGGAGCGGGAACGGGAGACCGCTGCCGCAGCCCTACCAATCCGCGCCCGACGCACTGGGCGCAGGAACAGGGCAAACCGTGCCCTGTTCCAACCACCATAAAGAGGCTACGGGCGGCAGGCTTGGGGAAGTCTGTCGCCCAGCACTAGGCCCGAGTAGGTGATGCGGTCGGAGTGTACCGCGTCCCACTCAGTGGATTGATAGGAGAGGAGGGTGCACACCTTACGCACCCTCCCAAAAGAGCCGGGGGCCGCATAGGCGGCCCGTCAACGCCGGGGTCGCGGAAGAATGTCAATACGTTCCCGCACCCCGGCTGAATGGTGATGAGGCGAACACCCGTCTGGTTTTAGTGGGTATACGTCCTTTTCAGGATGGAGTCCCACACACCGCGCCGCCTTCCCCAGGGCGGCGTGACGGTGCATAAAGCATTTCCAGACGCAAAAAAAAAAAAAGGTTCCAAGTGAAGTGAAGTGAAGTGAAGTCAACTGAGTATTTAACAAATAAAAAAAAGTTGTATGATAAATTCGGCACCATGGGGGGAAAAGCACGATGTTCTAAATTCAAATTACTTTGTCTCTCTAGAGGATAAAAACGACTTTTGCACTCAGATATCGAAGAGTAAAAATACTCTTTCCGAGATGGGGGGATGAAAAATTATTTATGACGTGTTATGTGTGGGTACTCTAACCATTATCGATGGGCCGAATAGCATTTCAAAATATACATAAGTACAATTGTCTCTCGGGAACCAGGACATGGATATATGGGAGGATGATGGGTCCAGGAACGAGGTAGCTTATTGTTGGAGAAAACAGGTTTTAGGAATCACGCCCACCAACTGTGTTGAAAATGCAGTAATTGCATCAGTGAGATTAACAGGTCGGTGATCGCAAATACTCTTCAAAATAAATAATCATGGGTCAGACAGTCCTCATCTCATCTTTGTACATTACAAAAAAAAACTTTAAAAAACCTACAAAAATAAAAATGTTTATCATTATAATAATATAATGACGAAACATTGTTTTCCGATCAACAATATGTTGCAATTATTAAAACAATTCTTAACGTCCTCGATTCCGAATAAAAATATACTTAGGTACCTACATATCGATAACGGATTTCTCATTCTGTTAGTAATGTACTTACAACACGAAATAATAGATAAAATTGTGAAATGAAAAAGGGGGAAATTGGATTCTTCATGACATCGTTTGTAGGTGCAGCTAAAGGCATCATTCTTCGCTCAGAGGGCTAATATCGTCACTCTTAACAAATTATAACGTGACATTTTTTGTACAATAAGATGTTAGATTTTATGGCACCATGTGCACTGTGTGTAAGCAATTCATATTATTGTAATTCTATTTTAGCCCACAAGGACTATGCCAAAAGAATACCTACCTACCATAGACTAGACAGAATGTCAAAAGAGTACCGTATACGCAATATGAAAGTAGAAGGAACAAAAGGTCGGAAGCAACAACGACCTATCACGATCATATAACACGTACATGAATGTGGAATCTATGGATCATGGGTGGTAAATCTCTTTACTGCGAAAGTGCATTGCTCGCCCGCTCGCATTTAGATAACATATTACCAAGTTCTGTAACCGCTGCTTCACCTAAGTTAGAAGACGAGTAGGTATAATTGTACCTACTTTTAGATTTTTTTATAAAATGAAGGCATCCTACAAAAAACTTCTTCATTATCATCGCCCTAGCCTTATCCCAGATAGGTACCTATGATGGGTTCTAAGTCTAACCAGATGCTGGCGACTGCAGACTGCCATCAGACTTCCGCAACCCAATTTCTGGGTACTACTAATATTCTGAGGTCATTGACTGGTTGTCAGGCTTTTAGAACTTCCTACAACCAATAACATCAGGGACGAATTACGTGCTATAAAAACTGCTTATTTGGTTGTATTTATTCAATTGTTTTTCGGGCCAATACAACAATGTAGGGTAGGACGTCACTTTAATCTTGTCCAAAAATAGGACTGTTCTGTTTGATGAAAGGTTGCTTTTTCAACACATATTAATCTTTTACATAAAATTTACGTAATCTGAAACAATGTCGAGATTCACAGAATGGAACCTCCTAACGATGCGTTTCTATACGAAGAAAGGCCCTTTTTACATAAAGACCATAAAGCTCATAATCCAACCGCCTAACGAGAAGCTCTTGAGATGTCAGTCGAGACCCGAGGCTACTAGGTCATTGGTCGTTATGACTATTGGCACTATGACAGCCTATCATCAACAAACTCAACTGCTAAATCAAGATATTCGATTTATTTATCTTTTTTAGTTTCTCATATGGTAACAGCACTAGATATCATGTATTTGGTTTGTACGTTGTAAAAATCGATTATAGTAGTTGCCTAAAACAAAACGGGAACATTTTCAGGAGGTGGTTCAGGGATATCAGTAAATGTAATACAAAGTACATGGCAGATGACCTACACGAAAATAATCAAAACAAAAATTTAGACAACTTAATTGTGTCATTCTAAATCTTAGATTTATGTAATTGTATTATGAACATTAGGTATCGACCTAATTTTTCTTAGAAAAAGGAAACGACATGTTATGAAAATCACTGAGAGTGGATCCAGTTGATACCAGTATGTAAGTATGTTTACCCACGCATTGGAAAACTCGGAAAAGTATCAGCTAGTTGAGGCTCGAGAAACATCTTGTCCATCCGGTGGCTTCTAGTCGTATATTACATTAATCCCGTATATTTCCCCTCTCGGCTCGTTAAATTTGTGGTGTGAGTTGGAAAGCCTGCGCAGGCGCCAGCTGCGTGTGCGCATGTACTACCTCCCGTCACGTTTCGCGTGGAAACTGTGCCACGTCGCGCCTTCTCTCAGTAAAAGTACTTTCTTCAAGCCGCTTTCGGAAACTCGTCTAGAACAAATTTCCTCGCTATAGTAACCTTGTACTATGTGACATAAGGCGTTTGCCTGCGCATGCACTATAATTAGAATTTCCGTCGGTCGTTTACAGCGTACTGAGAACGAGCAATCGATACTGACGTGCCCCACCGCACGATCGTGAGAACTTCATGCTTGTTCGAAAACAATAGGATGATAAGATGATTCAATACTGGCATTTAATAAAAATATTTTACAAATATTTACCTTAATTTCTATAAATTATTACCTAGAAAGAGCCGTATCAAAATAATTGTAGAATTTACCTATTCAGAAGTATTAATAATCCTATCCTTCAATACCAACGCTTTAAAATGGACATGCATGGACTACTACAATAAATAATTATATTTCGATGTTTGCTCATATACTAATTCCATTCACTCTTATGATAAAAAAAATTAGGATGTTGAGGAAAAGCCTCCGCGGTTGCCGACTGCATTTAATGATATTTTGATTTAAAATGAATTTTATTTAATTTGTTGTTAGTAGTTTTTTTCAACTAGGTAATGTCTAAGATCTTGAAAAGTAATGTTTCAGCGTACATTTGAAGTACGTTACCCTTCGTGAAAGTTTCAACACATAATTTGTTACAAATTACTCTTACGACTCAGATTCCCTCTGGACCGATTACTCTATATAGGTACCTATTGAATATTTTGTAGAGAATACTACTATAGAAATAAAAGTATTGCTTAAGGAAGTGTTGCAGCTTCTGTTGAATTCATAAATAAATAATGTCGCGAATGTCCTTGTAATGAGAACCACGTTCTGCACTTCCGCCAGACGTATCTATGATCCTGCACCAATGTGACTAACAAATTATATACTTAGGAAGTAAATAAAACACCTACACAGATTTAGATTTAGGTAACTAAGAGACTAATTTCTCAATATTCTTAAAATGAACCATTCTATAGACGAAGGTGGAGATACTTTTAGTAATCACGGCCACACACCATATCATACATTCCAGTATAAGCTAAACTCCAATTATTGTAGGAAAAGCCTGTACAAAACGACGTGCGCGCCCATATCGGAAATGTGCAGCCGCGTGTACGCGAATCATATTATGATTCATCAAAGGTGATATTGGGTCTGATAATGAGTGAAATAATAAGAACAAGAGATAAATTCACAAAACCTTTAGACTTGCCACCATACAAACTCATACCGACTCAAAACCACACTTGGTCACTAGGTTAAGTACGTTTTTAGGTATGATCACAGATCACATTTACTAGGAACTTGAAATCTTCTCCTTATCATTTTAATACCTAACAAAAGTAACCACAGCTACCGGCGGGTTCTTCAACAAACTTCTCATCTATAGTCCAACCATCAGACAATGATCTTTCCCTCGGCTAGTAAAAGATAAATATAATATCTTAGAGTCCAAGAGTGCACCAGTGCAGTATCTCGCAATATCAGTTCACTGTTCTATTGAAGGCAATAGGTTATTCTGGTCTGTGTACTGTTGTGATCTTTAGCGAGACATGCCGTTGGCACCAGTCGGAGACACGTGTGAGATGCACGTGGCGTGGTGAGGTGGTGCCAACGAACTCAGGAGATATTCGATGAGTGCAGACTGTTTGGGGCCAAATTATTTTTTCTTGCTAGTTTGATCAAACGACTAAGATTTCTAAGATTGTATCTGCACTCAGAAGAATTAAAACCTGGAAGTTATACGTCAACCACCTCGCCATACTGAGCCATTGCAGTGCAGAATTAAATCGATATACGATAACGGTGGCTATCGTTTAACGATTCAATTCTGCACGAATACTACATACTTACTTCGTGCGTTGTTAATTGTTGTTAAATTGTTGAATAAGTATGTACTATTCTTTTATATGAATTCCACATTATTATTTTCTAGCATGTTGAAATAGAAATAGAAATATTTATTCGTCAATGTAGGTAATATTTACTTTAGATGTTAATTCTTAAAATATTAGTTCGCTACATTGTACCCATAGGCATACAAATTTATTACTAAAATCTTAAAAATAAAGACTTATTTTATTTTAATTAAAAATTATGACAAATTAACAACACAACAACAACTCGACTATTATGACTTGAGATCGAGAAACTCAGTCGTAGAATAAAAACATTTTCTAATTAGGAACTCCTTGAAGGCTTTTTTAAATAAATCTAATTTTAAATCCCTGATGTTTTTGGGAATTTTGTTGTAAATTACTGGAGCCATTTCGTAGATACTTTTTCTAAAAAGAGCCGTATTACTATAATCAGTACTGAGAATATTTGAGTCCCTTTTCCTTAATCTCACATCCACTGGGTCTTTTTTTTTAAATAAATGTGGATTAGGATAATTGTGGATTAAATAAATACCTCATTTTCTGCAGAAAGCCTTATTTATACTCCACATTAAAAGGTCATGTTGATAAGAACGTCTAAATCTTACCGATTTAAGCCGAATAACAACACTAACTGTTCGGATATTGTAATCCAATCAAGCAGAAATCAAATTCCAAGCTGCTAAATTTTCTCTAATGAGTAGGTAATGTTTTGCCCGACCCGGACAATCTAACGACGAAGAAGATTCAAGAAACGTGCCGCTAGATAAATGAGGCAGTTCTTACTAGTTAAAGATTTTTAGCAATTTCTGAATATTATACAGGGAAGGTAGACCACACAAGGATTTTTCAAATAGAACAGTTTCATGATTGTGACATTAAAAAGAAATTCCGTAACGCTGTAATAATTTATCTCCATTGGGACAAATATAACATGGTGGAATAACAAGCTTCCTTTGCTCCATCAACATGCTCTGTGGGACCATTTAGAAAATTACCTTACGTTACAAGCCACAGGCCACTGGGAGCCAAAAGACCACAGGGAATTCACCGGAATTCTCTAATAAATTACTCTTTGCAAAAATGCAAATGAGTAAAAAAAGTTTTATCGTACAGATAACAGTATTTCGATAGACAATGCAATTCCTTACGGCTATTAACATTCCTAAGTTAGAGATAATTCTTCTCGCTGAGTCGAGAGGTTATACCTATTATGTAGTTGGAATAATGCTGGGTCAGCACAATCTAGGCGCAGCGAATACTTACATGATGTCGATGATGATGTACTACTTAACTTCCCTTACCGCGAGACCATCTTACATTTAGTTTCGATTAGCATTCGATTCTTGAATCTTAGTAAAAACAAATAATGTGAATAGTCTATTCTTCCTGACAGATATTAACTTCTTGGTTGAAACTTTTTTCATTGAAACGTTCATATTGAGCCATCTACGAGCCCTTGGAGCACACGAGCATTATGAGAGTTTGAAAAGAGCCTTACATATCGGGTTTGTCAGATGCTCTTGATATAATAAAAAAAAAGACTGAAGCATTTTGAAAGGAACTGTGCGTAGTAGTGAATCGGTAATATTAGAGCATGAATATTATATGATTGCACTATAATTTCTGCATTATAATAATATAATTCTTTGCAAAACACAACTAATTGTTATTTATTTATTTATTTGCTGACTGATATTAATTTACAAAAAAAAAACCACAAGTACTTATATTTTCCATTAAAGCATATCAGCAATTTGGTATAGGGCCAATCAGAAGACTTACTTTCTTACCTTTTACTCCACTAACCCAAATATACTTACATTTTTGAAGTGCACGGTGAAATGAAATCGATATTTTTATTGTCACGTCTGTTGAACAGACACCGCCGTTATTATTAAAAGCACCAATAAAATATTTATATCTTTTATGATTGCAATTATGATAATGTTGTAAATGACATTGAATGAATCATACAAAAATATCATAGATTTTGCACTTTAAGTTTTTCCCCAATTTTCCATATTACCGTATAACTTTTCCATTCTTTCTTTCCCTTAAAATCAAATTTGCAGTATGAGGACCATTTAAATTGCTTAATCGGTCCATCTTACTTACCGCATTATTCTTAAATAGGTACCTATAAGTAGATTAGGATCTCCTTTAAACATGCAGCATAATATTATGAGCAACAATAGGAGCAATAATAAAATTCACACATTTTGATACAATGTTATCTAAAAAGGCTGTCTTAAACTCATAGGGCTAGTACATACGTATAAGTAGGTATAGATCTCTCCAAACATTATTAAGAGAACCGTTATCCGAAATGCCATAAAGATCCCTCGGATATTTGGCACTTTTTATGTGTCTGGACTTGGACAAAGAGCCGTTAACTGTTTCGAAGGCAGTAAAGCAGTTTTCTTTATTTCCGAGGGTAATACAGAATCCTTCGTCGTGCACGTGTTGAATTAGGTCAGCGTAATTTGTTCCTGGAGAGACGAACGAAATACAGGAAATAAGGCTGTTTGTTGTTCAACTGTCAAAAAATCTTTATATAGGTAAATCTACTATGAGCAAGTCGTAGGTCTTGAGTGCGAATACAAGGCACACACCTCTAACTTTTCGTAATCATTTGCGTTTTTATCACTCGCTTACAACGGTGAAGGTAAACATCGTGAGGAAACCTGCATGCCTGAGAGATTTTCTCAACGGCATGTGAAGTCTACCAACCCGCACTAGCCTAGCGAAGTGGACTAAGGCCTAACCCCTCTTATTATAAGAGGAGGCCCGGGCCCGTCTATGGTACGATGGGTTGATGATGATGATGAAGTCCATCATTATCCTATCATCATACCATCACGCCTATATTCCCCGAAGGGGTAGGCAGAGGTGTACCAATGTACACCCACATTTCGCCCGTATGTTTTAGACCTATTGTCATAAACCGGGCACAAATTCTGACTGAGCCGTTACCGAAAATTTCATAGAGAAACCCAATAGTACCTACTGCTCGACCCGGAATTCGATCATTCGAACCCAGGACCTCTAGGGTAGCAGTCGCGCTTGGGACCACTAGACTGACGAGGCAGTAGGAAACACTGTACTTTTATTTTTCAAACAAGTAAAGCTTGTCGGAGATAACAAATTGAACGAGAAATTAACTGACTACCTGTTCAATAATGCACAAACGAGTGTTCAAGATAATATTTATTGTGCCATGCTACCTTGTCGACTCATTTAAACGGTTTTTAATTGCTCTGCGGAAATTCATTAACCCGTAACTATTGGAGATTTTGAGTACAAGGTTTTATTATTCACCCTTGGATTAGAGTACCGTGACACATGAAGATGGGATCCGAAGAATTCGTCAAATAACTACTACCTAGAGTTCGTATTTTTGTGAACAGAAATATGTATTAAGTCAAACAGTTTAAGAAAAAGCTAGCCACTTAGTTAAAAATAAATGTTTCTCACAAGATTTACTTGAACCTATAGATAAACAAGAATACAATAACCTCATAAAAAAGTATAAATATGTTTTTTGAAAAGATACATATAAACTTTTTGGTGTTATCATCTTTACCTGCCACTTCAGGATAAAGGCACAGGAATGTAACTGGGTATTATGCTAAATACCCGGGGTTTACCAGCGAGCCATGAAGCGCAGTATCTTTGGAGTCAGGAAATGTATAAATATATTAAAGAGTATGTAATGTCTGTAAAAAGGTATAAACCTCAGTAGCGTGACCTTTACTTTAAATCTGCTGTTGAAAAATAATGTGGTAACATTAAACCAGAACAAAATGCCTACTTGTAAGACACATTGGTGCACCTCTGTACAAAATTAATTTAACAATAAGCCCGGAATAATTTTATTTAACATTCAAACTGTAAAGTCGATTAAATTGACTACATAAACTTTAAACTTTCCTGTCTATTTTAAAAATACAAAATTTTGATAATGTCTTCATTTGTCACCGACTCAAAAAGAAAGCATTTTCAATTTTTTTACGTTGTATAACTGCTGAAACTTTTATAGGCACATTAAGCTTCAGTTTCAGCACACGCCAATTTTTATCGATCAATAAACTTTTTACTTCATGTAATATAGGTTACCTAACTGCAAAATTCTGAATATGTTTTTATGCTATTTCATACTAGGTAGGTACTCAAATATGCTTTCTTTTGTTAACTCAACAAAAATGCAAAAGTACAATCTACGTAGGAAAGGAGGATAGGCTGATAGACTATATTAAGGAATGCCTTAATAGTCAAAGGGCCGTAAGTCCTAAGTTCGGTTTCCAAGTAGACCAAAGTGAGAGCAGAGGTCGAGCAGAGTGTATACATACAAGTACACCTCTGCTTAGCCTAACCATTCGGGGAATACAGGCGTGATGGTATGTTATGTCTATTTAAGCTTTTGCAACTATTTATTTTCTCAAAAGTTTCACCTGTCACCCCTTGAAGTAACCCTTCTCCGGCCGATGTTCTTCAATATTCACGCATAAAAAATAATACAGTCCGCTCTCCAAAAGTTTACGAAGACTTAACTTTGATTCAATTCACTTCACGTATGTAGGTTAATAAAAAAATAACATCATAGCTACTAGATTAAGAGTAGCTCGCGTGCCACTTTATGCATTAGTTTTCGGCGATTAGGTCATGTTGAGGTGGAAGCCACCGACAGAAGGCCGCACTATTCAATGGTATGCGCGCTTGATGTTTTATGAGCACGTCATGTCTGAAAGAAGCCTACACATTTACCCGTAGAATCACAAATTCGGAACTTAGTTAAATCTTTAACTGTTTTTATGTTGTGAAAATGTAGAGGAATGCATTTTTAATTCACTTTATTTTAGATCTGAGCATATGACGAAATGTAAGTTATATTAAGTGTATGTAACAGTATTGCGAGAAGACGAGACTTGAAGACGAGAGTGAATCGGCAAATGCGCTTCATCGTAGACCACATCGAGTTGTGTTCAAGAGCAAGCCTATCTAAAATAAAAAATAAACAATTATTAGGTATAGACGCTACTACCTACATAATATAACAAGAAATAAAGAAAATAAAACGTTTATTTTACTATCACATACAAAAGAAAAAAAACAAAAGGATTGAACTAAGAAATCACTTATTTTTCACTTCGTGAAACATTCTTATGAAGTCTACTAAAACATGACTAGGTACTTTAATTAAATCTATTTAAATTTATTTATATTAAATTAAGCTAATCTGTTAAGCTTTCTGTGAATGCAATTACACACGTATGATTGTCACCCCTACATTTGTAATCTCTAATGCTACATTTCGAAATAAGTACATATTTAATTCATATTTATGAAAAACAAAGAAACGAATTGGAGTTATCACGTTGCATTTTCCAAATTACACGATAACTTCATGCATTGAGATCACTAAAAAGCTTTCGTAAATCCATTGTATTTTCGATTACAATCGATTACATTAGTTTGGAATACATGCAATTTAAAAATTTAATGCATTAATTTAGACGACGAGACGACGTTTAGAATCTGTGATCTAGTGGTTCGAGTACCGGACTGCTGATCACGAGGTCGAGGGTTCGATTCCCACAGGACACAAACATTTATGTGATGAATATAAGTATTTGTATTTGTCTGGGTGTTTCTTATGTATTATAAGTATGTATTTACAAAAAAAAATGTATAAAAGTATTATATCCATTGTCTAGTACCCATAGTACAAGTTCTGCTTAGTTTGGGACTAGATGGTGCTGTGTAAAAATATCCCAAGATATTTATTTATTTTATTTACTTCGACAAACAGTAGAGTAGGTTTGTAAGTGACTTCAAAAAAGTTCGCGCATAACTCAGATGAAAATCAGCGGTAGAACCCTAGCTGAACTGGATTCCATTTAGAGCTTTTAAAAAAACATCATCACCAACCCATACCTACTGGCCCAAAAATAACTAAGTTTTTTTTTTAACTTGATAAAGTATATAAGGTACTCCCAAAGTGGTATTATTGGCCGTTGGCTCCAAAGATAATAGCCATCATAAGCTGCATGACATTTAAAAAAAATGTTTTTCGTATATCTACTGGACCGTACTCATTATTTTGCCCCTAAAAGTCGTTGTCATTACTGTAATGTCAACTAGAACGACATAAACCCTAATTATCTCATGAAAGGAAGCCATCGACCTGAACATAATACCGACATTTTTTTTTGTCTATGTCATTGTAAAACTTGTCCTTATGTATGTTTAAAAAAAAAGAACAATGTTTATTTAACTGAAACAATTAAATGCGATAGACACATTTTAGTTACAAAGTACCTACTACTTTAGACAAGAAGAATCTGCTACCGAAGCGTTCCCCGCTATTGACTTGTTGTTGATTGTTGTGTCAAGTCGACTGTTCCTGTACCCCGTACCCTATTGAAACCGCCCAGTTATAATACTTGACCAATATACTGATTATGCCAAAGCACTTTCGTCGCATAAGTACATATTATATCTACAAATTACAAAGGTACAGTTAATATATAGATAAGTACAAAGTAAGGCAAGATAAGATAATACGAGTAGATATGTATGAAGATAAATATTATATTATGGAATTAGAATAACGAGTTTTAGCATACATATTCAACAGCGTAATAATATTTATGCATTTATTTATTGCAATTTATCTGAAAAATTTGTAATGTACAATTCACGAATAACGCTTGTCTATTCAAACATAGTTTCATTGATAGAGCGTTATTGTGTGCGTATACGACTGGTACAATGATGGGCGCGCGGGCGCAGCTCTGCGCGACCGCCGCACCGCGCGCAGACTCCGCGGCGAATTTCGCCGCTCTCGCCCACTGATCTACATTTCACCTCCAATATAGGTCAATAACTGCCCACGCTCAGCCCCTCCGAGCGCGGCCATTCACCTCGCCACTTCAAATCATTGTTCGCCAAATGTAGCGTTGTTGTAGGTCGACGACCCCGCGTTGGTGCGGCTGCTGTCAGCCGTCAGCACGAGAGTCTTCTTCGAACGACACTTAACACGCCGACATCAGCGCAAACGCAAACATCCTCTGCTTATCCGCTATGAATGATACCTACATATCGCGGATCATCGAGTATTCTACCAGTGTAAACAGTAATTATTGTTGTGGTTATCATTTCGCATATTAAAAATCGTACCAATAATGGTATATTAAAGAGATTTTTATGAGAATGGTATATTAAAGAAATATATCGCCAAAATAGTTGAATTAGGTATTCGAATTAATTCGAAAGTTAGTCTACAGTTATGATTGTTTTTGGGATATAAATTTTTTGTAGATAAAGAATTTTGTGAAAACACATTTTTTTAATTTGATAAGTTATGCATGCACAGCAATTATATTTACATAAAGTAATACAAACTCGAAGTATTGGAAATATAACAAAAATTGTATTTTAATTGTATCTTTGACATTCCTGTTAAATATTGGTTAAAAGAAAATGTTCAAATGTGTGTAGGGCGGTTTTTCCTTTCAATGTCTTAAAGCTTAGCTTAAAACCCAATAGATAACTTAAAGGTCAATTCTAGTTACTTCTCGGTGACAATAATCTCAAAACTGCACACGCACATTCCTTTATTAATTTTGATTAATTAATGGACAAATTGTTAAATGCCAGCTACCGACGCAGTGATAGATACAATACACTTAACTACTAATTTGATTAAGATCATAACGTAGGCGTGCAATGACGTAACTGATTTAACAACTTACTTAATTCAAATTTATAAGTAATAAGTATATTTAATTAAACAATTTTCACTAAAATTAAAAAAAAATATAACGTTACGTTTACCTTTATACCAAACATCTCTCTGAAATATCCATAAAACATTATTACGGATATGTGCTTCAATAAGATTTTATTGAAAAATAAAGCTCCTAACCATGTCAAAATCATCACTGCAAACTGCGTATCTAAACATGTAAAATACACGATAGTTGAGAGCCAATAGGCATAGTTCTGCAGCTATCCAAATATTGTTGGTGCAGGAAAGTGGCGCGCTGAACGGACGCACGCCTCTGCGACAAGTGTCACGTTGAACTCTTACATAAGGACTCGCTGTGCTTTCCAAAATATTATTGGATTTTTTTGCCTTTTTGAGCAAACAATGGCTTTGTCACGCATCTACATGCTCAAAGAAAGTTGCTCGTTACGCACATAATTGAGACCATTCAGGCCTATCTAAATCTTCATGTATACATATATAAAATAACCAATTTAACAAACGGACCTCTCTTTAGACACACTACTATAAAAAAGATACGGAACGTCTTAATTGTCGTTGCCATGTAACTGTACTTTTTGGCTGGTGAAGAATTCTTATTCTAGAAAGTTTTGTTACTTAATACAAGCTACAACTTAGTGTAGTACCTTGAAACATGAAAAAAGATTCAAGGTCTAAAAACTTTTCAGCAGTAAGTAGTCTAAAAAATTTGTTGTAATGTTGAAATGTAGGCTTTTTTAGAAATAGTTGCACGCAAAATGTTTGTCGTAACGAGCATCATTATTTTGGCCTGGGGCGCTGATGGCGGGCCGGCCGCGGACAGGTTGCGCCGTGGCCCAAGGAGAAACATCGCTTGCTCTACATTCGTCGAGTTTGGAGCCGATGACTCCTCGTGACCGTGTCCTCCTTAGCGAGTGCTGCTTTATCTCACCGAATTTCTCTCTTCTGTTCCGCATCATCACGAACAAAAAGTCAAGACCCGTTCGGTGGAAACGCGGCCTAGTTGTGACGACCACTTGCCCACATAGCGCCGCCCGCTCTACAACAAACTCAAAAGCGACTACTTTCGCCCCGGCCCAAGTGCTAATTATACTTGATAGAGACACAAAAACGCTTATTTAAATAGAGTGGTATCACATATTGTGAAGACAATAACAACAAAGGCAAACTATTTAGTGTGTACACTGTACAGTGGTGTAGTGCACCAATGACACCAACCTGTTAACACAACATCAGTGGAAAATAACATATTCACTCCAAAACAGGTTTCTTGAAAAAAATATCGGATACCTAAACTTAGGTACTCAATGGGTTTTTGTTTCACAACGGTGAAGAAAAACATCTTGAGGAAATCTGCATTGCTGAGAGAGTTTCTCGATCGGCGTGTAGGTAAAGTTTGCCAACCCGCACTAGGACAGCGCGGTGGACTACATGCCTAACCTCTCTCATTCTAAGAGGAGCCCCATGCCCAGCAGTGGGACGATTAATGGGTGATAAATGATGACGATGATACAAATTAATAGTCCAGTTTTATGGTGAAAACTATGAATATCCTCTTTTATGTCCGTGAAATCAATTAAGCAGAATGGCGTAACTTACACTTATATACCTATGTCAATCTTAAAAAGTGTTACGTTATAAACCTCTAAATACCAAAATACTGCGTGATTGAAGGAAAATAAACATAAAATAATTGTGATACCGAAGTGTAAAAACTTGTAAATAATAAATACAATACAGCGTGTATCAAAAGAATCGAATAATCTAAGATTAGATTATTAGATTCTTTTAAAATATATATTATGTAGGTATCTTCGTAAATTAATCTAGCTAAAGTGCCGTTCATTCAATAAGGCCGGAGCCACGTGCAGAGGCTTTTAAGCCATTTGCCCGCACCTACAGCTTCGTGTCAACAATGACTGCGCAAATTTAGGCGTTTCAAACTTTTTTCAACCTTAACGCAGTTGTATTGTTGTACCGCCAATGGCCTTTAGACTCAGTTGCAATATCTTAACTAGATCTTTACGAGCTCATTGTCTGTCGCTCTATTAAAACTATAATATTCTGACGTTTAAAATAAATGCATTTTTTTATATATTTACTTATAAGGCTAAGGGCCTGTTTCACCACCTTTGGATAGTCGTTCACTGTGCCGCTAACAGCCGGATAATTAAAAATATGGAACTATATTTGTATGATACTATCTGCTATATAATTTAATTGAATAATACAGAGATCAATATAGTTAAAGTAATGTAAGTATAGGTAGTTATATTAAAGTCCCGTCCAAACTTAAGATTAGAGTTAATAAGGATCGGAGTTTGCTATATTTATACACAATATTGTTAGCACTAAACTCTTAAAAGTTATTAAGGTAGAGTTGGTGAATTATATAAACATTGCAGATCAAAATTAACCTACCTTCGCACTGCACCTGAAACCCGGACCTGTTGCCGCCATAGAATTATCATCGACAATTAACTAAGCGCCAAATTGACGGTTGACTTTTTACATTTTCATTCACGAATTAACTACGCAAATTCTACATAAAAAAAATTTAAAACAATTTTGACACAGATTGCAAAAACGTTGTTGCTAAGCACTCATTTTATTTTTTGTGCCAACAATTTAATACACGGAAGTAGAAGTATAAAAATATTTGCAATAGCGGTAAATTGTTGTATTATTTAAATTATGCACACCAAATGGTCAAAATATTTCCGCTACGCTACGCCATGTGGGTTTTGTGGCGATGTTGTTGTATCACTATTTAGTAAACAAGAACCACTTTTTCTCACTACGAATTATAATTATTATTATTATACAGGACTAGAGTGAGTATTTAAAAATGAAATGTGACCAAATCCTTACGCATGTATAGTTCGTAGGCCGCGTAGTCTCGTAGTCCGTAGGCACATTGTACCGGTTAATGTTTCAAGCAAATTTTACTTCGCAATCGACTTATGTTAATTTAACTCACACGAAATTTGGTTTCCGAAATGTTACTACCCGATGTATGCCTGGTACAAACTTGAAAGTTATTTTACTATGACATAACATTCGTAGCTCGATGGCAACCGTAGAATGGCGAACTTAACTTCGCAATTCTATCTTGAATATTCATTTAAAGTCAGCATACGAATAGTTGTTTTTAAATGTTATTCCCCTACATGTTAGGTACTGAATAAATACATAAATAATAATGTAGTAGTACGTAACACACTAATCGTGAGCAGGCTGTGTAGTAGTAATCTCGGAGATATCATTTTCATTCATACATTCTCATCATTTCTACGAGTATCACTAAACAACGGTTTTACTTAAAAGCATATGTTATATTTCCTTCGAAGCAATTTGCAGTATTTTATCATATAAGTACTTGATAACTATCGGTACTCATGTTGTTCTGTGTGTACAATTTAGTTCACTTAACGCCTAGAGACATGAGGTAGAGTGCTGTCACCCAATATCAATAGTGATCTTGCTAGACTAGTTAGAGTTGTAACATTACTTATTGATTAATTCCCCACTAATAATAGTTGTTTAAGCGGTGTAAGCTAAGTAGGTATGTTCCGGATTTTTAAGTACCTACCAAATAACATTCGAGCGAGAGAAACAAGACTTTACACTATGAAACTATACACAGCATATACAATGTTTTTAATGTATAAGGATTTTAAATATACCAAATAAATCATAACATGTTGAAGGTGAATGATCGATTGATCGATAGAGTCAGTCAAGTCGCTATTCGGGTACTCGTCAGTTCCTCTAAGTCGACTCGCAATTTCATGACGTCTTTGACTTTTACTTTTTAAAATACTTTCTTGATTATCAAATGATGATGATGATGTTATTATAGTAAGTCAGGGTACGCAATAGGTGCGCAGGCGCGTCCAGTGCACGGCTAAATGTCGCGCGCGCGGCCTCAGCACTCACAAACGGCCTTTGCAGTTCGGCGCGGTCGACGACCCGCCGGGGTCGTTGACTGGGCCCGCATTTAGTTTTCACTTTCGTTCACTAAGGATAACTGTACCATATACGTCACGTACATGCCCACAATTCTGTTGACGGCTCATTTAGTTCCTCAGACCTGCGAGGAATACGCAATACAGATGTCATGCATTTTTAGCAGTAACTTTGGCACAATCGTACTTGGAGTATCTGATAAAAGACCGCGCAACTACTCCAGATTTGTAGTTTTAAGATTCAGGACTAAGTCATAGAGTTTTGATGACCTATAGCAATTAAAATTTAGTCGGACGTCACATTGTAAGCCAAGTTCTAGATCCCAGTCTATTGAATTTATTTTCATATCAACATGCACAATTCTCAAAATAATAGAACAAAATTGTAAAAAGAAAGAAATATAGAGTTTCAAGTCCGGTATTCTTCATAATACCTACGATTTGCACCTTGTTTTTTCCAATTCAAAAGTACCTCTAACAGGGGTCTTATTGAAATTTTACTTTGACATCCTATGCCCAATGAATCAACTCGGAAAGACAGGATTTTCCTCGAATCTTTTCGAGTGTTAAGTACATAATGATTGTGTTTAATGTTGTCTAATTACCATTTTCAGCTCCTAATAAATTGAAACACTATTAAAAAACGATCGTCTTAAATAGAGTTTTACATTGACCTAGGTTTTTTATAACTGTGACTCGTGACTGGTCAACATTATTCGTGTTCTCACAATCAAATTCAATAGAGCCATAAAATAGTAATAAGTATAACAGATCAAGTTATTAAAATGTTAAACGATCGCATACCATAGCAAACGTACAAGCTATGTCCGTCACCTGGCTAGGCAGAAGGTTGTTGCACTAATGATTGCCGGTGTCGCAACTCGGGCGTTGGACCAGTGTCCTTTTGATGCATTTTGGGTACAATTAGGTAATTTTGGCGGATAGTGGGGGAGTGGCGGTGGCGAGGGGGCGGTGCGGTGCGTGGGGTTGCGAGTTCGGCGGTGGTTGCGCAAGCGGCGGTCGTCGACTCGGTTATGTCAGCGGTTTACGTAAGCGTCACCTCGCAACACTCTCGGGGCAGGCGCCAATTGTAGCCCCGCGACCGTTTCGCACTTCTCGCGGACTATTTGCGGACGGCAACGGTTCGTTAGCGCTTCGCACTCGCACCTCTTGACCGACTCTCTGTATTGTTCCCCGGCACCCTCCGCGACGTGATAACTTCATTAGTGCCGCGGCACTGCGCCGCAATCATCGTATACTAAATGTTGTCATTGAGAAAAATATAGAACAACACTATATAAATTGCAATGCAGGTACCTATACGAGTAATATAATATATTTATTTGAAAGGTGGTTAGCTTGGTCCGTACATTGTGTAATGCTAAACAACCTCCAATTAAGTTCAACCTTTCATGAATCGATTAGCGCTAACATCAAATCGTCCATTGTAACCGTTGTTAAGAACAGGTGTGCCCTAAAGGAGTAATTATGCGATATGGTTGCGGTCGAAGTAGAGAAGGGGCTGGAGCTGTTGCGTCAGCGCAGCGTGCGGAGAGCGGTCGGGCTCAACGCACAAGGTTGCAGAGGTTCAATGCTCTAGAAATACGACACCCGACCCCGGCCAACCGCATGCTGCGGACCAAACCTGCGTGCGCGCCGCCCGCTCCGAGCGTACTGCGCGCCGCTACATACATCTATACAAGCAACGCAAGTCACAAAAAAATATATCACATCTAATAATGTAAAATATTTAATAATTAAAAATGCAGCTAGGTCTATTTTCCGGTAACTCGGATAATATAAATTAGGTAACATGATCTTGATCCTTTGATTTATGCTTTTATCTGCGCCCCTCGGCTGCAGAGTAGAATTGGGCACAGATCTTGTGCAATTGGTAGGTATTAGAAACAACTCGATTGTTATGGTTTTTTTTCTTTCCCCCACCCTGTCCCTCAAGCACAATTATTTTAACAAATCGTTAAACTAGTTCTTCTAAACGATGACAGTTTTGTTTTAACGGTACACGCACAGCTTCACGGAGTAACCTTCAAAAGAGAGAACGTGGCGTCGTAAGCACGTCCAATGTGCCAACTCTTTTTTATGTAGTGGTTTCGCAATTTTTTATAAATAATTTTGCCTTCGACCTTTGTATGCCGCCCAATTTAGCCCGATTGGTATTCCTGTGGCGGGCGGCGTCGTGTGCTTATCGTAACTTGTGGTTCAGCAACACGCGACCAACGTGACACTCATTGCATTAACACAAACCACACACATCGGGTACTAACTGCTCCTAAAATACTCATTCATTATACAAATGTATTATAAATATTCGCATACAATCCAACTGCAACACAATTAGCTAAGGAAATCCAAGCTAAATTACAAAATGGGTACAAAGAAAGATAGCGGTACGAATAATCAAACCCTACTTTCATCTTCAAAATCTGAAGAAACTGTAAATTGTTTGTGTACTGACTTAATCCTTACAAAATTTAAATAAATTATCTGAGAATGCAAAAGATACGAATTTATACTTACTTACAAGTATTATAAGTATTATACTACTATAGGTACCTAAGTATGCATTAAATATTAGGTATATCTGCTCAGCTCCAAACGAAGTGCCTGCATATTAACGTGAAGATAGAAATATACTTCTAATAGTTGAAACTGCAAATAAAGTATAAAGAAGAACTGAGTTACGTATACCTCCTTCAAGTCAGCAGTTAATTGTTAATCAGCCATTACACGAATTTCAAAAACAAAAAATGTAGGTAAGTAACGCTTAACATTTTACGTTCCATTGTCTCCTTTTTTAACTGAACCGTTAAACGTTGACAATTTCTCCGCTCACTTCTTTGCTCATTCTGATTACAAGAAGGCGTAGAAAGCGTCGCAATGCTTATACAACCTTTTAACAGTGCACGTGAGCAACATCACCAGGGATCGGTTGTCCAAGTCTTTGCTGATTCGCGATTGCCACTTTGGCCCGAGTTCACCGACCCCGATGGCCCGTTCTACGAAGATGCCCACAATTTTGCAAACCGGCGCAAAACGTTTCACGACAATAAACACAGTGATGCGATCTACCGTGTTAATACGGAGTCGAGTAACCGTAAACGGCTCAATTGAATGATTGGTCGCATCAACAATGTTGTGGCAGATAGATTGGCAGGAAGGGTGCGTAAGCGGCGTTACCGGAACGGCTATTCGCAGCCTTTCACGCACTTAATTTGGCAGGACCCCCTTCTCGCTGCGCCTGCCGCACACCTCCTCGCCCCAGCACTGAGAGAAAGTAGCTAGCCTACGCAATTCTAGGGTCAATGACCGTACTCGAAAATGCTTACTTCTGACAAAAGTGACACATTGACAGCGAGCATTTCATATTCTGTATGTGTGGTCAGTTTCTTGCACGGATGTTGAATGGTCGATGCGATTAGGTCAGGCTGGCGAGGTGGCCTATATTGTGCAGCGGAGCACCGTGGGCGGCCACGTAGGCAGCGCAGCGCCGCAACATTATAGGTAAACACCCGTCTCTTTACTAGTCATTGAATTAATTATACTATTGCTACTGTATTCACAATCTTGATAGATATTGGTAGTAGGTATCTTATAATAAATTACTGTCATTCTTTTTTAAAGGAGGATAAAAACAACTACGAAGTGACATAAAAGAAAAAATACACTTGGGACGTGCGTATCACAACACAATAAAAATGGAAACGTAATGAAATCTATCAAACATCTATGCCTGACCTTGTAGACATTCAATTGACGAGCTGCACTAGCAGTACCTATCCGATCAGATAACGAAGGGCACGGCCTAAATCAGGGTATGATCAGGGTCATCAGAAAAAGTAACCGTATTAAAAATATAACAGAATAGTGTTCCACTGGTCCACTAAGCGCATGACAACGCGTACACGCCCCGAGGCTGCGGCAATTCGGTAACATAACTGAATTGGAACATAATATTTACTATTATTGCTGTTATACATGCTGAAAATAATGCTCATTATAGTAATAATGGCTTTCTAAAACGATTTATCGTGAACTTGGTGCGAAATAAAAATGCTGTAGGTCAGGTATTGGAACGGCGTATTTGTAGTCTGAGTATGGATTGTAATAAAATTTTAATGAAGATGTGTATGCGCACGGGACGCATTTTCCATCGCTTTCCGGTTTTACATAGCAGTTAATTTAATAATAATCACATAAATTGTGAAACTTTGTTGTTTTAATAAGAGGCGATAGACTAATTATTAAGTACCTAAGTGATTTTAATCTTAGAAAATAAAATGTATTCTTTACATAATTTGTAAAGAATACAGATAATATTTTTAAGTCTGATTGTTTGTTTATATTTTGAATCTGCACTGTGACCTACTAAACGAATGATAATCCAACATCGTTTTTCTATAAGCAAACAAGAAATAAATAATATCTTAGCTATCATGCAGAAATACAACAATTTAAATGTGTTTGCTAGTTTAACTATAACATGAATTATGGAGTAACTACATCTGCATTAATTAGCATTCTAATAGGAAACATATCACGTTTGAATACTCCGTGGTGCATCAGATAACATCATTTATCTCACACGGAACATACATCTGCGCAGTTGTCCATCTGTCCGTATGCAATCAACTGTTAATTTATTGTAGTAACTTGTATGGAGAACGAGATATCCGTCTTTACGTGAAGACTAGTAACACAAGAGCAAGCGTGCACGTGCCATGGAAAAACACAGAAAACAAGGACACACTGCAATGGTTCATTCAACCGGACGTTATTATTCAACAAGCGCACTGTGATGAAACTACGCAAATCTTCATTATTATTAACAAAGAACGGCGTTTCGAAATATTGGACCACGTACAAAGTCGTAGGGCACGTAGCGGGCCCTAAAGCAGCCAGCCCGAAATATGACACGAACGGCAAACGCAATGAAACTACGCAAGCCGTTTACTGAATACGTAACATGATTTATTGTCATAAGCTGCTTCCATGTCGCTGAATCGTACAGTTTCAGTAAAATACGGCCAAGTACGAATAATGTGCATGCCATTACTTACTAATTTATGAAGTTTTGTTAACTTTAATAAATATATTTCAAGGCTGTAATAATTTTATGTAAGTACAGCTATTAATTAAACAGCCGAATCATCATGCAAATTTACAGACAAGGTATTTACACTTTTTCCTTGGATAATATCCTGAAATTTTATTTACCTTTATGCTGTATATGAAACTAAAATAAGTTTCGCATCTGCATAGCCAAAACTTTAAAAGCAAAGCTTGCTGCACGAGTACTACTGCCAATTATATTTAACAATCCTGAAAAAAGTTACGGAATTGCGGAACGCTGGAATGGAAACAGAAATACGTACTAAATAAGCTAAATCATATTTTGCCAAAATACACAAACTCTGTTTTTACAAGGATTCTCTGCTTTGGCTATAACATAACCACAAAATAATTATTTTAAAATTCATTATTTTATTTATTCGTTTTAACTTTATTACCGTTGGTCTGCAAAGCACTCATAATATTTTTTTGCGTAAGTAAAATATGTATATCCAAAAAATATTAATTATCTAAATAGTTGTACATAATAATGATGGTCGTAAGCGAATAATATATAACAGTTTATATACCTACTCGTATATCTATTATAAATAAGCTGGTGATTGTGCCATCTGTAACAAGAGATGAATATTAAATGCCTCCTTTCAATAAAATGACTTCATCAACTTAGCAATATCGCTACTTAAAGCATGTTCCTCGCTCGAAGATTTCACAATTTCGCTAATAAATTAATTTGAACTGCGGCTGTGAAACTGAGCCTGTTATTTTTTATATGTTTTTCGTTATAATAATAATGTGAGATAAGCACTTAAAAATACAAAAGGCAAAGATGTGACCGTGCTACATGCTAACAGTTTTTATTTTCTTTTTCTTTAAAATCCTCATGGATTGTCCGGCGCTGTCCGATGCAGCGTTGTATCTACATTTGCCTTCCTTTGTCCCCCGGTCATGGGCTAAACCCTGGGCTTCCCTTTATCGCGATGTTGTTCGCCTTGAACTTGTTTTTCCGAAGCCTATAGGTACTTCCGACAATCCCAACTTAGTTGATGCCTACACGATATTATTATCTGTCTGCCAAATTTTCCTATCAAAGTTAAGTATAAAGAGATCATCCCGTTTGTGAAGTACGTTAGACTTCTTACCTACTGTAAAAACGAAGTAAGTACAGTAGAACTTTTCGGACGAGAAAGAAAGAAGAGGCTCTTTACGGTAAATGCATTTTGAATGTTAATTGCAATGCAGAAAAGTGCATTGCAATAAAATTAACATTACGGTAACGGTACTCGAATTTAACCGAAAAAATAATTACTATCATCGATAATGTCAATGTTTGTATTTATATTGTTGATGTGCCTTGAATAAATAAATAAATAAGACAGTCATGTTAGTAATCTTATGAAACGTCACAGGACGGAATGCAAATATTCCCATCGACCACTACCTACGTACTGAGAAATAATACCAGAAGCGGGAGAATAAATGCCTTGCCTGCTAGTAAGGTCCCGTTAAATTAATTGGCAAATTTTGTTCCATTATTTAATTTATCCGACGGATAGCAGCTATCCAGACAAGATGAAACAGGCTGTTAATGTCTTATTAGTCCACCAGGACTTTAGAAAATCATTAGAACCATGTAGAATTAAAGACAAAATAACACTTTTGAAAATCGAGTTTTTTTATCAATATTTAAGTTTAGGTAAATATTTCTACCATATTTGAGAGGTTTTAATAATGTATGGCATGACGACAACCATCTTCTGAGAAACAATATGATTCGTACCTTTATATCAAGTTTCAGTCGTTGAAAAGTTTCGACATCATTTTCCGGTCGTTTACACATGCTCACATAAATTATGTTTTTTGTTACAAAAACCTTGTTTATGATGTTTATTTAGGGATACTTACACAGTAAAATGTGCACGCGATGTTTACACACGACAAAAAATACCAACTTGCCTTAGCTATATGAATCATTTCTGCGTGCAATTTTCACTAGATGTTTTGCCAAAAAAATATGTAGTAATTAATTTCATTGCAAACTATACAGGAAATGTATTCATGAATCCCAAGATCCCAAGCGACGACGTCCGACTAAATAATACATATGTAGAAATATATGTAATATTATACCTACATTGGATTGGCAGTCTGTTGTTTTTATATAAGTATCGTTGGTAGAAGTCCGACCGCTATAAAGCCACCGATATTCCAAGGCTTCTCGAAAAATTTCCACACGTAGGTAATAAAAAAGACAAAAACTATTGAAAAAAATATTGCAATTAAATAAATTTGATAACCGCACTAAGTACTTATATAGTGTATACTAAGTGTATAATAAATAGGTACCTAGTTATTGTAAACGCACTACTTAATGTATATTACTTATTGTACTATAATTTGTCAAGTTCGAAGTCACACGTGTGAGAATACTCCGTTGATAACGCACCAAACAGGTTTTTTTGATATTTCCAAAACTGCTTTAACTTATTTGTCACCAACACGCGACGACCCGCCTTAAAAATAAATTTGTTTATTCTTTTTATTAATAGTATATAGGTATATGAAATTACTTCTATTATTTTGCAGATCACTTATTCACTTATTTTTATTGCAAATGTAGTTACATAAAGTAACATTTAATAACTTGGATTTGGAACAATGTTACCTACATTGTTCCAAATCCAAGGTAGGATAAGTAATGTTTGTGATTCTTATACATTTTTGTGTTGGTACGAAAAGTAATTTATAAGATAAGAAAGTGTAGTAACTTAGGTACCTAATGCAAAAGTACGTATTACGCATAAATGTGTAACCAATATGATGAGATGTATGTGTATAACAAATAAATTTGTGAAAAAACGTTAAAGACTTGGAACATTTCGAATTCAGAACAGTTTCATCGTTAAAATCTTAGATTAATAACATAAATGATAGCCAACTGCAACGAATGAAACGACATAAACTCAATGAGATTAGAATAGAATCCCAAGAGTCTATTAATTAATCGAAGAGAGATATTGGCGAATAAAATAAATTCAATCATTCTGGCAATACAAATTTATTAACTATTTCAATCAGACTACCGATAGGTACCTACCTCTTACAGTGAATTAATAAAAGGTATAAGTAGTATTAACAGTCCATATCTATAAGATATTGAACGAACGTCGCAATAAAAGAACCAGCCTGAAGAATATAAACATCGGTTGGCAACACTTCAAACCGCCAAAACTCAGTGTTGCCACCCACTATTGTATGCGCGCACGCAACATGATTAATATGTTACCTATGCACCAAGTTTATAAATAATACAGTTTAAAAACAATGAACGGTACGTTGGTTGTAGCGTGGAGAAATCTAAACATCACAACCCTAAATAAATTGCTATTAGTATGCATACCGATGCGACAAACGCAGCCAAAATCGAACGGCCTGTGATGGTGTAACCGCGTGAGTGAAGTAGTAATGGACCGGGTTCGTTCGCCGATAAAAGCGAAAGTGCTACGTTCACTGGGACAATGACCGCCTCCTGCGGACAGCCCTGTCGGCTTCCTGCATCCAGGTCATCATCATCAAATATTGGCGACTGCGTCACTGAACTCTTGTTAGTAAACGCTGCGCCCACGCATGTAACAAACATGATAGGATAGCATTATTTGATTGCGCATACATACACGCCTTTTTCCCACAGGGGTAGGCAGAAACTAGACACAAATTTAATTGCGCAAAACCTCATTAAATTAGATTAACGTTAAACATTATTTTTTAGGGTAAATTATCTTCTCGGTCGTGATTCGTGATTCAAGTGACCCTAAAGACTAGGTACTTATTGTTTTATGTACAACACGTAATTAATATACATTGTTGGCCATGTATGTAAAATAACTAGATGACTGCATACCTATTTATCATATAAAGTTACGGAAAGTTAGTACCGACCTACCTACGTGAAACAAAATATATTTATAGATACACGTGTTAATAAAGGTTTATACTTTAAAGTACTTTACATATAATGTAGGGTAGGTAAATAGTACAAGGTATGTACCTAACGAAGTACGATACGTATGGGCGCAATTTGTATTTCGCGATGTTATCTACATTGATTTCGATTTTCCCAATCTTGTGGAATTTTCCTAGTCTAGCGATTGCCTAAATAACATACTGTGCACAAAACCTACACCCCTGAAAAAATATATGTACCTACAGCTGCACCAATGCTGAGTGATGAAAAAATAAAATCTATCCAACGCAAACGCTACGAGAGATTACTTAGCTTTTCCTATTGAGTTGACTTATTGAGTGATGTTCCTTCCATTTTGTCCGACCGTCGGTGTCAGCCCGTGAATATTTCATTCCTCGTCATCTCATAACACGACGCCTCATTCTCATAAATATTCAAGCAGTGAGACGTCCATTAGCTCCCGTTAAATTAACATGGCCAACGAGCTATGAATTTTGCAAAAACGTGAAGTTTGGCAATGAGTGACTTATTTATATGCAAGTAGGTACAAAAATTGTTTGCAAATGTGTAGGAGACTAGGAGAATACCTACTGGTACATACATTAATACTTAAAAATTAATGACGCATCAAACTTTTATGGTATGGTATACATGTATGAGTATCTCTCGTAAGCATACGGCCCGCCTGATGGTAAGCGGTTACCATAGCCTATGGACGCTTCCAACACCAGGGGTATCACTCGCGCGTTACCGACCCTAAAAACCTCTTAGAGGTTTATGTAGGATTCACTGGCTGGCACAAATGGCTGTGCCCTACCTCTCTTAAAGGAGAGGAGAGAGGAGAGGTTAAAGTAATATCTTTAAATGCCTACTGTAGGGTTGCCATATGTCCCGGTTTGAAGCAAGGTGTCCCGGTGTCCTGGCCCATAAGCAAATTGTCCCGGTTTAAGAACTATAGTTAATTAATAGGGATTAGGACTAGGTAAATAGGCATGCATGTAGGTACCTAGATCTACTCAGTATAGTACAGGTGTCGGGACAGCATAATTGAGTGTATTTATTAAAATTATAAAATACCATGCGTCACTGCTGCTTTTACAATTACGTAAAAACCCATAAATAGTTACTCCGAAAAGCCAGGGCATCAGAAAAATATGAATGGGCAGAGTAAAGTAACACTCACTAGAGATCAAGAAACTTACCGATGGATTGTTTTTTAAATGGCATTGTAATTTTTTTTATGTTTATGTACTAAGGTTACCTATTTTTATCATAAAGGTTCCTTTTTTATCTCTACCTTCACTGATTCTTCTTTAAATGTCCCGGTTGACGTCCCCATATATGTATATGGTAAGCCTAGCCTACTGGCACTCGCAGAGGAAATGGCCATTCATACATTCGAATACAAGCTAAAATTGTTCTAAAGTAAAGATAGTCGTTAGCGACCTACTTCAATGTACCTACGTACCGAAACCTAATGCATTACCTACACGTTTTTAGGGTTTCTTACTTAGAAGGTTCAATAAAAAGGAACCCCCTAAAGTGAAATGCCGGTGTGTATCGTCCGTGTAGTCGTGTAGGTATATTTTTCTTTCATAGTAACTATAAGTACCAGTTATACTTTCTGTTCTTGCTATTGGGGCTGGTATGCTAGCCCGAGCAGACTCCTCTTTTTCCTCGCCAGGACGTCTCAATCACACGAGATGCACTGATTCCTTGAATTCTCGACACTCCGACTCGACAGCCCGAGCACTCGGGCTTTGTCCCTTCTGTTGCTTAGAATGAATTTAGACACTCGTGTGGTGCCGCAGCCGAGAAAACGTAAGTGCTCGAGCCCTAGGCTATTGTTCCATTCCTCTGTGTGTTCCATATCGGCATAGTCGTAAAGTCATTTTTATGTTGCATGTTGGCAGCCCCATGCATGGTTCATGGTCTTCTCATTTCCATTTTTCACTCTTTTCATTTCCTTCGATGCCTTGATGCCCCGGGACCCATACTAACTGCAGATTGTACCTGCGGCCTGTTGAGCGTTTTAATGGCAGTCAGTTAGTCACTCAGCCAATCTAGAGTTGACTTTGCAGTAAGTTAGGCCCTTTATTATGACGCCTTACTATCACTGAAAATATTTTTTGTTTTCTACATTTCTTTAACCACCAGTTAGTGTTATCAAATCGATATCGCGTAATTTGCAGTTAAAAATTAAGAGCGTGGAATTGATAATATGAAGTTTATACATAATTTTATTATATAAGTAAATGTAGTGGGGTATAGGTAGGTAAAGTTTTGTTTTAATTTAAATTAATGCTTAGTTTTTACCGTGAACCAAAACGAGCCAAATAACTTATCATGTGTACCTACCAATTTGAAATAAAAAAATAAATAATTTGTCACATTGTAAGTATACCTAGGTTATATATTACCTACTTGTGATTACATGAACTTTGTTTTAAAATACTTATTTGAAAAACTGATAGTCATAGAAAATCCAAGTTAACTTAACTACGTTACAATCACATTGCTTCAAATAAAAAAATCTATACTTATCCTAATTAAATGGTTCTTTTTCAGAACATTTAACGATGACCTTATAGGTACCTACATATATTATAATGAAATTCAAAGAAAATTCTAAATTATTTTGAATTCTTGATATATATACCTAAAGACAACTATTTACATGAAATCTATAGTAAAATAATGTGATAAAACCACCCGTCCATTGCTAGGGTCAACCAATATTAAGATTTAATAAATATAAATCTAATAGTCGGCACCGCCTGATAAAATTATAACATGTTATCGACCCAGCGAGACACAAAGCTACTGAAATCCACCAGGCGCTTTGTTGTCTGGCACCGGAACTCACGGATTGCATCGATATGCGGTGATATCGTGTGTTGTAAAATATATCCTTTTAACCGTTTTACGTGTACAATGCCACTCTCATTCTAACAAAAAATCATCTTCGTCGTCTCAAAGTATAACCTGTCCGACACGACAGTAGTCCCCGAGAAAACCTTGAATTTAAATTAAAGAGTTTAACCGGCGGACGTGAAACCAACACCTGAACAAGCTCCCATCTTGCACCCAGCTTGATTAAAGCAAGAGTGTTAGGGGATATCTCCATCAGGCCTCCATTTTTTGTGTAGGTACCAACCTACTCTACACTGTGGAAGTTATAATACCCTATTCGTAGAAGCTGAAGGGACCTAAATCTGAGCCTATATACGTCTAACGTATCCTATGTCCTGACTTGTACGCAAAGAGATCTCATAGCCTGGTTTATTGTCTTGGATTAAACTGATAGGTAGGCCTAATACCTTACATCTTATATCAAATTGAATGTTTCCCTACAGACTACGATAGCAATAGTAATTATCATGAATCATAATATATGAAGGTCATGGTAGGGTGGGTTACCCTAGACGTATATTATACTCTTGCTCTAGATTAGACTCTAGACCAGCCATACTCAAGCTTTTTTTAAACACGTTCCGGTCTTGATGTCGCGGGCCGCAATTTTTTTAGCTTAGGTAATAAAAAGCATAATTCAAAATTGGTGATGTATTTATTGAAAAAATAAAACCTGGTCACAATAAAGCCAGATGCCGAATAATACATGATCTTGTAACCTTTATAATAATAAAAGGTTATCATGAAACCAAATTTTAAAAGAGCTAACTTTGAAAAAACTAACAAGAACTTTTTATCAAAGATGTTTCTTATGAAACATCCTTGTTTTGATGATATTTTTGATACTGTAAACACTTTTTAAAACTGTCAAAATCTGTGCTGCATGCTTTCCAGATGAGTCTGTAAGTTTGACTATGTTTCGGTAAAAGACGATTCACACACGAATGGGCACTGGTATTTGGGCACTTCTTTGGACGCTTTTATATTTTTGGGGAACAATGCTCAAAAAGTCAGAACTTCCATCCAGATCAGGATATTCCCTTTTTATTTACTCAGCGCGCCCCCAATTTTTCTGATGTGCGCGAAATTTAAAAACTGACTGTAACTCCAGGTGGGCCAATCACAAAGGCTCGGCGGGCCGAAGGTTGGGTATGGCTGCCCGCTGCTCTAGACATTGTATTAGATTTAATGAGCGACTTTTTAGATTTTGCTGGCGATTGCAAAGAAACACAATAGAGGGCGTTACTGGAAATAATCATAAAATATCCAACGTGAAGTTCATCATAATAGTCATAGTATCTACTTACCTACTACTACTACTACTAACTTCACTTTTCTAAAACTTTTTTTTTAGTTGAAGTAGGTAGATAAACTTGTCAAGTCCACCGCATAATTTTAATCATTAGGTTCTCACCTAGGTATCTGTCTGTTACAACTAAGTAATTTTAGTAAACAATTTAATTTTATTAAATCTATCTTCAAGCATTCTGGTCATATAAATTAAAAGACTGCTTACCTACCTAGCACGAAGTTGCAAATAATCACCTTGTACTTACGTCAGCACTGGCCGAGGTAGTAAAATTATTTAGGTCTATAGGTGCAGATGTATATGTGACCGTCATTGCGTTGCTGTAATGAAAACAAACATTGGCAAAACAAACAACAAAGATTTGATGGATGATAGTGGCGCATTCTCATCTATGTTTACTGCATTGTTCAAATTTCCCTCTTGCCAGTGGAGACAGCTAGTCGCGTACCTGTCTGGTGAGCGCAATCGTTACCGAGGCGCGTCGGTCTGCATCGGCGGGCATGCGCACACCGACCGCACGAACGTTCGACCAAGCTTAGTAAGACGCGAGGAGGAACGGCACTGCACGCTGGCTGCGAATGGACGTAGAGTCGCCGTCGCGCCGCACCGCCCGCACCCGCAGTCCTCCCGCCGCGCCGGCTCTGCGCGCTCCACGTTAGCCGCATCATGGTGAGTCATAACTACCAGTGCGAATCTATTCATTTACGACGACCTTTAAAGTTTAGTTAGATAAAAATAAAACGATACGCTCCATTTAATAAAATCAAATGTCAGTCCATAAACTGCTTGACGTAGCAGCCCGAGAAATCCTCTTAACAACACGACATTAACCTAATTATGTGGTGTTTGATCACACTAAAAGAAATCGAGGAAGCTGCGTACCGATCCTGGTGAAGGTCAACCGTTTAAAAGCTACTTATTCTCATGTTCTAACGTAATGTAAAATTAATTTCAGGTAATGGACAACCGCGTAAATGAAGAAAACGGAACTGAACACAACTCTTCAATATTTATAACAAATTTTCAAAATGGAGACGTCGTAAACTATTCCCTTGTTTTGATCAAGGGAATAATAACAAGAGGGAATTCCAATAACCAGGAAAAACTAATATGCACATTAAAGGGTTCAAATTTTCAAAACAAATCGCAGTGGAATGTTTACAATGGGGAATTCAAAGTGATTATAGAACTGAAGCGAGGCGAAAATGTTATTGAATTGGAATATACGGAACAGCAACGAAAATCATTGCTACTGGACTATACACCAAGAAAAACGAATCTACGGGTTACCCCAGTTTACATTATATGTCAAGGCCATGACGGATGTTTTCAGAGTCCACCGGATACTGAGAACTCGATAGAAAGTGCCTGTTCTCGAATAGCTCTTGGTTCAAAGTTAATTCAAAGTATAACTGCTGAAAAACTATTTGAAAGTGGAATCGGAAGGAAAACATTTCAACTTGAACATGAAGTCAATCCCAAAAAACCAGAATGTATTGTATTTAAAAGTAGCCTCAATGTGAACAAAGCAAGAAAAATGAAACAAACTGAACTATGGACACATTTTGGACGAGAACTCATGCTATCTGATTTAGGAAGTAATGAAAGAAAATTTCTTGGCTTCATATCTTGTACTCGATATAAAGGTACAGACATCGATAAGCCTATGTCACATGAAGAAATTATAACCCTAACTGAAGCATACGCTGCATTAGGAGGAGGTGGCTTAGCACTATTTGGGACAGCTTGTCTTTACACTTGGCCAAGGACTGTTGAAGACATCGTTCCGAGTTTTTTAGATTCAACACCAGTAAACATAAGACGATTTATGGACGACAGTGGATACCGCGGAACACTAGGAGGATGTTTTGCAACTACACTGGGATCAGTATTTCATGAACTCGGTCACACATTTGATCTTGGACACACTAAAGACGGAATAATGGGAAGAGGGTTCGACAATATAGACAGAGTTTTTGTAATTGGAGAAAAACGATCAGCTTTAACAAAAGATAACATGAATAACTTTAGTGGAAAACCAGTACAGCATTCTACAGTCTCTCTTCAACGCAACATTAGTGTTACAATGAATGTTGCTGAACCACTGCGAGTTTTAGGACCACGAAGTAAAACTACATTGGGAAATTTTGCTGCCATGTCCAAATCTGACATAATAAGGAGAAGCCCGAATGTAACTCCTATAACCAGGCCGTCAAGTGTTTATTCAAATATTACAAATAGACTTACGGAGTCGAAGAAAAACGTTAACCGAACAAACGGAAATGATTCAATTTATTGGACCAGAAATTGTGCTGTGCTATTATCGTACCACCGGTGGTTTAATAATGAGTATGGAAGAGAAAGACAAGCCATAACGAGGTATCTGAAATTTGATAAAAATAAAATGATGATCATTTCTACTGCAGGTATCAGAATAGTGGAAGTGAGAGATGAATCAAATGGAATGGTGTTAGATTCATACGAATTTACAAATCTTGTGCCAGAAAAAAGGTTTTTGGTTCCTTTCACTTTTTCACCTAAAACGAAAGTTTTGACAATAGTTGTAGAAGACGATTTAGGAAATGTGCTGAAACAGACATTTTCATATTAAAATATAGTTGCCGTACCAGTATTAGGAAAGTTGACAATAAAGTGAAGAAAATTATCGAAATGTGTAAAGAAGTATTACAAAAGAGGAAAGTTTATGTCTCCCTAAAAATAGTTTGAAATAGTTTAGGGTAACTAATATAAAAAGTGTATAAAATTTACCAAAAAGTAAGCAATTTGCTAAGTGTACATAATATTTTATTAAGCGGACACCCCAAACAAATGTCACTTAAACAGTGACAACTGACAGTGAGCAAATGGAAAAATGACATTTCACATTTGTGTTGTGTGTGAAGCTGTGTGATTCTAAAAATAAGAATACAGCAATGTTTGTTTGTTTCTTATACTCGATAACCAACTTAAGGGGCGAGTCATAAACCAGATTCATGACTGTGTGTGATAAACCTAAGAGACTGGTGAAAACAATTTATTTAAATGATTATATTTTGCACTAAAAATGGCAAGCACTTCTTCAAATGAAAGCAGTTTTCTTCTCACTGTAAAACATTTTCCGCCTGTTATTAATGGAAGAATAAATATAAATGAGTTCTTAGATGCATCTACAGACTTAGTGGCAGTAGTTGGTATGTATGAACAATATAATTATAGTACTTACTCAATATTATTACTTGTCAGAAAAATATATTTATAACTTATAAAATTTACAGATCGTCTTGGCACAGTATTCGCGCCCGTAAAATATGACATGCAAGGAAATATCGATGTGAGTAATATGAAATATGTTCTATTCAATACCTGTAAATAAAAACTAAATATTTGGTCAAAATCTAAAAAAAATGGCAGTAAGTACTAGTAGTATTCTAAAAGTATTCACCAATTTTTATTTTTTGTAATATTCTACCACCTACATTCTAAGACCAATGTAGTGTGTTGCTGTTGCAGTGGCTGTTGTGTAAAGTCCACAGTTTGATTAATTTTGTTGGATTTCTATGAAATGCTCAGTAACAGTTCAGAGCAAATGACTATAGGCTCATCTTCTATTACATGGAACCCAAAAATACCAATAAACTGTGGGTGTACAAAAGACTGAGTACCATGGTGTCTGGATAACCCCTAACTGCCAGATAAATTCAAGAATGGAACCCAATATGTATGGCATTATCTGCCAAGTAATTTAATAAGAACTTACTAGGAGGTGGTGAAACAGTACCATCCTGCCTGCATCACACTATAACTTCAGAGATACATTCTCAATATGTTTGTAATATTCTATAATTCTTTCAGAAAATTAAAAAGCTTTACAAGTATGACAAAAACTCTTGTTTACTGGAATTAATGCTTGCTGAGAATGCAAATGGAAAACCTACTGCAGCAGAGGGTGTGCTGTGGCTTAACAGGTGTGTTTAAATTATGTTCATATTTTTTTTATTGTAATCTATTCATGACATGTATCAGGACATTTGTGTCATCATGACAAGTAGTAACTTGGCCTTTTTTAAATTACAGGGCCTTGCTATTTTTTGAGCTTGCCTTTATGCAAGTTCTTAGTCATGTGCAGGCTAATGACTATGATGTGAATATGAAAAAAATATTCACTGTTGCATATGAAGGGTCTGTCAAAAAGTATCACAACTGGGTCACACAGCAAATATTTATTGTGAGTATTTGCACTTATTATTAATGAATATTTATTTAGAAAACTAAGTTAATCAGAATGGTGTCAGTGCAACCAGAATTTGCAGTTGTTTTTTTAAACTGTTAAATTGTGGACTAAAATAATTAGGTGATTGGAAAACTAGCTGAAAAAGTAAAATTGAAGAGTTGCATTGGTTACACTGACAAATGTAAAGTTGAAATTAAATTAAGCTTTATAAAAATTAAACCCCAGGCAGGATACAATCTTGCATCCTCTGGTTTCTATAGCCAACAAAACCATATAGAAAGGAATAATTTCTCAACATGACCTGGGAATCAAACGAAATGAGTAACATTTAACTAAACACAAAAAAATAATGCAGGTGTCCATTTTGATTTGTTCAAGAAAGATATAATAATGTATTTTGATAACAGTGAAATAAAATCTTAAATGATAAATGTATTCTAAAATTACTCTTGTTCATTCATTTGTGTTTTTAATCAATCTTTTTCATTTCAGTTCATCTGTAAAATGTCTCCAACTCTGCCTCAAATAATAAAGTCATTTGAGATGGAGGATAATATTAAAGGATTTGAAACGAAATTAGAAAGTTTTCAAATAACTTTACATTTAGTAAGATGTAAAATTGATGACTTCTTTAAAGATAATAATCTATTTAATGAACCAATACCGCTAACTTGAAACCATCCCTACTAAACTGAAGATGCTAAATTCATAGTATACATAATTATTTTTTTCGCTAAATTTTTAAGATAACTGACATTATGACAAAAACAATTATGAAGTATGAATGAATTATATAAGGAATATTTTAAATGCAAAATTGTACATAGTATTGATTAACAAATAATGTATTCATTTTAATTATCAATATTATTATAAGAATGTACCATAGCTGTGTTAGTAAGTTTAGAATATGCGCCAGAGGCTATTTTATGGTAAAAGAGACAAGATTTATTATTTATTTATATTCCATGTAAAGTAGCACCTATGTAATACAGTTATTGTATGTAGGGTACTTTTTTCATATTTAATTTTATTATTACTAAATGAACATTGAATGTCCAGTGCCTTGTGAGATATTTGAAGGCAAAATATAACAATTTTATAAAAGACTATCCCAACATTTTACCAAGAAGTTATATTTGATACAATTAAATAATTGTAGGTCCAGATTTTAGGCACCCCAGATATATATTGTATTATATTAACACCTCAAGGTGTCCAATGTATGGTTTACCAGATAGCATTTGTGTGATAGCATTATAACCAATAAATTAATTTAATACATAATTATGTGTGTGCATCATGTATTTATTTTAATGCTAATTACAATTACATCTCAGTAGGTACCTATTTATTTAGGTTAAAATTATTGTGTTAACAAACTTATAGTGTTACACCTACTAATTTGAAATACCAAAGCTTTGCTTTCATACACTTTCATATTTGTATTAAGCCTTTGATTAAATACAAGTCAGCATTTAATGTTGTGAAACAGCATAATAAAGTCTTTTCATGTATTCTGTGCCATTATTTTCACTGATCATTTTCAACTTATAATTACTGATTTCACTTTCTATTAATCAATAGATTCCTTAAATCTGTCTAGCTCTAATCATAACATGCATGTTATTTAATTCCCAAATAAAATATAACTTAGTACAAATACTTATTGTCACCTGTCTCTTGGTTGTGACAAGTAGATGCTTTTAGCAAAATCAGATGCTTGTTTCAATGCCATAAAACTGAACACAATTTCAGTGAGTGTAAGCAAGAATAACATTGTATGAAGTGTTATCTCCATTGGGGTACTCATCAAGTATGGATTGAACAGGAAGAAACTGACTAGTGGCATTTGCATAAGTATGGTTAGCATAAGGAAACCTGCCAGTTCTGGTACCTGAAAGTAAATTTATTTATATTATTAGGAAACATAGTAGGACATTTTTTTTCATTTTTCAGTTTTGTATCTACAACAATACTCAGTATAATATAAAGTGACTTGGTCAGTGTCATCTTAGTGAGGATTAGGATAAAGTATAATATTAGAATAAATGTGTATACTAACCCGGCGACAAAGGTTTCCATAGTGACCAAGGTAAATTCTTGCAGATTCAATGACAATCAACAGTGTAAAAACAGTCACTGAAAGATATTTTGTTAGATGTCCTAGACTATTTAGCTGAAAAAAATAACACTCCATTAGCTGAAGGAAATGTTGCTGTAGATTGGCATATATGTATTGTATGGTAGGTTTGAATAGAAACAAAGAAGGTTAATAATTAAGTATAGCTAAGACACAGGACAGTTCCTGTGCCTCAAATTTATATATGTACACAACCAACATTAGCTTTTCATTCTTTGCCTGGTGTCACCTAAATGTGCATTCTTTTTTCATGCATATCCTGATTTACCCCATCCTTTCTCAGTCTATTTCAACGGTCATGTGAAGATAACATAGCCCTGGGGCCACTTAATCGACCTGCAATATACTTGTTGCATTTGTCCACACATGAGTGTAATAGAAAACTGATAAACGACTTGAACAGCTAAAATAATTTATTTACCTTTGAATATAAGAAAAAGCCGACAACAATAACCCATGTAATGTACAGATAAAAATTTAAATAGAGACATTTTTGCATACGAAGCATTGTCTTGTATTCCATTCTGTATATGATAATCATAAAATACTAAAAATGATCATAAATACGGATATCACAAATGAATGTAACAAAACAAACAAACAAACGTCACATCACTGACATCACACAGGTGACAGGAACTAGGGATGTTGAAAAAATATCGATATACCGATAATATTTTATTAATGTATCGATACTTTTGAGCGATTTATCGATGTATAGATATAAAATTCCAAGTATCGAAAAGGTATCAAAATCAATATTTTTTTCAGACCAATAAACATTTTTAAGATAATAGATTAGATACTTACCTTTTTTTTGCTGTTTTATAATTTGGTTTTTAAGTTGACCGATATATCGATATTTTTTGAAAATATCAATATCGATATTTATATATTTTTTTAATATCGATTCGATATATATCGATACTTTTTGAATTTCCAGCATCCCTAACAGGAAGTAAAAATGGAAGTTGGAAGTCAAGTCGGCGGAACAATGGCGCAACCATGAACTATGAAGGTACAGTTCTCGCCAAACTTATTGTCCGGGTTGAAGTTGGCAGGAGCTAACTTAAACCCGGCCGTAAAAATCGGAGAAAGAAAAATATTGGATTAAAATGATTCAAAAAGACAGCCTACGACTTGAGCTTTCGTTTTTATTTATTACAATCAAATAATTTTGTTTCTCCGATTTTTACGGTCGGGTTAAAATTAGCTCATACCAACTTCAACCTTTGGCGAGAACTGTAGAAAGGTAGAACTAAAAATATACAGTTCTCGCCAAACTTATTGTCCGGTCGTAAAAATCAGAGAAAAAATCACTGAATACGTAAAAAATAATCTAATAATTTATTAGAAATAGGGGAGAAGGAAAGTATCGATAGTTCGATAACCTGAGGTATCGACACTTGTAGCTTATCTGCATTCCCTAACTGTCATTCATGTCACTGTCGTAGTGTCGTGTGTAGAGGTGGGTAACTCATCAAAAATACGCGAGCTACAGATCAGCTCATGACTCAGGTGAGTTAGCTGATTCAATGAATCAGCTCGCAGATTAGCTCAATTTGAACCGGTTCAGTTTACGACTCTCGCGAGTCAATGCGAGCTGCGCGCCGAATCGAGCCGAATGAGCTGCCGAGCTGCAACAATTCGTTTAACTCTGCGAGCTAGACAGAGCCACGCGCCGAATCGTCAATCGAGCCGAATGAGCTGCTCAGCTGTAACAGTTCGTTTAACTCTGCGAGCTAGACATTTTATTATGATTTCTTTACAAATTGATTTATTGGATACATATCAATAAATTATTATTTTAATGCATTAGAACAGAATAATAATTCGTTCTAGGAGAATTGGATTGGAGGGATTCACAAGTACAAGAGGAGCTGAATTGAGCCGTGAGCTAGTCATTTTGTTGCTGAACTGTTACTTAACGGCTCAAAACCGTGCGATCTGACTCATTGAGCTGACTCAGAGCTGAGTTACACTCCTCTAGTCGTGTGCTGTCAGTTGTGTTGTCACTTGTCACTGTCACAAGCACACATAACCTACAAAAAATAGAAAATTGATATTATTTTGTACAATACAATTCATAAACAATAAATAAACCGTAATTGGTTGTATAATCAGTGTAGAAATTTATATAATAATGTTAACTCAATCATTTCGTTTGTCACTTGGTGTGTAATATTACATTGCCTTGCATTCATTAATTTGTTGGCCTATAATAATATAACCTAACACTATTATTTATAATTTTAGGTCTATTACGGCCGGAAAGCACCCAGCTTGTGTTTGTAGCTGGTATAAAGTATTTTCCACCTCCCAAAAATTATGACCGTAAGTATCGCATTTATCTCATATTTCATTAAAATGTAGGTAGGTGCCTACCAGTATTATTGTACTAAAACATATTGTAATTGACTGGAAACCAACAATAACAATTGTACAGTATACACCAACAGTTTTATTAAGATTTTTGATCGTATGGATCATAAAAAATGGGGTAAAGCTTAAATCTGGCACTAATTCCAACTCAAGGCTGCTACTGGGTTTTCCTAATAGCAAAATACAATAACGAGAGTATTAACCTAGGTATAAAACCCAGGACCTAATAATCAGTAGCTGCACTTGAGACCTCTAAAATACACAAATTATTTCCATATAGAGTAATAAACAGTTGTCTGCCTGCACTAGCGATATGGTGGTAGTAGGCCTTACCTCTATCATCTTGAGCCCAGCAGTGGGATAGTTAAGTTTTATGAATATTATATTCATTATAATTTTTAACAATAGTGTAGTGGTCCATGAATTAGTCCTAAAATGATAAAATAATGATGGAGTTAATGACAACTAATTGATCTCCTCCTTCTGTTGGTAAAAACCATATGAAAATGCATGCATACAGTAGTGACTATAATTTATAGCCGGTATGTAGTGATTCATGACTATTTACCATAGGACAATGTAAAAGCAAGTGTGGTTTTTAGTAGGTATTAGTCCAAGATACCCCTGTTACCTAGGGATGTCGTTAGGACGGTGTTGTGGAATGACCACATAACTTTTTTCGGCTAGTGGAATACCTTTATGGATCCTCACACTCTAAAAGACTAGTAATCACAATAATAAATACATATCATATTAGTTTTTTTTATTTAGGGTTCTTGTATGTTTCATTTTTTATTTATTTATAGCCTCTTTCAGATAGTAGGTATACATTTTTTTTATAAATTACATTTGTTTTTATATAATGGTTTTTTTTATTCTGTGTGCCCTTTGGCAAAGGCCTCCTCCAACACTTTCCAATCTTCTCTCTCCCGCGCCTGTCTAGTCCAGGTTTTTCCAGCTGTTTTAACCAGATCATCTTCCCATCTTCTGAATGGTTTCCCTTTTTTTCCCTTTCCCTCTCTTGGGTATCACAATGTTACTATTTTGTTCCATTTCTCTTCTCTAATTACATGGTCAGCCCATTTCCACTTTAGTGTTCTTAATTTCAACACTACATCTTGGGTCTTTGTAGCTTTCCTAATTTTGCTGTGGGTGATTTTATATATTTTTCTTCATTATGCTTCGTTCCATGCTTCGCTGGCAAGTTTGAAGTTTGGCTTGTTGAGATTTAATAAGTGCCCAAGTCTGGCAACTATATGTTAGGATAGGGAGTATCCAAGTGTTAAATAGCTTCCCTTTAACCAAGATGTGTATTGTTTTGTCTTTCATTATTTCCCTGTGTGCCCAGTGTCTCTTCCATGCATGTCCTATGCGTGTCTCAATCTCTTTGCTTGACATATTGTTTGTCTTATTTATCTGACCCAAATATGTGTATTCATCCACATAATCAATAGGAATATTGTTTACTATGATTGTTTCTTTCTCTCTGTTGGTCATTGCCTTAGTTTTTGATGTATTCATATTGTGATGTATGTATCATAACCTAAGTTTAATTTAACATAATGTTTTAATTACAGATGTTGAAATACCTGAACGACAAAGGCTTCGTATATATGATAAAGTGCCGATGTATCCCCCTAATTTGAAACCGCCTAAGATGCAAAAGCGTCTCAGGTATATGCGAGGTCCAGAACAACTACATACCAACCTACAGTTACAGCAATATGGTGTTGTTGTAAGTCTTTAATTGTTTCAATTACAACTACAAAAGGAAGGAGTTTATCACTTAGTAAAATTATGTCAAACCTAGGGCAACTTGTTTGTTACTGCCTGCATATACTTTTAGTTGAATTATAGATTTATAATATTTATACTTCATAGATTGGGTATTTTAAGAGTAAAATAGAACTACCAAAGCGAATGGTAGGTACCCTTGGTGTGTTAGAAAGAGTGAGAGAATGACACTCAATGGGACCTAAAATTTGTTATCACCCTGTATCTGCCCCATCAAATGTGCATCTGATCTGCGTTATTTCGCGATTATTTTCGTGTAACAATTAAGTGTGTATCAGTGTAAAATGTAACATGATGATTACTTGTGCAGTATCAGGTTTTAATTCTTCGTAAATGGCTAATACACAACTTTACACACATAGATAAACTATTGATTGATTGATATGATTTTCAGTCTCATTAGTTATCTGACATTGCTATGGAGTATTATTATTATTTTATGATTTTCTGTAAAGCTTTGCAAATTGTAGTCACTAATCAGTTGTGTCTGTTGGTCTGTCTGTGTCAGTCGTTCTGCCTGCAAGTTAGAAGTTAGAACTCTTTTATTGGTCACTACTTATTAGAGCCACCCGGCACCCGACTAGCACCGCCTCTTCTCGCGACCTCAGCGCGCGGTCAACACGGAACGAGTGCGTTGGCAATGAGCAGAAACGCAAGGCAAGCATGCGAGTTGTCGCCGAGAGGTCGTGACGTGATCTAGTGAGGTTACGGAGTTGATGTAGCGAGCACACATTCATACAAGTTTATATAAACACTAGCTTTCCGCCAGCGGCTTCGCCCGCGTGGTCTTATAAATTTTTCCTCCGTTTTTGCAACATTTTTCATTGCTACTCCGCTCCTATTAGTCGTAGCGTGATGGTATATAGCCTATAGCCATCCCCGATAAATGGGCTATCTAACACTGAAATAATTTTTTGAAATCAGTCCAGTAGTTTCGGAGCCTTTTTAATACAAACAAACAAACAATCAAATCTTTCCCCTTTATAAAATTAGTATAGAATAGTAACCACACAAAGCGAGGCGGTACAGGTCGGCTGCCGGGTGGCTGTAATGAGCTGTGATCTTTAGTATTGGTCAGCAAGCCACAAATTTTCTCGGTTGTTATTGATATAACACTCATTTTTAGGCTACAGGAGGAGGCAGGATGCGTTCAGAACATTTTGAAATGGCCCGATTAGTAGTGGCTAGAAAATTGGACCAGAAAAAAATGTTCGCCATTTGGCGAGTAGACCCACCATGGCAGCCCATTACTAAGAAAGGTCAAGGTCAACGTATGGGGGGTGGTAAAGGCGCCATCGATCATTACGTCACTCCCATCAGAGCTGGCAGAATTATTCTTGAAGTTGGTGGGAAATGCGACTATGCAGAGGTATGTTTATTTACTTTGTCATGAAAAGTGTACATAAGTGTTAGACTCATCAAAGAATCTGCCTTTTTCTTTTAATAAACTTAAATACTTTTGTGTCTGTATACATATAGACTCAGTTTAGAGGTATAGCTAAAATGTTAAATTCGTACATTTATAAGAATATATTTTTTAAATTATATATTTATAGGTATACCCCATGCTCAAAATTGTTGCCGAGCGGTTACCATTCAAGGCTGAGGCTGTTTCACTTGAGATCTTGCAAAAGAAGGCGGAGCAAGAGAAATGGTTAGAAGAAAATAATCAGAATCATTTAACAATGAAGTACATAATACAAAACAATATGGGCGGATGTCACAGAATGTTGTCACCATTTGATCACCGCTGGTATGGAAAGTATTTGTGAATATTATTTTAGTTAAACTTCTTAGGATAAGTAGACGAAATAGAATATTGTATAAATACTAAACAAAATTGTATTTATTTATTATTTTAAATGATTATTTCATGGAAACTCCTTGCAATAGATTTAACTTTGTGCTAAACCTGAAGTAGTTTATAAAGGGTTTAAAAAAGGTTTTAAATTAAACGAAACCACAAGGTAATTAATAATGGTTTATTAAATTTGACATTTTTATGAAAGGATTTTCGTGACAAGCCTCAGTTTGCATACATGTATTAAACCTTGTAGCAATAATTATAAACTCCTTTCTTACAATTATGGCAAAAACTCAACAAAAACAAATGTATTACAGTAACAAATACTACAGCGTAGAGTACTTAGTATCTTATGACTCGTCCCTAACCTAACGACAAAAGCCAAACAACACGCTATTAGTATTTTAGAGAGTATCAAATTCACGATAAATGGTAGTGCAGGCAGAGACATGCTCTGCACAACGCTAGGCCTCCATTTGTGGCTAAAAGTAAACAGTACACTTTGTTGTTCACGGCTCCTATTATTACATTTAGGGTCACATTTAATACACAATACAAGATAAAACATTTACTATTTAGTGTACAATTGTAACAGACATGTAACATCTCGCGATATTGTGTGCAACTCTACTCTGTCCATATTATGTTAAGCGACTTCTACCACATATATATTCTATTCTGCATTGTCATCTCCACCATTAGTACCTATAAATTATATAACGTCATAACAATATTTACAAAGCCTAACATTCTAACTTACAAGTAAATGCAATTTACATTTTCAATAAATTAATAATGTGTTTACAATATCATACAAGCGTTACATTTATATATGATATGGTTTTTTATTTATAAAATAGACTGCATATAAAATCAATCCCTAGCAGTCATTTTATCACAACTTTAAACCATTTTGTTGGAACAGACTTGTGAAATGTTGCTAGAACAATTTGTATACTAAACTTATTCATCAGTTTATGTTTTATTCATATTTATAGGCTTCTATAAATAAATAAATCAGTGCTTTTCTATGAAATCAAAATAATCTATATTTTTTTAATTTAATAATTAGGCTGTTAATGTTACAAAACGTTACACATATTTATTTTTTAAGAAACATTTTAGTTGACAGTGAAGCCAATTCTGAGAATGTGGAACAGTAGAGAATTGAGCAAATAAATTAGCTCAGATTATTATAAGAATAATATATTTGACTAGTTCTGTATCTCTTATACTATACTTATATACTATATTCCCTAAAAACTGGCGATTTGCAGTCTTAATTATAATAACTATTGTGTTTAATCCAATACACGGTAGGCGGGAAAAAGAAAGTGATTTGCATCCAGATATTTCTAAAATAAATGCATTTTTACGTTTAACTTGCGTACATTAGCTAAGCTCTAAGTTAAGATAAAAGTGAGGTAGCATTTTTACCTTCAAGGTAAAACATATATACAGATCTAGAACGAATGCAACGTTATTCTCTATTTGGTATGGGAATATTACAATAGCGAGACATCCTAACGTTAGCGAATCGTAGGCAAGGATATACGGCGCTTTAGTGTACAGCTATAAATTAGCCCGTTACCATAAGGAGATAGTAATATCAATATTATACAGACAAACCTCGCGTGAGTAATATTTATAATTATATTCATTGACATAATTTATGAGTATTAACTACATGCACACAATTATCATTATTAGGTACTTTAAATATGTGCAGCTTTGTAGATGACTAGAGTAAATACGTTTAACGATAATATTATATTATTATGTATAAAACAGTTACAATTTGTATAGTTTCGATTTCGATCACTGCAAGGATCCACTTTGAGACACATATTGTATCGAGGATAGTACATTGACAAACAACAACTTTATTCGTAAGCTTCGCTCAGGTGCTCTAATAAGAATTTCAATTGAGTTTTCATGAAATTATTTTTGTGAGCGATGGAGTCGCAAAGCATTTGTGTGGGTGCGACTGTGTTCCCGTTGCTTACGTTTTCGTATATGTGTGCGTCAGAGCACGCGTTGTTGTTGTGCGTGTCAATGGTAATATCCTCCAGCCCGGCAGCCCCGCACGTATCAGTGGGTGCATTGTATACGTCGATTGGCGGAGCTTTGATGATATGCTGATATTTAAACGTAGACAATATCTGCCGGATCTTTGCAATGATCTGCTCTACTCAGGCGTTTGATTCCTGCGAAAAATTTTAAAAATACATGTCAGAATTCTGCAGCAAAAGAGATTTTTCTAAATATTATCGTGAAGTTAGAGACTACTTTCTATGCTAGTGGTAAGAATTAGCTGCTTTCTAGCATTCTACATTAATGACAAAATAAATAATTAATGGATTAGAAGAGGTGAAAAGTGGAATGTTGTGTTTGGGCGATAACCCGAAATATCGAATTTGCTGCAGGGTGTGAAGTAATGAAGAAGTCCTTAAAATGAATCTTAACAGGTATAACAAGTGTTGTAATACTGCACGGCATTCATTATGTATAGTCATATAAAATGTAAGTACTCATATAAAATATTATCCTAAATTCATTTTAAATGCATCAAAATTGAGGCGCTATCATTCATAAGAAAATACATCAAACATCGAGACACGATTATAACATGATAGGACCGCGTCGTGGCGGCGGCGTGACGTGACGGAGCGGGTATCGATGCAAGCGACAGCAACATCTACACTAGAAGCATGGTGGGACGGTGCGGTGGCGGTTTATACCTTGAGGTTGTGGAAATAATGCATGATCTGATCGTAGTCCATGTGCAGGTCGTCCAGGCCCAGCGCGTCGGCGCTGACGTCACGCGGCGCCGCGTCCTCGCCGCGGGAGAACATCGGGTTGCCCACTATCGTGGCGCGCTTCACCTCCGGCGAATTGTTCCCTACAACACCAAGTAGATATAATGATTATTGCCCTGCACGACCTCCTTGTAACTCTGTCTCGGTAATATCTTTTCACAATGTAGACACGCTTACCTTTGTTCTTGTTGGCGGCTTCCACAAAATCTTTCGACTCTTTAGATCTATTCTTGTGCCTCATTTGTACTTCAGGTAGGCCTGTAAATATGAGTTAATTAATAACATGTAGAACACCCGAATGTATATAACGTTTATTAGGAGAGAATCTTACCAATTCCAGAATCGTGCATGTAGTCGGGGCTTTCGGGTTTAGCGAATGTTCGTCGCGAGTCGTCGGTGCCTCTGTTGAGGCCCACGATCTCTCTGTAGTCCTTGTTCTCCATCACGAGAGGTGCGTCGTTGTCGAATTCAAATAGTCGTGCGCAGTCGTCTTTGTCGGTCAGCTTTTCGACGGCATTGTCTTCGAAGTCATTTCTGGGAGGGGTCGGGTTCGAATCGCGTTTGTAGTCTTTCATGTCTCGGTTCAATAAATAGGGTGCGTCCAGTTTATTTAGATCAATAATTCTGAAAATAGGATATTCATGATTAGGAAAAATTACAGAGGGCACATAGCGTTCGTAAAAGGTACAATAATTACCGGTCTGAGCGGCGGCCATTCTCTGGAGATCGTCGGGATTCGTAGTCGCGGTCATGTTTCTTCTGATGATTTCTGGAATGATTTCGTCTTGTGGGTGGCATGACTGTCTCAGGCAAAATCTGAAATATTATGATGATTATAATCAGATTTTCTTCTCTATTAGTGTCGAGTATTTTGTATTCAGATATTATCAATATCTTACTTTGCTTGGATTTCTTGGCGGTACTGGGACCGGGGGTTGTGGAGTCGATGAGTTTCTGTGGGGTGGTACAGGAGGTCGGTAATCATCTGGGTTGTTGGCGTCCGTCCTGTAGACCAAATGGAGTAAATTATACCATAATTATTAAAATAATGCACAGAGAAACTACTAAGCGTAATGCACAACACACATATAAAACGGGCGAGCGTGCGGAGATCAATGCCCCTTTCATTTAGCGGCATTAATAAGATCCGGTAGGAAATTGAGAATTCTATTTCATAATACAAACAAAAATAGCAGATATATCACAGTGCAGACACGCGAAAAAATCTTGGAAACATCACTTACTGCCAATGTCCATCTCCGGAGTGGTGTCGGGCGTGGCGCGCCGGCTTCTTGCAGTAGGTGTTGGTGTCGATCACCTTCTGCGTGTCGTTCTGCGACGGCAGCTCGATGGAGTTAGGGTTGTCGAAGCTCGTCACCATCACGTTTCCATTGTCGCGGATCGCGTCGTCAGGGTCCACGTAGTTGTAGTTGAGCGGGTTGGCCGTGATCCTCATTTCTGTGTTGCCGTTGTCGGTCGGTTGCACAGAGTTCCGGTTCGCTGGGTGACGGTTGCCATTTCTCTCGATTGTTGCTCGTCCTGGAAAGTTGAAACCTTCATTTTTGACTCAATTATTAAGTGTATTACGGGCTACAAGCAGTTATATAAATTAAGGTAAGGTGTCATTCAATAGTTATTAACGTACAAAGAAAGTTTAAATGTTAGGTGATATGTATGCAAAATAGACTAGTTACGAATGTTTTTCAACCGTTGTAGATTCGATGTTTGCGTAAAAACTTTAATTACATTTACAAGTATAAAATCTTACCAAGCCAGACCCAATCGTGGGCGTTGGTAGTGGAGTCTCGTGAGGACTTGTCGCGTGCGAGGCCGAGTGTGGTGCCGACGAGGCCGGCCACCTGCAGGCGCGCCCCGTCGGGCAGCCCCGCCGGGGGGCCCCGTCCGCCCCCGCCCCCGCTGCCCACGATCAGGCCCCCACCCGTCGGCTTCACACGAGATGCGTACACTACACAAGAGACCACGAACACCTGGGAACGAAGCAGTACGTGTGAATACATTTTTGGGCTTCTAAAAATGATGTGAAAACTTCTGGGTTACTTTTCTATCTTATTGGTGTTGTGTTGTTATAAGTATGACTGCTGAATAAGCCGATAAGGTAAACTGCTAAGTCGATAATATTTTTTTTTATAGAAATCAATGTAAGGGCTAAGGGTGATTTATTCTTATCTTCTTTATCTTCGAAGCGTAATCGGTAAATGCAGGCGTAATTTTAATGATATAATATAAATAAGGTATCTATTGTTAACTCACCACAATTGCGAAGCAGAATGCACCGAGCACCACATATATTCCTGTTGAAAGAAATCAGAATTATGCCTTTAGGTAAGTAATCAGGTAAGTATGTGATTTTGTAAGATATGTATTAGTGCACACGTTTAGGTATATGTATATTATGGTAACACTGACCGATGACAACTGAAGTTTGTGCAGTCTGGTGTTGCGAGTGCGGCGCTGGTTTATTACGGTAGATGGAGTTGTACTGCTGCGCCTGCGCAATTGTCGGTTCGTGGTTGTTCTCGTCCTTAAACGACGGGTAACCTACAAAATATCAAATATGCTCAGTATTTTAACAAATTAAGACTGTCAACACAAGCATATAAGGCACCGGTGTACCTTGTTACAAAATATACAGCATCGCTTGTGGTCGACGAATTACAAGTTAATAAGTTAGGTTAGTCCAGTAAGTGGACTAACCAGTAAGCTCCTAGTAACTTTGGTTAAAGGCCGCCAAGTAAATATAAAAGTGGATTGCAAACATTTACTTATCTCCTTTCAACAAAGGATAGAAAGGTTTCAAAGAAAGGATATCGTACCTTTAAGAATATCTCCAAGTTCAGCCATCCCGCTCCTCATGCCGCCCCTGGCCATGATGTCGTCGTTCTGCGGCGTGTCAGGTCGCTGCGGGGCATCTCCTCCGCTGAAGTCTACGTCCACACTGGCGGCCGCCGTGGCTATGGCGCCAGGTATGTTCTTGATGTTGGCCGGGGTCTTCGTGTCGCCTTTACCCGGGAGAGCCACGCGGCGTAAAGGACCAGTGCGGCATTGTTCAGGAGTCAATAGAGTCACGCGGAGCAGCTCCCCGCTTCCTGAAGTACAGGGATTTTTGTTAAATGTGCGTTGATTCAATGTTTAACTGAAGTTGGCAAAGACATACCTACCTACAATAGTTTCCCTATTGTTGTGTTATTGTTTAAAAGGTTGAGTTAAAGCACAACAACTCATCAATGATTCATCGTAATCGAATGAATGGTACCTAAGTATATGACGACGACATTTTATGTAGGTACTAAGTCGCGCTTGGGATCACTAGACCAACGGGCCAGCCGTTGGTCTAGTGATCCCAAGCGCGCTACTGGCTAGAGGCCCTGGGTTCGATCCCTGGGTCGAACAGAGTTGTTGGGTTTGGTAAATTCGGAAAAAGTGCCTGGTTGATGGCAATAGGCTCACCCCCCTTAATAAGGGGGTGGGTTCACTGGTATGTTTAGGTCCCATGTAATCATGGGACCTAAACATACCAGTGAACTGTGGCTGTACAACAGTACATCAATACACTTCTTCCTAACTCTTCGGGGAATACAGGCGTGATGGTATGTTATGTAGGTATATTTTCTAGATAGAAAAATAATTCATCAACGTACCTTCTCCAACGGCGATAACTCGAGGATGTCTAGAAGCATACATGGGTGCGAAAGCCACCACCTCAGGGTCCAGACTCTCCACCACCAGGAAGTAGTCTGACACCGCCACGTCACGTAACGCAGTGTGACTGCCGTCAGAGAACTCCAAATCGATGTCCAGTAAGCCTTCCTGGAATTTAAACAGTCATTTTGGAGGTTTATATTTACCTCCCTTTCGCAGTGTTCCCGATTTCAAAATAACTTTCGAAGTATATCCATTATCCACACAAATACACAGGATGAAAGTGATATAAATAGGTAACAAAAGAAGCCCACTAAAACGAACCTGATATTGAGCTGTCAGCCGCCTAGTGACGGTAGTTTCGGAAACGTATCCGTTCTCGATGGCGGTGTCGGGAGATATGTTGAGCTGCAGCCCGGATATGACGCGTACCAGCAGCCTCGAGATCGATACCTTGTCGTTGCCCACGCGGACTTCACGGAGACCGATAACACGCCCTAGGAAATGGCAAAAAGAGACGTATACTTAATAAGGCACTTTTTTACTATCAAAAAATAGAGGAAGATAGGGTAGGTAACTGACTCGCTTATTTTTTATACCACGGCATTACCTTACTGTTTACCTACCTACGCACACCGCCCTTGATAAAAAACATCACCCAAAGAAGAGGGTAGGTACCCAAATGCTACATTATCTAATTTTTTTTTTCCTTTCAATAAGGTTAGTACCTACGTCTTCTTTAGTAGTATAACTAAGTACCTACCTACTCGTATATACATTCAGAAGAAATGTAGGTACCTACATTGTGCTCTTCATCCCCTTTGAGCCAGATTTTTACCCAGACAGATATTTTTTTTTATTCAGAGCTAGTTTAATAGATTCTAATCATGTCCAAACCCCAAGTTGGAAATCGTAAAATAAGTTAGTTTTAAATCGAATTATTGCCGATTGACTACGTTTCTGCGCTTCAGTCGAGTCACGAAAGCATTGGAAGCGTCAATTGGAGATCGACACGATAACGTGGAGACTCGAACCCTACTTGTGTTATGGTATGTTATAGTAGTACGTACTCGGATCTACAGCGATAAAACCTTTAGGCACAGCTCCGAACAGTTGATAGCATCTAGGCACGTTCATCTCGTGCCTATATCTTTGTAACCTTTTTTATTAACTCTTTCAAAACTAAACTAGGTTAGAAAGACCTAGATTATGAAAGACCATTAAAAAGTCACATTCTAGGTTTGGGACTCGGAAGTCTAATTCTAATTATATAGAAAACAATGCTGTGCAGCTTTACTTCTACCTACTTAACCAAAGCTAAGCTAGTTGGGAAACCGAAATAAAATAAATAAAGAAAAACTCCGCGAAATTTACAAACAAAACAACACTAATAAATAAGTGTCCAAAGGAATAGACAAGATGTGACTATTTTAACCCACTTGAAGATCAACTAGTAACAAAAATCATGCAAAATAATATCATCATCAACCAGTGCCCTGACGCTCTCAGAATGAGAGAACTGGTTCAAAACTGACCTAATTGTTAAAAATGGACACAATAAACGTTGATAATTTACCTGTAATAGGCGACAGTACTTGCACCTCAGTGCGTCCAGTGCTGCGCCCCTGCAGCACGCGGCCGCGGAGCGACGCGATGCGAGGGTCCGACACCCGCGTGAGCACCAGCTCCGTCACCTTCAGCCACGTGCGGCGCGACACGAAGTACGACACGCGACCCGAGTCGTGATCCTTTGCCAGGAAACGGGCGTAAACCTACACCAATAAGGGAAGTGAGGTTTGTTTTTATTGCTATAACATGACAAACATGAATAGGTACGGGCCGGCTTAAAGTGCTTCCTCACTGGGAGCATTCGCCTCACTGTAATGTAACATTTCAGATTCGGTTTTGAGCATTACATTACAGAGTCGAGCATTCGCCTGTAATGTAACTAAATACAATACAATGTATCATCAAGTTGCGCATACAATGCATGGTGTTTCTCCCTCACCAACCTAATGTAACAATATAAGTAATTTATAATATATAATAGCGTCATGTAATGTTCGGTTCTCCTCCCACACTGATGTAATGCTCGACTCTGTAACGTTACATTACAGGCGAATGCACCCGGTGTGGGAGTACCTTAACGTCTATAAGCAACAGGCGCATCCTCTAGGTAGACTAGCAACGCCACTCGAGCGCTGTTATCTTGGGACCTCGGAAGTCGCAAAATTAAAAGGTAAGTATTTAATTAAAAGGTTCACAAATTGCTATTACGTAGTCGGGGTATAGGAAGCAATTTTAAGTGTTATTATGGTTAGGTAAGTACTTGCAAATAACTTTCGCAGCCTTACCTCAACGTTGCTTTGTTGGTACCGAAGCCGGCACGAGCGCTGCTCAGACAGCGAGTTGGTGTTGTCCGGGCGCGCGCCGCCCCAGCCCCGCGCCGACAGCGACCGCTTCGCCCGGTCCTTCGTGTTCGCGTCGTCAGGAACTTTCCAACCTACGCAATCCATTCCAGTAAATTGAAATGCATCTTTTTATTTTAATCTTATGCCTTCATCTGTCATGACAATAGTTTATGTATTGTTGCGACCTCTTTAGGTTATGATAATAATAAATACGAAAATAGCTACTTCGAAAAATCATCTTCCTAGGTAGGTAGGTAGGTAGGTATCCTGACAAAGGACATAGGCTATCTTTTTGTCTCAAAAAGGTTTTTAGAATGCGAGTGAACAATAAAGCAACTACTACGGGCAACAGCTAGTTCAACAGTAAAATAACATAGGTACCGATAAGTAAGTATATAATGCTAGCTTTCCGCCAGCGGCTTCGCCCGCGTGGTCAGGATATTTCTTAGAATTTTTTAATACATATCTATCCCACAGGAACCATACATTTTACCGGGATAAAAAGTACCGTATGTGCTATCTATTTCTGTGCCAAATTTCATCAATATCCGTTCAGCCGGTCTGGCGTGATTGAGTAACAAACATCCATCCAAACCCACATTTATAGCTTTAGCTTAGCTTTGTACGGTCATCAATTAGTGATGCTTCTTCGAAAGTGTTCAGTAGTGACGTACCTTTGATCTGCGACAGCCTGTTGTCATCGACGTCGATCTCGAGAGGGTATTCAGGCATCCAGACCGTGAACCGCGCCAGTCCGGTGTACGTGCCGTACTTGACGATTACTGACGCGTTGGAGGAGCCCCGGATCTCAGATCCGTCTACGTATACCGAACTACATGATGACGACACCTGGTACAAAGAACACCATGCTCAAGAACAATGCTCAAAAATCTATGGACATCGTCCCAATTCTTGTAGCACTTTAAAAACTATATTGATCGAAGGGCCATAGCCATCTACTTATTTTATTGTATGACAGCGAAACTTAAATTTCTGTCCAAAAAAATATTAACAAGTTTATTCATGAACATTTAACAGAATTCTTCATTGACCTTTTTTCTAGCCGGCCTGAGAGTTTTATCCCATGCGGGAGTCATAATTTTGTTTCATATTTGTTTGACACAAGGATCCGACTAGTCGTTTTCTTCACGGTTGAAATTTTCTTAGCTCAGGGGTTAAACAACATACACAGTATTATATGTATACTCGTTGCAGTATTAGAACCACATTACTCATGTGATTAGAACCAAAAAAAGTTGACCTAAAGAAATAAGAATACTTAAATACGCGTAAGAGTAAGCCACTAAGGTCCCTATTTTAAACTATTGTCTTTTCTACCTTCGTGCTTTCAAGAGATGGCCATAAAAGCGCACTCATAGACGTAATTTTGGTAAAACTGAGTAGGTAGGTAGTACTCAATTAAACGCATCTATTCTCGTGAAGTGAAGAGAAAATACTTTACCTTGAGCACGCTCTCGTCCTCCGAATGGCAGGAGCTCTGCAGCGTGACGTCGGCGACCTGGCCAGCCTGCGACACGATCAGCACCTTCATCGCCTGAGACACTTGCCGACCCGTCAGCACGGCCGTGTTCAGTACCTCCCAGTTCTGAAGACAAAACATTGGATAACACATCACGTCATATAACTTACAATGCCAATTACCAGCAATAGATAGGTAATATATTTACGAATTCCGAAAAACGAGTGATCCACGAACCTTCTTATTTTTTTTACAACGAAATATTACAGATCTTAGAGACGTCACTGACACCGCATTCGAAAAACGAACGAAAAGACATTGAGTACAACAACTACCCACTTTACAAGAAATGATAATTACACAAAACAAATTGGTTTTATCTATTCTTTTACTTCTTTGGATAAGGTAATACAGCGATAGTTATTCTGCTGACCACCCTGTCACAATACGAAATCATGATTCGAGGACACAGTACCTACTAACACACGACAATGCGCAAGTACGTATTCACTGAGTACCTAATTAATATCGATCGACTAAATAACTTGGTTAAAGAAAAAAGTAATAAAAAACGCTGAAGTTACGGTAAGCGCAAAAAGTAAGAAAAATACAAACAAATTTTGAAAACATCAGAGCATCATGATTTTAGATTCTATTCTAGTTATGGTTAAACACATGAATAATTAATAATTGTTTTATATGCAAAAAAAAAAACGAACTACCTTCTCGGGTCAGGAACTTTTGTATAGTGTAATATCATATGTACCTACGTTTTCAAGATTGCATTGTGTTTTTGGACTTTTAGTGACTTTTGGCGCTGACTGTACATTAAGTTACTAGTGTTGTAAGCGTTGTAGCCAGTTGTACCTAATTAGTTAATTACTTCTGCATCTGTAAATCTAACGACCCGAAACCCGCTGTAGTCATTAAGTTTTATTCTACTTATTACTTTCTTCCAAATAGCTTTAGGTAAAAATAAATGAGCTTAAAGCTTAATAAGGCCAGACCATAATACTAGTAACCTTATTGTTTTAGTAGCCTAACAGAGGCAATGGCAGAGCAGATCTGCTCAGTGCTCTGCCACTATTTGGAAGAAAGTAATAAATAGAATAAAATTTAGTTATGTACTTAAGTGTACCTTTTGGCGACATCACACTGAACTTGATTCAAATGCCTAATTGCCTCCTATAATAGCCACGGGCCACCGCCTATTAATCTGCAGCTACAATAGTGTGGTCGTGCATATAAAACACTCCATCACTCACTTCGTAATTTAATTGCTTTAATCATCTAGTTGTGCGGCAGACAAGGAGCGAGCGTTCATCCGTCAGTGAGCAGATATGAAGAGCGCACTCCAGCGCGAGCTGAGCGCCCGGGGCCCGGGGCCCGAGTTAATGGCTCCACGCTAATATTGAGATAAACTAATTGCTTTATAAATATTATTCTGTAACTTCATTTAGAGCCGCACCGTTGGGACCGCACACGTTGCCGACGTATGAAAATTATACGGGCGCCCGACACAGTGTATTTCTCTAGCCCACAAGTCCCACAACGCAAGATAAATCCCTTGATTTAGTAGAATGTTTAAATTAAATTAACGACGAATCCATGTTACAAGAAATGGAGTAAAGCCAAATGTTGTAAAAATAAACGTTGGTCGTTCTTGGAGTTTGATATACCTTTTTTTAATTGTTATAACATTTTGTCGATCCCTAATTCGTTATTGTGACAGTGGGTACCTAATGGCTGTGAAATTATTACGAAGAGAATGGGGCTACCAGAAATATGTTAATATATATCTCATAAAATACAGACTTAATAGTGGCAAATGATCTTGCAAATGAAAATGTTTCTATAGGACTGTTTTTTGAAATTAAAATTAAAAATTTTAAAATTTGAATTAAATTTGAAACTAAGAACTTGTTTTGAGATAAATTTAAATTGATGAGTAATAGACATGAATAATTATGCACAGTAAATCAGTTATTCAAATATTCACGGAGGCGAACAAGGCGAGCGTGAGCAGCCGCAGTGGGCGGCTACGACCCACCGTAGCCTCCATTAGCTCGCGATAAAGCTCCCATTACACCACTTCATTCATACCAAGAGTGTAACATTAAAAGTTAATCTCAGTGATTTGGTACAATCACGTTCATAACAAAGATAATAATGCTGCCTAAACTAAGAATATTTTTAAAGAAAATAACATTATGCGTCCTAAATGTGGCATTTATAACCGACATCTAATTACTGAATCTATTCGCAAAAAGTTCAGGGTCGCATGAAAGGAACCACTCTCATAAATACTTATAAAGCCCAATAAAGATATCTTTATAGTAATAAAAGGAACTCCCTTCGTCCCATTAATTACTAAGAAAATACCTTTCGCTTAATTTATTGTTACAATCGATGTCTCAATAAATTGTTGATTTCGAGCACCGGTCTCGATAATAGTCGAATAATTGAGTGGGTGTCCGTGATTGTAATTATTATTCGCATTTTATTACATTTACAGAGAAATTAAGATAAAAATTTATAGGTGTTAATCATGGTAAATTACTGGGTACGAACATAACATAAGAACATGTTAATCTTTCAAAGAATCTAAAATAACAAAAAATTCACTGCCTAATAACACACTCTAAATTTCTAGACCAAAATTTTGCTTGACTTCATTGTGCCTCAAAGCGCAGCACTGCTTTTGCACTGTTGTGCGTGAGGTTTGATTCCCAGATTAGGCAATGGCTTTTTGATTTTTCAGTTTCAGCAGCTTGCTAGAATATCTCTATGGCAACATATCTACCAAACCGGTAATCAATATGTATAGACGTAGCTGTATGTAGGTACCTAATGTTAATGATGTTTAGTAAATAGTATCATAATGAGGTTGTTGAATTACCTTAGAAATCGGTAGCACAGCTTGTATATCATCCTTTTCAATATCAAGTCGCGTGCTGACCCTGTGCTCGTGTGGTGGTTCTTCCGTGGTAGATGCTGTCGTGGGCGCGGAAGACACTTTGGCCGACCAGCTGATGCGGGCCGTGCCGCGTCCTGACTCGCCCTCCAGCCCCTCCCCATCACCTTCGCCTTCAGCTCCCACCTCCACCAACCAGGTGAGGATCTCCTCCCAACCCGGTTCACCGACACTGCTGCTCTCTTCAGAATCCCTACATCGTAAAATTTTGTTACAATATTCAGTTCATAAACTTGCTAAGCCTTAAAGCTTTTGTTACCTAAAAGGTTGTTTATTAAGGTCAAACATCTGAAGGTGAATAAAGCCCGCGTCATAATAAATCAATAGTCGTATTATGTAGTCTTTACTTCAAAGTTCACGTTCTCATTGGATGTCAACGCTTCACGTTTTGCAGCAGAAACACAAAATTTATCTAAACAATAAAAAGTTAGTCGTGACATCGAGTTTCATTAAGCGGAAAAGCGCTGACAAAATTTATGGCTGTGCAAATGCAAAGTAGTCGTGGGCGAAATTGTGAACAAATCCCGCCAAAGAAATGAGAAATGGAAACATTCTGTTACAAAACGTATACAATAAAAATAAATTTTCATTTTGGTACAAAACTCGTTACACAAAATGTATATTTAGATACCTCATAGGAACCTTCAACAAAGGACCGACATGGGCGTTTATGAGCCATGATACGTCGTTCGAATTTATAACAAAAAGGTCCTTGTGTACATCGAAATTAACCAGAAGTACTTGTGATATTCCCCGAACATTCAAATGGTTGTTTTATTAGTTGACACTCGACCTTTGTCATCAATAGACCGAAGACGAACACTTAGAAATTCGTCGAAACGGAATGAATTCTTGAAATGTCCCTGGCTAGGTTGAGGCACGAATAGGTACCTACCATCCACTTTACCTACGGTCACTTCAATGTCAATTGAATTCTACCGTTAAAGTGAAGAAGGTTGAATTGAAGACAGAATTTTCATTTTATAAAAATTATTTTGAAAATGAATAAAATATCATTTTTTCAAGGACTAGAGACTAGACTACCTATACATAGACCTACTATAAAATGTATGTGTCTAAGATCTTTTATTCAATTTAACAATGATTAGGTTAATTACGTTTCCTCTTCCATTTAAAGGGAAATAGCTGTTAGTGTTAATCTTGTCCTTTAGAAAGCTCTACATTATTGTCGGTACTTTACTAAGCTGTGAGACTTATGGAAACAATAATAAAAACAGCTTTGTAGTGTGTCTACTGTTTATTTATCCTTTTTACTGAAGTATTTTAGTATTTTCTCATGCATCTGTGATAATTAATTTCAAGTTATGGAATGAGAATCCATGTTATTGCGTCAGATGTAGGTACTTATTAAGGCATTAATCGCTAGGACTTCGATTTTTCCTATTCAGCTTAAGCTCAGGAGCATTTAGGAATTGCGGTTATAGATAAACAGTAGGAAATACAATTTACGGTTATATTATCTATTATGTCAGGTCTTAGGTTAGCCTTAATAACTCTAAGCAACAATTGAATCGTTGAAATAGATCAGTATAATGAACAGGAATTAATTAAGGTACATACGTGTCAGAGGTGTCGTCATCGCGCAGTGGTTGTTCCAGTCGCGTCGCAGTGACGGTGGCAGCGCGCGGCTTCACCTCGGCCGTCACCGCCCACCGGGAGTTTGCAGCAGTCACGCTCACCAACCGCAGACCTGACTTCACCTTCATTCTACAGGGCAAAAGTAACAAATGTAACAATTATCTATTACTTCAACAGTCAAATAATACGTGGTCTGTCTTGTACTTCATCACTATTTTATTGATTCGCATTAAACTCCAGTATCAGAGAACCATTTACTATCCCAACTATGTTACCAAATTTTTAGCACTGATTAGGTAGGTACCTCATTATCTCTAGTTTAGTTCCACTGACTTAATTTATTTGATAGATTTCAACGCTTTATATTAACGAGTGTCGCATTTAAATATTTTCATAAATACCTTATACAATGAGATCACGTAAAACAGCAGTTAGATAAACCTTACGTTACTATTGTAGAACCGGTAAAATTTATTTTAATAGCTAAGCCGCCATGAACATAAATTTCCATTTAGTCGGCTGCAGTCGAGAATTCCCGTGAGGGTGCGACCAGACTCGTAACTCAAAAGGAGAAACAAATACTCGCATCTGCGATGAAGTTTGGGAGCAGGTGGAGCATTTTATGCGTGTGTAAGTAGTCAATAGATATATTTATATCGGACCTTTATAACTCTCTCACTTTGGAAAACTACCGGTGGAAAGACGGCTAAAAATACAAAATACTTTTTCTATTGAGCATGCTGGTGGTAGGATTTACCGAGTTACCACTCATACTAGTTGACCACCACCAAATAGCTTTTCATAGTTAGTCGAGAGTTAGACCGAAATTGGTAGAATTGCGCGTTCCACGGGTTCCGCCCTACTAGTGCTTACTGTCAGGCAAAAAATGCATGAAAGTAAACAAAAAATTATTTTAACAATGAGCGCTTTTACGCTGCATTTGCTATAAACATGTCCCCTGTTTTATTTCCAAATGCGCTGCCGAGCTCTGCAATGTCGACAGGATATTGATTCCATTAGATTCTCGTGTAGCACTTGAAGTGCCGGCAAAGATTGCAATATTGCACGTCGGGACACAATCAGCAACGAGTGCCACAATCGCGCAATCACGAGTCTTTTTTTATATGTCACAGAAAATGAACACGCTATATTTTTTTCCTATTTAGGTATTTTATTGGTCGTGTGTGATAACCAGTGATCGGCGTAGGTAGTGCTATTTTCGGTCAATGACCCTGAATGATTATGTTAATATGGACATGTCCCGGGATTTTCGGGGTTCACGGGAATATTTTTCGGAATGTTGATGTAAATGAAGTTATACTGTTAAAGATACCATGAATATGCACTGCGTCATATCAGACTACTTATTTCTGGTACTACTTACTACTGGTCCCGCACAGTGCTGTTTGCCATATTACTTACTGGTCAATAGGTAGGATCTGATTATACCCGAAACAGGTGGCATGATATGTCGTCATGTGTACAACTACAATTACTTTACAATTGCTCGTCAATGTGATATAAATTAGTATGTAACATGTATGTAGCATGTATGTAACATGGATTTAGAAGGCATATCCATGTTAAGTTAACGGTCACTAATTCCCGTGAATAGCACTACCTACGCCGATCTCTGGTGATAACGACATTGACTGCATGCAAGGCGTCATGTTGTAAATACGCATATAGAACAAAAAGTCATTTAAAACAATGAGCTCTGCAATGAGTTAGTATCTATCTACACGAAAAATTAATACACCGAAGTTTAGTTATCTTATTTCATGATAATTATATTAGAATAGTAAGGTACCTACGGCTAGGCGTAAATCAATATGAGAGCAGTTTGGCAGAATTTTCCAAGATCTTTTGTGCTTGAAAGAATAAATCTATGAGGGCCTATCGCTAAGAGGAAATGTATCGAAGCTTCTACCTACATTATTACCTATATTTTCAATAATACAGTTTTTGGAACTCCGATCAGTCATGAATAGGATTCAATTTTATTGTCACGAAAAAACGAATTCTTTATTTACAATGTTATAATAATATAATCATAATGAATTCAACATTTCGACAAAGAGCTTTAAAGTACCTAATCTAAGTAAACGAGGTTGAGAACAAGTACTGTAGACATAAAACGAACACAATCATGAAATTTTCAAATAAATCAAATGTAAAGAAAGCCGCTTTAATTCACTAGGTATATATAATTTTGACAGTGAGAATATCATCTCTTGCTCCAACAATCTTTTTGTGGTCGTTTATAACTCACAAAAGTTGATTTAGAGACGAAAATAATTTCAAATAAGAAATTGTTTAACATTATACTTTTGAAAGATTATTTTATTTGTTTTGTTAACCTGTTATCCAGTTAGATACTAGAATAACTGAAAAAGTTTTAATTGAAGCATTGAGGTCGACAGTTTTCAGTGAAGCTGTGAGATGCGACCGCGCTGTTCGCCACTACAACGTTTAAACTTGTTTTGTTGGCACCCCATCTATCCTCAAACCGCTTCGGTGCGGCAGCGGTGTTGTGCCAGTACCACTCAAAACTTGCCAAAAGTTACGAGAGAACAATAGCTTTAGTTCCGATGTGTACCTACTATAGATGTCATAATTATATTTATAACAACATTAATGTCAGAATATATATTGAACTTTACAAATGCGTTACTTCCTACGCAAAGTAGAAGACCACGGTTGACGAGCAATAAACCAGTCTAGTTGGGCGGAATACCAATAAATATTAGTCAGCGTGACATAAACATAACAGAGATGCGCAAGTTGCTTCGTCGTTAACATGAAGTGGCTCAGGCGCTAACAGATTTTCTCCTGGTGTGGGTTTATAAACCGCTATGTCAGGCTTACAGAAATCACACACTGCACTTACTTGGATGGCTCCAAGTAACTGTATTAGATGGGCAAGTACGAGTAACTGTATTTAATATAATTAAAAACAATTGACTAACCTGATGACAACGTGTGAAATGGTATGGCTGGTGTCGCGTCGAACTACAAAAGGGAGATGCAACCGGGAGTGAGGATACAGGGGTGCTCGGGGCAGGAGAAGAGCAGCGTCACCGGCTCGAGCTTCACGATATCCTGCTCGAGCTCCAGCCAGTGTGATGGATCCCAAGGGCCATGCAGGCTGCACAGACACGCGCCCACAAGCGCCTTCAGTTGTTTCTCCATTGCCAGCTTCAGCTGCACTGTAAGCTAATCGTACTGTCCGTGGAGGTCGCTTGCCCTTTCCATCCGCAGGCCACCACGCAGCTGGAACTGTTAGTTCAGCCAAACAGGCACCCTCCTCGCCTTCAGGGCCACATGTCGCAGTTAGTGTTCGTGCACCATAACTTGCATGTAATGTTATACACACTCTTCGCGGTCGTGTTGCAGCACGTCTGGCACCACCCTCACCACCAGTGTGAAAAAGCACACGTAGAACGGGAGCATCTCGAGGAAGCTCTCGAAAAACCAAGTGAGCGGACACGTCGAGTCTATGTGCAGTTGCATCCTGCAATTCCATCAAAGACGCATTTCTTCTTGGTGGTTCCAAGGGGTCGGGCACTGCATATCGTGCTGGCACTGTCTGTTTAGTAGAAAATGGGCCATACGTAGCCCGCACTGATGCTGGCGCAGAACCTTGTAATACTGTGAATCGATCCAGTGATAATAATGCCCCCGGTAAGGCTGTGCCCACCGGTTCCGGTGGTGGCCCAGAACCGCTCCATCTTGCCGTATGTTTTAAAAAAAAACCACTATCCTTATTTTCGAAATGCACTTCGACGCCAAGCACCGTCCCTGAAAAGAAAGACAACTATTTTTAAAACAGAATAAACCATTTGTCATCGATTTTGGAATGCATAACATGTGTAAAATGTTAAATAAGTGTTTTATTTTTGGTATTTTGAGTTGACGAGAGATAAAAGGGCGTTGAAGCACAACATTGGCGCTTTGCCAACCGCATTCTGTCCTGCAGCCCGACGTCACTTGCATTAGTTTTATGTTTACAAACACATCGATATTCTTACGTCGCGGTCGATAATAGTATTTACGTAACGACTCCTTTGTACTGTTTGCATAAAAATCTTTAGTAGTGAACCAGGTCATGGTTTATGTATACTTATGCTTAATTTTAAAGTGACTCGCTCCGTACCTGTGAGATGGTTATGCCAGGGTACGTAAAATGTTATATGGCTGTAATAACAGAAACATTTTATATGTAAGCGAGGAATATAAAGGAGATTAGGTATAAGGAGGCGAGAGTGGTTGGTTTTGTTTCTATGAGGGATGGGCTAAGAGCTCGGCACTCGCGTCACGTCACGCAGGCTGCGGCACGGCCTCATCACTCGTCTCGTTTATTGAGCCAAGATTTGTGTCACGTTCCTGTTACGAGAGCTCTTCACGGAATTCATTACGCTGCCTATTTATGATTCTCAGTGGTTGGTCTCTTATAAAATATTTTGTTACGTTTATAATTGAGTTATTTGGTTTAGATTATTCTACAAATTTTGTGTTTTTCTTTGTAATAGATAATAAAATGGAAGACAATAGAATATCGATAAGGTTTAGGTATTTAAAATTGTTAAGCTTGGTAGCTTGGTTATCTTCATGGTCAGAGTCATTTCGAAGTATTTCCCTGTATTAAGGATAAGGGCGTTGAAATGGAAAGCCTGTTGGAAAACGGCTGTTTATCGAGATACTACAGTTGTAATTAACAGATGAAGGTGGTATTAATTGGCCACCATGAAATTTCCTGTTTCCGCGAGCTATTGCTTCATTTGTAAGGAAACGGCAGGCAATTCCACAAATACGCCACATCCCCTTACAGAGTGGGGGAGTAGGATAATAAAAAGCTTTAGCACGTGACGCTCTTAGGACAAAGAAAAATGTGCACAGCTTTCAGCTCCCCGTCTCAGGAATTTTACAATACGTTTGGATACCTGGAATGTCCTTAAAAACGTAACTTTATTTAGGTTCACCTAAGAAGTTCATAACTTCATTGGCCGCTTTGTAAGTTCAAAGTGAGTGCTAATTACCAAGGCCGGGTACTAGGAACGTAATGAACGCCCATTATGCAAAGTAATATTGATTTTTGCATTCTTGAGCAGATGTTAGTGATCCGAGTACATAATGAATATTCAAGGCTCTTAAAATAAACATCTGAAGAGACATGAGCTATCAAAGAAACCTGTTATCCCAGAGGATCTTACTAGATTTTTCTCAAGTACATACCGATTAGATTACAAACAAAATCGAATGCACAAACCACACCCGGAATGATAAATCGCGAATTCCGAAAAAGCCATTTATGCCGTTACAAAGTTAAAATTAGGTTCCAGTTCGAAAAAAAACCAATTGTAAATATGCGCTTTTCTACATTGTCCGCTTTTACTGACCATCAAAGGTAATCCGAACTGCCATAAGCACCTAGGTTGTCGGAGTTCAAAAAACAATCGTATAGCAAAGGCAATATTGACTTAAAACTACTAGGAATTACTTTTATTTGTGTTTCACAATTCACTTACTCAGATCAATTTATTTTATAGACTTTGCTGATAAGTCATTTGCTTAGCAATCAATATTTTTTAATAAACGTTATTGTTCGAACCCGTTGCCATACATTTTAATTTTCCCCCGGACGCGGTCACAACAAAAAGAGAAGTTTCGCGAATTGATATCGCGGTTTCGATCGGATTGTGGGCTGCGGGGGCGGGGATAGGGGACAAAGTACGGAGTGTAATAACTGCCACAGAACTAAATCCTTAGATATGGCCCACGCGTGCCCACTATCTATACCCACCCCCTTGCTACCGTCTTTACGCTGACCTTTATATAATTCCCATTTTATATACATCTTTATGCAATATAAGTACTAAAACATTGTTTTTACAAAATATCCAGCGCTTGGTTTTATTATTACAACAGCGCGACCGTAGATGTAGATAGCAAAAAGTAGCTGAACAATCCCGATTGTCTTAATATTTTCTTTTTATCATGTCTGTGCTACATTCATTCACCCAAATGTACCTAGTCTATATTTGATAGTTGCCAAAAGGGGTTGGGCAGTTTTTCGGTGCCATTTGGACTAGCATTCGGGGCAGGGAAATGCCTAGATATACTAACCCCTTATCATTTACGAAGAGTCAACTTAAAGTGACTGGTTTCTAGAGCTTTCCATTCGATAAGATAATATTCGGAACCTATATTTTATTATCGTAGTTTACTGTATATTGGGAACTTTCCAGCCCTTTCTTCGGTTTATCTACTGATTGTAGGTACCTAAATTTGCACTTTCTTTCCGCTGAGATAATCCATAGGTATGTTAAAATTTAAAAGCCTCAAATGAGAAAGGTTTGTCCAACTCAGTCTCGTTGTCCCATAGAACATTAATATTTTATTCATTCCCACAACAAACTGAAATTTGGATGATCACATAAAATTGTCATTCATTTGCCTTTGAACACGTCGCTGCTGGCTGTGTATCGATAAGTTATTGATTATTGCAGCTCTTCTGGTATTTTATGTTAGAAAACATACTTACCAGGAAGAGCGTACGTGTAACAGCGTCTCTGTGTTGCATTAGATACTATTACTCTATTACTGAAGCCCTCTCTTCAGAGGCGCGACGCGACATAGCTAATTTGCGACACGGGTCTGTGATATCTATTCCTAATGCAGGAAGTCACTGGCGGTTCTACACAGCGTTGGCCTGTTATGCTTTGACTTCATTGGTACAATAATATTCCTATTCATTTAGTTTGTCAGCCCACACCAAGCGGTCATATATAACACTGTCATGTTTTTGATGACCACCTTGGCCTAAGAAATAGATATGCCAATATTTATTTTGATATCAGGCCTGGAGGCCTTTATAGGTAGTATAATAAGAGCACTTGCCTTGCTTATATATGGGAAAGGTTTATTTTATGTCATCTGTGCACACATGTTAATTCAGTTTTCCTTTATTTTTAAAGATATTTCTATGCAGTTGCACGTGGCAAGTTATAAAACAGAACATTATGAAAAGTACGTTGGCAGAATATTAAAATTGATAGGTACGGTCAACAACGAAAGTCGATAAACACAAGCAATATTTAAAAACATCAATGTACCAAAACTATTCATTAGATTTTGGCTAAGGTAAAACATATAATTGTCCTATATTAAGAGCACTTGTACTACCTTCTAGAGTCAGTAAATTCTGAATATTAAGGATGTTAAAGCATTTTGAAGATTTCATTGTGTTCAGCGACTTTCGTTGCTGACTGTACATGCCAGAAGTTTCGCTGCGCTGGAAAAGGATAGCACCCGAAGCTTGATGGAAACTTCGGAATTGTATTGAAGCCATCGACGGTAAACAAGTTATAGTGAAGAATACTGACAAACTCGGATATTTTTCATATTCGGAGAAAATTTGGCTTATGCTTTTAAGGGTAGCGCGATTTAAAGAACACCACAATCGATTTTAGAGATAATAGAAATAACACACACACAGTGTGGTTACGTTAAAGGTTCATCAAAGGAGAATTCTATATCCAATTGTCTAACCGTTACCTCAGTAAATATCTAATGGCTTGCGGAATACAAAGCGAGAGACGTGGTTAAATAACAACATCTTATTGTTTGTAGATGACACTCGACTTTTACCTTTTTGTATAGCTTACAGCGATTGACGAAAGGGATGGTTTCAACTGTTAGATTGGTACGATTACAGACAGTTGGTACCTACGTATTTGGTTGCAATGCTACATAACATTACTCGCACCTACGAGGGTTACAATATTCCACAAATTCATTTCCCCGTACATTTTCAAAATTAACACAACAACGCAGATATTGGTTACGATAGACGTATACTAGATAAAGCCTCAATGGAGGGGTAATAAAGCGGACGCGGTAATGTGTCGGACTCCATTAACGGTAAATATTTGTTCATTTGTCATGCTGTGTTGCCAATGGACAGCTCTTTGACGTCAACGCAACCGCGGCTTTTACATAATCGTCGCATATATTCCCATTTTGAGCTTAATGATTTATTAAAAGCATGAGCTTGTCTCGTTAAAAAGTCAACTGGGTTTTACCCTCGTAGCTCTCCAACTAAGCCTTTGGGATAAAGGGTACTTTATATGGCAGGTTTTTCGTGTTCCTGGAATATTTCCGGGAGGAAAATTGCAAAAACATCGATTGAGTTTATAGTGCCGCCTCTGCATACCTATAGGGCGTAGAAAATTTTAAATACAGACAGATTTACATTCAGACAGATTTACATTCAGACAGAACGTACCGAAATTCTAACTTAAAATAAATACAAGAGAGCACATTTTTTTCGTTATTGCAATTACGTTAAAATACGTATTCAACAGTAAAGTTATACTTTTTTAAATTTCTCAATTCAAATTCAAAAGGGTGCATGGTAAAATGTTGGAAATAAGCCAAATATTTGATAGCCTTTGTAACTCAAATAGGTATCCTAAACAAACAATATAATAAAGAGGCTCTGATAAAAACACAATCTTAATTAAAACTACGTTTAAAATTGACCGAGCATTTTAAACGTAGTTTTAATTAAGACTGTGTTATGCCAGTGGATTTTATGTCATGAAATAATGTTTTTATGATGATGCTGCGTTTGATCTGACTGAGAAAGAAAACAGAATAATGATGTAACCTACACGGAAAAGAAAGGCCAAACCCACTCATTGGTACTCTCCATTTTCGAGATTTCTTCGCATTATAAAACTAATTTAATCTATTTCTAGTAGATAAAATATTAACACACTGTTGGAAATTAGCGTCATGGGAATATGATCCGAATCCCAGTGGAATTGACAACTAAATCGCGAATCACTGATGCCAAAAGTATCCTAGTCATCCACTTCGTGAAATCTGGCAGTTAGAGATTATATATATTGGCTCTCAACATACCATTACTCATTCACCCATCATTCAACACATGGTCGATCCTACCGTTATGGTTTCCGTACAATATCGTTTATAAGCTATAAATTTATGTCTGGCGGTGTCGATCCTTCGATATGAAGGACTGTGAAGTCACTTTATTGGTTTGTTAGCTACCGTAATGGACTTCTGTAATGTTTTAACACGATTACTAAAACAGCGAAGATTGGCACAAGAAAAAGGAACCTTATTTCCTGAGGGGAGGCTCATTTTCAGAAGCAAGTTGATACAGGCAGGAGATCTTAGGGAGAGCCCGACACGTCCTGTATCCATCAAGAAATGGCGGCGGAAGTTTTTGAGAATTTAAAATTGTACATTATGATTTTGACTAGTGCCCACACTGACCTTCCCATATTTTAATCGTTCAAGGATAGGAAAGAAAGTAAAAAATCTTGTATTGACTGTATTTACAAAAAAGGGTATTTTACTTAGGCTAATATTCAATTTGTTGACATTGTTGTCGTTGTCGCATTGACTTAAATTTTAATTTATAATTCGCATGAAATATTAGAAACATGCAGATAACTTTAAATACAGGAGACTAGGTGACATATTATTAATGCATATTTTTCTATCCAATGCTTCGATGAGCACAAAGGCAACGTGACTTCTTCTGCATAAGAAATTATTATCAGCTGAGAAAATGTGTTTGCATATTTTTATCCTTTCGATACAGTATCTTATAGGATTCGTGTTTCTGTCAGTATGAAGAGAACACGATCTTGATTTGAATTTTATTCCTGCTTTTATTATACCTACACAGACCTGAATACAAGAGATATATCGAGTACAGACACGTATGAAGGTATGTACAAACACGGTGGTTGGGTTGTTTGTTTACGTTTAGATTGGAAGTTTATTACCGATTTCGTGTTTACTAACGTGTCTAACTGATCCCAATGAAATTTTAGATGGATGCATGAAATTACAACATTTGTAGGGTAGGTTTTATAAGAACAATACAAAATCAAGGCTTAGTGCCTTTAGGATTTTAGGATTAGGATTTAGGAGACAAGAGCAGACATTTTACTGTGGAAAGTTTTCATAAGTTCTATAAGTTAAATCTAGAATTAAAGAGAAACGTACCTAAAACGTATCAAATGCTTATCTCCAGTTAAAGTCGTAAAAGTGAACTGAACGAAATGGGTTGGTTAATGTTACTCCACGACGGATTACGTACCACCTTGTCACCACTGCAATCTACCGATCCTATACATTATTGGATACGGTCTTGGCTCCGAGGGATCGTTACTGTTGATTTACTTACCATTCTTTCTCCTAAGTTAAGGACCAGAAAAGTGTTGGAGAAAGGGGCACCAACAATAGCCAAAGGCATTGGAAATAATACGGACGTTGTTACTTTAAATAAAGGAGCATTTCTTTTGTTTTTTAATAACAAGATTAATAACATTATCGCAATCCAAAAATAATTTTGGTTGGATCTCATCATAAAATAAGTATTCGTTAGGCAAAACCGAATCGAATAGCTTCTAAAATTTGTATAAAACGACAATAAAGTGGGAAAAATTTAGGTGAAAGGAAGCGGCGTAAAAAATAATGGCGTACCCTCAGCGGACGGGCAAGGGTGGCCTGCTAAATAAACTGTTTGCCTTTTTCAATTTCACAGCGAATCCGTTGTACGTATCGCAGTTACATCTGCTTCTACGTACCTACATACGTGAATTTACGTGCCACTGAATTCCATCTGGCTGTTGGGGTATCATACAATCAATTGAACGACATGCCATGGCTGGAAAGTTTGAAGGATCTGGTTTGTTTTATATGTATGGTAACAATTTCATTTTGGAGTTCTTTAAAATCAAGATCCGTTGGATGAATTAGCGTTGATACAGAATTAGGAACAGTGTGTCATCTTTTCAAAATCCAAATAAGAGTTTGCTAAAGTTTTGCTAAAGTATGCTAGTAAACTAATAATGAATAATACACAAGAAAACTTTGCTGGATAACAAATGAGGAAGAATAATGGACAAACATTTAGCATTCTACGCTTGCCCCACAATATCGCACGAAGGGAAGATAAAACAAAGTACAATACCATCCCTTCTTCTTTACCCATAGCAACAAGGAAGAGAATTTGATACCTTTATACTTATATTTATATTGAAAACAAAGACATTTCCTCATTCGATATGAGTAGGTATATTCCTGGTTCGGTAACGGATGTATTCAAAACGAGCGTCATTACGTGCCATCAATAACTCGACATCGGATTTGAAAGGCTTGCGACAACGGTAGTATTCATAAGCATACGCCCTTATGGCCCTTATGTCTGTGGCTTTACGGCAACAGACTTGTCACGTAGTATAACTACATTGTATTCCTTTTTATGTAACGTACAATACGAGAGAGTATTGATTCGCGGACGTGAGTTTGATGGATTGACTCTGTAGCTTTATTTATGAGAGCGACTTGTCTCGTGCCAACTAGCTTCAAACAAAACTTTTGTTGGCGTCTTTGTGACTATGAAAAGCTTCTGTCAAATTAAGAGCAAACGATCGAAGACACTGAAACTGTAATTTTAAATTAGTCTAACTTTGTTAATTATGCTCTTTCAACGGTTAGTCTCCGTTAATTTATTGAAATTAAGTACTTGTCGAAATTAAGTATTATGTTGAAAGGTATCGATATAGAAATAGTTTTAGCAAGTTAGTTTTTAAACAATTATAGCAGCAGATAATATATTGTGCGATTGTACATAGGTAAAAGTAAATATAGTCTTAATATCAATGGCATGTGTTCGACTGATTGAAAACATTTTTTTTTATGATCCTACGACCCTACCCCTAAGTGTACCTTATTCAGTGAACAACCAATCACCCTTCATAATTATGTTTACTCTCAAATAGGAATATTAAAAAGATCGTAGCGACATTTCTAGTCGCACTGTTTCATAAGGGAAAAATGTGCATCGCATACGGTGCAATGTTAGCGAGAATGCGCGTCTTGTCGACGTCACTGTACATAACTTATTACTGGCGACAGTTTCTTAGAACATGTTACGCCTGACTCACGAAACGGGACGAATGGTAATTTAACAATGTCTGAAATAGACTTCCTCGTGGAATGTGATCAACTACAGTCATAAGACATATTTGTGATCAGTGAATTGCTGATCAGTTACTTACACATGAAAATATTATTACTTTTTCGACAATATTACAATATTATTTTATTTCAAAGACTATCGTAGTTTAGATAAAATAAATAACTACCTACATAGGTAGGTAGATCCAAAGCGAAAAAATGCAGCGTTATATGTAAGATACGGTTTCTGACCAGTGACTGTTGAGCTTCTTCTTATCCTGGTTAAACCTTTTTAAGTACTAACACGAAGCCACCTCAACGGCGTTAGATGTAACCCGCATAAATATCCCGTCCTTCGTGTAGCTGTTCAGGCACAGTGGGCAGACTAGCTCAGGTGTGACAGCTCGCCGCAGTCACATTGAGCTAGATAAACTCTTAGGCTAATATTTAAAGACAATGCTAAGCATAAACTTACGCTTCCGTATGTCAAATTGTAACACAAATTTGATTGACATACGGAAGCATTACTTTACGCTAAGCATCGTCTCTGAATATTAGCCTTAGGGCTTATTCAGAGTGTGGGGATAAATATATAGAATATCTAATAGTGTGTATTGTATAGTAGTAATAAACGAGCCTTTAAAGTGAACACTCGTGTTTAAGTTATTATTACTCCTCCGACATTCCTGACACACCTCATGGATTCTAAGCATAAACTTAGTATGTCAAATTTAGATTGAAATTTGTCCCGAAGAAGCGTAGTCTCGGAATCTCAGCCTTAGGAAACAACCACTGAACTCTGCAGGCAGATTGGTATTGTTTGCTGTTTTAAGTATTCCTTTTAGCCATGCCATGCATTGAATGCGTTGATACTCTGCGCTCCGTATAGTTATTTATTTAGTCTGAGTTAAGTAGCATTGGCTACGCTTTAAAATGTAATGATGTTTGGGCCTGAATGCTAAACTGGGTAGTGTTTGTGTTTGACTAAGTAAAACATCCGTAGATATGGGTCGCAGTCGGTAATACTGCTTCATCTCTCTTTAAATACACTTCAATTTCAGTACGGGTACGTACTGTCTATCTTGCTTTCTTTAATAAAGGCAGGTGTTATAAGTACTTATTTGAAGAGAAGAACCTTCTTATACCTTTCCTATTCCTCTTCAAGACCAAAACAAAATGATGACATAAAGTGCATGCATAGACGAGGTATGTTATTGACATTATAAATACCAAAGGATAGTAGACTATCTTTGAAGAACACGAAAAAAAATATGTTTTAGTTATGTTGTAATTTGACATTTCAAAATAACAGGCAAAAATTGTTTTCACACAACATTATATCTGAAACCCCCTTGTCTGAAATACCAAAACTAAGTACCTAAATAAACAGTGTACACGAATAATTCTGTCCGAGTTCATCAATATAATGATTTAAGTACTTAAGCTAATCCATTTTGATCGCAGTAAATTTAGGTACATGTTTACCTTTCCGTCCGTAATGACGTCATACACTCGAACCTTCATTGCTGTAGGGCTGAACCACTTGCGCGATTGTTAGTGGTACTGTTATTTATTTTTAATAACCCCTTCCGAAAGTACTACTGTAACCTCGATATACGTCATGCCTACTCGTCGAGGCGTTCTAGGGACGTCAACCTCTTATGCGGCACTCGACCTCAAGTATACTTCTATGTAAAGCTCCTACGCGCAATATCTTCCTTCGAGATAATTTACGCTTCACTAGATAATTCAAGAGCGGCTGTAGGTACCTAAGATAAGAGAAAAACTGATATTTGTTTGTACAACACCCACCTTGGGAAATTTAGTCTTATAAAATGATATATCGTAGCATATTTTTCATTTTTGTCTCACAAAAAGAATTGCTTCTAAAACTATGTTTAGCAAAAATCTGCTATTCCGCCAAACACGTGTACGTTTCCAGTGTTATCATTATATCCTATTAGGTACAGATCTTACTTATTCATAGATAATTCCGTTCATAATTCAATCTAACCGAATGTATTCATCAAGCAACCTACACATAAGACAGGATTATCCCTCACAGTCGCAGGTACTTGCCGAAGGATAGATTAAGGTCAATTAGTAACAGGAACCATTTCACAGCTTATTGCTTTAAGGAACAACTAATCGTGGTGAATCCCTCGCTGAAGATGGATCGCCCCCGCACATTCTTGTTTACAATCCGTCTTGTAGTGCCGTGGGACCGGGCGGCTGTATGCGCTTTTCCTAATCATTGTGAACAACTTGCGTAGGCCTGCGTAGAATGGTCGGACTTTTGTAAACTCGTATTAGGAATGATTAATACGAGTAACTGTTGAGCCTATGGGCAAACTTTGTCGTATAAGGTGTCGGATTCATTGTGGGCTAGTTTTGCTTGTGGTTTAACTCTCACATGTTAGTTTCAATATACATATTTATAAATAATGTTGTACGAACAAGTGTAACATAATCTTTTCTAAAGGGTGAAGTAATATATACCATAAAGTCGAACGAAGAATTTTGAAATTTCCCACATTTTCCGAGAGATCATTCGGTAAACGGTCTGCCGGGTGTAGCCGATGTCTGTAGGTACGTCACTTGTCACTGCCGCCTAACGGTAGACCTTTATCCAATGTTTGTGGACAGAGATTTACTACTGGCCACCTGTTTGGATATGACGTGCTACATCAACTGTTTTGTTTGATAAACACTCGGGAAAGTTTTCTCTCTTCATTGCGTGCGGTTACGACATTATCGCGACATTATTTATTTATACAACCCAATATGTTGAACAGGCATTAGGCAAATGCGCTTAATGGCTTGTAAAGTTGGTTGCATAGTTGCATTCTACAAGATATTTACATGTATATTTATTCAATTATCGATAAGATTAGCCGCATAAAACATTTATGGGGATTACTGAGTATAGATATAGGTAGAACTTGGAAGTAAAGTCGTTACCTGTGAACATTTGTAGGTTTACTCCTTTAGATTTAATTGGCAATTACATAGGTTTACTGTTAGTGTCGGTAATTAGTCGTGGGGTAAGGCAGGCGAGGCAACCGAGCTGACGTCGGTGTCGGGCCGCCCGCGCCTCCCCGCACTCCACAGTAACTTGTCGCGCCCATCTAAATGCAAATAAAGGGAGGGTACCTACCCTTGATCTTTGTGTACGCATCCCTCATTTGTCAACATTTTGTTGAAAAGGTGATATTAAAAATATTTGAATATATATCACTGTGATAGGAATAACAAATGGTCACTCAAATTAGAAAGGTTCAAAAGATGTTTCTCATAAAAAAACATGAAACGTATTCACAGATACTACTTAGTAGGTAGAAACGTACAAAGAAATAGAAAATAATAAAATTTCACAACATAGTAGCTTACCTAAGCTTGAACCTATTTACAAAGAAATTTATATGTATTTATGACATGCTGGGTATAACTATCGATATCAATCATCCTTTCGCCTACCTGATGCATATTCAGTCAGTCAACTACGTCAATTAGTCAAATAAAGCCCTTATTTGCTTATAGATATCTTCATATCAACGTAAGGCATTAAACTCAAATTACCTAAACAGTTTGCGATTAAGAAGCAAAACGGTTCCAAAAGGGAAAACTGCAGTGCCTCAAAGTTGCCAATTTGCCAACAAGCTGGCGGGCATTGTGTTATGCCAACCTTGCAGAAACAACGACAACAACTGGGCCCTGGCACAGGTATATAACTTAATTCTGCCAGTGTCCAGGCAAACCAATTTAACTTGGGCCACCGCTGACCAAGTATTTCGAGAGCATGGCAATCGTTTAACTTCGGCTTTGTATAGACGCGCCAATTAAGTTTGTAGCATATTGCCACTACTGTAGGTATTTATATCTCACACCTTTTTCCAATAGGGGTAAGCAGAAACTACAGAACGACTATTGCAGATTCTTGGATACTTATTTTGCTTGGCCCACATCATTGAATACCTACATTTTCATCTGCGCCTTATCTCTACCTAATAATTTTGAAGGACGAACAAGAAATTTATACGAAAAATTTATGATTCTAGATATTAAGGTATATTTCAAGTGTGCATTTATTTTATAATGGTACCTAATTCTTTATGAGCAAAAGGCGTGTACCTTTTTTCGTATTTGACCAAGGCAACCTTTCAGATCCCAGTTTTGGCTTCAACTGATAAAAGCTGAAAACATTGGCCTTTGACTTTTCTGTCACTTTTGACCTTTCTATCTTCATTTATGTATAACGTAAATAATCATTTTAAAGCTGCGTTTCATATTTGGATTTGGATAAATGGATTGTAAATATCCATATCGATCTTTACAGGGCAAACCCATAACTACGAAGCTAAATCCTGATTTTTCCGAAGTTAAACAACACAAAATACCAGAAACTTGCAATTGTAACAAACTTCACCGAAAGGTGAGTAATCTGCGCTTTCGATCTGTGGGATATCAGCGATAGATTTAATATCAGGACGAACTTGTTTTTTTACAATAGACATACGTAATCCTTAATAATGATTTGAATGCATCACGGCATCATGGTGCTATAGCAAGTAACCAATCTAACCAGTCACCTATATTAAAATTAAGTAACTCTATTATACTGTAAGAATGGTGAGAGGTCAGAGGTGAGTTCCGCATAAGTAGCGACAATTTTGTTGCCAGATACGATATCAGCTTACAAACTACCATAAACTGTGATAACATACTGCGGCTCATAGTATAACTGTTTTCGTTCAGAAACGATAAATGTATGAAACTCATTCTTATAAGTACTGTGTTGGGAAACCTCGTTGTTCAGTAAGGATATAAAATGAACAGGCGTTTGATGTAACAAGAATAGCTTGAGCATTTCATAAACAATCATCTATATTATTTTAAATTAGGGTTTATTCGGTCAGTGAAATTGTAATCGTGACCAATTGCAGTAAGTAACGCGGCCTCCCGCTGCGCATACGCTGCCGACGCAGCAGGGAAGCGTCACTGACTATATGCATACCAATGCTACAATGAGACAAGTGGCCCACGAAGATTACATTCAGACATTATTCATGATTATTTTATTACCTACATATCTATTGACTATGGACAATGATTTGCATTTCTGAAAGCTTGAGAATTGTTGTGTAATGTACATCACTGACTCTTACCTATACAATTTATTGTTCATAAAATAAGTAAATACACGTTCTATAAATGTGTACACATGACATGAATAGAAACAACATAATGGAAATAAAGCGAAATATTTTAACAAGCGCTAACAGCCGTACCGAGCACAAACGTGAGGTTTGTGTAAACTCTACGGATTTAACAACAGAGAGGAAATCCTCAGGGAATCCCTTTCGCCTCGTTACAAGATACCACTATGTCTATGTAACAAGAATTTCAAAGAAAACCTAGGACTGCATGGAATAAAAATCTCTTATAGATTTGATTGTGATTGGAAGCAACAACCGCTCCGTTATTGTGTCAAATAAAAGCAATAGACGTGTAACAATGTACGACATATTGATTGTTTCGAACAATAGAACTAATATAAAGTTGTTTACGTAAATTGAACTATTGAAGCTCTAACTAGAGGCAGCGTAGGGCTGTACCGTGAAAACATTTAGTTTCCAAATGTAAGATTTTACAACTGCAACTAGGAATATGCAAAAAGTTTTCCATCAGCAAGATTGATACATTAGTGGCGGAGCTAAGTGCATGAGGTTGGGCGACACAAAGCCGGAAAGATAGTGATGCACTCTCTTTGCTTTCACAGATATTGTCGCCATATGAAGTCTCGTGCTTTCTGTTTCCAAAGGTAACTTCTTTGTTATGCGGCTGTATTTCCACTGAGTAAAACTTGTTCTTGCGTTCCCAATTTTTGTTGAATGTCGCCAACCGAAACGCGTACTACCTTATTCCCATAAAAGTTTTATGTCTCACGTCTAATAATAAGACAGCAATATACTCACAGTTATTCGCTTTAGATGGAGCTACCGTAGCGACATGCGACGAATTGCGAAACATAGTTTAAAGACGTCTTATTGATTGATCGTCTTCTGTTATTGGTTCAATTGAGAGTAATAAGTATTTTGTTCGGGAATCCATTGGCTACCAATTTAAATGTGACCGCATAACAATTGATCAATTGTTTTAAAACATTGTGACCCTCATCGCTTGTTCAAGATAAGGACTTGTCAATAAAAAGTCAAGTAGGTAATAAATATTTCGTTGATGCACGTACGATAAGTTTTTTTTATTGTATGCATAATTAAATGGACATGCGTGACACAGGTGAGGTGTGTCTAGCCATAGGAATATGAATGACTGCGCCCCTTTGGATGGGAATCCAGTGAATCCACAAGCATGTAATGTAATGTAACGTGATCACTATCACGCTACAATCCAATGCCCCTACACTGCCTACAAGTCTATGGCTTTCCAAAGCATTAAACAAAATTAAAATGTATCGTTTCCTTGCAGTCCTGCCATTTGTTTTTGATAAAAACCACGGAGGGGTACGTGGTGTATTTTGTGTAAAACATAAAAAAAAGAATAAAATTATTAAGTATTTTATACGCCACCTTATCAATCCATTATAAGAAATCTAATGACTAAAACAACCTATATGCGAGTAGGAACCTAATTGAAGCATTCAGACGTCTTAGAACATCGTTTCTTACGTTTTATGGCACGCGGTGTTCACATAACATGCTCGATTACATTCAATTAATTTGTTCTCGTTGGGACGAAGACTGAGCAAGCTCTGTCATTGTAAGCGATTTATTTAAAGCCATTCAGCGTTACACCCGACGGATATATTAGACGCGATAATGTTAGGGATTTGTTACCCATGTCAAACCCTCTAACTCACATACTGCCTATTTCAACTAAGGAAGGCTTTTGATTTATCTCTGCCAAACATTACGAGTGCATTTTTAAACTAGAGTCAAATGGATGCTTTTCGCCCGCCGATAAAGCACCGAGTCTCGTTTGAACCATGTTTTTTAAAGAAGCAGTTCAGTAAATAGATGCTCGTGATCACGGCTTCAGTGCGGGCGCACCTCTTTGAGGGCTGGTGCACTTCTCGATTGCTCGAACAGTAATTTAATTAAAGTGAGTGCGCATTAGAGATGCGATGCGACTGGAGGTAAATGGGAGCTTCGCTTTGCTAGGCCCGATGGCGCCGCCTTCTGGGAGTTGGGGTTTATGTGAAATAAGGGAAATTTCAGCCACTTTTCTAGTACACACTTGAGACAGTGTTCTAATTATTAAACGAAGTGTGCTGTAGGTACTGCCACATGGGTATAAAATCCAAGAGAATACTAGTAGAACCTATACACCTACATAATGTAATATAATATTGCAATATTATTTTATAGGCACAACCCAAAATCCGTGAGCCACAAATACCAATTAAGCGGTGTTAAAATGCCAAACATTTAAGCCCACTTAATCTCTTTATTGTAAAATATTTAACAACGAATTTCTTTTCTGTTTATGAAACTTAATCGGGTGGTGGCTGTTAGTTAGCATTTAGTATATCACGAACTGAAAAAAACCAAGCCTTTTTATAAATAGAACCATAATAATAAAAATCTATACGTGAAAGCAATATTAAAGTAGCCAGAATTACAGGGTTTCGCTTGAAAAGGCAGCATTTTTCTTCCATTCCTTTTGTAATAGCAATTGGAGTTGATTAGACGGACGTGGAATCAGGATAAAGGTATTATTGGCTAACGTACCTGCTAGCAAAGGGTATTATCGTATGGTTTTGTAACTGAAAGCCGAGTATTGAGTTAATTAACGACCATTCGTTCGTGTGGGTAAGGTTATGAACAAAAGCGAATGTATGCGATAGTTTAGTAATGTATCAAATGTGTGGGCCGTAGATACTACATTACAGGACCCTATTGTCTGCCTCAAATCTCTACAAACGTTATACGCCTTGCCATGCTGCGATAAAACACATTGGGGTGCTTTATCGGTCGGAAGATGTGCAGGGTTGCAGTACCAGATACCCAATATCGGCAGCCGTAGCTTTAGAACTTAATGGCCATATAGCAATAGAACTTTGTGCCTCTGTTTTATTTAAAAATGGAAACCCCACCCTCACAATAGCATTATTCTATTTTAAATTGTATATAATAACCCGCTCTCATTGCAATTAAAATTAAATTGATGAGTACTTTGTAGTGTAGTAATAATGAGTAGTGCGTGTCCCCGAGGTATCATTATCCAAATAATAGAAGACCCCATGAATGGACATGACGCCCGTCGGTGCCCGATGTGTACGTATTACGTATTTTGTGTTGTAACCGTGCTCCCTACTAATAACATAATTAAAACTTCATTGATATTATCATCATTAACGCGTGTTTGTACTTAATTACCGTTATAACATTTGTGGATAACATTAATTAACATTTCGATACGCATGCTGTGGTTTAGTCTTAACGCTGTGGTAGGTAGGTATTTCGGCTTTTATAAGTTCGAGATTTTTGAGAATCGGAACACAGAATGTTTTAATTCAATTCTTATGTTCTCACCTTAAAATTTATAAGATTTATTTTAGATAAAAATAGATTAGGAACTTTGGCTACCGATAGTAATTTGAGAGAGATGGGATCTTTAAGGCTGAGGCTGAGATTCAGAGAAGAGACTCATCATGAACTTACGCTTCCGTATGTCAAATTGCAATACAAATTTGACATACGGAAGCCTTACTTTACGCTGAGCATCGTCTCTGAATATTAGCCTAAGATCCAGAGAAGAGACTCAGCATGAACTTACGCTTCCGTATGTCAAATTGTCATACAAATTTGACATACGGAAGCATTACTTTACGCTTAGCATCGTCTCTGAATATTAGCCTAAGTCAGAGAAAGAGTGGCTTGAAAAGAGGGAAGGGGGGCCTTTACCCAGATTTGGGATAAAGCGGGCTACTAAAAAAATGGTGTAAGAGGCAAAGGCATGGACGAAAGCCCGATGTTGAAATGAGAGTTATGAGATCTACGCCCAAATTCCATTCCAGTTTCATATCTAGGTATTTCTTTATATCCTACAAAGATCAGGCGGGAAACATTCGACTAATAAAGTGTATCAACAGTAAGAAATATTTACAAGACATGACAGGGTAAATGAAGTGATAGGTGGATCGAACGTGTTCAGGCTTGGATAAGGATAGCGTAGCGTGTGAACTGGCAGCGGCGGGCGCGGCGCGGCGGCGGCGGCACTCGGCACGGGACCCATTTACATAACCGGACGTGTCACGAATAATATGGAAATGACCCGGCGCCCTGCGAGGAAGCACGGCTGCACTACGACCTGCCGCCACTTCGATATTGCCTCCATTTACAACGGGAATGCAATCTCGATGATGCTAATGTAATGTATGTGCGTACATTGAAGCGTGACGCCCGCGCCTACCCTACAACCACACCTTTCCTCACAAAAGATTTAGTCCATGACCATCACACATCAAACACTTCAGTCGGTCGGTTCCGTAGCACATACAAGGTTTAAAGCATTCTGAATCTTAAATATAACTTAGAATTAGCTAACGTGTGCAAATTACTTGAGCCTGACAGCATAATTTCAATTAATTATCTCTTTCCCTTGTGTTGGCAGATAAATGAGTCCCAAGGGCGCCGCCCGGGCTGAAAACATGAAACTTTGTACACATTCAGGCCCGCCCACCGACTGCTCCAGAACCCAAGCTTTTGAATTATGTATCCTTTCAAGATTTTTTACACAATCCGTTGAATGTGTCAAGAAAATCCGGTTCCAAAGCTTTCTGCAAGACTCAAAGAATTTTTAAATATGTTGATATAGTGAACTTTTTTAATTCGTAATTGAAATTTAAATAGTGTCTAGACATCGTTTGAAATATTAATTGAACAGTAAAACGAAAAGTGACTAGTTGTTTTCGGGAAAAAGTAGTACGTAGCGTGGGAGGACGCTGTTCCTGTGCTGATATGTCGGTCGCTGGAGTGGCAGCCAGTTTCCGAAGCGAACAATGACTGCAGCACGGTTTGAACTCAATTTCACGCGTGATTTGTACGGTTTTATTTCTTTTCCACTCCAACTGAATTGCTTGTGGAACAGGCAGCTATATTAATTACGCTGTTGATGTTCTGTGTGCTAAGTCCTGCACAACTACAAAGTATTGTCACAATTTCGTTCTGTTTACAATAAGTGTCGAATAAAACATGGGACATATTGAACTATAAATAATGTTTGTTGGTTTATGATAAGTACGGTTTTCAGGCGAACAATGTTGTGTATAATGGGTAGGGCGTCGCGTAGCGTAGCGCAACTTGACAAACAGCGGCTCGTGTAGCAACATCTTGCGGCTCACGGTAAAGTCGAGCCGACAACTTGATATATTGGGTTGCTTTGTGAGGGCGAGTGGGTAAACACACGCAACCCGAGCGCCGCTGCCGCACCGCGCCGCGCTCGCGACCCGCCACAGATAACGTCCTCGAGGACGAGGATACTAAATTATTTTTATCTTCGACTTGCCCAAGTACTCGCACTTATCTGAAGTTACAGGAAACGTTTTGAAAGTCAAAATAATCTTTAGGGAGGAATCTTACTAAAATAATATCTATTAATGTGACCTTTTGCCTGTCTTACTTGTAGTCAAGTGAATAAAACCCTCCTCCGCCAGTAACCGCGTCTCCATTTCACACATCGTGCAATATGGTATAATGTAAAAATTGGTTAAAATTCAAGAGTCATATGCTGAGAGAAAACGGCTGTAGGAACATCATGAGAGTAGCAAAATTCCACGGCTCGGTAGACAAGCCGCGTCGCTCGAAACTTTATGACCGGCAAACGATGCGTATGTGCACGACAGTAAAGGCGGTACGTCGATAAAAAGTCCATTGTCGACACCGGGCCGCTTAAGGGCTTCGCAAATGACGGGAGGAGCACGAGGAAACGCGATAAAAACTGAGGACGACCGTCTGTGTGGCGTCGAACGACAAAGAAATGCTATGTTGGGTTGAGACCTCGACAAGCGTGAAATTTGATTGGCGTCTACAAAGGAAACATTGAGCAAAGAGACCGTCGCGTAGGTGTACTCAAACCTTAGCAAGTACTGTTCCACCTCCGACGAACAGGTGGGTAGAAGTGGTAGGTTCTTCAATAACGAAGAGTCATTACCTGAAACAAAAATAAATGTTTTCATTATAGGTATACACAAAGGGATTCAAAACAGTTTAACAGATAAGCACCAACCTAATGCAATTAACATTAGGTAAACTAGGATTTGGACCTAGATACTAATACAAAATTCATTAAAACCTGTTTGTAGATAAATAATTGAAATCCATAAATCTTTCTCTGAGCAGCATTACTTTGATCAGCAACGGAATTTACCGTTTCATTAAGAAATTCTTCGGTCAAAGAAATTTCCAATATTAGGGGGGTACACGAAAATAGCTTCCGGCAAAAGACAAAACGCCGCGAAGTTACTTCATAGGTTTTCGTAGGTTTATATTTTTAACTAGTGTTCAGTGACCAGCAGCACCCTTGTTTGTTATTTCACTAATCCAGTTTATGTCAACACTTAGCGCCCACAAAACTAAACAATGCGTTTCGAAATATTTCACGCACATGCAGAACTGTTATCGTGTAGCCGACATTCTATATAAATAAATACTGTGTGCCTACCAGCACGTTGTAAAGGTACAACTGCTTAAAAGGGCGTTATGAACTTTTGAAAGTAGGTTAATTCAAAATCGCTCAATCCGTTGCGTGACTCGACAAACGGTCGGCCAGCTTTCGTGTCTTTCAGTTGCCCTCTGTATATTGGTTAGGTTTTCACTTTGTGTTTGTAAAACGTGAAATAGTTTCACAAATCCCTTCCTCTGTTTCACACGAAACTGTTCGATTTGTCGGTTGCTTTTGCAGGTTTCGTGCGAAGGGCGTTGTCTGGGTCCATTATGCAAATGGAGGCTCTGCGGCCCGGCGCTCGGTGTACGTATTTAGCCGATCTATTCACAGAGCCTGCCCGACAGACGACAGGATTCAACTACAACTCTGACCATGGCAACGGGTAGCTCATAAATAGAATAAATGTCGGCTAGTTTCCATGCTAATGCAGAAAACGCAAACAATACGACACAGTTTTTCCTCGCTTGAATTGCAAGCGCGCTGAAGTTGTGTTAAAAAATACAGCCTTATTCGAATAATGTTTGGAATTTACCAGGCAGGTATTTCTGTTGTGTTGTAGCTTTGTATTTTCACTTTGCTACTATTAGGTATAATTCGGAGTAAACGAACAGCGTGACGGTGTTTGTTTTCCTTGATGTAGGTATTGTTACATGTGTACTTACCTAATATAGTACCCATTGTGTACATAAGTCATATCGTAATAAAAACTCATTTGATGTTATGTGCGCAACGTGTTGATACAAGTAATGGTTGTATAATAATCATCAGGGTGAGTATCATTTGTGTGTTGTCCCCAGGGCGCGGCTGTCGCTCCTCCATTCCGGAGAGTGGCGACGCGAGCCGACAAGTGTTTTGATACTATCGCGCTAATGTGTTCGGCTATAATCGATACCGACACATGAAAGCGGATTTTTTATCACTCCATATAATTCGTTTGGAACATGAGGTCGTTGCCTCGACTTGGAGTAAATATGCATAGCAGTTTTATATTTAGGACGTCTCCATCGCGCATCGTCGTGAAAACTTATTACCGCAAACAGATTTTTTTTCAAGTTCATAATTGTATTTAGAAAACTGACTTGTCGGTACATTTTGTACCTGTCTTATGAGTTGTGATCATGGACGCCAACCAGATACAAAATTAAAACTACGAAATAAAGAACACAAATATACCTATCTTAGATTACTTAAGTATAAAAAATATGCAAGTAGCTGACATTTTTCCTTTAGGCACTTCTTGATAATAAATGAAAACCGAATAAATAATTATGTTTGCTTAATTACTTATGCGGAGGTACCTATCTTGTTACTAATCTGCTAATGTCTTGAAAGAGCTTCCCACGATATGATACATTGCCCGTCCCCGGATGTTTATAAAAGGGACACATGTACCTACTTATTGGTTTACGTTTAGTAATAGCTCCATAGATAACATGAGAGGTGAGAGTATGACTAATACTCGAGAGCTTTACTCGTCTATGAAAAATAAATGAGTTTGTTTTTGTAGGCCTGAAAATATATTTTTCAGAAATTCCCTACGCAGTTTCATAGTTTGGCGAAAACTTAATAAAATAGTTTACAAGGGTATCTCCCGCAGGAACCCCTTGTTACGTTTATTTGACTGAAATTCAGTTCAGTAATACTTTTAGTGTAGCTCCAAACATTGTAATAAATATTCTAGGTTTATATCCAGAGAGACTGAAAGAAAATAACGTTTATGAAATGGACAATCTGCCCGTAGCGTAGCAAAACTGCAATCAGTTCGGTAAACGAATTTTCTTGTCATATTATATTTGCATAGTATTGCGATGAGGTCTCGGCAATGATTTGCAAGTCTAGAAAAATGTTATTGGATTTTTCTATAAAATTCTCAGTAGCAGCCCTATATTGGCTCGCTCTATAAAATGAGACCTAGAAAATACCAGCGAACTGGGGCTTCTACCTTCCCCTAAGAGACAAGCTGGTTTACGTCTAGTTGCGTAGTGTCAGAAATCATTAAAGTTTATTATATATTTACTTATCTAGCACTAGGGGTGTGTCAGTACAACAATTTAGCTCGCGTAACTGTGGCGTTACTCAAAATGTGTGTTCAGCACATGACGTTCAAACTAGTTACAACCGTACAGGATATTGCACACTTGCAGACTGATGAAAGTCACTTAATAGACAACGTAATTACGCAGTTGCGAAAGCCAAGTCATCCAATCCTAAAACTCGTTTGAGCACTTGCAAAAACTCTTAATCATTATTTAAAACTATCAATCTGTTTTAATAGGTAATTATGTAGTCATGTTCGCCCAAGGGAGGTACTAAGTCGTCGGTACAATAATCCACTTGTTTGTAATTTTTGTCTCTGAGTTTTGCTTGTTGTATTCGCGATGTATATCTAACAAATAGCAGGTAACTAGCATCGTAGAACAATGATATTGGAAGAAACTAATAAATAAGTTACTATTTCGTTTATATCCCACATTAATTAGAACCCACAGAACCAGAATTGTTGGTAGGTAAGTCAGACGAATACATAATTCGGTAGATATGAATACGGGCACATCACATTCCTAATTTATTTATTGAAATACAAGCTTACAGACTATACATCCAAAACACTTATATTTCAATTTGGAAAAACATTACAAAAACAAAACTAATATTCTAACGACGAAAAGCCACTTTATAAAGCTCAAGTTTTATTAAAACTTCGTTTAAAATACGATTCCGGATACTCGTTGGTAGTAATTTCTTGTTGAGGTTAGTTTCCAGTTTCCACGGAAGCGGTGGAAGATGAAGGTTTCATTTAAAAGATATTGCACCGAGTCCGCACTAATATTACCGACGTAGCAACGGAAAGTACAACTCTATTGATCGAGGAAATGAGAAAGCGTCAATTTTAAACGGAAAACGAAAAATGCCTTGGCCGTACCCGTTTCACTAGCGAGTTAATTAAAGGGACCTGTGCGACGGCTTCAAAATAAGAACGTTAAAGCCAAAAATTGAAACAGCACATCGTGTTATTTTTGCGAATGTAATTACAGAAACTATTAAAAAAGGTCTATGGTGCTTTTGGGATGGAACGAGAAAAACAATTTTCTCATTTTGTTAGGTTTTGAACTTCTATACTGTCACGAAGTATACTAGTCGGCACATAGGCTATCGACATCTGCGACAGCAAATCGTTCTGCGTCACGTATCACGGACAAACTCCATGAGAAAACTTTAATTGGAAAATACTCTTGGTTAGCTCCCAGGATAGGTACTTATAGATAATAGGTTTTACACGCTATCAGTACCTACGTACATACTACTGATTGATGCTCATAAAGAGCTTTATGTTCATTTAAAGGCTTTACTTAAATAGAAGTACTTAATGACATAATAAATAAAATGCGTCTTTCTTTATAGTCTTTTAAATCCAATGACTAACGAATTTTGGTTGTAATATTATAAGGAAGTACCTATAAAACAACTTGCGTATACCACAAGACTGAACAAATAAACAAATGCATCACTGATCAGAAGTTATAAAGATAGAAATGGAGTTTATCAATATTTCGCAACCGTTCGGAATGCGTTGACAATATTTCAAGCGACTGCATATTGTCGGCAGCCTTCTCATATAGCTTCGAAAAAAATATATGTGTGCGAAATCCAGCGAATATTTAAACGCCCACTGCCAAACATGAATACTATCGATTGGGACTTAATAATAGAACGATATCAGACGAGCGCCACGAACCAATGATACATGAGCGGACGATTATGCGAAAAGCAATATCGCCCACTATAAATATTAGCTCGGGACTGGAAAAGAGTTATTTGAAGTAAATTCAATTAACTTCAGCTATCAGTCTTGTGTGGCGGTGTGTAATAAAGTGGCGCGTGCAATTGAATTAATTTGTACAAAGCTCTGTAGCAATATAGTCTTAGATTTAGACACACTATACTTACGTACAAACAAATATGAATTATGCAAAACTTTTCTCTCTAGGTTAAAACCCTACAAAACGTTTTTTTATTATTATTATTTTCATATTCTAGAACTGCAATAAACATTGTTCACACTTCAGAACATAAATCAACGATGTTGCGGAAATTCATTGTGTATTCTAGCTGATGAAATAGGTGCTGAATGTTATAATAGCAATCCGAATTCCCAACTCTCGGGTGCCATCTGTGCTGCACTATGCGACCCCCATATAATGAGGCCAAATAGAAACCACACTGACTACCTGACGGTGCAAGCTGCTTCGTTTGCTATACTAATTGGTCGGATAAGCTGCCAACACGTACCGAACTGCCTAATTAGAAATCAGTGGAAAAATAGTAGCTTTGCAACGTATACATAATGAAGCCGTTCCAAATATAGGGTTAGCGAACTTTGTATTGACTGTGCCACCGCGTACCACGACAACCGCCTAACTGTTGTTATTTTTCATAATTTTATTAGGAACCGTGACACACAAAGTTTTAATTTGACTGTTTACTGTGTTTAGAATCATTTGTGTTATTACACAATGTTTTACAGCTATGAAATTCGTGGTAGGTACTCCGAAGTATCGATCTGCCTATTTAGGCTGCAGCCTTTTGATTTGTTAACGAAGATTATTTTTAGTTACGAACTAGCACTTGATTTCTTTCACTAATTAATGCTGTCAACATGGAGTACAGTGTGAGGAACAACAACGTGTGAAAACTAAAAACACGGGTATTTATGTGAAGTCATTCATACGCATCTGCATGTTCTTGAATGCAAAGTATTCACATGCTCACACGCTCGCAACGCTAATGAAGTTTTTCGCGAACCGTTCTCTCCGCGTCTAGGTAATTTGCGTAATTTTATCACCTAATGAAAAGATTTACTTTACATAAGAAGAGAAAACAGTGGTGGTAAGTTTATATAACGATAAGTTCAGTAATACATTTAAACTTTTTACTTTTATACATACTTTATATTGATGGTAAGTATAATGACGACGTATGTGGTCTAGTGGTTCGAGTACCGGCTGCTGATAACGAAGTCGTGGGTTCGATTCCCACAGGACACAAATATTTATGTGATGAATATAAGTGTTTGTGTCCGTCTGGGTGTTTCTTACGTATAATTAATTTATTTATTTATTTAGTTAATTACTACGGATCCACCAATTACAGTAACTAAAAAAAAAGCCTAAGTTTATTAAAATCTACAAAACAAAGCAAAGTAAATAAAAGAAGGTAAAAACACTTTCATACCTTCCTATCACAGTACTTCTGACATACCAATATAATCTTCGTCCATAATAAGTATGTGTTTACAAAAAAAAAGTATATAAGTATTATATCCATTGTCTAGCGCCTATAGTACAAGCTCTGCTTAGTTTGGGACTAGATGGTGCTGTGTAATAATGTCCCTAGAATATTTATTTATATTTTTATTTAATAAAAACCTCGCGACCGGATAATAATTTCGTAGTGTATTATTTGTTAACTACTTATGATTTTTTTTTATACCACTAATGTGGCAAACAAGCATACGACCCGCCTGATGGCAAGCGGTTACATATGGACGTTTGCAACACCAGGGTAAGGCTCGCGCGATGCCGACCCTAAAATCCTCTTAGACGTTTATGGAGGATTCACTACTCCGATAGTTTGAGGGAATATTCCTCTTGCTGCCAGCGCAGCGCATCCTTAGAAGCTCTGGCGACCTTACTCACTGCAGGAACACAACACACAATAATGTCTGTTATTTGGCTGCAGTTTTCTGTAAGGTGGAGGTATTTCCCCAGATGGACTGCTCCAGATTTGAACCATAAATAGCTGTGCCCTACCTCTCATGTTAAAGTTTATGTATTTCCAAACATATTAAAAAAAGAACTAATAAAAATGCCATCTTCTTTACTAACTTTTTGTCGCACGCACTGTGTTTGCAAAGTTTGGCTCAAACTCAATAATAGGCGTGTCACTATTACACCCCTGGTACCTAAATCACATTACCAGGCGGAACAGCAAAAAGGGGGACTTCTTTTTTCCTGTTTTCAATCATTCTGGCAAAAAAGGCATTTATCAGCATCAAACAATACCCTGTAGCTTCAGAAGAAGTTTACTAAAGTTGTGTAGAACCAACCGAAGGAATTACAGTCGTTTCAATGTAGATAGACACTTCGGATATTGAGATTTCAGTATTTCTTTCAACCGAACCAATTGTTCATATGAAAGAAATGATGTGAACGTTTTAAATCTTCTCACTTCTAAGAAATCTAGGTACTATAACATTAATTAAATGTGGGTAGCAGATTACCATTTCATCAATAAACTTGGGAGTCTACAACTTGTTGTAAGCACTTATCATTATCTTCAATGAGTGGATTAGTAGTCAAAGACGTCTCGATCCTTCGCTATTCAGAGCACCACAAAGCCTATACATTGTTGGATAAGGGGCACACTAACAAGAGCGTGCTCTATCTACAATATCGAACGTTTCAATTAATAGCTATTTCTAGCCAGAGTATGACTAATTCGACGTGAGTTTAACAGCCGCTACTTTTAACCATGTAGAATATCCAGCAATGCGGAATGTAACGTAATTGACAGTTTTGTATGAGTGTGCAAAATCAAATAATAGCACATTGTAGGTAGATAATTATTGCCTACGATTCGTAATTGCCGGTCGATTGACTATTTCCTGTTCATTCCTCTACTTGTCGATTCGAAACGGCCGTTTAAACATAACAGTGCTGAAATGTACATTCCGTTTGTTTTCATATGTTTGTACCTAAAATATGGCATACATTATAAATTATTTTCTTTGATTCTTGTGCAAATAAATATGTATATAAAGACCAGTATGAGCGCACAATTTATTCAAAACCCCAGGCTCGGCGGCCTGAGGGATTCCGGACTCGACAAAGGCTCAAATTCTCATTACCTACATAACCGAATTTTACAGCAATATGTATCCAATTTCAAATATAAAAAGCAATGGTGTGGATTTATTAAAAAGTAACCACAAATTAATATTCATCGGTAAACATAAACGATTTGAATAATTATGATTAAACCAGAAGTACCTAAAGGAGTCAAAGATGCGGAGTAAAGAGGACAACGAAGTTTAATTGGAAATGTCTTCTGAAATTGATAGGTAGCGCTTTAAGAAGTTTAGCCAATTTGCTTTGGGAATTTGAGAACGACTTCGGATTCCATTTCCTCAATCTCCGTATACTTACCAGTAATTCAAATTTCAGCGAATACTGCCTTTAAACAAAACGAATCATATGAAACATTTTAATGACGGTATGTGCTTATAAAAGTTTACTTTTAAGTAAGTAGGTTGTTTATGAAATTAATGAGTAAGTACGTAAGTACCTAGTATTAGTATTTCATAAACAACATTCATGCAGAATAAATTAGGTATGCATACATAAATGAAAAGTTTTAAGTAACTTAAAATACCTACACAGTACACTGTGGCGTGGGTACTTAAAAATATTTCTTTTACTCTATGAACTTTTTCAGGTAGGTTCTTATCTAATCTTCAAAATTTTCAGAATGTTTGAAACTAGGTAACAAAACAACTTTCGTAAAACGTTTACGAACTTCGGTACGATCTACACAAAATCTGAATTAGTGTGTTCAACTTAGTTGTTGAACAAAAAGCGCTACCGTCAAGACGGTAATGAAAGCTAATATTCCTTGCAGCTGACACTTTGTCAAACGAATGAAATAAATCCAAATCGGTAGATATGGCATTGACATTGAATAATATCGTTATTTCCACAACTTAACAAGACGCCGCTTTATAGTATGTTTTAATATGAAAGTAAGTTCAGAAACATACATTACTGCAAGTTATTGAAACACGCTCCATCAACTGGGCGCCCAAGTGCAACGGTCCGGAGGATATAGAGGAGGTGCTTCAAAACGCATTAGCATTAGTCGCCTGATGAAACTTATGCATATTGTACGCTACGTAACTTATTTAAACTAAAGCTAAAGGGAGATGGAGATAGAACTAAAGTGGCTTCGACAGGCTTCAAGCTCAACAGCGAAGTTCCAGCTTCTGTCAATGTTAGCTCTACACTCCACCGGTACACTAATCAAATAATTTAGATGGTGTAATTTGAATTTCATTCTGTTTATTCGTTACGTGTATCCCTCCTGTTTTTTGTTTCACTGGAGAGTGGGTCGTTAACTCGTTAAATAGAAAAGGTATGTTGAACTTAACTTTAAAGTTAGTACAATTTTTAGAAAGGCAGGTAAGGTTGTTACTATTCGTGTTCGCGGATGACTGCGAAACAGATGGTTGGAATCCATATCACACAAAGAACACTGGTGTTTTAAACCGAGCAATACCCGTCATAGCCTTTTATGTTATCCTGGTCCGTCCAGTATTTCCACACAAAATAAAAAGATGAAATAAAGTACTACGACTTCTAAATGCCCCCTTTGCCTTTGGACTGTTTTCGTTACTACTTACTATATATGTATTATGAGTATGACTCAAGTCTGGTCGCTTACTGTGTAGTACGCCCGCGCCCCGATGGCCGCGACGCTCCTGGCGCGTAACTCTCAAAAACATCTCAAGCTTGACCTACGTAGGTACCTTCGCCAGTCAATGAATCAGGCACGCAACCGAAGTGGTACAGTAAAACAGGTTTAATTATTTACCATGTATTCAGATCTTTCCGTTTAAACTTTGTACTATAAACGTTAAATTGCGAACTCATAGCCCGAATGGCGTTCAGAAACGTCAAAATATAGAGTTAAAGTAATAATAAATAATACTTAATTGATCATGAAATTGCCAACACCAGCAGTGCATGTTCTGTGCTTGTGAACGACAATATTTAAGTTTAACAAATCTGGTTATTTCTAAGATTAATAATAAGACCTTAAGACAAAAGTCTTCATCCAGTGTGTTAGTGTAGTGATGACTTAAGGCACAGTCAGGTCAGGTCACTCACTATGGGTCTCATAAAAAACTCAAGGTCATTCAGCGAGCTATGCTTGGTGTTCTCATAAATGAGGAGATCCGTAGAAGTACCAAAGTGACCGACATAGCCGAAAGGATTAGCAAGCTGAAGTGGCAGTGGGCGGGGTATATACCTCGTAGAACTGATGGGTCCTAGGGCAGAAAGGTTCTCGAGTATAGCACCTATGCTGCGGCCTCCAATGAGATGGACCGGCGACCTGATGGCGGTCGCTGGGAGTCGTTGGATGTAGGCGGCATACGACTGGTTCCTGTGGAAGTCTATGGAGAAGGCCTTTGTTCAACAGTGGATCTCTTTTGGCTGATATGATGATGATGTATTCTTCGATTTGTTTATTGCGGCATTCGTACCTAGTACCTACCTATAGTGATTGAAGATTTAGATTCAATGGATGGTAGATAGGTAGATGGACTACCTCTGTTGGATTGTTAAACCTGTAGGTAAACAAGTGCTGAATAATCAATGCAGGTGTTAATAAAAGATGACCTACTCCCCATTTAGAACGAATCGTAATCACGTTTTTTTACATCGTAGGTTATGAATAAAATATACCTCTACCCTTTACCGAAGTAAACTGTTCCTTATCATGTTCAATGTTCTAGTGTCCCATTCTGGAAAATAATTCAAACAACTTGAATTTAAACGGTACCTACAGTGTTGATACAGCACCAATTTTTATAGACTTTGTCTTAAGCGGAGCGGCACGCGGCGACGCGGGTGCCAGAGGCGCTTACAACTCCTGACAATATTTGAACACTGCATTGAACAAACATATTCCTCAACAAAAGCTTATTCTAACAGCGATACACCGATAGCGATACTTTACAAACAATGAGTATGAAAATCGTACAGAAGGTACACCATTTTCGAGTTTCTTTACAAATCCTTGTGTAGATTACGCTTTTATCCCATAAGAGGCGAGAAATCTCAGTGCCATTGGGGTATTGTCGGTTTACATACATAAGTAATACCTACCCATATTTCAACTAGGTAATGCCTTCCTGGTTTTCAAGCATGCTTTTAAATGCATCATAAACAAGAAGTAATATATACTAACTAATTTCTTCTTTCTAATAATTTATCAGTATTGAAATCATTTTTATATAAATTAATTAAACAATAAACCATTTAATTTTGTTACTACAGGCAAAAATATTCATCTCTTCTAACCCATATCCAAGAATAGCCGTTCAAATACTACTTGGGCATAGAAAAGACGGGAGTCACATCCGTTTCACAAGGATGCCTAAGTTTTATTACATTCCTTACGTACATACGGCAAGACATTACACGTGCGCGGTCAAAATTACCTCCCTTGTTCATTCCACGACAATGCCCTATTAAGGATACAATGTCACAATGTAGGCGATCCCTAATAGTAGCCCGTTAAAGACGCTCGTTTCAATTGTAAAGCTCATTTTGGAGTAGGGATGTAATTTCGAGTAGCTCATTCCAATGCACGCTCGGGACTTGGAACTCTCATTATCGGGTATTGTCACGTTCGTGTTATTTGCACTGCAAGCCTTGCTATTTCTAGGCAAAAGTGGAAATACAAAAGGGTTTTTCATCATCTTTCCGTCATCATCAATATTTTTGCGAGGACCTCGACGCCAACATAAGCCTTCATTATTGATGTCTACATTGCCCCTCTTTGCGCTTTGAACTTTAAACGAGAAAGCACTGATTGTGTGCGTTCGCGCAGCGGAATGTTATTGAATTTAAAGATTTTAATTATGCAGATATTTAGTGTATGACGTCGTATAATTGTGTATGGTAAAAAAAAATTTGTGCACGCAGCCATTGTTGAGTAATTCACCAAAAACTGATTCCGCTGGGCGAACGTTGTCCTGGCGGAACTCTTTTTAATCCATAGACTTTAGAACAAAAAAGATGTGTCAAAAAATTAGTGTGTATTTGTGTGTAATTGTGTATGTATGAATAAAATTAGTGCATGCATAAACTTCGGAGAAATTCAAGATTCCGCTACGCGAACGTTTGGCCATTAGCTAGTTTTCATATAAAGCGCTTACATAGAGAGCTGTAGATTTTTACATACATTGTTTTGAATTTGTGTGTATTTGTTTAAAAAACAGATTTAGAAAAAAACGTAGGGCTTAAAAGATAAAAATATAAACGTAAAATACGCTGATTAGGTCTTAGTTCTTAAAGTATGCACTTTGGGGTCTAGATTTTCACGTTTATACAAACCTTGTAAGTGTCTGCAACATGTTGCCAAGTATCAATGATGTTCCGTTAGTAATTAAAGAGTTATAGGACAATTTACCATGAATAGATCACTGTTTACAAAGCAGTCAAATATCACGACGTTCTAAGGGAATTGCATGGTAAAATGTATGCCAATAATTAGTGTATTCATTAAACTATTCACATGCAAAATTTCATGTCATTAAATTCAGTAATTAAAGAAAAACAATTATAATACTGACGAAGCATCTAAAACGTACATAACCCGACCAAGTTCAGATGGCTACAAAAAAGCGGCCGTGCAATATATTTAGGTAACATCCCAAAATTTACAGTATAATACCGGTATTGAATTGGTACAGGTGATAACACAATTGTTGTTTCGATATAATTTATAGGTCATTTATTTTTGTACACCTACTTTTTTAAATGTATTTGACTATGACAGAAAGTAGGTACTATTTACGTAGGTACTTTATTTAAGTAGGTATGCGCTTGAGACTTGAGATATAATCTAGATATATTACTTAAGACAAAAATAATACAACTAATTTCTATTAAAGATTTCACGGATCAGGATTCTAACTATAGACCCCATAGGGAAATTACCACATGTAAGTACTACTGTTTCGGTAAATATTTATCATATTGTAGCTTATTACAGCATTTTTATCGTAGATAGTGGCGTTATTATTAAAAAAATATGTTTAATTCAAGAAATGGAATTGTTTTCTTTTTTCCTAACGATTGTGTACGCAACTGTACCATATTAATAAATACTATACTGGAAGTTTAAGAACGTTTCTTAGATATATGGCACGGCCGCTTTTTTGTAGCCATCTGAACTTGGTCGGGTTATGTACGTTTTCGATGCTTCGTCAGTATTATAATTGTTTTTCTTTAATTACTGAATTTAATGACATGAAATTTTGCATGTGAATAGTTTAATGAATACACTAATTATTGGCATACATTTTACCATGCAATTCCCTTAGAACGTCGTGATATTTGACTGCTTTGTAAACAGTGATCTATTCATGGTAAATTGTCCTATAACTCTTTAATTACTAATGGAACATCATTGATACTTGGCAACATGTTGCAGACACTTACAAGGTTTGTATAAACGTGAAAATCTAGACCCCAAAGTGCATACTTTAAGAACTAAGACCTAATCAGCGTATTTTACGTTTATATTTTTATCTTTTAAGCCCTACGTTTTTTTCTAAATCTGTTTTTTAAACAAATACACACAAATTCAAAACAATGTATGTAAAAATCTACAGCTCTCTATGTAATCGCTTTATATGAAAACTAGCTAATGGCCAAACGTTCGCGTAGCGGAAACTTGAATTTCTCCGAAGTTTATGCATGCACTAATTTTATTCATACATACACAATTACACACAAATACACACTAATTTTTTGACACATCTTTTTTGTTCTAAAGTCTATGGATTAAAAAGAGTTCCGCCAGGACAACGTTCGCCCAGCGGAATCAGTTTTTGGTGAATTTCTCAACAATGGCTGCGTGCACAAATTTTTTTTTACCATACACAATTATACGACGTCATACACTAAATATCTGCATAATTAAAATCTTTAAATTCAACAACATTCCGCTGCGCGAACGCACACGCACTGATTATAACTTGAAAATACTTATTCATTCATACTTTTAGAGCCATTCGCAAAATAAAAACGACACATAAGTACGCAGCCAATTAAAAAAAAAACAAGGTTCCACTACTTCCTCTCAAGAACGAAGCTGCTCTTAAACAATACCTATCTATAAAGTTAGATAATTCCCAGGCTGTGTTGGCTCTAAATGCTTAAACTTGTTGTTGGACTCAGTATGTCCCGTGCGACCTCTCTATGCTCTTGACTCTATTTCATTAGAGCTTGGCGTCGACTACATTTGATTATATCATAGCGGAAATTGAATCTTTGGGAACAGATACCGGTACTGCACGCTCATATAACTGAAGCATTAAGTTTAGTACGGTTTATAAACTTCACTCCCAGGTCAAAACAAAGTCATAATTTACGATAACATAACAAAATGAGAAAAAACTGTATTAACTTTTCGTTTAAGTATTAAGAAAATATTAATCTTGATACACACGATACCTATTAATGTCAATACGAACAGTAAATCGTGATAAATTGGTACTATGATTAATGTTAACTCTTGAGACACGCGAGCCCAACCCTACAGTGCACGCAATTTAAGAAATTCCCCTTTATCCTCAAACACTAAACATTTTTTATTCATAATGCGCTTCAACGGCTTACAAGGCCCTGTGATGCTGACCCGACATGCTGTCCTGTAAATCGAGTCGGTCTTCGAGGCATGTTTCATTAATATTTATGACTGGAACATTATCATTAAAAATATATTTTGACTGGCCGAGTATCACCGATACGCCCCATTCAATATCCTTTTACAACCACTATACGCTTATTATATTTTATATTTGGAAACCGGAATATTTATTAAAATATGCATTGTTTTTGGGAAAGTAGGAGACCGCAGCAGACCTTATATGTAGTGTAATATTGTTTAGGAGTATAGGTACCTAAGGTTACTGAGAAGGAATAATACCTACACATGTAGGTACCTCAATGTCTAGTCCTAAATAAAATAGTCCAGTAGTTAATGTGTCGGGTCAGACTCTCATCATCACTGGAAACAAGGCAGACACAGCATACCAAAAATAAAGACAAGATTAAGGTCTAAGGACATTCCGTAAAAGACTGCAGGGCAGGTTTTACAGCAGAGACAGTAAAATAAGTAGGTACATATTATCTAAGTATCATTGTAATACCATTGCATATCACAAAGAATATTATTATGTATTTAATGTATCTAAACTGTGATAAATAGATACTAAATTTAGTAACTGAACATTTCTACTTTCTTTTAATATCTCGTAGTTAGTGGTAGTGGCTGCTATTAAACTTCTTTTAGTTGACCGCCAACCGTTAATAACTCAGCGCAGGTTTAATGCGCGAAAGTAAAACTAAATGTATTATTTTTGAGAACATGACAGGGTGCATTGGATACGTAAAATAACAGTTTGTAAGAAAAAAAGTAGATTTGCATTAGTCCGAAAGAGTCGAATTGGCTTTAGGCTTACGATATTATTTTTTGTTGTTAAATTAACCACCATACCGACCTACCTACCATCACACAGTTAATTTGATTATAAAATGAATGAGCCATGTTAAAAATAAGCATACCTGTTTCCGCAGTAGGCTGATAAACGGGAGCAGTTGCTACCAATCAACCCAGATTCTTCACCATAAACAACTGCCGCCACTTGGTTCAGGGCATGCCATAATCAATTTGCTAAGCATATGTATCAAGTGTTGAAATTCAAATATTTATCGTCGGTTCCCAGGCGCATGCGCTGGTCGACCGTTGACCCTGCGCCCGCGCGCCCGTTCGCCGAGAATGCGTCTGCTTTCTGTACGCTGCGCCTGAGCACCCGGATCGGGACATGACAAACAACTACAAGTTCTCGATACTCCAACGTGAATACGATGTGACAACACGAACACCAAACGCTGACATAAACTTATGAGTGTATGCTTTATTAGCGCATTCATACTTCTTCGAATTGGGGCCTTTATTTTAATGTAGCTATGTATAATTTCTATCAATGGACCAATTGAAGCTTAAAACATTCCGATTTCGACAAAATTTATTTACCTAAGCAACAAACAATAGTCATACAATTTGGAGCGCCTTAGTATCGAAGTCACTGGAGTGCGCCCCAAATGTTTGTAACACCTAATTCCCTAACAATAACAATATCGTTCTGTCAGCTATTACTTACGCAATCCACCGCTTGCTCTTACCAGAGGAAGCCATCTACTGTACTGCTATAAACATTGTAATAAGTAATAACATACAATGCCCAGCTAAACATTCATTGCACAGAATGAGTTATAGTGTCTGCGAAACAATTTGTTTATTTTCCATGATTAATCAAACCTATAAAATTGAGCGGAAAAGTAACAGAATATTCTGCGAAAAAATATTCTACAGTTCTCAAAGAAATCCATCATTAATAACCTATAAACACCCGATATAACAAGTCGATAACAGCAATTATGTTCTGGAGGCAACGAAAAATATCGCAAAAATCCGATGAATACCGTTCATTAAGCCCCATTATATTGATTTTACTACATTTGCCAAGTCGGCAAGAGGAATACGAAAATGTTTTCTATCTCTACAAATTAATCGTGGAACGTAAAAACGGTAACACTTGCAAGATACAGGTTAAGTAATTACCACAATGAAAGGTTAATTGTATTTAAAAACTGGTTTGAATGTTGTTTTGCGTGATATTTATGAAAAGTCAGTAAAAACACGTCAAAATGTGAACGTCTGACAGGGGGGGATGATGAAATACATTAATAATACACCCAAAATTAATGACCACATACGCAGCCAGACGTCTGTCTCCCGGTAAGTAAGTATTACAGAGTACCAGCCATGTCAACTTGACTGTTATTACCCGCCTGCGTCCTGTTTGGATCTAACGTTAACCTTAATCATGTGCTGAAACTCGGAAGTCATAAGTCATTTTCATAGCAAATTGCTGTAGAAATGTATCTTCCGTTCAACGAGGTAGATAGTTATTGCAACGCTGTATATAATTTGTTGATTGATGCAGTCCTAAAATATAGATTTAATAACGACATGACTGCACTTCTCATTGAAATTTAAATATGACGAAAGCTGCAATATTTTATAGGCAGTTCGTCGATATGCGAGTCGGGTCAGTGGTTCGCAGCAGACGCGAGTCAATTTAATTAAATGTCAACGCGGCCAATGCACCGAAAGCGTAGAATGCAGCGGATTAATATCAGAATTTACTGAGATAGGCAACCACTCATACACATCCACTCGATGGAATCCATATTCCATTTTATTGAATTACACATATGTTTTCACGTAGAGTCGAAGCACGCATAGCCATTTTCATTAGAACACTTACCTACATATTTATCTAAACGTCTGCAAATATAAATATTAACGATCGATTGAACACACGACACTGTGCCAGTATTCCTGGAATTCTGATGTATCAAAGTGTATAAAAATGGGTTGATATTTGCACTTAAATTGGGGTCGATTTGAAATACGTAGGCAAAAATTTGTACAAAACTTGTGGTTTTACTTCTTTTACCTACATTCGCTGTGTCAGTTCAGTTGAAGGTACTTGAAAAAGATTTAAAAGTTTAAAAACGAGGTCCTAACGAGGTTTTAACAACAAAACAGTGCTTAGAATGATTTCATGTGGGTAATCATAATAAAGGGGTTCCATTATTAATATCGAGTTAAAGAGCGCTTTACCTGAAGAGCTCTCGAAGTCATTAGGTCGCGGCACCCATTACGGACAGCTCTCATAATGGAAGCACCTTAAGTTACGAGCGGCTCCCCGTGCTAATGGCGTTAGGCTTTAACACTGTTAGGACTCTTAATTAATTTACACTTGTTAATATTATTATTGTGATCTCAGATATCGGTAAGAAAATTGTAACTTCACTACTGTATCTTTTCAATTCTTTTCTGCCGCAATCACAGATCTGGGTTCTCAAAGACCGCTAATAAACATTCCAACCGACCTAGCCTCTTGAGAATCCTCGAGTCAGGATTCCACTTAGAGAGAAAATAAAAAGACAGGATTTGTTGCTATTTTTAACTTTATATCCAAGGCATTCATAAGTTTGTCTTTAAGAACCTGTTTCAAATCATAGAGGTAGAATTCTGCTAGCTGGCTGAGCGCAAAAATCTTGAAAATAATAATCCACGCCTAACAAGTTTCAAACTTTTCAGAGTCGGGGCTTAGGTTGAGGCTAAGAGCTGTCAGGGGTGCACTCTGGAACTTAGATAATATAAATTTGTAGACTAGTTTAAGAAAAAATAGCAATCTACATAACTATCGATAAACAACAGCCTTCTATAGCTATTACAGCTTTACAAAATGAATTATACAGATACCTATGGCTATGACCTATTCTACAATTAAGACTTGTAAAAGATGACCAACGATGGTTCAATTTATCACAAACAACAGATTTAAAAAGATGACGACCTAAGTATTTTTCCGAGCCAAACACACAAATCGATTTATAAATTAATTAGAAACCGAATTCCTGTCAGCTTTTCCCATAAGAGTTGTAATTAGCTAAAGTAGAAACGTAAGTACAAATGTATAATGAATTTAATCTTTTAAATGCTGCTACTAGAACTTCCCGCGATCTTCCGTCCCTGCTCGCGGGCAGTGCATTTCCTGAGCAAGTTTAAATATTAGTACGAGCAAGTTCCTAAGTTTCTACAAGTTTTTCTTAAGAAATTCCATGCTTAATACAATCCTGCTTTAGTAAATACACATTTCTGTTTGTTTTTCGAAGCAGTAAGTAGTTATTTGGTATGAAATGGGTAAGCAAAAGTCTGTAAGTATATTCAGATATTTAAGTAAATAAGAATCTGTTTAATTAATTGAAAGTAAACCACATGGGCTTAAAGTGCGCATTAACGTCAATTAACAAGTATTAATGGAAGCTGTGATTCGTGTAGCCGGCTTCTGTTAACTCCTGCGAGTATCGGTTCCGTTTGATTGAACACCCACTGAACTGAGCCGCTTAATCACGGTTACACGGTGTGTTGCCTCATTACAGTGATGTGTTACTCTAACATGGAGGAGAGACTTTTAGATATTTTACTAGAGGACTGCTTTTCCATAAAGACGGTTCAAATTCATTGTTCATATCATTCATTGTAATTAGGTACTAGGTAAGTGGATTTAGGAACCATAGGGCGGAAAGTTTGTCTGTTGTGACGATCTTATTACCGCGTTGTATATTATTTCACTGGCATAGAAAGAGCGTAACATATCATCACGCTTATATCATCAAAGGGTTTGGCAGGGATATTTAGTTTCACAGTTTGCAAGGGCTTGGAATTCAAACTACCCGCTTCTAAGAATTTCACAAATACAATAACATTGCTCAATCACAGCAGCCCACCTTACAGCCACTAGACTAAACCCACTTTTTCAAATTCACCTTTTTTTAGGAAATATATAAAAATAAAACATTGCTTATTTAGGAACCAAGAAAGTAATATAAGTTGAGTCCCGACTTTGTGAAAGGTCCTTTTAAGGGTCGAATAGGCAATCAAAAGAAGCTAAGAACTTTTAGTCTTTCTTTTTGTGAGTGAATGTATTCTTACTTTTATGGCTGTCTGTTTAATAGAAATCCAAAGTACAAAGTCGTCTACAAAGTTTCGAGAAAATAAATAGGGTAGATAAATACAAAATAAACTATTTTCGCTTAAAATGTTAACTCTTACAGTTGTAAGATGTTGAACCTACCTAAGTTTCTTGCTTTTGACTAGACTTGTAGAAACTTGCAGACTCGAGTTTTCCTACCTAATCAAACCCGAAGTTTGCAGAAAATAGTGTCAAAAGTTTTACTACAACACCGGCGCTGGCTCAAACTTGACGCCCAACTCTGCAACGAAATGTTCTCTGGAGACGTCCCAAACTAAGTAATTCTTAACTGCACAAGACTAGTTTTCATACTCAGGAAGAGAAATTCTACCATCATAAGGAAATCCGGTGTTCTTAAGCCGAGTTCTAGTTTGCAGTCAATTTTATTGTAGGCAGTTAATAAATTATGGCACATACAACAAGTCTTTGTTGATCATAAAAATAATTTGACATTCTTTTTTTACAGCACACTTCGCGGTGTATTCTAACAAAAATAACCCGATATTTGTCAGTCTACAACGCTATACTTGTTACACTTAAGTGACGTAAGTATTTGTTTCAAATGGATAACTATTAGATAAATTCTTTAAAACAAAACGACGTAACACACATAGCACTTAAGAGAAGACGTAGGTAATTAAACAGCGGCTAAGTGAATTCGACGTTTTATTATAGAACACCCAATAAAACACCCACATTGGTCGGCACTCGACGAATTTTATCGACAATGTGACGATATTAAAACTAACAACGCTGTTAACATTTTACATCCGTAAGTATCTAGAAATTGTATTTAGCTGCTACAGTAAAAAAATACTTTTAAAGTAAGTCGCAATATACTCTGTAAAAGGAGAACTTTATACAACGAATGCGGATTGAAGCCTCGTCCTGTGCTTTCACAACAATAATATTGCCGGGAACGGGAAAGAAGTTTGCAACAATGCCCGAGTACCTGTTTAGGTAATAAAAACTTTATCACACTGTGTACAAGTAAACTTAACTAAAGCAAATAGATATTTCATGTTTCCCATCCTTTGTAACAACACCATACGTAGGTTGTGCTCCCCTGATTGATGACGTCTGAAAACGTCAGCGAAAATTCTGGGGAAAATATCTAACAAAATTCGTAAAGTGAAACAAGGATTGCGTAGATGTTACGACTACCCCTGTACTCGCCCCCAGCCGCGCCGGCGTCGGCGAGTGGCTAGACGGCGCGTCTCCATATAGCCACAATGAAACCTCGTTAAACCAACGAGCTCACATACACTGCTAGTCTCCTTGATGTCCTTTTGTTTTACAGGTGAGTAGGAAACACGCTTATCTACGTTGTGTGGATGAAGAAACTCATAAAAATACAACGTGTAGAGCAGTAAAGTCAAACTATCAAGGTGCCAATCACAATGATGAACGTTGGCGTTTGATGTGTCCAAGTTGCCACGATTTAATGTCCGACATGACGGGTGACGTAATCACTGAAAGTATCTAACTATACTTCAAAGCATACCCGAATAACTTGGATTTCCTTCTTAGGTACGATGGAAATGATATTCTTGAAAAACCATTCCATTCCAAATCAGTTACGTGTCGGAAAGAAAATCTTGAAAAACGAATGACGGTCACTTTTGTGATAAAAATAAAAATCGAATCTTGTGTGTAGATACTAAAACGTAATTTGTGTCCACCACACAATTTTATGATGCCTACGTCATGGCAACGAAAGATAAAATCAATACGTCCCACATACAATACATACAATTTGTTGGTGTTCTTGGCAGGTCTTCTAATAAAAAAACATAGAATCAGGTTATTAATTTTTAGCAGGTAGGTACAGTTATTTGCGTATATTTTTTATTTATTCTTTTAAAATCTTTTTACTTAATTGTAGCCGTCAGATAGTTGCAGCTTTTAAAGAATCTAACTGAAAACACAGATAATTAGCTTTATTAACAATTAATAATAATATGACCCAATTGGCACGAAACAGAACAAGGCTTAACTTTGAGCCAAAACTTGGTGCAATAACTCTTCCGCATAATATTGTTGTAAAATAAGGGTCGGGACTTGGGAATGATTTGTTTGGTGTTATTTCTGTTACCTACATATGTAAATTTCGAAAGGGGTTTTGAAATGTATAAACAATATAGGTAAGTGAAAATATAAAAAATGAGTTCTGGAAATTATTCTCTGTCATTCTGGAAGTTATTCTGAATATTCTGTCTCTGTCTGTAACTCTAAATACGAAGAAACAAAAATGGTAAATCGTTATTACCCGACTGCCGAAGGAGGGTTATTTTTAATTTATGTAGTATTCTAAGGATTTATTTTAAAATATAATAAGAGCAATAGTCTTTTCAATGAGAATCTTTCTCCGAGTTTTTGGTAGAAAAGAGATACTTTCTGTAATCCTCATGTTCCCATTACGATTTCGCGTGCTTATGATAATATTATGATTTCTGATAATGCAAACAATTCTCAAACCACAATTGGTGTTTTTGCGTCAGTAAGCGCTACAAAATGCAAATTGCAGGGTCAGCAACGAACGTTTTGTGCAACGGCTGACACGTTGCAACCATTATCTATGTTCCAGAGCGGACCGCAAACACAATGAAACCGCATTAACTTGCGTCTAGGGAATACACATTATTATTACTTGCGTGTAATTTGTTGCAAGCGTTTGTAGATCTTGCGTTATTTAGAAAACGCGTCAGTGGAGTTCGAACCCCAGTTGGATAAATACTGCATTATAGAAAATAGAGTGCCCACCCGCATGTCTGCCTTTTCGAACTAATCTTGAAAATTAATGGCCGAATTTGGGGTGGTTAACATAACATACCATCCCGCCTTGTAATCCCCGAAGGGTTAGGCCGACCGCAGAAGTGTACTTTTACACCCACAGTTCGCCGGTATGTTTAGGTCCTATATTATGGGGCGAGCCTATTGTCATCAACCAGTCATAAATCCAGACTCCGCGCTGCTATGGGGAATTTCACGAAAAAAACCAACAACACTTCACTTCAATAAAAAATGGAGTTATTTGTATAATTTTTACCAATTCATGCTGTTAGTTATATTGACATTTGGCAAGGCGGACCATACGCAGCAGTAAAGTTTATTACACATTTGCTTAAGTTAGTTGGCTGCACACAGGTTGGTAGCCTATCCCGATGAACATCAAAACAAGCCTGCTCACTCAATTGACTTTTACAACTTGCGCAAGACATTTAGCAGCTGGTACACTGTTGTTGAGGTCCTCTTGAATTCTAAGATAAAACTGTTTATGTGAAAATTTAATTATTTTACTTAGAATTTACTTTAGGTTTGGTATCTCTCCAATCGTATTTTATGATTCTAACAATACAGCGAGATACGTGTCAAGTTATCAACGGGTTTTTTTCGAAAGCTTCTTCGACCTTTTCCATTTATTTTATTTAGGGTCTAAAAGCTTTTCAAAGTTTCAATTTACTTACCAGCGTGTAAGTCATTGTTACCCGTTACTTCGGTGAAAAATACATTAGAACCAATTCAATTGTGCCTCATGCCTGTTTTCGCAAATTCTGTGGATAGGCAAAATTCACAATAAGTATACACATTTAATCAGGTTGTGGCGAAAACATCCCTCATTAAAACGAATTAAGCTTGAATTTGAAAGCGACTTAATTCGGGTAAAGAGTTCTTTCATTCTTTATTCATTGAAACTGGAATTATGCCGTTGCGTAAGTTGTGTGGAACATGAGAATCGGTTATAAGAGCTTAATAAGCCAAATGCTTTTGTATCTATTTTATACTGCTTTTGTAAAGTGTTTTATCTTCAGCATTCAGAAATTGAGAATGAAGCTTTAATGTTTCTAGGTACGACGGAGAAGCAAAGCGAAGGGGCCAGTTACTTTAACATACATCAACAACTACTTGCTTTGCTGGCTTTTAGTGTCCGTCGGCGTCGTCCTGGGAAAATTCTTTAAGGTAAACAGAAATTGACAAAGGATACAGACAAAGCAAATACGAATAAAGGTAATTTGCCCAAAAGAACCACAGATTTTATGCAAGGGTACGTGCACACAGCAGGAGACTTCGGCCATTCCCGGTTTCACAGGGAACTTATAAACGTACATAAAGTTGTGGTCACAATGGTTGTGGCGTTCAACTTGATTGCTAAACGCTTTACCAACAAAAGGAACTGTTTAATGTTACGGCACGCACCGCTAGCATTCGATACGGTTTAATAGTGGCTTTATTTCACGGTCATAGTTAAATCCTCAGGATTAGCGTCGCATATAGGTACGTGTCATTGAAAAGCGTGTAATTCGATTATATAAATCTCTAGTCCAACGATCTGGAATGACGTCGAGATTAATGTTGTGGACATACAATATAAATCTAACAAACAAAAAGGAATACATCTTATACTAAATCAATCAATAGTTTACAACAGTTCGTGGTAATCGTAGCCATTGATGGCTCGGTCCTGAATACTGAAGTAGATATCTGAGTGTTAGCCGAGTAATTAAACTGTTTCTTTATACAAGTTTTTGACTGTGTGACCTTCGCATTCTTTTGCAAGTCTCTAATTATCTGGATTTCTAAACTTATATTTAGGAAATCTATTTTTTTTGCGTTGTTGGCAGCATCAGTACCGTACATTGCCTATCTGATACTGATATTGCGCTCTCATCAAAAGTACTATTTATCTGATATCGCTTCTCACAGCATCCTGTCAGCGATTCTCAGACCTCCCGCTATGTACTACTTACCGGACAACTAGATCTAAGTGTTTATTCCTAGAAACACATTGACACGGGAGTTGTAATTAAAGCAATAAGTTTTTTATAAACTAGCTACGTAAAAATGTAGTTATTTAAAACGCTGAAAATGAAGGTAGGTAAGTGTTTATAAAATTACGTTTCCTTAAAGTACCTACGATGGAGCAAAAAAGGAAAGGTTTTCTTGGGTTAGGAACTTTAGATTATAGATAAGTAACCCTATCAAATGAGTTTTAAAAAAGGTTTAAGCTTTTAGGCTTTATGAAAAATTACTTTGCCACTCACTCACTTTTGTTATACCTAAGTTATTTGTAGATTTGCTTGATGCAGCATGTTGCTGGATCACTGGTTTTATGTGCTAATAAGTATGACAGGGATAGCTTTGAAGTGGCCTTGCCTAGAGTAACTTAGTTCAAACATGTATTCTACTATATGACGGAAATGGTGATGCTTGTGAAACGTCCCTGTGCTGAATGTGTAAGAAACGAAGAGCTTTTATTTTAAGGGAATTATCAAGCTGCGGGGAAACGTATGAAGCAATCAACACACGTACGAACGCCGCAGAAATTCCAGACGTGTTTCGGTTAAAACGCAATGCCTATTACAAATTGTTGGAAATGTTTTCTTAGTCGATTAATTTAACGTGGTTTAGTTGAATAATTGCATCCATTAAATTACCAAAGAAACGGCGACCCCCAGAGGGACGAAACAATTGTTTCTCTTTTGTATCTTCTGCTCGAAGTCAACTACTTACATTAATTTTGGCAAGCAGAGATGAGATAGCTTTCGCTTCAAATTTCAAAGAGATAAGTGAATAAATTTGAAACGAAAGTAAATTCAAGTTACATTAATGCTGTGTTTAGGTAGCTCTTGTAGCATGCAAGCATAAATTTTGAACTGTCATAAGGAACAGTGATTACTGCATTTAGTCAGGTAATAGAGCGCCGTAATTTCAAAGTTGGATGTTGAGAACACAACGCCTAAGTATTATTAAACAGCAAAACTTACAGCATTTACCGTATATGAAATACAAAACATAGAGAATCTTTTAAACGATAATGTTTCATACTAATGATGATCTAGCATGGGTACATGATACGCGCAAAGTTTAAATGTAAGTTTATAAGGCTCGGATTTTGACAGCATAATAGCTAAGCCATGAATTAAAAGTTAAAAGGGTGTGTGGAGTTTGAATGAAGATATTGCTTCTTTTTTTTTGGTATTATACATTTCTCTATAATTAAACGAGCTGAAACAACGCTAGAGGCATCACGTTTTTGAAAGCACTTTAAGTCAGCTGTCCTCGGAAGCTTTAAAACTTCATTTTTCGTCTAAAAACAAGTTAACAACAGTGCGTGTCTTGAATGGCGGGTGAGTCGTTAACTTTGGCGTGGTTATAAATCTCGTGAATGGCCAGCTTTATCGGCGCCCGTTAGACTCCCACAAACTGACGCTTCAAAGCAATATCAAAGGGATTTTAATTGCCCAGTCGACCGACACTTATCAACATTATTACTCTAATAACAATCTGCAGATAATCCTTATGATGATGATGATAATTAGAATCTAAATACTACAAGGGAGTTCTTCAAAGATCAAAATTTAATTAGGAACCTGAACTTTTACTGCTTACAAGTAACTAAAATTTTAATCACTAACTGGCGCCGCCGTAAAAACGTTGGGATTGGAATGTATTCTAAATTGTAATGTACGAGATTGTATTTATTTACTCTTCTTTACGCAGAAGATCACAATAAATTTGTAACACCATGAATTACAATTTCCATACCACTTGAAATGACATCCGAATTGAAAACAAAGAGGTGCAATACAACTTTGTGTAGTGCTGCCCGGTTGCCACCTCAAAATTGCTAAAATAACGAAATTGCAATATGGCATGGCAGGTTTAACGTAGGTGAAGCAGCACCTAAACAGCTTGCAAAAGATTAATGGGCTTAAAATTGCATCGCAGCTGTGCAATAAAAGCAAGCCGGTGGAATCAGCGGCGGGCACCGAAATGCAGTATTATATCACTTAGACGTGTGAGTGCATCCAGACTATTTTGCTGGAATTAAAAGGGAATGAATTTTAAAGATCTCCGCGCTGACCCCTTTTTGCGAACATATTTTAACCACCTGAGATAAAGCAGCATGCAGTTAAACGCTGGGTAAATAATTTTATGAAGAATTAAGGCGAGTAAATTGAGATAAAAATAACTGGAGTCCTCACGGACTACTTACATTATTTTTTAAGGTATTCCTACGTCTCTAATTAGCGTGTTTTGCTTTATGAGAGTCAAACATGTACCTAGTAATTCAGTATACTTAGTAATTTCATGGCATGTAGAGTAGGTAGAATCATCTTCCTAGTATTTTTCCCAACCATGTTGGTGTCGGCTTCCAGTCTAACCAGATGCGGCTGAATATCAGTATTTTACACGAAGCGACTGCCATCAGACCTCCGCAACCCAATTTCTGGGCAATACCGATATTCGAAAGATAGACTGGTCGTCAGGCTTTTTACCCGACGACACGGCAAAAAGCCGAAGGAAGGGTTTTTGACTTCTGACTACCACTAACAACTGTCATAGGTGTTCGTATGACAACCAAGACCGACGGCTTTACGTGCTCTCGCCAATGCGGACTTGTTTTTTGACTGAGATTTAAATCAGGATTTAAAACTTTACTACAAGTGTCTGTAGCAACAAAACAGATTGTGTTTGAACCGTCTAAAGAACGTTCTAATTACGTAGGAGGACGCCACATACTAGAAACAATTGAGGACACTAGACACTACAGCAATTATAAATACACATACGGCTTACTGCATTATTAGGATAGCTAAGTACCTATATGAAACCAAATCTGAATTATTTTTACTTTTACCGGAGTTGGGGAGATGGAAGATCCATTACCTATAATATGTCAGAACTAAACAGAAGAGCACCGACCTAACGAGAAATAGATATATCGAAAAGATATCGGGATCGAATAGGGAAAGGAATTGATTGGATCGTTAGAGGTAAGATAATAGTCACCAAGTAAAACAAAACTTAATGTATGTGAAGAAGGTGTCGGCAAAGAATTTATGATTATGTTCACTGCGATGTGACCTCTTTTTTATAGCTATGTTGCGCGCCATTAATTTTGCCAGCTAAATAAAGATTCAGCAGTGGAAAAGTCCACAATGGTTGCCCTTTGTTGCTGTGGGCAAATAACTTGCGGGACAGGAAAATATACAGGGACCACAAGAAATTCTTCAGATCAACAATATAAGAACAGAATGTGTTCTATAAAAAGTTACATAAAGGTTATCTATAGGTCTGCACGATTCTAGTCAATTGTAATAAAGAGAAGATACTCTCATTCGCAAGACAACTAGGTTGACAACAAGTAATAAAGCGTTGATAAATCTAGGCGCCTATGTAATAACAAGAAATAAACATCATTCACCTAGATACTTATATCAATCAGTTGTTATCGAAATAATTGCAACCAACAACTAATTATTGCAGCGGCCTCTTACAATTTTGCTGGAACAATTTTAATTGTCATTAATTTTGTCACACAGTACGCAGCAATCACTTAATTTATTCAAAATTAATGCATGTAGCTAAGTGACATCAATTAACTTATTTATCAGAGTGCCGGGTGCGTGTGCACTTCAGCTTGTGTATGCACCACATGACACTAGTGACGTCAGCGCATAGGAATGTAAGCATTCAAACTATCAAGTACCTACGTATACCTACATTGAGCTTTTAGCACAAACTTCTTCAAATAGTTGGTTGTAGGTTTTGTTATAGCTCATGTTCATGAACAAATAATTGTATCTTTCCAAATTACGGTTTTAATCTCTTAGCCTCAACTGATGTCTATCCTAGAGACCTACAACCCTACAGTAAATCTGGTTTCCACAAGAATTTAAAAATGTTAGAAGCCTATCTAGAATAAAGGTTCGTAAACTTACATTAGGTGTGGTTATGTTTGCGTATTAGTACAGAGAAAAATTATAAAACTAACTAAAGGGAAACCACTTAATACATTTAAAAGTAGGAAAGTAGTAATTCCAAAGTAGGTATGTTTATATAAGAATACTCCTTGGGGAAAGCTTTACAGGAAAAGGGCGCACTGAGGGGAGTTCGTCGTATCGACTAAACTTAACAGGATCAGAATTCAGAGGTCGCGCGGTCGCTCTGAATGTAGATAACCGATTATCTACAAAACGGTATCTTTAAGAGAAAATGTCTAGTTTTTATACGAATTTGTAGATAACATCATCCTATTTTAAGCATGTCATAGGTACCGCGTCAAATGAGAAGACGTAAAGCTAAGAAATGACACAAATATTTTCGGCCGAACCAATAACGAGTCAGCACTAAAGTTACACGATTCACAAATTAAACCAATTCGCGATGACGTCGGGTGGATCGATAACCAGATAAACAAGTTGGGGTGGGGCACCGACCCCTGTACTCTTGAGGACGCAGATGCCCATACATGGGACGGCAACATTACGACAGTTAGACGGTTTAATCTGGTCCCGACTCGACTAACTAGGGTAGACTCGTATAGACACACTTGTGGGAGACTCTTTGCAATGATTTTGTTAGTTTGTCGTGCTTATTTTGCACAAATTGTATGTACGAGGGGAAATAAGCTATCATGTGCTACTTGATGGGCTTTCATCCTATATTTATACAATGTGTTGGTACGCTGTAGATAGGTAATTAGTAATGGGACCGCAAGTTTTCTTGGAAGCGCCACCGGAGCTTAGTTTATTGCGGATAGAAGCACTAGCCATAAACCAATAGAAGATTTATAGTAAATTTATTAAAATATAGATTAATAGTTAATCCTATATAATTGGAGAAGGTGGTAGATTAGATAAACCAACGTACAACGTACGTATGTAACAATAATGGCTCATTTTATAAGTTTTGTGTGTTGTCAAAATCTAAAATATTTAATGATCACTTACCTAGCTAGGTAGGTATATGAACGAGAATATTATCAAGCTTAAAGACTTAGCTAATGGATCTCATGCCTGTCATAAGAATCCCAGGCACATTAGGAATCTGATTCCCAAAAAATAATCCCAAAACACACACGCTGAGAGGGTGGAGCCACGCATCTAATCCCCCGAATGGCGCCACCGCCTGTGACATTTTGTGACAATGTGGAGCGAACGACTCCCCGAGTCCCTGACACTGCGCGTCTTGCACAGTTCGCGCCCCGGTTAATTTTGACAATAAAATGGCATTAACGTTTTACGATGCTTGCGTTGTGTGGCTGGTTCTGTTTTTCTAAAAGACTTACTTTTCTTCAGAAATTTCAATAAAGAAACAAATGGAACGCAGTTGTGTCCTCATTAGAGGCCGTTGTAATAGTACTTACAGAAATATTCCCACTTATTGTATTATTTCAGTCAAGCAATAACGGTCTATGACTAACTGAAATATACCGCAAATACTACATAGGTATTAGTGTACTACCTAGGTATTGAAAATCCATTTGTAGGGGAACTGGACGTTGGCGAGCTTCAAGTTTCATTTGATTTGAGGTGTATCGGATAGCCGGTCCGTTACGTAGGTGCCGCATTATGTGGCTTCGTGAGCCGCAAACCGCTCACAGCACATGTACCAAGCTAGGGAACACGCTACTCTTGGAATATTCAAGGATACATGTATGATCGATTGTGTTTAAATGTAACTTACGACAAAACATAATATTCTTAACCACTTTTTAAACATAAGCTTATCGAAACGGGCCTTAACAAGTTGCAATTTGAGAAAATGTATGAACATGACATTGTCATTTCTATACCTAAATTTTCTTTCTATTCGTTTGTTGATTCGAATGGCAAATTGCAACTGTCTAACTTGTCCCTCTGTTCTTTTTCCGATTGTTCGATAAAAATGCGATGCTAGCCGATGAGACTAAGGCTGAGATTCAGAGAAGAGACTCAGCATGAACTTACGCTTCCGTATGTCAAATTATAATACAAATTTGACATACGGAAGCCTTACTTTACGCTGAGCATCGTCTCTGAATGTTAGCCTAAGAATCAATACGTTGTGCCTAAAATAAAAGGTAACAATAGCCCGGGCCGCATTATAGAACAGCCGCTTAAAATGCTTTCCATGTTCGGAGTCATCCGGCGGTGACCGCTGCCCGCACTCGCTAGCCGGCCCGGAAGTAAGACATGGGAATCTAATCGCTCACTTGATCTTATCTGCTTCCAAATATTTTAACTTTCATGAAAATAAATAATCACTTCGTCAGAAAGTCATTAATTTTACTTGTAACCAGGATGTAAGTTGTGACTTATAACGCGAAAGCGCCAGATTGTTTTACGATAGTCGATAAGGCTATCGCAGTTTGAGTTCATAAGCATTCTATAAAGCTATAATAGCGCCAGTAAAGTCCGAGTATTACTGCGCTAACCCCTGCATTATAGGTCACGTCAACATGTCAGTTCTTAGTTGATATTTCTTTAAATAGCTATAGGAACATATATGATTTAATAAGCAAACTTTGTTGTATGCAAAATATTATTGCGTCTATAAATCATACGTGATAAAAACATCTCTTCAACAAAAAATACCGTAATGTCATTTCGCATTTGGCATAAGAGGCGCCCTCAAAAAGCGAACGTGATTCGGCAAATTGTAACTAATGGATCTCCCAGAAGATGACTCATGAGTCCCACATGTCACTCTAAGTAAGTCACAGACTGATTTTATAGAGACGCGGGTACGGGGTCCGTTATTTTTGGAACGATGGGGAACGGGGCCAGTCTCTGTATGGGTACAAAAAGTTACCCTTACGAATTCAGTGACAAAATATAAACATATAAGCTGCTTTTTGTTTCTAACAAAACGGTAGTTACTTATCTAGAAAAATTTTGGATAGTTATCTGTAAGTACCTAGATTTATAATAATTATGAAACCCGTACAAATCTCTAAAAGAAACGAACAGTCAGCTCGCTTCATAATAAAATCAGTTAATTAAAGTCTGCGTGGTTGCTGACGCGACTGCAAAGAACATGTTTGTGGTCTAATTAATTAATTAGTTCTACTTTATCAGACGACCCAGCGTATTGAGCTTATAGTTGTAGGTAGGTAGGAAGAACTTCATCAGATAATATATATTACAAGGGATGCATGTGATATCGGAAAACCCTGAGTTTATATTTCAGTTATCTAAACAACAGTTGGCTTGCAAAGATACCCATGTCACCACAATTGGATTACACAAATGAAAGTTGGATTTGAAAACGCAAAACATGGATTCCCATTGCGTAAAAGCAATTCAATCTCCTAAGCACACATGCGGACTTCATAAATCTCATGTTAGATCGGTAGATGCGCGTTTTATGTCATAAATACAGCGGGTATGTATGTCAAAACATGGGGGATTTGGGCGCTCTCCCTGCGCGGACGGCCCAACCGTCGCGCGACGCCAGCCGAGATAATGAAAAAAAAAAGATTTATGATCAAACTCTAATCAAATTTTATTACCGTCTACGACCCTTCGCGTTATTCCTTGCGTACTGCGTATTCATTATCGATTTGTAGTTCACTATGTCATCTTAAAAAGACCGTAAGAAACTTGAAATTGGAAATTATTACCGAAATATAAAGATGAAAAATCAAAACGTAGCCAAGTTTCTTTAGCCAAAGGGGTCATGGAGTCACATTACCATAAAGTTTCCAGCACGGAATGTGGTGTTGTAATATAGCGGGCAATAATATAGCCATTCGTACGCAACGTGGAATAACGCTCGCACCTCCCCCTACCCCCATGATCCCATCCTTCACCTCTCTGACCCAATTATGCGGAACATATTATAAATTTCTTTAGCCCTTACACCTCGAACTGTACACTCCGAAATTATTGTCATAATAAAATGACCATGAACTTGAATGTCGCGAAATACAATAACGGTTGATCGCCACATCATGATTTATATGTACTAACGAAACAAATTTTGTAATCCACAGATAATGCAAATGCTCAGTTACATACTCTGTACATCATTGTTTTATAAAACAAGCCCGTTCAAATTCCATTGCCGATAAATAACAATGATATAATTTTATCAATTAACGTGAAATGAAACAGCGCCTCTCTCATTATCTACTTATCAAATAAGACTATATTGTGGCCCAGTTCTTGGATTGTCTGATTGTAAGTTCATAATGCTGATTAAGAGGTCATCAAGAGCATCTGCATTATTGTTATGTCTCCAGTTTCATTCATTGTCCATCCAATTTACGTTTCTTACTGCGGAAGGCAATTTAACGTCTTTCTTAGGAGCTGGAATTGATATTTCCTTACTGTCCTCGCTTTGCAACTTAATGGCTTTTTAATAAAATTATAATCAGAACTACTAAGACCGGTTAATTACCAAGGATATCTAAAATGCACAATGTTGTTTAAAGCATTTCAAAATATTTTTCAACTTGAGCAATAAGAGCAAAGGGTGTCACAAAATGGTCTATTATGTAAAGTAAAGCGCAATGACTTGAATTAGTTATTCAGTTGATTATGCCTCCCCTCTGGCCACTCTATCATTATCGTTTTACTTCACGCACGTGCCGACTTGCGCAGGCACCCTTGTGCTCTTCAAGGTCGATAATTGTGCCGGACGGGCGTTAACCTCCCAGCTTACGATGGCGAATTCCTTCGATGAGCTCGGTTAGCTGGCGAGACGCTGACGTCCTACACACTATAGGCTCCAGAATATATCGTGGATCAAGTATGTCTTCAGATGTTGAAAGATGCCGATGACGTAGGCGGGAAGAATGGGAGGCAAATAAAACGCACTGGTGCTATTCTAGGTGCTCCCAGTGGGCGGTGCGATCCTCTTCCTATTTTCCTAGTACAGTTCTTCCATGTAAAATTCGTTGCACCGATGACTACGATTTCCTATGTTTTCTAATTTACTAAGGTGGCACGAAACTTTACCTTATTGAGGACCGCGAACCGCTCACTGTTTGCACGATCGTTTATTCTATATTTGTTCTATCCTATTTACATATTTTGACCTATAATCATATGTTGCCTATAGTTTAGGCGCTTGTGTTACCTATGTCTGTGAAGGTTGTTTCATGCCCTAAATGCCTATACTATTTACCTTCCCCCCTCACTCATCCAGCCGAAACTATGCTGGTATGAAGTGGGGAGGCCTATCATTTTTAGGGCATGAAACAACTTTCCACACCTATTACCTTTAAACTATTTAAGTTATATAAATAAAACTACTACGAATAGATGGGGCATTTCCCCAGCTATCCGGCGATATATAATGCATTTATTTATCTTAGGTATTCTATGACCTATAAACCTAAATACATGTATCGGGAAAAACTTAACTTAAAAATTACTATAAATCATGTATTTGTGGTGTTTTACTTGTCGCCGACGTTGTGACGACGTAAGTACAGACCCAGGGCATCTAAACACACTATTTACGACATTATATGTTGATTCTATTATATTTAAAACACTAAACTATAGACCTGGGCTGTACTTACGGTTCACGCAGTCGTCGTTCACACTGATGATTTTATTTGCAGACTACCCGAAACTATTTTTATCAAACTATAAATACTTTTGCAACAAATTTTTACTATTTCAGTTCACTGAGAGCACTGAGTCTAGGTAGGTCACTGTCTGCACTATGTTACACTATCACTATTTTTATTGGTGACGCGTCGTCGCGAACATCTCTCCCGCCGTGCAGCGCAGCGCCGCCTCCTGCTGGAAGCGAAGCTGCATCCTCTCCGGTGAGCGACGTCTCTCCATCATTGCGGCAGGGGGACGAGCTTCTTTGCTGGGCGTTTCAGGACGCCGCCAGAGGTGCGTACCTCGGCGGTCCTGACCTCGCCGTCTGGACCAGGGTAGACGGCGATTACTCTGCCGCGCGGCCAAGTATTGCGCGGCAGCTGGCCGTCGGCGATGAGCACTAGGTCGCCCACCTGCAGACTGGGGCCACGGGCGTGAGGCTCCCGCCGGTTTTGGAGCTCCGGCAGGTACTCACGCACCCAGCGACGCCAGAACATATCGGCGAGTATTTGTGAGCGTCGCCAGTGTTTTCTGCTGTCTATGTCTTGCTCGTCGAATGTGCCGGGAGTTGGTAATCTCGCTGAGCCTCCCAGCAGGAAGTGGTTCGGTGTGATTGACTCCCCGTCTTCGCTATTTACCGAGACGTGGGTCAATGGCCTGCTGTTTACTGTGTACTCTGCTTCACACAGTAACGTCGATAGGACCTCTTCGTGCGGATGTTTCTCGTGCAGTACGGTGTACAGTGCGGTCTTGACGCAGCGCACCATACGCTCCCATACCCCTCCCATAAAGGGCGCGGAAGGGGTTATGAAGCGCCATACGATGCCGCGGCGATTGGCCTCTTCTCGGGTCGCCTCTCGAAGTTCTTTGTCTGCGCCGTGCATGTTCGTGCCGTTGTCCGAGTATATTTCGGTAGGACAACCTCGTCGTGCGGCGAATCTGCGCAGAGCTAGTATAGCCGAGTCTGCGCTCAGGCTGGCGGCGATCTCCAGGTGGACGGCTCTGGTAGTGAGACACGTGAACAGAGCCACGTATCGCTTCTGATGCTGTCGTCCGACGGTGATTGACACGGGGCCAAAGTAGTCCAGCCCTGTGTAGGTGAAAGGCCTCTGGTGATGAGCGAGGCGCGTCTTCGGATGATCACCGGTGGCTGGTTCTGGAGGTCGTGCCTTGCGTATTCGACACGGTAGACACTGGTTCACCACCCTTTTGGTAGTCGGTCGCAACTTTACGACCCAGTAGTGTTGTCGTACTTCGTTGATGGTGAGCTCTGTCCCGCTGTGTTGCAGGCTTCTGTGCGTCCAGTCTATGTACAACTGGGTGATGCGATGGTCTCCATCTAGTACGGGTGGACTCTTCATGTCTTCGGCGACTTGTTCTGCTGCGGCTATGCGACTTCTCAGCGTTATTGTTCCCTCTTGCAATTGCACTTGTAGGGGGCGTAGTCGGCTATCACTTTCTACACTTTTCTGTTTGCTGAGGTCGGCGATTTCCTTTCTGAATGCATCTTGCTGCACGACCCGCACGAGGGTCTTCTCAGCTTTCTTGAGAAATTCGGCTTCTAATATGACGAATTTCCTGGTTTCTGTATTTATTCGAATCGTTTTCTTGATCGGTGCAGGATGGCTATTTTTCTGTTTCCTCCAATCGGGATCATTTTCTTTGTTTTTCTTTGTTCTCTTGTACAACGTCGTTTCCTTGGGCCTTCGACATAACGCTATAAACTGTAAAACTCTCGCTGTTGCACGTAGAAGGCGTTCCCATCGTGAAAATCTCTCTGGATCAGGGACGGCTTCCCTATATTTCGATGTGCAGCATTTTCCTATAGCTGTAAGAGTTTTCTCCTCTGCAGTATTTTCTATGACTGCGAACTTCTCTGTAGGCCAATTCTGTGGGTCGTTGTAAAGGAATTTCGGTCCTGTGTACCACTCATGACTCGAATCGAAGCTGTGTGGTACTTCGCGTGTATTCTTTTCTATAGAAACTAACCTCTTCATGGCTGTTTCATAACTATTTGGCATTTCTATGTCTTCACTTCTCCATAGTAAAGCTGTTTCTATATGCCCGCTCTGTTGCTGTACTGTATATCTGTTCAATATGTTTTCTGCTTTCTTTTCAGGGTCTGATTCCGGACGTCGTGGATTTATCATCAGTGATTCTAGCGCGAAGTATTCTCGTAGCTGCAGGTCGAGGCTGTCATCGCTTGTAGTCAGACGGTTGACGTAGTGCACCTGTTGCCCTAGTGTTCTGGTGTGCGCGCCATGCAGGACCCATCCGAGTGCGGTGAGCGAGGCTACTGGCTGGTGCTTAGGTCCTCTTCTGACTTCTGTCGCCAGAAGCAGGTGCCAATTATCTTGACCTATGAGTATCTTCGGTGCACCCGCGTCGTAGCGGAGTTGCTCTCTGAGGTCATCTAGGTGTCTGCACTCTTCTATGTCCTCTTCTCGAACTGTTTGCGGCGCCAAGTCCAGCCTGGGTATGGTGCGAGCTTGAAACGGTATCTTCTTGTCCTTCTGACTGGCGAGTGTCACTGTTGTTCTTCTCGAGTAGGGAGCGTCGATGGTGACGCTTCCGATCGCTCCTATCTTGAGTGGTTCAGCGACTCCTTCCGCTCCGACTTGTCTTGCTATGTCTTCGTCCATCAGTGAGACGGTTGATCCGTCGTCCAGAAGTGCGTGCGCGTGGACCTCTCCCGCCGGTCCGATGACTCGCACCGGCACTATCTTGAGGTACACGTGGCTGGTGGACGTGCGCGAACTGGTCACTACTTCCTGTGGTTCTTTCTTGACGTCCGACTTCTTTTCGTAATGCAGCAGCGGATGGTGCGTAGCGGTGCATTCTCTCATGCCACATTTCCTCGGCTTGCACGTGTGTCCCTTGTATCTATACTTCAGGCAGCGGAAACACATGCCATGCTTCTTCGCTAGCTCCCATCGCTTGTTGCTGTCGGCGTCCTTGAACCTGTAACATTCAGACGTAAAGTGACCCTGTTTATTGCAGATGCGACATGATGTTGTGTGTTTGTCTGTAGCTGTGTGTGTTCTTTGAACGATACGTCTTACCCCCGCCGGTGTGTCACCTATATTCTCCGCAGGTGCGAAGACGCTGCAGTATCTCGCCTGCTCTGTCACGAAGTCACTGAAGAGGCTGAGGTCCGGAGTGGCTTGATACTTCTCGGTGTATATTCTGTACCACTGTACACGAAGGGAGTTCGGCAGCTTCTCTGTCAGGACGCGCAGTAGCTCGGCGTTGATCAGGTAGTGATCCTTCTTCAATGCGCGCAAGGTGACGATGCCACTTCTGACCTTGCTGGCGAAAGCGCATATGTCCTTCGGTGCTTCTCCACAGCGCGGCAGACTTCTCAATCTGTCCATCTCTGCCTGCGCGATTGAATCCGGGCGTCCAAATTGCAGCTCCAGTTCCTTCATGATGTCATCCGGTTTGGCGTTTCCTATGAGCTCCGAACTGACTGTGTCCAGCGCTCTTCCTCGCAGACTTCTTCTCAGTCTTGCTGTGTTCTCTACGTCATTGAAGAACTTCCTTGTGGTGTCGTAGATGGCACGGAACGACAGCCATTCTGTGTGTGACCCGCTGAAGTTCGGCAACATCATGATGACTTTCGAAGCAGCAGGGTTGTGCGAGGCAGCTTCACTATTCTTCTTTCCGGCGAGCGATGCTATAGCAGAGGTCAGCTCAGCTATAAACGGGCGTAGTGAATCTTCACTAGTACTATTTTCTTTCTTCTGTAAAGGCGCGATGTCCTTCTTCATCACTATCTCCTTGTTGGTCTCTTCTATATTGGAAGGTAACGATGGCTTCGATTGCTGTTGGAGTCCCGATTTGTCTATTTCCGCTGGGGGGGGCTGGTGCGCAGTGCCTATTCTTCTATTGTCCCCCTCAACGGCAGTGTCCTCCCTCGTCGCAGGTTCCGGTGCTTCTTCTAGCCAGGAACGTACATACTCATCGTTCGAATTTCTATCTTCCAAATAATCATCGTCCGAATCTTCTTCGGCCCTCTGTAATTCAATCTGTGCGAGTTCCAACTTGATTTTCAAAAGGTCTTCACGTGCCCTTCTGATTTTCTTCGATGCTTTGTTCGATACTGTACGCGGTTTGCTATGTTCGGTACGGGCGTCACCCCGGGTAGTCATCGGTGCGGCGCGGCGATAAGTCTTGTCTAAATTCTTCAAAGTCTGGTCCGAGTCCCCTTCTTCAGAGAGGGTCTTCATCCTGTCACTCGACGGCGCTATCTTCTCTGCAGGTGCCGGTGCGGAAGGTTCCCCCCCTCCCCCCCGGTGTGAGGGGCGCGGCGGCTCGGTTCCATCGACGGTCGACGGCGAGCGCGGCGGTTGCTGGTGACGTATTGCGGGCGCGCCGTGCTCCCCTCCGACCTCAACTGTCCATGCTTCAGCTGTTCTTCCATGCGAACGCGTGATCGGCATGCTTGAAGAATGTCTTGATGTTCTTGATTCACGATAGATCCGGCTCGAAGGACCAGACGATGTGCCGGACGGGCGTTAACCTCCCAGCTTACGATGGCGAATTCCTTCGATGAGCTCGGTTAGCTGGCGAGACGCTGACGTCCTACACACTATAGGCTCCAGAATATATCGTGGATCAAGTATGTCTTCAGATGTTGAAAGATGCCGATGACGTAGGCGGGAAGAATGGGAGGCAAATAAAACGCACTGGTGCTATTCTAGGTGCTCCCAGTGGGCGGTGCGATCCTCTTCCTATTTTCCTAGTACAGTTCTTCCATGTAAAATTCGTTGCACCGATGACTACGATTTCCTATGTTTTCTAATTTACTAAGGTGGCACGAAACTTTACCTTATTGAGGACCGCGAACCGCTCACTGTTTGCACGATCGTTTATTCTATATTTGTTCTATCCTATTTACATATTTTGACCTATAATCATATGTTGCCTATAGTTTAGGCGCTTGTGTTACCTATGTCTGTGAAGGTTGTTTCATGCCCTAAATGCCTATACTATTTACCTTCCCCCCTCACTCATCCAGCCGAAACTATGCTGGTATGAAGTGGGGAGGCCTATCATTTTTAGGGCATGAAACAACTTTCCACACCTATTACCTTTAAACTATTTAAGTTATATAAATAAAACTACTACGAATAGATGGGGCATTTCCCCAGCTATCCGGCGATATATAATGCATTTATTTATCTTAGGTATTCTATGACCTATAAACCTAAATACATGTATCGGGAAAAACTTAACTTAAAAATTACTATAAATCATGTATTTGTGGTGTTTTACTTGTCGCCGACGTTGTGACGACGTAAGTACAGACCCAGGGCATCTAAACACACTATTTACGACATTATATGTTGATTCTATTATATTTAAAACACTAAACTATAGACCTGGGCTGTACTTACGGTTCACGCAGTCGTCGTTCACACTGATGATTTTATTTGCAGACTACCCGAAACTATTTTTATCAAACTATAAATACTTTTGCAACAAATTTTTACTATTTCAGTTCACTGAGAGCACTGAGTCTAGGTAGGTCACTGTCTGCACTATGTTACACTATCACTATTTTTATTGGTGACGCGTCGTCGCGAACAATAATTATAGCCTGCACAGACTTTTGTTCCACCCTCTCTACGATTAAATATTATTCTGCATTCATATTATGTAATTTTCTTCGAGTACCTACCTACTAATCCAAACTTATGTAAACATGTAAAATATGTTATGTTCAGCTTCGTAAAACTTTTATAAAATGATTTCTAAACGATTTGAATTCTTTTTTATGACTTGTTGGGCGAACTATGCATTCATGTGGCAAGCATAAAACTTATTACTGGCGGATATCGAAATCTCTAGAGCCACATTCTAAGCATTTTTAAGGTGTTTCTTCTCATCACCATTATCATATTAGCCATAAGAGGTCCACTGCTGAACAAAGGCCTCGCCCATAAACTTATGGAGAATTGGAGATGGACGGACGATCTGGTAAAGGTCGCCGGGAGTCTTTGAATGGCATGTGACCGGTCTTTGTGGAAGTCTAGTCTAGCCCCGATACTGCCAACACGCGGGCTGATACAGCAATGAATGAGAGGCTGTTCCAAATGTTTAAAAAATATTACGAAGAAACTTAACAATACAAAATACCTATTACTCAAGATTCAATTCTCAAAGGCCCGGTTGATTCGATTGATAGTAGATTAATTGCAAATTCTGTTGCGAACAGTTAGATGTTATAACTCGAAGCGGTTGAAAGACCTATCTTCAAGCCTCTTGGGAAATAACTCGCTGCCTGTTAGTGGTGAAAGGCAAAGAATCTCAGCGTACATATTGCAGTAAGTACTTCCTAGTGAGAATAATAAAGAACTAAGTAATATAAATTCCTAATATTACAGCAATTTTATGAGGAGGTTAAGAATTATGACTAACTGTCGTAACGTTTGTTCGCTATCCCACGTATTATGAGATTTCGGTAAAGCAAATTCATTCTCAAGTTCCCAAAACATTTCGTTTTACTTCGTTTTAACATAAGCGGCAAATGAACAAACTTTTACAATAACTTTATTTATACTAGAAGCGATTAGGCATTGCGGGTCGCTCCGGGCTCTTCGGGGAAATTTAAAGCTGCCCAAATTGCACCTGGGAAATCACATCCTTACAAGGATTTTTCTAGAAAAAATAACAGATGGTACTGAAAAGATACCTACTGCTGGTCGAATGATACACATTGAAACGATTCTTTGTTTTAATTTCTTCTAAAATGTTCTTTTACGGATTCAACATCTATCGCTTCGCCAAATTTTAACGAAATCTTTTCAGCGTAAAAAGATAAGACACCAATAGATTGACTTACTTTCTCATTTATAATATTATAAGTATACATTTATTCTTGAATACATTTATCTTCATTTAGAAAATATTGGATATGGCTTGAAGAATAGCTAAATGGGCTATTGTATCTGTCTAGCACAAAATCGGCATAGATACCATAAAATGTCACCCTACTTTGTGCTAGGTACTTCTAACTTTATTGTGTAACCATTTTATGGACCATTAATTCGTTACTTCGCCAAAAGTTACTTTTTCTCCAAACCTATGAAAAAAAAAGATTTTGACGATAATTTGCATAATAGATGCTCAAGAGAATTTGATGGCGAAACAGCTAATGTGTATGTAAATAAAATTCACACAACAGCACGACCCTCGAGTAACCGCAGTGAGCGCAGTCAGACCACAGACGCCGCGCCGGCGCATCCCGACGAGTGTAAACATACACACCACTGAGATGAAACGATGGAAGCCGGTACTGGCCACTTATCGACTCCGGCACCCGTTTTGATTATGCCTGCTCTGTCAACACCCCAAAATAGACATAAACAGTGCGCCGCATTTCTTCACCGAATAAAGAAAACGATAATAAAGTAACTCGTATGAATATAAATTCTACCGCCAACATATATTGCAAATAAATTAATGTTATAAATACTTATAAATTGTAACGATAAAGCTTATATAGGTAACATAATTTTTAACCGAACTGCTAAATTTGTGGCCGAATAGACTAAAATAGATAAGTAGGTAATTGATCCGAGGCATACGATTTTACATAAATACATAGGTAGGTACATACATATGATAGCTTCACGACTGTTTTCCATTAGGGTAGGCAAGAGACTGTAGATTTTCGCTTACTACGGTCCTGGCACACCAGTTCACACCACCTTCGCTTCATATATGCGCATAACCCTCCTTAATTTGGACATAGGTAGGCCTAACATCATAGATTTCGTATAAAGTACCATAAGAATGTTCGTTGAATATTGAAAAATCTTAACACACTTCATTCTAACACTTGAATACGAAAATAAATTCTTACTTAAAATACCTTGAAAAAATGAGCGGAGGCCAGGTGCAGTCCATATCCGCCCGAACAGAAAGAAAAAAAAACACGGGTGCTCTTTGAGAATCGAGAGAGTAGTAGAATATGTATTACATTTTTTTTGTACAAAGCAGCTACATCTCATTACAGTGCTAGAAACAATATGACCCAAGAATATTAGTGATTTAGATACAAGTAAGACAAAGCTATGTAATCTAAACAGGACAGACAACTATCAGCTCGATGGGGAAAACGATACATTTATCTGGGGACTTTTTCTATTATCTTAATTTCTTTTTGGGTTTGCCATCAAACAGTTCGAAGTAACTAAATGGTCAATCTAGAATCTAGAGACAGAACCGATTGTAGGTATGAATTCATCGTGGCTAAGCGGCGAAATGGCGAAAAACTCCAAAAAGCCTCTCCAGAGATTATATCGCGATCTTGTGATTAGCGAAACTTTTCCTAAAGTAAGCAAGTTTAATGTCTTCACAATGAAAAAGTCAAAAGGTTTGATGAAAAAGTTTTAGGACGTACTTTTGAGGGTTGTCGGTGACATCGCATCGCAGTCAAGCTATAGTGAAAGTGAATTCAATACACCTAACAGTAGATTGATGAGGGAAGAACCCAACTTTTTCTAACTTTTCTTATTTTTCCTCGCAAGAAACTTTTCGTTTTATCATATTCTATTTGAAATAGGGTTCCAGACATTTTTTCTAGTGCAAAAGCTTTCATTGGTAACCACTTTCATAAATGAAATGCAGAAGAAGTTTTTGAAAACCTCAATTGTCTAAATAACTACATCACATGATCATATACTTAGTTCTGTTAGATAATATGGTGATCTGATCTGAATTGTTCGTTTGTGGTTACGCAAAGGTCAGGTATAAGATTGCTGTATTGCGGAGATCCATAGTTTGACTGTTGTTGTTGTTTCAACAATCTACTTTTTCTTGTAACCAGGATACTGCAAACAACATCGTGTTGATGCTAGAATGGCTTTTAAACTAGTTTCAACTTTTAAATATTGGAAAACAAAATTCAATTAAGACTTACCATCAATATTCCGCAATTACGAGAATCCACTTAATTCGGATTGATTCGAAATCTTCCATTTAAAAAATATATAAACGTTAGTTAAAGCTTGCATAAAATAATATTAATGTTACTCCGTGGGTTTTTATAATAATCGTGCTGATATTTTAAGTTCAGTGGTAGAGCGATTTTATTTTAACAAAGCCAACCCGTCGGTCGGACGGCCAAACGCCGACGTCTACCTGCGTTGAACACCTGTCGCAGGCAGTAATAACTTAAAAATAAAGAACCTAAATCTCTATAGCATGAGATTAAATCGCGACCGTCTTAAACACGCTAAAATGTACAGCGTGCCGAATCGCAAACTTCTTGAGTATGTGTGTGAGTATCTAAGACGACGATCCCGCACCTCAGTTCAAAATAATCTATCTAATGTACACTTGGCGATTCTATAAGTACCTACTTACATTACAAAATAGCTGTGCTATTTGATAGGAAATAAAGATATTTATTATGCCGCATCACGATTAATATAGCGAATAAAAAGTCAATTCTCATTGATGATACCGGCAGAGGCGGCAGATGTCCATTAACAATAGGTGCGCTTTCAATAATAATAAGATCTCTCCGGTCGTTGTGTGATGGTATTCTTTTATTCAAATGATTACTTTAAAAATATAAAGGAGAATATTATAAAGTTAAAGGTTAAAGAAAAAAAATCCATTGAACGAGAAGGTATTAGTTTGTAAAAAGTTATTGCCAAAAAGACACCAATTGTTCTTGGAAATAATAATATTGGCGGACGCAAAAAGCCCTTCCGTCTCAAGCGGTCCCATTTGTTCCTTGAATTGGTTGGAATGAGGGTCCGCTGGCTGAATTACAACTTATTTTTCAAGTCATATGACAAACGCAGTGAGAATTGAGATGTTATGCCTAAATTTTTTTCTATAGAATAGATAATAATAAAAATTAAGGGGGACCGTAAGTCAAAGACTCGACCTAATGCGATCCGCAAGAAAATTAACATAACATAACTCTAAAATAAATGCTATAACAAAAACTGATCAATGGCATCAACTACCTATGCAAAAAATAAAGTAAACTAAAAGCAAATTGTGAAACATAAACATTTGGCTGTAATTGCTAACTAAAAGGGCAATACCTAGTTGTTATACTGAATCAAACAAAAACATGCCTTCTTACCTGTTAGTAGGAACAGCAGAATTAAACGCCGCATGATGGAATGCTTACGGGAACAGCGTGGAACGTTTACGCGCGTGTGTTTACCGGAGCCATCGTCAACAGTCCTGTCAGTTAACTATGTAGCCAATGTTTACTCGACTCAGCTGACGTCTTCGTCGTCTATTATGTTCGCCAATTAACCACACACTCGCGCACTGCGGGATCCGCACGCTGCAGTGTCAACGGCCACGAGCTTATGAGAAAAACTAGACACTCGGCGAAAGCTGTCCTTCGGGGATGCAAGCGGAACTGACCCGCGCTTGTCGCTGTCTTCCAGAAACTTACTCATTCATCTTGCGAAATACCGAGTGCGGACACTAGACGAAAATCCGTTCTGTGATGAAAACATCACACATGGCTAGAACGGCTACGAAAGCTCTCTCGCGCGCGATCGCAGCGCACGGCGGCTGACTCGCGAGTTGCGTGAGTGGGCCGGCAGCGGCCGCGGGGACGGGGGACCACGCCTGCGCACCGCGCCCGCACCGCACCACCTCCAGTATTGACCGACGACGCCTCCTTCCTACATTTCACATCCTTAACTAGGTACTACGAAATTCCTCTGAAAAAAATCCCTAATTTCATTCCTCCGATTGAGATAGGCCACGTCCATGGTCCATGAAATAAGAACACCTGATATTTACAAGCAATAAGCTTTTGAATTGCTTTTAGACAAAATGACTTGCGATTATGATCCTTGCTTAATGTTGGCTAGGGCTGAGAGGAATCCCAATCCCAGGCGTCCAAAGGTGTTATGAAAACCATTATACCAAATTGTTAAAGTTACAAACCTTTCTTGAATGTAGGTTAGAGACAAATTTGGCCTCAAGTAAGAATGCATGTAAAGGTTCAACTAGGATACTACATGAATACCTACTGCCCATAAATTGCTGCATAAAAAAGGCGGAATAAGAACAGTTCAGTAAATTCCATCAAATCCAAATAACAAGATCCACAATGATACATTTTTTGATATGAAGTTAAAATTCATATATAAAAAATAGGCAAGTACGTGCCGATATCAATTATCTTTGTTATTCAAGAACGTATAAAAAGGTCGTGATTGATCTAGTCTAGGCGACAGCCTAGTTGGCCTGCAGCCTACATACGCAGTTGATGACGTCAAACTAAGTTGGCAACGAGTAGTCGCCCCGCAAAACGAATTAACTTGGGATGTAGTGGCACTCGAGGATGACATAAGCTATGACTTAAAGCAGATAGAATTTGTCATGCTAACTGTCATGCTAACTGCACTATTAAATTTACCATTCAACGACAAATATTCGGGACTATCTAGTGTCTAGTAAATTATATTCTATCTGAATTGCAATTTTTCTTAAGTTTATGAAAATTATATTCAGCAAAGATGTAAGTAGGTCAAAAATATAAATATTAATAATTAATAGGTAATTTGTAATTTCTTATCCAAAATTGTATTCGCCTTTGCATTTGAGGGTGTCGCTATGATATAAAAAACGTCCAGAAAAAAGAATAAATAAATTATTATCAAGTTAGTCTGAGAACCGCTAGAACATTGTCATGGCCTAGACGGCTAGACCATGGATCTAGATAAATCAAATTTTGACTAATTAATTTTACGACTTTCCAAATATGTAGGATTGATGCCAATAATCCGTTATGGAATCTGAGTCTTGATTTTTATAAAAAAACGGTCAAGTTTTTAATTAGTATTTGTCGTTATAGAAACTAGCGAAATTTGTCGTTATAGCACTAGAAATAGAAAAATTTCTACTCTATACCTACTCTACCTCTACCTATAGTACCTATTACGGTTCGTGAAATAAATCCCGCTGACAGACAGACGGACGGATGGAATCACGGTAAGTGGAGGCTTAGTAATATGGTTCCGTAGGCATCCTTTGGGTACAGAATCCTAAAAATGGTTATGAGAATGGAATCAGTAACAAACCTACAACAAACGAACCCATCACTTTCGGAGCACAGAACAATATTACTCTGCGGTGTAATAACCATTTTCATTGATTACACCAGCAATTTCCGTGAAACTAAAAAGACGATGCAATCTACGTGCAATTTTCATCACCTAAGGAATGTAAGCATTCTCTAGCTACTGTAGTCATGAATGGAAGAAGTAGAAAGCCTTGATATATGAATACGATTTTGCGACCTGCAGGATTGTTTTACACGATCCTAAATACTTCGCCTATACTGTTTCAGGCTACGCACAAAGTTTGTGAATAGTTCTAACCATAATATCTAGGTGTCGCTGGTGTAGCTTACAAAAAGCAAGCATCCTAACTCCACTCAATCAGTTAAACTTATTAAATTAAGAAAATTTAATAGTACCAAATAATCACCCGAAATTTTTTCTCCATTATATATTCAAAATAACGTAATAAAATTAAAAAGTATATAGATTCTGGACTGGATTGAATGTGTGTATCACGTAGCGAATCCGAATCGATTTTATACTCCATTATTTTTGTATTTAATGAATAATGGGAGATAATGACCTACATATAAGTTTAGAAATATTATGACCCATAGTCACTCGACTAGGGAAGAGAGAGAGAGAGAAGGAGAATTCGTATTCGTTCAAAATAGCGCAGGTCAGGACTAAGGAAGGGGGTTTTCAAGTCTAACGTGCAGCCCAGGTTGGAGTATCTGGAATCTGGTTACCCCTTTAATACCCAACTAGTGGGCTGCTATGCTTTTATAGGCACGGTGCTACTGCGCTACTAAAATTCATGGTTGGGACATTTCTAGACCTCTATAGGTCCTGCGCCCTATGCCTGGGTACAGCAGGCGCTGCTAGCGAGCAGTCGGCAGCGGCTGGCAATGTCGATAAAGCTCATTGATTTGGATTGACTCTCTGAGCAAGACCTTAAAAACATTTAAAATTGGAGAACCCATTGTGAAGTAAACTGCTCTGAGTACCTCATCAGACATAGGACGATACACATTGCTCGTCTGATGGTTGTAACCTAAAAATTGGGTCTATACTGGATATTCGCGAAACCGATATAAATCTTAAATCTAGTACCTAATATCTGGGGTTTTATGTCCCAGGGGTCCTACATAATACGTACGCACAGAAGACGGTCATTCTAGAATTGTTCTGTAGTTAGTGCGCTGCGCAATGTGTCTTTCGTAAGAAAAAGTTTATTAGCAAATTGTAAAACGTATACGTGTACAATGCCAAATGCATACTGGTTCCCCAGGGAGCGGAGCTACTGTTATTGACTGCAAATGCTCTACAAGGTATTATGTTATAGACGACTTCTAGATGCAGTTCAACATTACTTAGAATTTTATACAGAGCGATTGCCATAGTACAGTTCTGAGTTCTCGCCAATGAGTCCAATCATTTTGTCCGACCTCAAGTTGGCGGGAGCCAAGTTTAGCTTTCGTTTATTTTTATTTTAACCCAATATTTTTCTTTTCCAATTTTTTCGGCCGGATAAAAGTTGGCTCTAAGAATGGCGAGAACTGAGATGACCCATTTTTAGGGTGCCGGTATCCTAAGGTTAGATCAATACAGATCATTTCGGACTTCTGATTTCCCGTAGCTACGTTGATATGTTGACTGTACATACTCTGAAGCACAACAAAGAATTTGATTTAATCACTAAATAAAACACAGGTGGTTTAGTGATTCAATAGAGTAGATAAGATACTCGCCAAGTGTCCATTAGCGCAGTCGTCGATTTACCACGTGCCCCATTTACTACTACTCTGAAGCCACTCTACAGACTAACATGGTCAACTTTATAGTGAAGAACTACTAGAGAATTTTTCCCACTGATATTTAAAAATCATTCTTATCCTTTTAAAGATTGAAACAATAGGGCAACTATTGTTATGACAAATGAAGGCTAACACTATTTAGGTATGCATTTGAATAATTTGCTCACAGATCATGTTTTCTTTATAATACCTACATAATAATAATATTTTAGACTCTTTGTGGCCCACTGGATACTATAGACCATTATTATCAGTGTGAAAAATACCATACATAATTCTACACCATAACTGCATCTACATATTAATATTATGTACCTAGTTTCCAAGTGTAAGTAAATCAAAGACAGAAATTTTTTCGGAAACTGTTATATTTTTTAACAATTAGTACAAACTATACTACATATTACTAACTAATAACTACATATAATACCCAACTAAGTAGTGTAAGATTCTTGCCTTGCAAGTTTTTCCTTAGTCCATGTTTGTATGAGTTGCTTCCTTATTTCAAATGCAATGACAGCTGTAGCCATTCCTGTATTCAAGCTGTCTACTCCTCTTTGTAAAGGAATATTTAACCTCACACCATTGTAATTTGCTGCCAACCTAAAATGAAAATATTATTTTTAAATATGACAGTGTGAGTGAGGGGGCCACTAGCAATGTGGTGCTGTGTATGAAGTGATTAAAAGACACCATAGACATCATTATCCAAACTTACTCATAGCTATCATTACTGATCCCTTCGGTTTCTCCACCTATGATCAAAGTTGTATGTTTAAAAGATGAGAACTCCACACCATAATATGGCAACACGGGAATGCGATTTATGCCATGATCTTCATTGTTTTCTGTATCATCATTCATGGATGTTGTGTTGCTATCAGCAATAAATACTGATGTGTTTGTTTCCAAGTGGTTTGGCATTTCGCTCCAGTCTATTGAATGGTAAACAGGGAGCCTGAAGTGGGCTCCTGCTGCACTTCTGATCACTTTAGGGTCCCAAACATCCACACATCCTAAAACCACAACAATATTTTGTACAAAGTGAAGATACAAATGATAAACATAATTCTTTTTTACTACCGCAAACAAATTACATTCGTGTATTCCTTCTTTTTTGTTTGGTCTTACAAAGCAGTATCTGCTTGTAAAATTCAGAAAAAAAATAATACCTTTTGAGAGGAGCACTTTTTCACAACCAGCACCAACAGCAACTCTAAGTATGGCTCCCAAGTTGCCTGGCACCCTTATATTATCACATATAAACTGAAGAGGCAGAGTTTTTGATAAGCTTTTCACATTGTCTGGAATTGGAGTTTCAAATACACCTAAAATATATAATAATACAAATGAGTTCAATTCACACATAGATGTATGTACAAATTTATAAATGTTCTTTTATTAGAAGGTAATAAGAGTGAGCATTATTAACAAACAATATTAATTTCATAACCTGCTAATAAAAGCTATAGAGAGTGCCACACCAACAAAATATGGAAGTCAGTCTAGAACCTGCACTATGAACATAAACTAACAAACTTACCAAAAATTCCAGGACTAGTTTCAACATCAGACCACATTTGCACCTCTTTGTAGGGTATTTTATAAACCTTCACACCAGTTTTAGGCAAGAATGGTCTTAATGTATTTAATTCTTCTATTCTGCTAAATATAACATACTTCAAAGTACATTTGGCTTCCAAACCATCAACTATCATTCTCCAACCTTCTACCAGTGTGTGACCAGAGCGCAATCTTTCTTTTTTAGACTTTAACTTCACTAACAGAGCACTGCAAGATAAAATTATTGTATTAGTTGTTTCGTATACAGGAATATGAGTGACTTGTTTAAGTCAGCTTAGATCAACTCACCTAACTCTCCCATCATTCTCTTCACACTTTTCATAAATAACTTCTCCACTATCATCAAAAACTTTCTGTTGGCTGAGGAAAAACTTCCGCTTTTTCAACTTTTCTTCACGTTTTTGCTTGATTTGCTTTGTTTTTTCTGGCGACAGAGATGACACAGATTGCTGTTCTTCAACATCATCCACCTCATCTTTATTTCGTTGTTGGTCTTGGTGTTTGTTTATAAAGGAAGAATCTAGGTTTATGATCTTTTCTTTTTTAAGATTGCTATTTGTTTTATCAATGAAGGGTAGTGAAACCTTTGCAGGGGACCTATGCGACCACCTACTGCTATATAACCTTACTGCGTACGGTTGTCGGCTAAGCATTTGTAAAATAACTCTATTGATACTTCTGGCCATTTCTGAAGCTTCGTTATATTTACAGTCGTCTTTGTTTATTCTTCACTGGTAGGGTATATCAAACACAGTTCAAAAACCAACCGTATAGCACATTTCTTTCAATAGTTTGGTTATTTATTAATAATTCGATTCGAACGGAACATACACTTTATTTAATCACTTAGGGTTTATTATGAACTTAAGAATTGTGAAGCTTCTTTAAATTAAATAGTCAATATTACATTTTACCCTTACCCACACTTTAATTTCAATTATTCAATTAATTCATTTTCAGTTTACTTTTACTTTTACTCTAGGGTAGGGATGTTCGATCCAATCCGATGCTTGTGTGGATCGATACCAAGGAATGCGGCCAATCCGATTTTTGTATCGAAACAATGGCATTCGATCAATTAGTGGATCGATACATAACAATAAGGATCGAATCGAAAAAATTGTATATTCTAAAAAAAATACCTTAACCTTAATTTAATATTTATTCATAATATTAGTATCGCGTTCCTTGGCTTCAAGGTATGGTTTATAACCACGAACAGGTTATTATCACACTAATATAAATATTTGTCGGGCGGTAGACTATTAAATCAGTAGTTAAATATTACATCTTATATTTTTCAATATAGTACCTTCAATTTCGGCATGATTACTTGTGATATTATATTATATTATTATGTAGGTATTATATTGTGTATTGATGATAGATCATAAAAAAAATATCAAACAAGTCCTACGTTAGTCTTTTCTCGTTGGCCTACCACACTTTAAATAAAAACCGTAATCACCTAGATCCAGAGGGGCTATCAAAATTATTATTTTTACATACTTTTTACTTTTTTATTCAAAGTAAAAAAAATGAATTATTTCTCTTCAGAAATAAACTTTGATGCTTTAAAGCATCATACAACTTTTTTTTTTAATACTTGATTCGATCCAAAAAATTGTATCAAATCAATCGGATCGATACAGTGTATTACGTTTCAGAATATCGATACAAAGCCCCTGGATCGAACATCCTTATTACTGACGGCCTGGCGGCCTGCGTCTGTGGTGTGGCTGTCAAGTGTCAAATCGAATTATCAATGTCAAACAGCAAAATATCAAATTGTCAATGTCAACAACACTACTATTATGACGCCCACTAGATAGCAGCACTGAGACGGCAGGTCCAGAAAACAAGTGTCTGAGCGCCTATATTTACATATGTATGAATTTGTTGTATATTTTAATTTTTAAGAATACGTATAAATCGTATAATTATATTCCCTCAGAATTGAAATGCCACAATATTGTGCAGTTTGTGTGTGCTCAAAGAAACCAAAGAGGTCTTATGTTTCCTAAGGATAAAATACGTTTAAAATAGCTATTCGTAGAGGTCGGTTTACGACTACAAATTACTAATTGTAATACATTTGAGTTTAAAACTTTTACTTTTTAAGTAATTTTTCCTTAGTGCCAGTTACTTTTGCATCTCTTCTTTTGTTTTAACTCTGCAACCTTTTTTCCCTATGCACGTGAAACCATTTTTAATTAATATTAGGTAGGTTATAAAATCAAACACCGAAAAATAAGTAGTGGAGCTATATAGAAACAATGTTTTGACAGCGCGCATTATTGGGATGGGAGACCCTTTTGTCAATGTGGCGCCAATTATTAGCGTAAATTTTCGTCAACACCCTAATTTTTATATGGCGACAATGTAAATGTGATGGATGTTGTGTTTAGACTGTGTGAATAATTCATCCTCTATTCCATAGACAGTTGACACTTCACTAGAGTCATCAGACCACGGACACCAACGTTTTTTTGGCCGAACAACATTGCATTTCCCAGTCTCACATTCGTCAATCGTCAGCTGAAAAATTATATTGTGAATGCGTATAGTGTGTTTATTTATAAATCAGCTAAGGCACGCTAAACAAAATGGCAACGGGAGTAGCACCTCGTGACGATGAAACTCGGCTCACTAGAGACGACCTCGAAACTATTCAAGACGCTATGAAGACTAAGAAATTTCGAGATCTCTTATCTGAGTACTGCGAAGAAATACGTGACCCGGCAAACCAAGAACTTTTCCAGAAAGAAATGACCCAGCTGGAGAAAGAACGGGGCTACGATGTTACGTTTATCAATCCGAAGGGAGGTTATGTTATCAAAACAAGTGTAGCCGGCGATAGGAAGGCTTTCATTAACATCTGCAGCAATGATAACGTCGGCAAACCCACGTATAAGGTGGAAGTAGTTGACGGGAAAAGAGGAATGAACTGGCAAATACCTTATTCCATCATACCACCGCGGGAAGATTACGACCTGAACAGACGACGTTGCGTCATTTACGACGTAGTTTTCCATCCGGACACTCTCCGCATGGCGGAGGTTAATAAACAATTCCGTGAACTAGTAAACAAAACTGCCCTCGAAGGTTTAATGAAAACTTATAACATTCACTTGGACAGTAACAATTTTCGCTTTCCTAAATCTCAATATAAAGGTATGAGTATGGCTGCTGTTATCAGGAAAGAAGACCCTAACTACCACCCTCCCGATGAGGAAGAGATGGAATCTTTGACACCTGAGGTGATGGAGAAACTGTATCCCCAGCGCAGTTATTCAGAAAATAAACCAGAGCCCACTACAGAAACACCCAAAGAAACATCCAAGCAACCAAGAAGAGTAAGGAAAACCAATCAAACAGAATTTGCACATTCAACTCAAAATGGGTACACCGTTCCAAAGTATGTCATCAAACAACAAAAAAATGTGGATCTGCAAGATTACACCTATCATAAAGATTGTAAACAATACAGTGCCATACCAAGCCACATAGTGGTTGAAGTATATCTGCCACTTCTATCATCTACTAAAGACTGCACTTTGGATGTTCAAGAGAAGCTTCTGAGATTGGCATCAGAAAAACCAGCAAAATATAAACTTGAAATTACACTGCCCTATTCAGTCAATGATGAATGTGGGACAGCCAAGTTTGATAAAACCAAACACATGTTAATAGTGACTTTACCAGTGATCAAAACAAATATGAACAATAACAATGAACATTCTTTGAAAGTAGACAGTGGTGTGGAAAGTGAAGAAAATTCAGGTTCTCAAAGTGATGAAGATAATTGTAATTCCAACTTGATTGTTGAGCTTTCTTCCTCGCCTGCAGAGACTGTAGCACCCGCTGAGCCCTGTGACAGTACTCCCAGTAACTCTGAAGCATTCTTAGACACATCACTTTCTTACATTCTTCCTGCCTACACACACAATGTTTTGGATGACATAGTAGCCTTAACATTCCATGTCAAAAATACAGAGCCCGACTCTGTCAAAGTTAAAAATAATGGAAATGAAATCTACATTAAGTTCACGTCGGTCGGCTCGGGCTTTGTACCAGTTCATTATGCAGCAATTATCACATTTGAGAATGATGTTAAATTTGACAATGTCACAGGAGAAGCATGGGACAACAATGTCATTTTACAGTTGGAACTTGCAGGAGCTCTACCACAGAAATTCCACATAGGGTTAAACAAAGATTCCATGACTTCTGAAAGCTTTGATGTGTCCCAGGTTAAGAAGACAAAGATTGAAGAGAAACCTGAGATATCTGATGCCGAAACTGTTACACCTGTTGTCGAGGTAACCAATTTAGGGAATGAGACAAATATTGTTGTATCTTCGAATCATATAGAGTATGATGAAGACGATGACTTTGACTCTCCGACATCCATGGATAGAGACATAGTATTCACAGAGTCTGGCAGTAATGAGAACGGCGCTAAGAGCATACTCCGTAAGCCAAACATGATACGCAGTTTCTCAGAGTGTTCCAGTATTGGTGATGTTGCATCTTCCATGGATTACATCAGTTCTGATTGCATCCATGAAGAATCAAGTTTGAAAAAGACTGTTAGGTTTAGTGATGTTATAGCAAGACAATTTTACAGGTGAGCTGAAATATTGAATTCTCGAAAATTACTGTTCATAAATAAAAATCCAGTCAGTAGCTTATAATTATCTATGTAGGTTATCAGAATAAAGTTATGTTTATTATTGTATATTGTATAAATTGTAGAAATATGGATAACATGGAAGTTACTGATAATTATTTATATATAGTCAGTTGTTATTTTTTATTATCAAATTACTATGAACTTTATATGATGTGTGTTAAAAATTATGTGTACCATTAGCTAGGCTAGTCATGTAATATGCATAAATTTACCTGAAAAATATTCTACATGGCTTATCTGCTCACTAATCTGAAATGGACTTTGGATAACCGCAGCAAGATAAGATATATTATTAAACAAGCTAAATTTTCCATTTCAATTTATTTATATATGTCTATATTACACATTTCAGGTACAATTCATCTATAGAAGGTCAGAAAAAGAAAAACCAGCGCAAGAAGAGTAAAAAACGTAGTCAAGACCGGCGGCGAAGTGAGAGTGAAGCTGAAGATGATGTCAGTAACACTCCTCAGGTGTGTAATAATAATATTATCTAAAGTCCACAAGGTTAGGAACTCAATCATAGTGACTTGGAACAGTAACATACATTTTCTACAACATCATGTTACTTGAATGAAAAATGTAATTTTTGTTTGATACAAAAGTACCGATAATATATCAAGGCCTTGACCTTGTTGTATTATTTATCTGAGAAAGAGTTCTCAAACACCAAGCCAATAATATTAAAGCATTTCTTATAATAGCCATAAAACATTGAGGCATTTTATCGCGACATGCTTACATAACTTTGTAGCTAGTGCCTACTACATGACTGTTATGTTTTGTTTGCAAGAAAGATTCAAATTTGTAAACAATAACAATATCTCAAGGATGATAATTATAATTTTTCCTTCTACTTGTGTACGCAAGGTGATTAATTATTATCGCAAAAATTGCTAATTAGTCTTTCCATTTGTTCTTTGATCAATTACCTACAGAAAATGAGAAATTTATTTGGAGCCAGATAACTTCGCAATGAATGTAAACAAGAGGCGGCTATTTAGGATGTGTTAAATAAATGTTATTAACAAGTAAGCTCCGCGCCAGTCTATAATATTCCATAGCTACACGTCATCGAAAACAAGTCGGTAATCGTAATACTGGAAAATTTTGTACATGATATTTGTTTCCATTGTGTAACATTAAGCTTATGGCGGCGGGTCCGATGGCAACGACCTATAGTCACTGCGTACCAGTTCCAACGACTTAATTCGTAATAGTCTTTCTAGAACGATTCAAGTCTTCCGAGAATCACCCTCACGCGTTCCCTTTGAGTGGCGAAAAAAGGAACAATAACATAATATACCGTGCCTCCTGTATCCCTAAAGTAAGGGTTAGGTAGTGATGTACTTTTGTGGTTTTGGTATAATTTTAGATGCCATTTAATAGCGGGCGAGTCTATTCCTATTAACTGGGTACAATATACAAACCCGAGCTATTAACTAATACTGATACTAAGCTCCAACCTAATAACACTTGCTCAGCAGTCGCGTTTGCAAACTACTGATTTTTGTCCAATATTTTTTCCCAGAAGAATTAAGAATTTGTGGATTAAGCTATAAATACATATAAACACAGTTCGCCGGTTTGTTTAGGTCCCATGTAAAAGGGGGCGAGCGTATTGCCATCAAAAGGGCACACATGCAGACTCCGAGATACTGCTGGGAATTTCACAGAAAAACTCAACAACTGCTCCACCTGGGAATCGAACCCAGCGTACCTTTAGCATAGCAGTTGCACACTTGGGACCACTACGGCAGCGAGGCCGTCAACCGGAATGAATAACACTTTTGGCTTTTACCTTATTGAAAAAGAAATTTGACATTACTTCTATGAAGCATTGTCAAATTTCGATCTGCAGTAGGAAAACTATCAAGGGACCGATCATTAATTCCGGACGTAAGACATACAAATTCATTCTTCGAGAATCGGTGACTCCAAGCGATTGTAAGACGATAATATTCGTCATCGGTTACAACTCTTGTTATTCATGTCACGTAAATACCTACACGGTAGCATTCCGTTCAGAAAATTACTTCTTGATATGCGTAACGTAGGTACCAGTATTTTATTGACTAGTACTTATTATGATATCATATTTTATTACAGAACTTAAAGCCAAGGTTGAAATCTGTCTTGAAGCCCCGTCGTGACAGTGGCCTAGCCGACACTTCTGACGCAGAATCTGAGAGCAAGAATACTCTGGATGAAGAAACCTGCAATTCTGCTAATGAGGATGGTTTCAGCGAAAACAATGAAAACGGAGAAATGTCTTTTCAAAATAAGTCGGTGTTAAACATAGTAGATAACAAAGGAAATGAGGCTGAAAAATCAAAAGCCGATATTTGGGAATCGGAAACTTCAAAACGTGCACAAGACACGCGAGAATCCGTTATATGTGATAATATTCAGCACAAGACTAACCTGTATGATCCGGATAAATTAAACAAAGGTCAATACTTAGAAGTTATGTTCAAAAATGATCTCATATTTGATTTGGACATGTGAATTCACTGTCTCTATTATAGCTCTTTTAAAAGGGCTTGTTTGGAATGTTTTAACTTACCCTTATAGATGTAATTTATTAGAACATCCAGTGATTTTGTTTGTCTAGAAATACTTAGCTTATTTAGTATTACATTATTCCTTTATGATTTAGATTACATTACTGATGTTCCTTCCATTACGTATTTTCAAAATTGCTATGTTTATGGCAATGGTTTCATTAAAATTGTAACAAATTTGTATTTATTTCGAGTGTGTTCAAATTTTGTCAATTAGGCTTATATTGAATTGTTTAAAATTATAATTTCTGTAAAGAATATTCAAAAATTAATAAAAAATACCTCACGTAGTGGTCTTAAACTACTGGAAAGTTGGATAATTTTAACTCTGCTCATCTTAGACAATATAAAGTAGTCAAGCTGCATTTCATGGTACAAATTAGATTTACGTCATTATATCGGTTAAGAGATAGGAGTTGATTTTGTATGAATATTAAGCCTACCTCTAGCCTAAGTTAGTTATTAACACTATTGCACAGCGACGATATGGTAGATTGCTAGGTTTACAATGCAAATAAATGTTTTTAACACTTGCATGTTATACACGATTTTAATAATAATTATAAACTGACTACGAGTAGGTGTCCATGTTTATATACACTTTGTTAATCTCACATTTCATAACATAAGTTGTATTTGACGCCTAACACAAACCAGTGCCTTTCGTCTGTATAGTAAACGAAATCACCAGTGAAAATGTTTCCGTCGACTGTTGTCATAAACCATGCATTTTGTTTTATTTAATAAGAACCTTGTATGTATTGTACGTGCAATTATGCAAGTTATGTTTGATGTAAAGTTTACAAATTATTTAACGATGAATGTGATTTGGTGACTTTAGTTTTATTACATGAATTGATTCAAAATCGTCGTTTGTTTTATTGTTTACTCATACATCACCGGTACCGCGGTGATTCGACTTGAAACAATGTGTCCATTAAACATTTTCACAAATTCGATGCTATCTTACACTCACTTAAAGTAGAATAAGTAATGATGGTAACACCTAGTTATAAGTAACTAATATCATATAAGTAGGTACAAATAAGGAATAACAAATTAACAATTAGCCTTACCAAGCGTTACGAAAGAAAACTATGAAAATGTAATGGGTATTATTACTGACGTTTTATGCGATCAGTCATGATCATCGTAAATCCTACGTTTGAATGTCTATCGCTACGTTCACACGGAACATCTGATTTTTATTTGTTATTATTATTATACATACAGGTCAAACACAACCTTCATTCGGCAGTTGGCAAATAATAATACAACTAGTTCGTAAACTATTATTATTAAACACTAATTAGAGTTTGTTGGTTATCTTGCTAAAGCTACTTTCTCTACTATCTTAGATATCTTTTTCTACTATCCCTCTTTCTAATGAAATAATAGATATTTGGTACCTACAAAATAGACTACAATTTGGTCTTCTTGTTATATGCGTTTAGAACTATACGTACTCTAACGGGGAGCTATACTCGTACGATAGTATGATTTTTAGTCGGAAGCCGCCTAACTCTTATTCCTGTTTAACAGAATTTACTAGCATAAAGCTTCTAAAAGGTCTAGAAGCGACTTCGATCCCATATTAGCCATTTTATTCATTGTGTGCCATATAATGAATAAATAGGTATAATAGTATTCACATGTTTTATCTTATTGTGTTCTTAAATTATTGCTATTAGTCGTAGTTATTACCAACAATAACCGTAAATATGGTAATTATAATGACCGATACTCGTTATCACAAGACTGCATTCACGTATCTAGCAAGTAACTAAGTAAAGCGACTAAAATAATACCACCTAATCGCTAACCGCCGGATAAATTAAAAAAAAACGAGCACCATCGACCCATATACTGTCCCACTGCTGGGCACGGCGGGTTGCGGGTGGTGTGCGCAAGTGGCGTCGAGTAATGCAGGTTGAGAATTCAAATGGAACAAAATTATTATGAAATGATCTTACTTGTAATTTAACGGGAACTTTCTAGGAGGTAGTAATACAGACCCTTGGGGTTTTATAATAAACGGGTTAACAGACATTGTTATACATTTATTAAAATGTACCTATCCAAGTAGGTGTTACAAACAAAAACTAAAAATCTTCAGCAATATAAATAATGCGTGGTAAAAATAAAATAGCTGGTTATACATAATTATATTAGTCGGTTATCCCATTATTTACGCATTTGCGTAGCTACAGCAGCTGCCGCGGTGCAGTGGGGCAGTAGACGCAATAGCTACGGCGTAGCAATCTGACTTCAAAATTGCTATGAGTGCTACAGCAGCTGCCGCGGTAGTCGGTGTACACGGAATGGCTACGGCGTAGCAATCTGACTTGCAAATTGCTACGAGTGCTTCAGCAGCTGCCGCAGTGATGCTGTAGACCCAATAGCTACGGCGTAGCAATCTGACTTCCAAATTACTACGAGTGCTACAGCAGATTTCGCGGTGGGCGGTTTAGACGAAATAGCTACAGCGTAGCAATCTGACTTCCAAATTGCTACGAGTGCTTCAGCAGCTGCCGCAGTGATGCTGTAGACCCAATAGCTACGGCGTAGCAATCTGACTTCCAAATTACTACGAGTGCTACAGCAGCTTTCGCGGTGGGCGGTGTAGACGGAATAGCTACAGCGTAGCAATCTGACTTCCAAATTGCTACGAGTGCTTCAGCAGCTGCCGCAGTGATGCTGTAGACCCAATAGCTACGGCGTAGCAATCTGACTTCCAAATTGCTACGAGTGCTACAGCAGCCGCCGCGATGGGCGGTGTAGACGGAAGAGCTACGGCGTAGCAATCTGACTTCCAAATTGCTACGAGTGCTACAGCAGCCGCCGCGATGGGCGGTGTAGACGGAAGAGCTACGGCGTAGCAATCTGACTTCCAAATTGGCGAGTGCTACAGCAGCTGCCGCGCTAGGACGGTGTAGACTAAATAGTTACGACGTAGCAATTTGACTTCCAAATTTCTACGAGTGCTACAACAGCTTTTGACGACGTCTGTGGTCTAGTGGTTCGAGTACCGGACTGCTGATCACGAGGTCGTGGGTTCGATTCCCACAGGACACAAATATTTGTGTGATGAACATAAGTGTTTGTGTTTGTCTGGGTGTTACTTATGTATTATATGTATGTATTTACAAAAAAAAGTATATACTAAGTATTATATCCATTGTCTAGTACCTACCCATAGTACAAGCTCTGCTTAGTTTGGGACGAGATGGTGCTGTGTAAAAATGTCCCAGAATATGTATTTATTTATAACAGCTACCGCGGTGGCGTGGTGGTGGTGGTGTAGACGAAATAGCTACGGCGTAGCAATCTGACTTCCGAATTGCTACGAGTGCTACAACAGCTGCCGCCGTGGCGGTGTCAGACGAAATAACTACGAGTGCTTCAGCAGCTGCCGCAGTGATGCTGTAGACCCAATAGCTACGGCGTAGCAATCTGACTTCCAAACTGCTACGAACGTTGCGCCTTGTGATCATGATTTTTATGATTACTTGTTGCCATATTGTATTGTATGTTTCTTGAATTTAACTCTAATGTTACATATCTTAATGGTTTGGTTTTAATTACTATCACACCTTTATTACCCAACGTCCGTAGTGATTATTTATGTAATTTACAAAAAGGTGAAAAGAAAGTAAGATTGTAGGTACCTATAGAAAACTCCAATCACGGTTTTCCGGCAGATACTTTCTTTACTTCTTACTTCGACATTGGCGGATTAAATGGATTTACCCAATTACTTCAGATCAAATCAAATGTAACGGAGAGTTAGCTTCTGTAACGTGATACTGCCTACACTCCGTAGATTATGTAATGGTTTACACGTGTGTAATTAATTAGAATTGTATTATGTTAATAACATGTTTATTATTAGCATTTATATTTACCTAGTAAATGATTTGCTATTATATTACTAAATTTATAATTGAGGATGTTTATCTTTTATAAAAATTACTTCAAAATAGATGAGTTAATTTTATTTGAGCTTGTAGCTAATAATTTCAAGGCTATTTCTTATTTATTCTTTTATGTACAATAGGAGCACATGTGGCGGACTTAATGCCATATGGCATTCTCTGCCAGTAAACCTTTGGGTTAAATTGAATACCTAAGTAAAAAATTTGGTACAAAATAATAAATATTTGAACAATGGTGGTAAACTAATGTAATGTCTTATCACAACTTACTTAAGCTGATTGTATTTAGGCATTACTTATCTATGTATATGTAAATAGATCAGTTCCGTAAAATAATAAAGGACTATTTGTAGATCAGTGTCTTATCAGGCGGCAAATAGCCGTCACCTTCTTCATGAATAAATTACAGAGTGAAAAAACACGAAGCAAAAGAAAAATAATAAGAAAATATTGCCTTTAAACCATGCGGGTGCTATAATTAACTTTATAGTATCATAACACGCTTTATTAAAGAAATATAGCGGGCATCTAATAAAATAAAACACGTTGAACAGTTAATTAATCTACCAGCCATTTGTATGCAGTCACGTCGTGGTAAAAAATTTAATTAAGTAAATATACCGTTTAATATTGAGTAATTTGTCTGTGAAACCAATTAAGTAAGACTAATTACGTACGCAGAAACGTCGGTGTGAGGCCGCGAAGCCCCGCCATGTTGATTTTCAAGCTTCTCTTGTTGTTGTTGTTGGTGATTATGTTGCACGAACTGGGGTGCTAAAATGCCCACTTTTAGTGAATCATAATTTTCGTACACACCGTATATTTCCTGGCCAGGCGGACCTCCTATTGTACGAAAAGCCTATATTAAATACAATGAGAAGTCAGACGTGCACGAAATTCTTAAGTGTCTCTTTCTGTGGTTTGTTCACGAAGTCTCTTCTCGATCCTATGACTGTCGTCAGATTAGATAAAAGCCCGTCAACCATAAAAAGTGTTGCTTGGAGATGTTGAAAAACAAGTTTCTTAAAAACTTAGACATTATTTCATGAACTGTAGTCAAACTGTTAAACAAGTTTTCATTTCTTCACGGATTTTACTTGTTTTGTTCGGAGTAAAAGTGTCTATCAAACTTCAAATAGACGTTCAGCTTACTTTGAAGATCAAAGGTGACTTAACAAAAATATATCTACACATAGAATGTTAATGTGCTATTACTAACTCGATAGTATTTATGCAGTTAGAGGGAGATGCCGCTCTACGGGATAAGTAGTGTTCCTTCTCAAAACCTAACAATGATCGCGGAATCAGGCTGTGGAACAACTCCTTTGAACTTTCAATTTCACCTCCGCACTAAACCTATTTTTATCTGAACTTTTCATAGTCAAACTTAAATGGAAATAAAAGTTTAGGTTGGGGTTAACGCCTTTGAATACGAATAGATTTAGAGACTTTTCTAATAAAGTCTGGTCCATTAACTCTAGATAGAGACGTCTGAATTTGATCGTCATAGAAAATGTTCTTGTCCTGATAATGTTAAAGTCGAAATAATCTATAACGCCATGGAATTGTGCAAGAACAAGAGAAGACTCAGTACTTGTAATAAAGTACTTACATGTAATATACTTAGGTAGGTGTTTATATCCGCTGTATATTTTGAAAGCGTCAGCGCAACCGCCAAGCTGTCAGAGTAGCGGGAGAGGGTCATCCGTTCCCAACCGACCCTTTATTAAGGATATGTACTTACTTAGATATAATTTTGCTATATCATTTAATATTTTCTTACAAAATGTACATAATATTTTAGTACCGCAATGTGGGAGTAGTATTGCAAATACTTGGGTTAGAGCGTTATGACTTGGAAATATTATCTTAACGCAAGCAAAATGATCTTTAAAACAATATAAATAAACATGTAGACTGTAGTAATAGTATGTATTCGAAACCACTGAGCAAAAATGAGATTGTAGCAATTGGAAAGTTCATTTACACGCAGAGATATTTTCGTTTGGAAAAACGATGGTCAATGTACTAATTATTCGGCAAAATTTCTTAATTGCGTGAATGTAAACGTGGTTGGACGTCTGGAGAACTCTACGTATCGTAATAATTCTAACAAAGCATACGATTCTCGCCACAAAAACCGGGTAAGACACCTAAAACGAGTATTTCGCTCCAATGCTCCATGCTACGGGTAACGTCACGACAAATAAATGGTCGACATTCAGTCCCTGCAAGTGGAGCAAGCTTTCATAGTTTATCATATGTGTTGTAGAACGATATGTCATTTTGATTTCATCTTGCGCACGCTTGTATCTAGTTTATAGTAATTATTTGATAGTTCTTCAACTATATATACTTGGTGTTTTATTGCAATCACTTACTCTAGATAATACTACAACTCGATTTAGTTTTACTTATATGCCAGAAAGTTTGTGAATATCGCCAATTACCTTATCACTTATTGCAGTTACCATAATGTGACTATTCGGCACCTTAAATGTACAATTATATAATAAAATAACAATAAAATGTCAATATTTTTAATATTTACTAAGAATTTTAACATTCCTTGTCAGTAATTCCAATTTTTTTACTAAACAGAACCGATGTTGATGATTTTTGCAATTTCTTAGAGTATTATCATACCTACTTTAATCGGTATCCTTTTTATAAGTGACTTATTTACTAAAAAATACATAGAGAAAGACATTCAAGAAAATTATTTAAAATAACACTCAGTTGGAGCCACAGCCACGCAATTCATTAGCATCCTTTTGAGAGAGGGATCTGGGATGTCTATAACAAACAGACAATATAAAAAGGTTTTGTTTGAATTAGAAATGATGAGAAAATATTTACTTAGATATGAATCAAACATTATTTTCATAGGAGTAAAACGACTCTTTATTATTATTTATCATTTTGTTCCATCTATATAATTTAGGGTTTAAAATATTCCGTAACATATTAAAGATTCATATGTTAAAGCGCGCTATTGAATTCAAAGTATCAAGCAGGTATAGAGAAATGAATAGCAAATGTCTAACAACAAAGTAAGTAAGCCTTTAGTCTCCTCACTGAAAATCATTTCCTTTTATGGAGTTTTACGATTAATTTTATTCACGGAGATAAGCAGCTAACTGTATGTGTCTTGCCCTCGTATTCACATTAAAAGTTTTCACTTTGCAAAATGATTGTATTTATGTCATATTTCAAGTTTTTTTGCATGACTAAACGTATTTACTTATTCGGTTACTCTAACAAACCTTTTCTGACTTCAGATTGATGATCATACCTACGTGTTCATTTTGTTACAAAATAAAGTTTAATTAATTAAATTCGACGTCTAGTGGTTCGAGTACCGAACTGGTGATCACGAGGTCGGGTTCGATTCCCACAGGACTTAATATTTATGTGATGAATAATAGTAATAAGTGTTTGTGCTTGCCTGGGTGTTTCTTTTAATATAATAAGGAATTACTTACAAAAAAAAGGATTTAAGTATTATATCCATTGTGTAGTACTGATAGTACAAGCTCTGCTTAGTTTGGATCTAGATGGTGTGTAAAATGTCCAAAAATATTTTGTATTGAGTAATTATATATTTATTATTAAACTAGCTTTTGCCCGCGGCTTCGCTTACGTGGATGTAGAAACAAAATTAGGATTAGAAATTGATCCCATTGATAAAAAACTTGTATTTTGAAGTAGTGTTTTAGAGGTTTGTAAAAAGGGCCTCGTGACTAAGTTATAACGGCGCTAAGCTCAATGAATATTGTGGGTTCGATTTCGGTCGACAATTTAGTCTCGGTACTGAGGTACTTTATGAGGTACTGAGGTGATGCTATTTGTGAAAATATGTCCAAAAGAAAACGGAAGCTTCAGTTAGTCGTAATAACTCGTAATTCTAACCAAACTTTACAACTATTGTTTAATTTAAGTCTATACCACTTTAAACGTTTATAACTAATCAACAATTACGATTTCTGCGCATATCACAACTTAATTAAAGAACCAACAATAATGATCCCTTATATCAATAGGAATACATACTACAGAGAGGTCAAGCTCTATCTCAGCATCTACGTAACCGAGTGGAATGAGATATACCTCATTTTTTTAGTTGAACGATGGACTTTTAAATAGAAAATTAAAAATCAAAACCAGCAATGATGATCTCTTCTTTCTATGGGCTTGCATACAACAGAGAGGTCAAGCTCTATCTAAGGATCTATACTAATAATTGAAAAAAGCTTTACATCAGTTTTTAAGTTGGAAATTATGCTTTACAACAGTTAACACAGAATTCAAATCTATTCAGTAGGTTTAGCGCCAACCCCTAACAAACAGACAAACAGACAAGAATTCTAAAAATCACATTTTTGGGTTCGCGATCGTTTATATACTCTAACCCAATTGTTTTTTTTTAAATATCTTCAATGTACAGAAATGACTTTTTTATAATTTTATAATAGTATAGATTAGTAGCGCTATTGGTTTCCAGTTTATTGACATATATGATATATTGATGTATAGGTATGATTCGCGTATTTTCTTTATTTGCCTGGGTAGAGAAACAACGGTTCTATTTTAGTTTTCTTTTGCAAGTCAGCATGTTTTTGTTTTGGCAAAACGTTGAAGGAAAAACGTAATTATTTCTGTAATAGGAGCTGAGTTTCCTGTTTTAGAGTTGCCCCCTAACATAATCCGATGATAAATGTCGGTAGTATTAAAATAACGATATTTTAACAAGAAACAATTGCTTTCGCAACTCCCGTATAACAGGGTGCCTCATTAAGCAATTCCTATAGTATTCATTTATAATTTGAAATTGTAGATGCTTAGCATTGCTTTTTTAATGTGCGCCCCTAGCCGCGCGCGCTTCAGGAACGCTTTCGTAGTATTTCGTTTTTTTACATTCAGTGCTGCCGTAGCCCATACTCTCGTACACGAGGGACATGTAGTTGATACCTAATTTGTAAAGGATTTCTTTACAATTTCTTTAGCCTAGTGGTAGTAAGCGCAACTGCTACCCTTTAAGTCCTGGGTTTGATGCCCAGGTTGAGCAAAATAATAAATAAATAAGCTATCCGCCTATTATCAGGGACCTAAACATATAGATGAACTGTGGGTGAACCGGTGTGTGTGAAGTAATGTTCACCTGTACCTTTAGTACATTCAGTAACCCTTCGGTAATTCGTAAAAGCAAACACTTTCTGATAACACAGTTTATTAGATTTCATAATTTTACAAATCCGCCTAAAAAGCCAAGAAACTCGAAACTCGTCTCGTAAAGCATCCTAATCTATTTTTCATTGTGTAAATTAAGGCAATAAAATTTGCGAAAGAATAAAAAGGCCCCGCGAATGTTTTTTTATAAAAATCACAGAATTATTTGAGATGTTTTTGTTGGCTGTAATGTCTAAACAGTAAACGGCGAAGTTTGTTGATGGAGGTCTGAGAACATTTTAAGGAATGAAAATATTTGTTGATAAAATAAAAATGGTTGTAACTTCGTAGTGTCCGTCCGTTATGCGACTTTTATTGAGTAGAAATTGCGAATTGCCTATTTTGTTTTAATAGAAAATAAAGAAAAAAGACGCAGGTAGGAACTTGAAACATTAATAAAGCCATAAGAGTAGCGAGTACCGTTTGCAATTATACAACTTCTCACGTTGAGTTGTGAAACTAATGAACTATACCAGTGTAGAGAACATAGTTTCCTAAGATGAAACCGTACATTCGTGTTTTATTAATTAAAGGAACACGAGCCAACCGCTTGCATTTTATAAGATTTTATTTTATAAAATCTATAAAACTTTTACACACTTCAAAGTTTTAGTATGATGATAAAATTAAATGGCGTATACTTTATGGTTTAGAATGAAATTACTACTAAGACTATAAAATAATTAAGTACCTATTGTTCACTATACCGTGTAACTAAGTCTTGCACTTAAAAATGTTCTGTTGTTTTATTATTCTGTTCGTCCTGTCAACATTACAACATTAAATCTGTCAACATTAAATTAAAATAAAAAATATTTTAATATATTGATTTCTGACACTTACGCGAATACTAGACATTGAAATAAAACTACTTTTTACGGATTTTATCGCGTTATAAATATTTTAATTTTGTAAATCGTTAAAACAAAGATGCGACAAGCGACGACCCAATGTCAATTATTCTCGTTGTCATACAAAGCTAAGGTTTAAAGTTAAGGCTGGCTTTGACTTATAATGCACAGATAAATTGTGCTCTCTGACCAAAACGAAATGTAATTATTTTCGATAAATCGTAACACTTTTTCCATTTCCAAAATAAAGCAAGTTATATTACCGAAATATCCAATACATTACAGGTAGTGAATACTTTGACCCAATTCGCCCAGCTGTTTTCGATGGCCGAAAACAAAGGATATTCGTGACGTCAGATGTGATGACCGTTATTTTTAACATCAGAACGACGCTATAAAATATAAAAAGAATGGTAGAGGAAGTAATCCCGGAGCTGAATGCTATTGTGGACGCTGTAACAATGCCGTGATTAATGATATAGAGGCGCTAAAGCCTACATACACGGAAGTGTTTCTTAACAAAACACGCGCTATTGTCAGCGCTATTCTGTATGAACCACAAAACGAGCATTATAATGATCATTTCTTAGACAATCTTGAATCTTGGATTTAGATGATTGTTTTAGTTAGTTCATTTACGAGGAACAATCCATAGCCGACTTAAATTTTACTTATCTAATGTATAATTTTCAGATCAATAAAATATACCTACACATAACTTAAGATTAGGTAATAACAACATTTCGTATCCGATGTTAATAGATAATATTCTACGTGATGATACAATATTTTTCCGAAGATGAAGCTGCCGTGGATATCGATGGTAAAACACTCTTCCAAATCCTTGATATCTGTTATTTAGTTTAAGTACACACGACGACATATAAACTTATGCTGTTACTACAAAAACCACCACTATTCCGACGGAATAGGGACGGTCTAAAGGAGAAACTGTGTAGCCTGTGTTACGTCGTTTGTGTGTACATGCACTCACGTAAAATACCACAATAAAATAGACGTTTAAGATGATGAAGATATTTAATATAAAACATAATTACAGTACTCAAAGTGTGGGAGTTCTTAGTTGTTATGTAGGTTGATCTAAATTAATTACTTCCTAGTAAAATGAATGGTCTGACTCTGACTTTCTTTTGTTTGAGATATAAAAATAAAACGAAAAAGAAGAGGAAGAAGAAGTTTTTAAAGGGTCAAAAATCACTGCCTCATTTTGCAATAATAATTATTTAACCTGACATTAAAAACTTTGGGTTACGACCAAAGTTTTATATATATATATATTAAATGTAGTAAATTGTAGTCTGCACTTGACATCACTCTGTGCATCACATTGCGAAGTGGAAGTTACTAACTATACGATGTAGAAGTCTCGTTCAATTAATTTTATGGAGAGGATTTGGAGTAGACCAGCTTTTTATTTTCTATTGTGCAAGAACTCTTACTCCACAAACATGAAAAATGCCGGTAATAATATTCTTATCGTCCGCACATTGGGTCCATTACTCTGTTTTCATAATGGAAATCGATACGCTCACAATCTTGCGGAGAGCCTTTATCGACACGGGCCAGTGCAAGCATTTGTAACGTTATGACCTCGGCCTTATGAATTTCATATCCCCACCGACGAAATCATATAAGTAATAAGAGTTACCATAATTTTCGTTTTACTAGCTAAGATTCAGCTACCAACAATGACTTTTAACTTCTTATTTTGAACGTAATTTGCAAATATTTAAATTTTAACGTATTATTCCAGCTAAAAGCTGCCAGATAACCTAAACCAAACACGTTTTATATACCTTCGTATACAAAGATACGTCTTGTGTTCATATTTACAAACATTTATTACTCTGCATAAAGGGAAGCTTCAGTGAGCGTAGAAACAGCGCGTGTTATGCTATCAATCAATCCGGGTCGTGCTATTATGAGCTCTATTTTTATCTCAATAACGCCATGAAAAGATACACAAGCTTCCAAGAGAAGTTGCTTGAAGTTTACACTAGAAATACATTATAAGGACACAGTTTGTATCGATACAACTCTTGATCCGCAGGATCCGCTGCGAATAATGCTATATTTAGCTAACTTTAGTTTCCCTTTACGGCAATTCTTTCCCTGTAAATCCCGTAAGATTTATCTCTATTGTACCCTTCCTTGAAGATTTTACTTCGTCTTAAAATCCAAATAATCAATTGAGATTTTTTGGCTTGCTACAGTGCCCCGTAGAGATTGTGATTGTAGCGACCTGTGCAAACATATGACTGTTTAGAAATATTACGTAACAAGGATGGTTACACATTACCTACTCCGCCTAAGGCTAGGGACAAAAGGAAAGTAGCCTTATACGAAATCCAAACACAGCAAAGCCGAAGTGGTTGGCTTATCCTGAAACTACTGAAAGTGCTTAACAAACAGTTGCACATTCCCCTCAGGCTTAGGCCTTATTTAAAGTTAACAATCACATTTTAGTTACGAGTGAGATAACCAACTAAAATCTAGTCCCTTAAGATTGATCTTTGTACTAGATGGTCGTAAGCACGACTACTATGCTCGTGGTCCAGGTTTCGATTCCCCGGTCGAGTAGTAGTTTTATTGGTTTCTTATGTTAAATTCTTATTAGTATTCTTATCAGTTAGGAGTTTGGATTCGAGCCCGATTAATTGCACTAGGATAATCCTCACATTGCGTCCCCACAAGGCGATTTTAGTTCCTCAGGCTTCCTCAGGTGAAAGCTAGTAAAAAATAAAATGAAAATACTTTATTTCAGACCTTGATCCATATAATGTTAGTAGTGTAGTATAAAGCTTGTGTTTTCCGATCATAAAAATGTTTCGTGGACAACTTATGTCAGTACAGTTCTCGCCAAACTTATTGTCCGGGTTGAAGTTGGCACGAGCTAACTTTAACTCGGCCGTAAAAATCGGAAAAATTAAAATATTGGGTTAGAATGATTTAAAACGACAGCCTACGACTTGAGCTTTCGTTTTTATTTATTACAATCTAATATTTTTCTTTATCCGATTTTAACGGCTTGGTTAAAGTTTTCCCGTGCCAACTTCAACCCGGACAATAAGTTTGGCGTGAACCCTACAGTTACTTTTACAGTTACTATACCTTATAACGCTTTGTTAGTAGAGTTACAAACTTTTACCGATAAAATAAATTTCATTATAGTTTTTATGTTATCAAAAACGGTGTATACATTTTTTAAAGTAGTTCGTTGCAAAACAGATCATAATTTTCTCACCGCGCTTTCATTTAATCCAAGGTGAGTTGAAAGTTGCTTTTAAGTAACTCTCAAAGAAAAGCGAGACAATACACTGACGAGCACTTAGGTAAAATTAACCACATGCAATTCCACTTTCCTGGTCAAAAAGTTCAAATTAATTTGCCAACAAGTCGGCCTACTGAATTAATTAGAATTTTTTAAGTAGACACAAGGCTCAATGTGCGACGAGCCCTCTCCTGAATACAAAACAAAGCTCATTTTATACACTTGTGCAATCGTTAGCGTAAAGAACTCGATGTCATCATAATACAAGTTTTGCTTTTCAGATTTTTATTATCCGAATTCCTTCAAAAGTGTTCAGCACACTTAATGGAAGAGTTGCGACACTATAAATGTGTTTTACGGCTCATAAAACTTTCAGAATGAATTATCTTAATGTATTGAGGGCGCAATATAATTATTTAGCGGTCAATTTATAATTCAATCATGTATTGAAGAGAAAACATTAAGAGAAAATTATCTTAATAGATATATTAGTTCAGTAGTTCACTCTAGGGATTATTTAGAATTGTTGAGAAACGTATCCTAGGTAATTACAATAAATAAGTAGGTTTCCGTGACTCGCTCGAAAACAGGAACGACGGAAGGTTCTTCGTTTCCCCAATGGGATTTCCTAAATAAACAAAAATTATATTAGTGTAATTCGAAGCAACGAAACAAAACAAATTCGGTAAGAAGCTGAAACAAAGAAAAATTCCAAATAAACGCTTATTAGATTTTCTTAAATAATGTACCATACAGTGTTTTTACTGAAAATTACTCTCCTTTTTGCGTAGTCGTGTAAAAAGCCGGCAAGTCATGTGGTGACGGACAGCAGCTTGAGGTGCTGACTCCAGAGACGATAATGAGGATGTAAATTGGCGTGTGCGGCGCGGGCGGGGTGGTGTGGGCGCGGGTGGCCCGGGCCGCCCAACCTGTGGCGTATCTGTTGCGCCGCCCGACCGCGCGCCGGCCCGGCCTGGCCGCAGGCAGTCCGTGTCACCGCGCCGCCGACGCCGCCGCCGCTAACCTACGCGCGCGTCCGCCACGCTCACTCGAACACATACACTTTTCCGGTTCAAAACACGTGCATTGTATCAATTTATCAGACAAACCTTCGTGATAATTCAATTAACAATTTTTTTATTCTTTTTTTTATTAATAAAAATTACAACATTATTTTTTTGTGTTGAAACTAAGAAATCTTTTCCGATCTCTTAAAAATAAATTAAAAGTGTTTCAAAGTTCGTTGTTAGCATCGGAGCTTTTCCTTCTATTTACTTATGCAATTTTAAACTGGTCTTCGTAGTTATTGTAAGTATTTATAGGTCAATAACTGTTTTAAGAACAATTTAGCAGTTTTTTTATTAAGAAGTGTTATGAACGAAATATTTTTTGATAGGCTTAAATAAAAATAAGACATTTTAGATTCAATTTTTCTTTACTAAAATGTGCACTGGTTAGATTTTAAATTTAAAAAATCTGTTGTGACGTAAAACATGATTTTTTATGTAAGTAGTTAGTTCAAGATGATTTAATTCAATATCTCTTTTCACGGACACCTACACATTAGTATCATATAAAAAATATGGCAATTTTATGTTATTTCTTGGAAGTTTTTTGTATAGCGAGGTATTCCTGGAAGGTCATACCGCCACTTGATTGAATATTTTACTTAAAATTGTGGATACTTTATTGTAACGAACGAAAAACTTTCCACTTTCTAAACTGTAGGTAGGTACAATTTAATATAATTAGTACCTATAATTTAATACACACATTTTCAATAAATGACGTACGTATGATAAATTATTCTTGAACCATGATATCATATTATGTACAATATTTTTATATTTGTATAGGTAATATCTACTATATTTTTTATAAAGCACGCCTAACTTTGAAATTTAACAAAACTTGTTTATTGAAATGTTACATCATCCTTTTCCCATATACCTACTAATATATTCTGACTTTAACATCATAGTTCCGTATTAGAAAAGTCTTAAACCGAAGTAGCACATTAGGGAAACGCTAAAATCTGGCTGCTTTTTAAATATTTTCCCTTATGCTCAGTTTCCAAGGAAATCATTATGTCCCGCAGGATTCCGAAAACTGATTTGGGGTACCTGCCATTCACTATTTACATTCACACAATGGCTGCCCACCGACAGAACCCACAGACTTTATCTTTTGATTTGAAAGTTATGTCCCGTTTTATGTCACTTTGAATAACTGACAACATGAATATTTCTCATGAATTCAATATCTTGTGATAAGATGTTATCGGAAAATGTTTCTATGGTATTTTCATATTATGTAGAATTGATTTTTCTTGTAATGTGAGAATTATGTCCTTCATTAAAATAACTGATAATCTTAATATGGAAAATGCTTAAAAAAATACAAAAAGCTATTGGTCGGATATTGGTCAAGTTTTAGAGATATTGCTACAATAGTTGCCGCAGTCTATTGAAACAACGTTGATAGGTACCTAGCTACTCATAGTTGCTAGCTTAATCTATTCTAGACTTGCAATCCATAACAACGGCTGCACTGTTATCTATTACACCATATTGAAGCGCAAGCGTTGTTGTTTCATGCACTATCTCGTATAATATTATCAGAGCTACTTGAACATTTTAGTAGTGTCCTACATGTCCAACACGCAATTGATTTACACAAATTAAAATCAGAAGCTGTGTCAGTCATTTCCCTGATAAGATAGTATACCAAAATTCCCTTTTTTTACGGTTATTATAAAAATTTTAATAACTACATTGATACATATTTAATTATTATCGGTATTGCCCAGAAATTGAGTTGTAGAGGTCTGATGGCAGTCGCTTCGTGTACAATACTGATATTAAGCCGCATCTGGTTAGAAGCCGAACCCAACGTGGTTCGGAAAAAGGGTAGGAGGATGAGGATGGGATAATTTGCGGTATATATAAATTGACTTTTATCTTGAGACCTACCCCATCGCAACTAATATTACGGGCAAACTGCTAGTCATAAATAAAGTAGTAGTGAAGGCTATACATTAACAAATGCATAGGTACTTAGCTGTAGTTGTTTGTTCCAATCTGGAATCATAGCAGCGGGGGACCAATCGACTGAATCCTCGGTCATTAAGGCCCTGAACTTATCGTAGATATGAACCATTATCTCTAGCTGTTATCTAGATCGATACACGTAATGTAATTCAGGTTTCAATACCGCACTATATCACAATCTTTCAACGATTCAACTTTGACGATCCAAGTTTATGCGAAAAATACATTTATATTACTTTGTTCGATTTTAAGTTCAATCAATTAACATAAACACATCAACTATTACATTTCTTTACTTTATTTCCCTAACAGGGCCAGTCTAAAAACGGACTATCATTGTGAATGTGTGACAGTTCAGTGATTGACTTTTGGAAGATTGCATTGAAGAATCAAGTGCAGTGTAGTGCGCTCGAGAAGTATCGGGTGCAGGACCCGATGGCCGGCTCGGCCCGGCCGCGCTAGATCGATCCCGCCACAGCGGCGCGGCTCACGTCCGTAAGTGCATTCCACCTACTATGTTTCTATGTGCATGTGCAATCACTTTGCATGAGATTTGGCATCACAGCCATACTCCGACGCAATCGCGATAAAAAAACGGATCAGATGAGTAATGCAAACACAAAGCACGTGTGCAGAATGTGCGGTTATGAGACTTCTAATTTTGATCGTGTTTTGCGTCGGCAGTAAGGGCACAGTTCAGGAAACACCATTTATTGAAAGGATATTTGAACTACTTATTGTACCTACTGTTCTTGAGAAATCCAATTTGGACACCTTATGTGATATTGAATTGCTGCTCATGTTTTGCCTGTGATATTATTTCGTATACGTTAAGGTATTCAACGATCGTGTTTTGTGTAGGTACTATAAGAATACTAAGGTAGACGCACAGGTACAATATGGAGCGATGCCAAAACTTTTGTCTTGTTTCTCTTTAATCAAAAACGTAAAACTATAAATTAAACCGGTGTTTGTTTGTTAGAACAAAGCAGCGGTTACCGACACAGAAATACTTTCACCGAAATATCGCATTCATAAACCAGCATGGCCGAGGCGGCTGATGTTTATTTACACTAGGCAATACTTACACATTTCCTAGAAAAAAAAATGGTATGAATACTCGAGGTAAAATGGGTATCAATACCGGAACGTTAGGCCTGATATAATTAATGTTTGTATTTATATAACACCCGAGGAGAAAGAACCCTTTTTGTTAATCATAGCGACGTAGGCTGTCGCGTAAAAATCGAGGTAGAATTAAATATGAATGGTTGGCACATTAGGTATTGATTTGCCTATTTTTAAACGTCTAACCTTCAGGATAATTTGGTTTATCCCTTCATGAGATGGAAAGAAGTATTAGATATTAAAGCATCTTTTTCACCAATAAAAGTTGGTTAGCAAAAAATAAAACAAGATCATTTACGATTTCATTGAATTCCATAAATATTTTAAAACCAATTCATCCAATTCTAAAGTAATCTTTGTGACATTTGGTTTAGCGACAGGGCTTTATGGGGGTATATCCGGCGGCATAGTTTAAGATTTTATTAAAACCTAGCCCCTAGGTTCGCCTGATTTTCCCGGGGATTTAAAAATCATAATCACGAACCGAAATATAATGCGTTGAATTGTTAGCACTATGTTCCAGTTCACAGCAGTTAATAACCTCGCGAGATAGATTATAATCTAACGGTTTTTACAATTTTACGGTGACATATATTCATCATATTCTTGTCACATTCAATTAAAACCCGACTGCGTAAAAAGTACTAACTAAAAATCTAAAAACAAGCTCTGTGATGTTGAAAAATGTATAGCAGGCGGGACAAGCTGTTCGTTCATAAACAAAATTGTTTCTTTGCTTGTCCCGCCTGCAATACATTTTCCAACATTTTACTTTATTAAAATTAATAAATAAGTATGGGCAACCCTAACGAGTAATTAAACAAAGATGCGTCATGTAACACAGTGTACTTATCAAAATTTGTGTCACTGCTGTGACAGATGGTTGAAAAATTCATGGTTCGTATCAACGCCGCCTGCTGGAAATTTTCACATAAATTAAAACTGAAACGTAAAAATGTTATGTACAGTTATAGAGACCGACATTGAGGTAAACATGCCTGGAGGTCTGACATTTTCACATACAAATATTTAATTTAAATGGCGCATACTTACATTATTAATGTGATGTTTAAAACGGAATATATAAAATAATTTAGATTGTTTACATACGAGTATGTGCTGATTTACACATTTATATGTTAGTGAGTACAAGCAATTTATTATGCGTAGAGATAGTTTTTCGCAGGTCAGTACTTACTACTGATATAGTTAGTTAAAAATGCGGCTGTTGTTGCTAGAACAGAATAACTTTTTAAAACAAAAACTTTTACGTGGATAGAGGTATGAAATTCAGTGTCCATTTTCACAAAATGATTCATACAAATTTCCAACGTCACAACTTGCAGACAAACAGCGCTTTTAGATCAAATTTACAAGATTTGTTTAATTACGGTAAAATTGACATCGTGTAGCCACTGTTGGAATTTAATATTAAGAATATTATCTTTGTGAACTCGACGTTTCTGGGCGGGAAGTATTCATGAGCAGCAGAGTGGCAGTAATGTAAATCAAATTACATTAATTGTCTGCCTGTCCACATTGAATTGCTTTGCAGTTTTGCCCACAGTGTCTGTGCTGTCTATTCGTTTGAAATCTATGCTAGGTATTACTTCAAAGGATTGGATCGGATGTAATGCGATCGTTGCAAAGGTGTTTGCCATTTTATATCTGTCTGTACAACTTATGAACTGTGAAGCTTTGTGAAAATACTGTGAAAATACAAATTTGTTAAAAAAAGAGCAAAAGAAAGGAGTTTTAATATTTATGAATTATTTTACCGGATTTTTGTTCCGCAATGCTATTTTTCGAATTTACATCAATTCATCATAAAGCATGATATCAAGAGTAGAAAATAAATAGAGTATAAAAATATGTATTCAACAAAAGATAGTGAATTTATTTATACGTACATTACTTACAACAATAATAACAATAGATAGCTAAATCGTTCAACCAATCAAATAACGTAAACTGAACGGAATTCTGTTTGTTTATCATCCAATCACGCCTCAGTGAAACTTGTAAATAACATTTTTTTTAAATGCAATACTGATTTAATTTTTATCCATATTATAAAACCACAACGGCTGTCCGTCTGAACGCGATAAACTCAAAAACTACCAAGAGGAATTTCATAAATTTTTAACCAATAGACAGAGTGATTCATGTCTTTATTTAATTACGGTTTTAGTGTAAATTGGCTGAAATATGACGTTGATGGTGGAAGATTTCGCTCTTGCAAAATAGGGGCTATGGCTAGGGATATGTTATAACTAATATTTTATGGTTTTTCAACAAATCAAACTGGTATGTTTTCTTCATTCGTAAGGGATTCAGGATTGACTCGTATGCATTACATGTTATAACATAACATAGGATTATAATGATTAAAATATTTGCCTCTACATACACGTATTCTAAGCACTTCTTATTTATTTGTAATTAGAAACGCGATATCAGATCCGTAACGTAAATATAAGAGGGATAAAGGGATCTAGGAATTCTCATAACGTGTGTCATTTTACGGCACGATCGGCTGGAAAATCCGCGCGCGACAGATAGGGAAATTACCACATACATACATATGATACCTATAAATACCGCGACTTTACCCTTTACATAATTCAAATGATAACCAATTTAATTTGCATAATAGTTTGAATACTGAGTAACGTCCTCAAATTAGGCCTAAACTAACATTAGATTTCCATTTTAAATATATTTACAGTGTATATATATTATGGTTGTTACTTCCTACTCCATGGTCACTCAATATTATAACACTTGTCAGTTGATTGATAGATTGAGTAGGATGAATACAAAGTACCTTTTATATGAAATAGTAGATATCGTTGCCGTCAACATTCATAAAAAACGCCCTAGGTATTTTATTTTTCGGATAATAGACTTGCTGTAGTGTGTAATTTAAAATTTATAGGTACTTATAATCATATCAAAAGTGATATAAAGTATGATCTAAAATCAATAGCACATAGCTGAGCCTACATTATAATAACCAGATGAGTAAAAACAGTAACTTTAAACGATTCCTCTGGAATCACTCCAAATGTAAATTCAAGCCAATAAGGCCACATTGAGTAAGCCAAATGAGCTAAGCGTAAATGTAGCTTAATAATAGGTATGATAAGTTTTAATTTGGTGTCACCCTATTGTTCAATCTAAATATATTCCGGTTGGCAAACTGCTGACCATTGGCTTTTCATTATTCTGTGATTGGATTTTGCATGTTGTGTTGAACTGAATTGGACTAGCACAAATGTTTTCAAATAAAAGATTCATAGTTAGTGAAATTTACATATACATAGAAAGAGAACAAATGGAAATTACTTGCTGTGGCTATATAACATTGATTAAATATAGGAAAGTAAAATAAAAATGTGTGCACTTCATGTATCTATGTATAATTTTAGTTCAAATGTGTTAAAAGATTAGTATGAAAAGAATAACCATTCACCTGAACAAATTCAAATTTATAAAACATTATTTGGCAGGTTTCGAAATAGTTACACACTTTACCTCATTCTCAAAACATTGGATAGATGTTTTCACACAATAATTACTGAACGGATTTTGATGAAACTTTACAATATCATAGCTTAAATCAGAATGATCTATAGGATATGAAAAAGTCTTTTAGGATGCGAGTAAAGCCGCGGGCAACAGCTAGTAATTCACCTTTATTTTATGAATCCATAACTTTAACGAAATATTAATCAAAATCATGTTCAATATGAATTTTCTCCATAAAATCATGATCGTGAATTGCGATACAGGAACCACGCTCAAAGCAAATTAAATAACCTTTCCAATTCAGTTGCAGCGCCCAAGGTTTTAACGAACCTGGCAACCCTGAATTGGTAATGTAAAGCCGGGTCCACACTAGTTAATCTCGCTTTATGCATTATTTTCCCTTTGTGTCATCAGAGTACTTGACACCGCGCTTTTGTGACCCGGTTTAGGTAAAGCTATTTGTTTTTGAGATTGGTATATATCGCTGTTAAAAGCTAAACCACATGCCTTTATCTGGAACAACAGTGTAATTATGCAAAAGACCTTTTAGACCTTTTTAGAAGTGTGATATTTACGATGTTGTACCCTCAATATTATGAAGTTGTACATAATATACACACACGTACACAAAATTGTCGCGGTGATAGCTGATGACACTTAAAACATAGCTTATATCGGTGGATGTGTAACCATGAACATTCACAAAAGTTCCACCTGTAACGTTGGTATATGATGAGCTCTAAGACGGGATTTTGGGAATTAACTACGGGATTGGGAATTGGGCTAATAAATACATAATTTTACACGGCCTAGTTGACTCACAAACATGAACTGAAATCAATGACATTATATAATATAGTAAATATCATATCATTGAATAAAATGAATACACTTCATAAAATAGTGCCTTATTAACCATGAGGATTGAATTATATAACGTCATCTACAACGTTCTCCAGAAATGCCAGTTTAGGAGAAGCCTAATCTGAGAATAAGTGGAAATTTATAATCCGTGCCCAATGGGAGACTGGCAATGGCGTGAAAATATATGATGTAATATGTGATTGCAATGGCGAGCTTACGGTTAAATGAATGGAATTCAAGTAAAAATATTAAAATTGCTAGTGTAACAAGAAACAAAAAGAAGACAAAGCTATGGCAATTAATCAGAATAAAAGAAAAACAAAAGAACTTTATTGTCTTTCAAGATACGAAAGTAATAAGAAAAGAAAGGAATAAAATCAATAGTGACTTCCCGCATTAGCTTTAGGTCATTATAATCAACGTTCTGTTTGTAATCTCAATTCCGAGGGTCGAATTCAATTTATGTGATCAATTTAGTCGCGTCAGTCGCTAATAGTACGAAATATTTTCAGCAATCAATTCACAAAAGCAAAATGACAGCTTGTCATCATTTATTCTGTCTTGAAGTTTCTTATTTAAAGGACTTGTGGCTAAAACTATAATTATAATTATACATATTCTAGCCTGTTTCCCATTAGGGTAGGTAGAGACAGAATATCGTCTTGCTACGATCCTGGTACACCACTTTCGCCTCATCTATATTCACCAACCTCCCCAAGCAGTTCGATTTAGGGTGCTTTTAACCTCGTGTGTACAGTGTATAGTGCTCATTTTGAGAACGTTCCCAATTCTCGTTATGGTACATTTGCCGAGCAAGGTCCCTTCCGACTCTGTGTACTGTACTGTGCTCAACTGTAGGTAATATACCATACCTAATTGGCTAAAACCAAGCATTTTCGATCAAATGATACGAGTATATGGTTAGGAGGTGTCTAATATAATATAGATATTATATAATTGATACCCTCACTTTTCCTCTGCTTCTAAACACAAGCAGGTCCCGCTTGTCATATAAAAGTATAAAGGTCGTTCTGGGTACTTATGCTCTTGCCCGAAAACCTGACAAATGATCTCACCTTAGGTTGTATTATTTGGTTGCGTAAGTCACAGACATAGAACATACTGGTAGAAAACCTACCTCAACAAAGTTACAATAAGGTTAAAAAATGTTTAGTGTCCTGTGTAATCTTTACTCATAAACAGCTCTCAAATGTTCATGAATAAGCAATTCAATTTCCTCAGATTCCGTGTCTATTATTTGTTGGTAATTGCCGCGACAAACTATATCGTAAGTTTTGATAATACAAAAAGCGCTCTGTACCTGTATGGAGTTTGACGACTGAAAAATATTGACGATTTGAAATGCAAATAACAGGATGTTATTCATCCTGTTTTTCATACCCGAATATTTGGTGACTCATAAAATAAAAGGAAAGCTACCATATGCATGCTATCTATGCAATAAAACAATGACTTATTTATACATTTAATACAGCTTAAATCAGTGGATCTAGATAAATCAATTTTAACGCAGGAGTTCGTTATAATTATAGCGCAGGTTAGCACTAAGACAGAATTTCGGGAAATTCCCTCTGGATTGGGGAAGCGCGACCACGGGTAGGAACACTGTTAAGTAGTTAAAGTTATAATGCGGTGTTCTAAGAGCGTCCCTAGCTATTGTCAGCTTCAGTGGTCGGGTGCGACAAGGTGTCGCTATTAAAACCCCCTTTTCTCATCCCATGTTTCTATTGGATGACTTGATAATGTGTAAAAGGCGTAAAGTGTGAGGAAAAGGTAATTTACAGTCTATTTTGAGACAAGCCACAATTAGGCCAATTCTGCAACGAGCCAAAGAAAACAGATTACACGAAAAGTTTCCTATATTTTAGGTTCACGATTACCTCGGCAGCTGTTCTGGAATAGTTTATATATACACTATTGTACACATTTAAACCAATTTTTATTGCCTCCCAAAAAGTAAGCCAATTATCTGGGAATGAGTCAAGGCTTGCATTGTTTTCCAGATTTTGGCAACGAGCCAAGCCTCAACCATCGATTTCTAATTAATAGAAATCTCTTAACAATATATAGGTCACTTTGTAGCTTTGTATAGAAGACCTACAAGACATTAAGGTATGCATTTCTTTTTAGGATGTTACGAATAAATTTTAAAATTTATAAAAATAAAATTTCTCAAAACATTTGAGAAATTTTACTTTATTCGTAGTTTTATTTTCAAATGAAAGTTTTCTTGTATTCGATAAATGCTAATTTAAAATTCTTTGCGTACTTTCGAAATAGCAAAGTAGTTCGTTTAAAGGAGATTAGGTACATCGCTTTATTAGCTTGACCTTGAATAACTATATTGATTGATTTATTTAAATTATCATTTTCATTACGATCATATCTCATTAATGTATTTATCTTATTATCAAAAGTATTTTACGTCATTTAACATTTTAAAGAATGTGAATGGCATAAATCAAGTTCCACGAATTCTATTTGGATAAAATTGGAACGATAAAACCACAAGTTTCATAATCAGGATTTCGTGGAAGCTAAAACAGATTTTGTTATCATATTGATATTATAAGCTACAATTTATCTGGAGAATTCATGGACATATTAGTTACTAGTTCCATGGTTCGTTTATCATAAAAGCAAGGTAGCGATGATATTCGTTTGTATGAAGATTATGTATGCATCATACGCGAATCATGCATAGTTGAATGTTGCTTATCGATGACCTAGTGTGTTAATTTCCTTATCCCATTATCGTAATACAAATCTCAGTGATAATTGATAAATGATTGATGGCGAAACGTAACCTTGAATGTAGGGTTAGCAATAAACAGAATATCATCGTCGAAAATTTGTTTATTCGTTCGCGTTATATGCGTTTTTATGGCATTCATTCGATTAGATACGATCAAACTTTTGACGAAACAAAGGGATTGGAACGTATGCGACAACTACATAATAATAAAATAAATAATACAGTGATGATGAATGGACTAATAATCTGAATAGAAGGCAATAGGTAGAGACCGTTCTGGGCAATTATTTATTTAGGGATTGCCCGCTTATCAGAGTTTGGGTGGAACGTGAAATAGTAGGCGAAATCCCCACTGCACTCGTTAACTTGCTCCTAGCTAGAAGGAAGCTACTAAGTGATTACTTTAACTTTAGCTGATCATGATGAGATTACTGAAAAGCATTTGACATTAATTTTATAATTATGACCTACACAACCTACATAGTACAGTTAAAAAAAATACTTGAATACGCTGTTTTTCAAAATACCTCAAAATAAAGTGCCAATTTTAGAACCTCTCATAATTTGGGTGCCTTTATCTTAGGTCTAATCCTTTTTACTTACACTTTAAAAAGACCCTGAGTCTGAGATCTTTACTATAAGATAGCTAAAGTAAATAACCCATGAAACGATGTACCTAAGTGAGCTTCTGTTTTAGTGAAATATTTTAATGATTCTGATGTTCTAAAGTAAGTTCTGCGATGTTTCTTCAGCTAATACATTCGTCCTACTTTGTCTGACCTCGGCTTTGACATTAAGAGCCTAGATTGCACAAACTGTAAGTCCAATACAGCTTCGTAAATAAGTCTGGTTCTATTTCAGTTATAACAAGCTGATCAGACGAATACTTTCTTATTTGATCTCACGGTTGGTTGGAGGATTTTTTAATGTCTTTCGTTTAAATGTAATTTACTAAATACCTATTTGAAGAATTGAGAAAAAGCCATTTTTCGTTATTCTACATAAGATATATATTGTTACAACCTATATTTGTTTATGTCAATTAGTGTTTAATATTGAATCTTTTATACTGTCACAGGAGAAATCCAGCGGTGAACTGCCCACTGCATAATATTGCATGTTATGAATCATTAATTGTCTCCTCATATAATATTAAGCATTATTTGTTGATATCGGTCACTTTCTCGAAATTTAAATAAGTTCAACTTTTGCTTTGATCAGGAGCGGAAGTTGCATTGTACAGAACTTTTGGAGCCGCGCCAACAATGAGACCACACTTTGTTGTTAATAGTCCATCGTATATCTATCATCGTTCTTAATTTTATTAGTTTATTCACCTGTGTTACAAATCTACCTTTAAAAAGACACATTGCGGCATATGTGTATAGGTATTATTATTGTAAACATAGTAAGTTGTACATAATTATGTAAGTTATACATATCGTTGAATACAGCCGTTCGATTGCTGTCTGTCTGTTTAGAAACGAGACTGAATGATTTCCGATCGTAATAAATGTGTTGTTGCGTGTGTGTAGCTAAACCATTACACGTCTGCTGCGTTTGCTTTAAAACAGATGAAACCCGTTCCAGATTCTTTAAAAATAGGTAATATTTGGCATAGTCGATAATTACAACATGTAGGTAAATATCTACAGCGGATCGTAGGCGAGCAAACCTATGTAAAATCAACATTGACTGGCATTAATTGAAACCAAAATAGTGTGAGAAAAATGAAAACAAACAAGGACAAAAATATTTGTGTAAAGCTTGCACTCTCACCGTGCACTGTTAGAAACTCCCGAGAGAAACACCCTCTATCAGATTCAGTCGAGAGGTTTGTACGTGTGAAAAAATAAAGGCATAATCTATTAAAATATCAACGTTCGTGCAATGAATAGGTACAATAGCGTTAATGTGTCGCTCGCGTTATCATAATATTGCTGTCAGAGGTGACGTGGTGACGTGCTAAAGTGTTAAACTTTTCACTTTGTCCTCGGACGTCGCCACCGGACGGACGGTTGATGTAGGCCACGCGGTAAATTTAGCTTAATTACTACCCAAATGGATATATATAATTATATAATGGAAAGCTCCAAGGGGTATAAAATTACTGAGTGGGTAACGTATCCAGTTAAAACGCAGACAGACCGCACAGTACCCGATACTTATCTCGTATTTTAGCGAGAGTTTTATGAAAGTACTTTATCAGCGAGCAAATGCGGTCGATAACTTTACAAGATTTATGTACTCGTACTTAATTTAATAGGTGTTTTGACATTAATCGTGCTGGTGCAAAAGTTGTACGTTGTTCTATTTTTAAGTGTGGGGATTGCAGCATTTTATAAAGAGGTGAGTCAGTGGACGAGCGTCGCGGTTATCTAGCCAAGAACACTCGTTTAGGCCACACCGGAGAACATAATACAGGATTTCTGTTAGATTGGCTAACGAACATTTTATTTACTTGAACTTAAAACTAAAATATTAATTAAATTTAACATCCAGATGTCCGTGTCCTATAGGTGTCAAATTAACAATGCTCTCGATACCAGAATTTTGGAACAAACTTTGAATTAGGACAAGCGTTAACTTGACAAAAGTACAAGTATCAAGCGATAATTTAGTTGTGTTTGATGTTTCAATAAGACATTATCCAAAGACTATCGAATCTGTTTGATCGTCGCAACTTCTGTTGAACTGATAACTATTAACTAAGTACTTTCTCCCTCTGCTTCTAAGAAGATAAATCAACAGTAAATTAATCTATACTTAACAGTGTCCCGATCAGATGTTCGGTACAGGGAATCTGGGACGAGCCTGGAGGGAAGTGCCCGTTTAAGTTTATTCAACAGAAACATTGATTTATATTTTAAATAAATCAAGCAACGATAGTAAAGTAAAATCGAACCGTCAAATACCTCTGCAAAAAAATATAATCTGTATTTTTGAGGTCTATCGAAGTTAAAGGTAGGATCATCATTAGGTCCGTCCCGATCAATCGGTGTCATAAAAATAAATTCATTGTTGACAGGCAAGAAAAAGGGAGATTAATAGAAGAGAATAAAGTTCTTTTAGTATGTTAACTTCAACATGTATATAAGGGCTTTTCCCTTTAGGGAACGCAGACACTTTCCCTATTAGACTAGGTAATTATCACCCCGCCGTATACTGCAGTTAATTTATTTTATATAATATCCAAACGAACAAACCATGGATGACTCAGTACCAGCCTGGGAAGCTTTGGAAAAGTTCCAATCAAGACTTTAACCTGACCACAACTCAATTAAATTGTTAACCTTTGCACCCAGTGCGACAGTTCATTGAATATTTATGTTTTTAGCGCAATTAAGGGCAACTTGACGTGAGTTGGTTGACTTTCGCATATCCTGCAAAGGAGAGTGCCTGCTGCTAATTACAAACTAAAATATTTAACCTGAATAGACTCTACAGTTCTATAGCGACGAATTGTCAAACGAAATTCTAACGGTTTGCCAAGGAAGTAACGATTTGCCAAGGAAGTAACGATTTGCCAAGGAAGTAACGAATAGCCAAGATGAAATTGAAGACCGTTGAATGGTCATGAAAGCATTAAAAAGCCAAGAAAGCATTAAAAAGCCAAGAAAGCATTGAATAGGTAAAAAAGCATTTAATGGTCAAGAAAGTATTAAAAAACCAAAAAAGCATTGAATGGTCAAGAAAGCATTAAATGGCCAAGAAAGCATTGAATGGTCAAGAAAGCATTGAATGGCCAAGAATGCATTAAATGGCCAAGAATGCATTAAATGGCCAAGAAAGCATTGAATGGTCAAGAAAGCATTAAATGGCCAAAAAGCATTGAATGGTCAAGAAAGTATTGAATGGCCAAGAATGCATTAAATGGCCAAGAAAGCATTGAATGGTCAAGAAAGCATTAAATGGCCAAAAAGCATTGAATGGTCAAGAAAGTATTGAATGGCCAAGAATGCATTAAATAGCCAAGAAAGCATTGAATGATGGAGTGTGTGTGTGTTACAAAGAAAAATAATCCATTTCTATCGATAAATCATGATATTATAAGATTAGATAAAAACACCTTTTTATACAATATTCAGTGATGTGTATATAACATAGATAAAGACTTATTAAAGCCTTTTACAGGTATATCAAGTTTTAAAACCCTCTTCAAAGTTACTATTCGCACCTACTAATTTTTGAGCCGACTTCGCCCGTGCTTTAAAATGGCTTAATATTTTACGATAAGCTTACTAAATCGTAATGTGTTAATCCCTAACGCGGATTAGATGTTAGATGGAGTTACAAAGTAATTGGATGGCAAACCCATTATTATTTATAATATTTGGTTTAAAATGATCCTGTGAAATCCTCTAGCCATTAACAGTAGGTATTTTGTTTTTAACTAATTAGTTCAACATCAACATAGGTATTTATTTATTTATTTATGCTTTATGTACAGAAAAGGACAAAGGTGGTCTTCATGCCTGGTATTCGCATCGTAATTACAAAACTTACTAAATCTTAAGTCTAAGAAACTTATGTCTTTGTCATTTTGATAATAATAAACTGAAGGGACGAGAGTTAGTACCCATTTTAGTTAAGAGACCCCTAATGAGCGAGGGTACGTAGCCTACCTAAACACAGTAAATAAACAAGTTTCCATTACCGAGCGACGTCCCGTGTGTTAAACACGCATGAACAAAACAAAATAATATATGCTAGTTATGTCTGTATTGTTTAAAGCATACATATTGTGCGAATAAAATGCCTTGTATCTCTTTGTTTCGAGATTTATCGTCCATTTGGTGGAAAAGCAACAAGTTACCACACACTTGTTACATGAATTCACAATTTGTTTCATACTTTTGTTACCTACTACGAAAGAATAAAGAAAAAGTATTTATTTTTCGTCCTCCTGACGACGCACAATAAAAAATAAATAATGTAAAAATAATATCGATGATAATATACTTACACTACAGCATTTTCCTTAAGCTGTTTGTTACCAATTTATATTCTACTCTTTATTGTCTTCGTATTTAGAAACGATTTCATAGATCGCCATGAAAAATTATGAAACATTCTCAGATAAAAAAATGCTACTTAAAAGTAATAGACATGCTATCTCAAAAAAATACTTATAATTTATATTTATTCTATTTATCTAGTTAAGAAGTCTCTAGTTAAGACTTAGCGCCTACGTCTGAGGGGTCAGAGGGAGAGGCTGTGTAACACATAGAGCAGCACCCCTCTCTTACAAATTAAAAATGATAGCTTTCATTTGTGTTATGAGTTTAAGGGGGCTACTCTTAATATTCACATAGAGCGATTCCTATTCGATAAAATCATCAATTCGAAATTCCTAGCACTTTTCTAATGTGAATTATATTATGACTAGCGTGTTTGTGTACAACGCCAGAATCATTATCCGTCTACTTAAAAAAAAACATCTCTTAACGCGAAGGAAATTAAATTTCACCCAAAACGAGGATGGTCGTCAGCCTCTGTAATTAAACTCTTTTAAACGAACGACAAAATATCACGGGAAATACATACTTTATACATTTTGGGAACGTCATGGTCATTACATGAAATGGAGATCCTTCATAAGTATTATAACTAATACTGTTTTTATGTACTGTTATTTTTACATACTTCTTAGGTTGTTAATGTTGTTGTCACTAAAGAATCTTTAAATTTGACATTGATACACAAGAAAGAATAAAAGAAAAATAAGATCATTTACTTTATAATTGATTGTGATGCTTCTCATGTGATTTGTAAGTAAGATATCTATATCGTCTATAAATTATCTCCATTAGCATTCTTCCCCTTAACGAGCGAAAAGCTCAAGTTATTATGACCTTTCTTCGATCGAGATTTATTGGCAGTAATAGTTAATAATAGTAACCTTAGGTTCATACAGCTCAATTTAATGGTAATTCAATTACACAAATATCTAATCTAGGCTCGTTATCGACTATGCGCCTATGTTTGTATTCACTATAATTTACTTACATAGGTATTTATTTTATTTTATTTTACTCTAAAGAGAACTTACAGTTAGGTACAAATAAGTAATTACTAGGATACACAAAATAAGGCCAATTACAAGTTTTCACAATTAGCTTATAAACAAATTAGGTAAAAAAGATATTGCCAGTAGAGAAACTAAAGCTAATTATCACGCAAAAATATGTGAATTGTTTCTGCCTGTAAAGGATCCAAAATGGCGGAAATTAAAATATAATTTCAATGTAAGTAAGACGATTGATACTAGATATAATGTATACTACATAGTGTTATTAGAGGTCATCTAAAGCGCATCCCTTCACCACTTTAGATTTATGCAGATTTTATAGTTGTAAGTCTTGCACAGACAGTTTATGAAACATTTATTTTTGCCTGCAATGCGAACAGTATCTCGCATAATATACACATGTTCAAAAAGAGCTACAAAATATGCATGTTTAAATTTAGTTGGAATTAAACATATATATGTATGTGGCGAAATCTATCACCATATGTAAAATAAAATGCCAAGATCTGGCAACAGCTGGTTTAGAAAATATCTAATTGCAACTTTTTACTGCGAATTATCTCCGCCTCTGATGTAAGATCGCACACTCACAAATAGATAAATCTATATAACACAAACAATGGTCTGTTTCACGACCTCCTTATAAGTTCCTGTTAAATTACTTGGCAGATAATTTTATATAAATTTTGTTCCATTTTTTAATTTATCCGACAGTTAGGAGCTATCCAGAGGTGGTGAAACAGACCCTTTATAATATTAATTTGGTGACATTACAGTGGCATCTGCCCTTTCTATCGGTTCAACTAAACTTTTAAACATGTTCCAACTTGTAAACTATTATGAGCTAGAGCTATATTTATGATGTGGAGCTCAGTAGTCAACAGTCAACTGGAGTTTATTTTAAGATGCATGCTTCAGCCTATAAGTAGACAATAAAACGACTGTGTTGACACATCTAGCATTCTAGAACGGCTGAGTAACAGAATGCAACTGTTCTATGCACTATCTAAAATTCCGCGTCGGTTTGAAAAGAGCAAATGTGAATAAGTAGGTTATAACAGTAATGCTGGCTGATATTACATGTTGTGTATTTTAGTAAATAAAGAATCATCAGCTTCCTGCCCATATCCCAATTGACTTAAGATCGGCGCAGTATGTCTCTTTTTCCATACAGCTATTAGCCATCTCATATCGTCATTCAATTCCTTTGACTACATATCCTTTCTCACACAGTCCATCCATCATTTCTTTTTAAATTAATAATAATAATTAATTATATTATCTATTGATACAAAAACATACAATAAGTGTATCGTGTATCGGCTCCATTTGCAATGAAGATCCTTCCATGTGCATAAAAAAACAATTCAATTCATCTTTACTACATTCCATAATGTTATTAATAATGTAAATAATGTCTAACTGCTACACGGACAAAGCCACGTGAAGAGCTAGATCGAGTTATTAAAAGACATGTTCCAAATCAATCCCCTTATCCTCGTGTACATTCAACCTTCGGGATATGTAAGGCTTCAGATTATTACTTTTCCCATTCCCCGTCTTTGATTGAACAAGAAAATTTTCTAACTATACATACTTGAAAGGGTTTGATAAGATTAAAAACCGCTCAGAACATAAGCCAATTAAGGGAAACATCAATACTGTGAGAGCAAAGTCTTGTAACATTTGTAACATACCCCAAGCCGAGCGTGCTTGTAACATAAGTAGGTTACAACAGCTGGTATTACGCTTCGTTCAATGCACAATACTTAACTTTAATCCTGCCTCTGTATTCTCATTAAAACTCTGTTTTGTCCAACAATAACGGATTTGTTGTTTTAATTATGAAAATAACTATCCACGGAAACGTCGTCGTGCTATATTGTATAGCAAGATTATCAGAATACAAGTCGATACTCCGAATTGCTTCTTACATTATTATATAAAGCAATAAAATTTGGCACGACCTGAGAATCGAACCCAGGATCTCGCGGTTAGTGACGCACTAGCAACTAACTAAACCTACTAGGAAAAAGAAACAGTACACAACAATTTGATAATATTGAGTCTAAATACATGATGTAAGGCATCATTCAGCATTCATAATTATTCTCCTGCTATTTAACATAAGAATTATGTCAGATATTCCTTATTTCCTGACAATTAGGTCACTCTTACCTCTAAGTCTTTACAGAATCCTAATACACACACAAGACGAGAGAACAAAACTTTATCAATTATAATTTCATCCTTGTTAAACTTTTTGTTTACAAAATTATTCAATGTTAATAATCAAGTTACATATAAAATCAATATCCAAAAGTTGGCCATTAAGTTACCGAGTTCCTTGTTACTTGTTGTTGAAGGAATGCTTCTGTTTTATTACCAGAATTTTTGTCTTACGTCATCATAATCATCCTTCTAGACTTTTCCCAGCTAAGTTCAGGTTCCAGTCTAACCAAATGTGACTGAATATCAGTATTTTACAAAAAGTGACTTTCATCAAACCTCCTCTCTCAAGCTATGAAGGGGACTTGATTTTATACTACAATGGCTCCTGGTGGTCCCATCCATAGACTGACCCCGGTGAGTGCAGACCTATAAAACACTTGAGAGAGGCGTTTGTAAGTAAGCAATAGAAACTATTACAGTTATCGCCAATCTTATTGTCCGGCTTGAAGTTGGCCCGAGGTAACTTCAACCCGGCCGTAAAAATCGGAGAGAGAAAAATATACACAATTCACAATAAGATTGGCGAGAACTCTACTTAGTCACGAGCCCCTCTCTCGATAGTCTGTCTTCTATGATTTCCTTAAATCAAATAAAGGGTCCCTAGCTTATCTGTTAGGATGAAGTAAAGACCGTCAAAGCCTTCTGCGGTTAAAGGTTACTTGAGATAACCCTACCGTATTAGCCTATAACCTACAATAGGCACTCCGAAAGGAACTGCGGCTGACTATCTAATCGGTATTAAATTGTTACAACTTCAAAGGCCCATAATTACTGTGTGTGTACGCAGTAATTGGCTTTTAAAGGTTAATTGCTTTGTGAAATTGGCGTCTTCAATACCGTCCGATTACTCGGACGTGGGTTAGGGTAATTATTAGGTTTTGACTCTAGTCAGTCAGATCACCAGGATGTAATCTTACTCGAATATTGTTGAGACATTATTAATAATAATAGGTACCTTACTGACTCGATAGCTAGCCTAGCTAGGTCCTATGCGCAACTTGAAGTCCTGTTTAAAGTGTTATTGGCTTTTTATATGTATAGATAAATTTCTTAATAGCAGCTCGGAGTTTGGGTTTGTACCTTAGACCTTAACATACGGATGAAATGTGAATATACACCTACGCCACACCTAACCTAACCCTTAGTAATACTTTCATTTTCAACGTGATTAAAGTGACACACTTCTTTACTCAAGTTTTAATGTTAATTTGTCTAGGAAGATATTCTTGCAGAATATCGTCAACATTTCCAATTGAATTCGATATTTTTGTCACACGGTGACGTCATCGACGTGGGAGACCGTGAAAGTTCTCGATATATTTAGCTTTCAGGTCTATTTTGGAATCGCGATAAGTTATAACAAGTTGCGATATACATATATGTAAGTATAATATAGGTACACATTATATATAACGAAATCAATCCTTCATGAATCAGAGAATAAAATAAAGCCGGTGACGTAATTCTATGCATTGCGATGCTCAATAGGAAATGGGCTGGTTCGTCCACGGAAATTGACACGAACTATCAACTTTACATACACACGTCACAGATTCTGCAATTATTATAAAGGCCTATTTCACCGTAGTTGTAATAACTTCCCGTTTATTGTGCCATGTGAAAAAAAACTGTAACTTAATTCTATACCTATATTGCTATTTATACCACCAATCAAATAACCTACATAGAATAATTAATCGATAAAAGTAATAAGGAGAAAGATACAGACAGAATAATAACGTTTTTACCAGAAATTCAAACTTCCAATGAAATCCAATTAAAAGCCGCCCATCAGTTGTCCCGTGAATCTGGAACAAACAATTAGGTAACTTATGAAAACTGTTCATCTTGACGTCTTTAAAAAAACTATCATAATAAAATATATCAATGCCACTTTTAATATGTAACTGAAGTTGCAGTTATTGTTTAGGAACCTAGAAACTCAACTCTATTTTGGATTTCTCTTAGCAGGTACCTAAGTCTGAAGTCGACAAAAGTTTTTTGATGAATACAAAGACATTATAGGTACCTATATAAATATACTAGCTTTTGGCCGCGGCTTCGCTCTCCGTGGATGAAGAAACAAAATTGAAAGAAATCGATCCCGAATAAGTTAAAAAGCAGCTAACTTAACAGTTTCATCATCCTCCTAGACTCCTAGCCTATGCCGAAAATATATTAAGCTCCGGTTCCAATCGAAACAGATGTGGTTAAATATAAATATCTTACACAAAGCAATAGCGTTCAGACTGGTTAAAACCGATAGGTACTTTAAATTGATCGTCTGGTTTTTTAGTCTTCTGACTACGATTAACGATTTTCATAGGTTTTCGTATGGGGTCTACTATGCCGAATCAATTGCCATTTCTTAACGTGCTATATAAGGTACAGAGGGTCTCGATGTCTTAAGAATGGTCACCCATCCATAGTCTAACCGCAGAAACCGCTGCTTAACCTATCGCTCAGCGTAGTTATTACTTCGCCAAAGTTTTTAGCTCGGTTTGAGCAACTGTTACTGGTACTGGGGTACTCTATGAGGTACTGACGAGATACTGTTTGTGAAACTGTGTTGTTCAAAATCACTCCAAAGGAAAATTGAAACTTCAGTTAGTCGTAATAACTCGTAACTCTAACCAAACTTTACAACTATTGTTTAATTTAAGTCTATACCACTTTAAACGTTTATAACTAATCAATAATCACGATTTCTGCGCATATGACAACTTAATTAAAGAACCAACAATAATGATCCCTTATATCAGTAGGAATCCATACTACAGAGAGGTCAAGCTCTATCTCAGCATCTACGCAACCGAGTGGAATGAGATATACCTTATTTTTTTTGTTGAACGATGGACTTTTAAATAGAAAATCAAAAATCATAAACCAACACTGATGATCTCTTCTTTCTATGGGCTTGCATACAACAGAGAGGTCAAGCTATATCTGAGGTTCTATACAAATAATTGAAAAAAGCTTTACATCAGTTTTTAAGTTGGAAATTATGCTTTACAACAGTTAACACAAAATTCAAATCTATTCAGTAGGTTTAGCGCCAACCCCTAACAAACAGACAAACAGACAAGAATTCTAAAAATCACATTTTTGGCTTCGCGATCGTTTATATACTCTAACCCAATTGTTTTTTTTAAATATCTTCAATGTACAGAAACGACTTTTTTACAATTTTATAATAGTATAGAAATATCATTGGATTACTGCTGTAATACCAAGGTATCTTATTTTCGCTACGCTATGGATATATTTTAATCCAAATTATATTAGATAGAAAAGTAAACTCATTTATTCACACTCTAAATACGTCATTTCGTTAAATTATTTATGAGAAGCTGCTTAGCGGAAGGTCTGAGAGTGGCGTGCGTCTAAATGGACATAAATATTTTACAAGTAAATTGAAACGGGAGCCGAGGGAGGTCAGGTCCGCGGCAAACGGCGGGGTACGGCGGCACCTGATGAGTTGTCAGCAAAAAAATGGCGTCATTTACTCTTATTATTTATTGCTTTTTTTAAGAAAAAAACTCGCATAGAGTAAAAGAGATGGAAATACGCAACACAAGATTAATGTTTTCATTACATTTTGTAATTTATTAGGGTAAAGATTTGTATCACCATTTACGCAATAGGACACCGTAGGATTTCTTGCCTGGCTTGACATTTCAATACGATTTACTGCTAAAGTGGAAGCTCAAAACGAAATTTGCTCTGTTCCTTGTTTCAATACGAGTATTCTGGACGACTAGTCAAGTCCTCTTGAAGCAACTCAAACAAATGTACTTGCGCTAGCTGACGGTTATGGAAAAAGTTTGTTGATTATAAATTTTCAACAAAGGATGTCAAGCAATTCCTCTTCGATACAACAAGAATTAAAGTATTACAAAAGAATTGAAATGAAGTCAATAATATTTAGAATACATTTGTGTAGTTTGTCATAAAAATAACGACCTCGTTAGTAGTCATAAGACGATTATAAATCAGTAAGACCTACATGATAAGCGATTTCACAAAATTTCACATGATAACATGATAATCCTTGTTAGCTCAGACAGTATCTACGAGACTTGAATAAATTGGAACATGCTCGTATATCGACATGATCCTTGTAAGCTGATATTTGGGATATCTGTTGAGGAATTATTATTTGACGGCGGAGAAGTTAGAAACTGCTAAATAGGTACTCAACTCCCGACAATATTATAATATACTGTATAGTTCTTTCTCTTTACAGACTTCACGCTGTCAACGCTCTCAACATATTCGACTCATTTATGCATGCATGCATTTATTCACTAGGCATGATAGGCTATCATAAGCTAGAAATACGAAGGGAAGTAGCCCTCGCTACATACTTATTTAAGGTAATTCGTGGTAAATTACATAATCCGGGCATTCTACAAATGGTCAGGATATGTGTTCCCGATGAGTACGTGGGTCGGCACTGCTGTTATCGGTGCCGCGAATGGAGCGCGCACCAACCTGCTGCAGTACGTGCCCCTGACGCGCACGCTGCGGGCGCTTGACATGAGTGAATTCACACGGGCTGCATATAGTTTTAATTTCACTGTACACTATTGTATTAGGTAATATAAGTACCTGTAAAGATAGTGTATGTTATGAATATTAATAAATAAATAAATAAATTTACAATCTTAAATTATTATTTTTTTTTGATGATTTGTGACACTCCCAAAGCCATTGTTGCAAAGTAAAAGATGTTGTGTATTTACCACGTGCAAATAATGTAGACACGGTGTACAATGAAGAACAACAGAACACTTTGTCGTTATTCATTGCTCCATTCAAAATTAAGATAGGTACAGTGAAAGCTTCTCTTAAATTTACAGATGACATCCTATTTTGTAGTGAGAACAAAGAAATCGTAAGCGCGAGGACGTTGCTCACTAATATCCTCTTTGTCGACTGAATTGGGTCTATCTGACTAATGCTTATTTGGAGGTAACTAATTACGCTGTCAATAGGATTAATCGGCAAGGCCAAGAGCTATTATGTCGTTCCCTTTGTGAATAACTTGCGATTGAAGTAAAAGGTAAGATAATTTTCATGGATTTATAGGTACGTATTACGTCGGGTGTAAAGAGTACACAGCGAGGCTAGCTGTGTGAAATGTTATTAAAACAATAGCGCAAATATATGCGTTAGGTACATCTACGCCTACGCTATTTATAAATAAGAAAATATTTACAAACTTTGCATTTACCTTGAAACTGAACAAGTTTCAATTTATTTACGCTTACTATTTTGAATAGAAATAAACAATTGATGTCAATTTAAAGTTTTAGTCGCAAATTAGTCGAATGATATGCAGATTCTCATGGAAGAAGACAAAAGGATTTGTAATCTAAGTCGTCAGTATTGTCATAGTCGCTAAGTACAGTTCGCGCCAAACTTATTGTCCGGGTTGAAGTTGGCGCTAGCTAACTTTAACCCGGCCGTAAAAATCGGAGAAAAAAAAATATTAGATTGTAATAAATAAAAACGAAAGCTCAATTCGTAATCTGTCGTTATAAATTATTCTAATCCAATATTTTTCTTTCTCCGATTTTTACGGCCCGGTTAAAGTTAACTAACGCCAACTTCAACCCGGACAATAAGTTTGGCGCGAACTGTATATATTTTATGCTACTACGTACTTACCGAGTCGCTACACAAGCTTACGTACTGTGAACATTATTTTCTTAAACCAAACACAAAACATTTATAAGATTCATCTTACAACCAAAGTTCAATGAATTAAACGAATTTGCGCGCCAATGATATTTATGATTTTAGAAAATAAACATGAGATTTAAAGCCGATTTATAAAAATAAACATTTAATTTGTTACCAATTTTTTCTCCGTATTTAAAACAAAATGGAGAATGCTGCCCATTCGAAATTTGAAACAACCGAAACAGGTACGCTTGCGCTCTAAACACCGAAAATAAATGTGGGCAATTACTTTACAATAAACATAGCTATAATCCAAGAAAATAAATGTTTCTCTTCTGATAGAGTTTAAATTAATTTCCCCGATCAACGTGCCGATATTTCATAGCTTGTGATTGGCACTTCTATTTATTTTCGGGTTTATTCTGTTACACGCTGTATTGTTTCTGAGAGAGCGATTTGCTAGGAAGTAGCTCCCGTGATTATAACTTATTAGCTGCCTGAATACCTCCGTATTCTTTCTTGTTTTGCTTAGCCAAATATTGTATTGTTCAGACTGTAGATTTTTGAGGTTAAAATCGTAATTCATGCATATAAAACAAAGTGAAATTATAATTTTAGAAAACACGATAGTAGGACCTACCTCGGTACTTCCGAGGTAACACGATAGTAGGACCTACCTCGGTACTTCCGAGGTAGGTCCTACTATCGTGTTTTCTAAAATTATAATTTCACTTTGTTTTGTATGCATGAATTACGATTTTAACCTCAAAAATCTACAGTCTGAACATAGTTACGCAAAACTAAATTAGGTAGGTACACCATTCCTTTTACTGTAGATTTTAAATCCCTATAAGTACAGAGCTTTGATATAACTGTTCTATACCGAACCTCCAAATAAGATCAAGACACACAGTGTGTAGGTACCTACTTACACTTGGCGTTAGTCAAACAATCGATTACGGCCAGCCTCAGATGTTGTGGCCGACAACTACTTGTTGATAAAGGGCGGCCTGCTGGAAAAGGCGACCCTATGAACTGTAACAAACTAAAACGCGGTCTTATAAAAATAGACAGTGGTTTAATAGCGTTCTATGTAATTTACAGCGCAAAAGGAATTGTGTTTACAAAGGCCGCTTTTGATAAGTCACTATACTAAAATTTACATTTGAAATGAAAACTAGTAATAGAGCTGTTATGGGTTCTAAATATGAATTAGCCCAGCTGTTTCACCGAAACAACGGTTGGACAAGGTTTCGAAACAGTTATTATCTAATTCTTTGGCAAAGAAATATTAAAATACCGAGAGCAGTGTGGATGAGCCAAGGTATGGCAATAAATTCCTTCCTAAGCCGCAAAGCATCAGAATACAAACAAGTGTACAACTTTGAGCTCGTAAATCATAAAAACTCGTAGGTATGGGTTCTTGACGCCACAATAAATAGAAAAGTTTCCGACTTATGATCCATAAAGTTGATGGAAACGTAGCGGTATATCACAGAGACCACCTATTTTTATAGCGTCATATATATCATTTGCAGTCAGAAAAATTATACTTACTCTATGTCGCGAATTTTTTTTACGCGTTTCACGAACGCGTGTTAGCAGCGCGGAAAAGTTTCACAGTTTCCCTCAAATTACAAAATGTTCATTAGGTAAGAGACAAGAAAACTAGATAATAGGTATCTTTAGTACAGTTTCACTTTAATAATATTAGACAAGGTTGTAATTGTTAGTTGAAATAGAGTTTTACTAAACGTTTTAGATTGTTTCAGCGCTAAGCGAGACGATGCAAGCAGTCAAAATTAGAATGTTGGGATTAGAATTTTGAGTTTAGATAAATTTGCTCACAAAAGAGCCTTTAGGCAGAAATGTATCAAAATGCGTATTCGTATCGACATTTCTACGCGTATGTATCAATACAAATTGTGAGGCTTTAAATTGAAATTGCATAATGTGAACGTTTGTATTAGACAAACTGCGAATGCATCACGCAGCTATAAATATCGTGTTTTAGTTTAGTGAAACGCGCGTCATGCTTGTAAAAAGACATCGTATGCACGGGTCTTTGACCTGTAGTAGGTACAAGCTAGGGATATGAAATAAAGTGCTCATAATTATTCTTCACGGTACAGAGAAAGAATTTCAAATGAGTTACTTGTGAATTCCCTGCAGCGCAGATTATTAATAATAGCAAGCAGTCAGGTGTTATTTCTGTTTAGTATCGTCTGTGCCACTTACAGAAAAGTGCAGCTGAAATATCTGAATATTCTCTAACAAGAACCACGCTTTTGTGGTTTAATTAAATAGTGACATAAAACATTCAAAGTCAAAAGAATACTATCTAGACCTGTGTCAAGTAAACATATTTTTAGTTACACACATACCATCACGTCTATATTACCCGAAGGGTTAGGCAGAGGTGTACCAATGTACTCCCACAGTTCACCGGTATGTAACCCCATGTAATAAGGGGTTATTGCCATTATTCGGCAACAAATCAAAACTCAACGGGCTTACTCAAGTTGCAATAGAACGTTCGGATCGACAAACGAATAATGACAAACGACAAATGACATTTATAAACGTCAAATTTGTCGAAAGCTTATGTAATTTCCATACATATAATGTTGATTCTATTCATTCGTCGCTCCGAACGTTAGGTTGCAACTTGGCTGGGCCCCCTGAGCTGCTAGCTGCTACTTTCATTGATAAGAATACCATAGAGATTGAGAAAAATACCATTATAACTAAGTAACACTTTGCTTGACCTGGGAATTGAGCCCAGGACTTCGAGCAGTCGCGCTTACGACCACTAAACTAACGAGGCAGTTAATGTGGGTATTTTCATTGGCCTGATTGGCCTTCTAACACATTCAATGTGTTACTGAAAGGACATGTCATTATATAGGACAAAATATAGTAATGTGTTTCCTATAATGTATACCACATATTCAGGGAGACTTTTCTATCCAACCTTCATATTTTATATTACCTACCTTTTGTGCTTTAACGTCGGTCCCTGAGATAGGGTTGCGCTCCACGATGAGTTATTCATATGCGAGTCAGTTGTCGAGACAGTACCTCTCAAATCTGCATGCCTTTTTTCATTTAAAGCCTGTTTCATTACCGTGTGACTGGAACTTTCTCACGCAATATAAACGTAATAAATATTTTTGGATTTTTAAAGGCCTTCGTATATTGCTACGGTGTTTTCTTTGAAAGTCTAAATAAAGTGATCACTGAAGACAAGGATCATATCGACGTTCTAGTTGAGAAAAAGTATCTTACTATAAATATAATCATCTTATCTGCAGATGTCATAATATGCAGGAAACAACAGCATTATGTTGAGTTCAATAAAGCAATACATTAACGCCTCAAAGTGTTACATCACAACCAACACACTGAATACAGATAATTTATCTTTTTTATGAGCCGAGTTTTAAACGTGAAGTATGCAATATAAAAACTTTGTAAATAAAATGAATGTTCACAATATTTTGTTTGGGATATCCATTAATTCTGGTTACGCATTTACAGAACAACAAAATATAAGATTCTTTGATACCAATTTACTTTATTTTCTTTGTATTATACGTAATGGGGAATAGTGCTCTCCATTATGTACATTAAGTTTCTATGTTAGTTACTTAGTGACCCTTATCGCGTATACAACCAGTCGATCTTAAAGGTTTGTGAAATGTACTGAGTATAAAACACAAGCACTCTCCTAAGAACTAAACGAATGTGTTCTATATACTACCACAAAAAAATCCTACTGACATGTCTATTTGTATGACTAGCAAAAAATCTTCATCTTTAAAAAGAAAAGGTGACTGACTAACTGACTAATCTATCGACACACAGTGTGTTAATATCACAGAATAGATATTATAGTAATTATGAGCATATTATAGCATGCAAGCAAGAAAGGATTTTGGGAAATTCCCAATGGGCCACACTCGTTTAGGTTTAGGGTTGGAATAACTGGATGAAGCCGGGTAAACATCGCGAGCAAAAGCTACTACTATAAATAAAAACTAAAAGAAAAATATTTCTATTATGGGGCAAGGATTTTCAGCTTATCTTTTCAACTTAATTCAATGGAGAATAAAGATTTAAATTGTTCCTGTATAGTGGCTAGTGAATTGAGATCAAAGAAATTACCTACAGCACGCGATGTCGGCGGCAGCTAGGCGGCGGCGGGTCGGCTGCGCTTACGCGGTAAATTATGTACGAACAAACAATACGGAGACTGATCTGCATTTTATTGTTCCCGGTACATGCAGTTCTATATTCCGTGGTCTACTATAGAATAATTTAGAACTATTAGGCCGGTGGATTTAGACTGCGGTGCAGTTATATTTCTTAGCAGGTTCATCAAAAAAAGATAAAACGTGTAATAAACCTCCAATAGATATACAATGTGTTCTGTATTCTTCCCTTTCACAAAATATCACGTGTCTAAACTAGACTAAATATTATGGATAAAGGAGGTTTATTAAACGTTTTGTATATGTTTGTAGAAGACCGTTATTTTGTGCACGGAGATGTCCCTTCCCTAATTTGGCGAGTTGACACTTGTCAAATAGCTTTTGGCGCGAAATTATGGCTGCAATTTATTTTATAGATTACAAATAAATTTGTAGACCGTAGTATGAAAACATTTTACGCTAACATAAAAAATAAAAAAAACGTTAAAAACTATGCGTTTGTCTGAAAAGGGAAGAAACCCATGAAATATTAAATTTTATAATCCCACATAAGTTGTTAGTTTTCAACTTGGGAAATAGGTCATCGCGAAGCTGGCAGGCGGTTCACTATGCGAATATGATATACGTATATGTACGTTCGCCGTATGTAGTACCTACTGCTAGCTAACAAAGAGTATTATTTATTATACTTTTTCCAGGTTATTTAGCTATAGGCACGACCTGTACGGATGACCCATATCAAAAATAGTTCAAGAGGAATTCCCTAAACATCACGTGAAAATATGTAACGTTGACATTTCGTTCTGCTACCTACAGGCTATAAATAACGGATGTTATGTGGTTATAAAACATGGATCGTAAATTTACTATCCAATTCACATCTATGTAAGATCTGCCTAAATAAATATATAAGTAAGTACCTATTATATTTTACATTACAAGAAGTATGGGTTTTAAATCCTGAAATTCCGAGTTCCGAGTATTTAATTGAAATACCAAATCACCTTTGAGTCATATAACATCAGAAAAAAACGTCACAGGTATGTTAAAATATTTAGGACGTATTGGATAGCCGGATAGCCACTAACCGCCGGATAAATTCGAAAATGGAACATAATTTGTAAGAAATTATCTGTCAAATAATTAAACGGGAACTTATCAGTAGCTCTAAAACCCTTGTAGGCCCTTACACTGCATTACTTCACTACTGACCCTCCAAATCTTTCAATATTCTTGTTTGAATAAAAACCGACCGCTCCCGCGTTTTCCCCGATAATACAGGATTTGTTTCTTTAGCCCCGAACTTATAGTTTTTCCTCGTGTTTATATTCTTTGTAGTAACATCTCCGGGCTTAATACCGTACTGTCAAGTTAATCTTAAACTTTTTATTGACATGGGAAATCTTGTCTACAAAACTGGCGCATCTCAATCAATATTGATAATTTTCATATTTTGAGAATTTGGTGTAAACTTTACTGTAAGACTGATCTGATTAATATTGATTACCTACATAATATTATAAAGATAGGGCCTTATTAAATTTGGAAGTAGGTACATACATGTTCACGAAACTCTAACGATGTTATCTTATGTTTACTCTCTTTGACGTTCTGAAACAAGTCGATCGTTTACCTGAATTACCCGATGTACTCTGTTTTTATGACATGGATGTTCCGTGAACGACGAAAGTACGTAATAAAAGTAACTGTGTATTATCTAGAAACATTACGAGATGGAAAATTCACAAAGCTTGCACTGAGGGATTAAGCGAGATTCGGGTCACAGCTTGTAGGTATCGCAGGCGACGATGTACGAGTTTGAAAGGAATTACAAAGACATTACATTAGTCGTATTATCCAGCTGGGGATTGTTCAAGGATTCTCTGAATCCATTTCTACATTAGACACATTTTGATTTGTTTCTTTACGCCTTACTTACTCGATGAGATTCCGGCCGATGATTGATTAATGACTTAGATTTATGGAATGTTCATCTAAACCTGTATCAATATAATATGTTTTGCCATGACAAGGCCTTTCATTGGTTACATGTTATTTAAAAAATTTAGGCGAGAGAATTTTTAATACTTACCTAAATTTAACCCAGTTATAGTATCTTGTGTTATGTATAATGCATAATCTCTTGAAGTAAAATTTTAAGTGCAAAGTTAGTCATTCATTACGACGTTATCCGCAGAAAATTAGGCAGAATTGTACCTACTGATGTACCTACTACATCTCTTTGTCACACGAAATATGGTATGAGCCTATTGCCATCAACCTGGCATAATCCAAACTCCGATCTGCTACCGAGAATTTCATAGAAAAATCCAATTCATCACAACACAAATCATAATAACATACTCATAACTCATTTCATTGAACTGAATCCAATTTAATGTTGGAAATTGTTTCCGACGTATGCAAAGCGAAAGGAAACTATAGTGGGTCCAGAACTTAGTATAATGTTAGCGTTCAATTGTCCATATAGTATTTCAGTTGCAGTTCAGAGTTAGTGCTACGGAAACTCCGCATCAGACCGAAATTCCAGCAGACGAACATACACATGCATAGCTGCATATGTAGGGCTACACCGCAATTTAATTGGTTGCGGTATGCCGAAGTTCGCAGCTGAATGAATAGAAATCATTGCCCCGTTACCAATGCCTAATTAATTCATTTTAACGAAGTTTTCTCTCATGGATTATTGACGAATATGTTCATTAATTAACAATATTGACACTGCAATTTATCAGGATTGCGAGAATGCACTCATATGTTCCTAATGATGCTCACCCTCATTAACCCCTTTTACTATCCCACTGCTGGGCATGGAATAAGAGAAGACCCACATTATACTAACATAGGTATAATCTATATCATTAGATACTAATAAAAATATACCTAACACCATTAATTTGATTTGTAGTTATCTCAATGAAATTGTTCTTTATAAAAAAAACTGCGGACTTTCTCAGATGAAGGTTATGAGGACATTGAGGACACACTGAGGCTTCTGAAATAATAAACTACAAGTAAGTAGTATACGCTGAGGCTTCTGGGATAATAAACTACAAGCAAGTAGTATACGCTGAGGCTTCTGGGATAATAAACTACGAGAAAGTAGTATACGCTGAGGCTTCTGGGATAATAAACTACAAGTAAGTAGTATACGCTGAGGCTTCTGGGATAATAAACTACAAGTAAGTAGTATACGCTAAGGCTTCTGGGATAATAAACTACAAGTAAGTAGTATACGCTGAGGCTTCTGGGATAATAAACTACAAGAAAGTAGTATACGCTGAGGCTTCTGGGATAATAAACTACAAGTAAGTAGTATACGCTGAGGCTTCTGGGATAATAAACTACAAGTAAGTAGTATACGCTGAGGCTTCTGGGATAATAAACTACAAGTAAGTAGTATACGCTGAGGCTTCTGGGATAATAAACTACAAAAGAAGTATACGCTGAGGCTTCTGGGATAATAAACTACAAGAAAGTGAAGAAAGTAGTATACGCTGAGGCTTCTGGGATAATAAACTACAAAAGTAGTATACGCTGAGGCTTCTGGGATAATAAACTACAAGTAATAGGAAATCTAATTTATGGTTTATGAAAATCAAACTTACTTCTTTTACCTTACGTCTAGATAGCTAATAAGGACGTATAGCGCTTAATTGTTTATCATGAATAGTAACATCAAATAAAAAAATAAAAAATAGAATTAAGTTCACCAGATAAAATATATATTTAGGTTTCAAAAGTAGGAAAGATTAAAAAAAAACGAAAATCTAACAAACCAATTAAGTTTTTAATCATAAAACAAAAATATAACCTACAATTCTAATCAAGTACAAAAATAAGACACCAATCAATAATCGCTTTACACAACATGTACTTACAGGGCTTATCAACACTTTAACCAATTTAATTAATAAACAAAATCACTCACAAATCGCGTCGACAACAACCGTACCCGCTGGGAGTCAAAGAGCAAATGCCCGTTACAAGCGCAAGCGCTGCCTTTTATAGGCGCGTTGTACTAAAGGAATGAGTAAAGGAATGAGTAAATGAATGAGTTCCCTAAATCGGCCTATCCTGACGACGCGTCGTCCCCGGCGCGGTTCCTTTGATGTTCGTCTGGTGGTGAACTTGATTCTGCAACTGGTTGGTCGTTGCTAGGTCCAACTGGTGCAGCATCAGGTCGAGGGTACGTCAATGATGGACCTGCATTGGGGTCATACCCTTCGTCATCTGAAATACACATATACCTACAGATCTGTCGCACAATGCACGTTTACAACATTTGATTTATAACGATAAATAACATTAAAATTTATGAGAGCTCTCGGTTTTATACTTCACATCTTTTCATCGTCTTGTCATCTGCGTGGAGTTTATTCCCAATGCTGCAAAACTGCATCTGTGAACAAATCAGGCAAAAGGCGTCCCCTCTGCCTGTGGTTGACGGAGGCATCACTGAATCGCACGTCAACACCTTTTTTCTTTTTATAGCCCAATCCTTATCATTGGCTCATCTATTTGGACGTAGGCATCACTGAATCGCGCGTCCAACATATGACATGTTAACATCAGCACCCGCGTGGACGGAGGCATCACTGAATCGCACGTCCAACTCAAACACAAACGATCACGTACTTATAAGGACGGAGGCATCACTGAATCGCACGTCCAATTCCAAACACAAACGATCACATACTTATGAGGACGGAGGCATCACTGAATCGCACGTCCAATTCCAAACACAAACGATCACATACTTATGAGGACGGAGGCATCACTGAATCGCACGTCCAACTTAAACACAAACAATCTTGTTACATTCACTGATTGGGAGTCAAGCCACCAGTATGTAGTTGTGTGAATAGTAATGAAAAAAAGTTTAAGCTTACGAGGGTGTATGGTGGTGTGTATAAGATAAGGTGAGGTGTGTAAGGGATAAGACAGGTGGTGACTCGACTCACCAAATCAGTTAATACTCACTTTCGAAAAAGGCAGCGCACGACTCTGGACACCACTCTCCGTTCCAGGGTACCAGATACTCAGCGGCCGCTTGTGTGGTCTTTCCATAAGAGCCACTGACGAGTTTCAGCTGATAACGACCGCTGGGTAGCACTTTTATTACTCGATAAGGTCCGCGCATGCCAGGGTCTAATTTTCCTGTGGACTGAGAATATTTTATTACGAAAACCAGATCATTCACGCTGAAGGTGCGTGGTGTCCGCCTTCGTTGATTAACGTACTCGTCTTGCTTGGCTTGATTCCGTGTCAACAGTTGGTGAGCTCGTGTCCTGCTCAGTTCTCGCCAGCCCTCGCGGTTTTGAGACATTTCAATTGCAACGTCACGGATTAGCGTTCGTACAACAGGTATGGTGGCATCGGTACCTAGTAGAAGCTTCAGGGCTGAAGACTGTGTCGTCTTCTGTTTGGTAATGTTTAAAACCAGTTGAAGCCTCCACAGTTGTTCAGACCACTTTGCATGTTTATGGTTAGTTTCAATCCGAATCATATTTAAAACGGTCCGAACGTATCTCTCCACCTGTCCGTTTGCATTATGCATCTCGGGTGTTATAAAATGGATCTCACAACCGAGCTCAGTAAGAAGTGTGGAAAACTCTGACGATTCGAACATCCGTCCACGATCAGCCACTAATAGCTTAGGAACGCCAAAAAGTGATATGGCATTGGTAAACGTGCGCTTAAGCTCACTTACATCCTGCCTATAAATTGGATATAACAGGCAAAACTTTGTGAACGAATCTACCATTAGTAAAACAAATTTATAGCCCTCAGATTCGGGTAATGGGCCAAGTGCGTCAATATGCAATGTTTCGAAAGGGACACTGGGCTTCGGCCACGATGTAATTGGTTGATGGGGGGCTCTGGGGACACGTTTATTGGAAATACACACTAGGCAATGTTTTATGTACTTTGCTACAAATTGATGAATTCCGGGAAACCAAAAATATTTGAGGATTAAGTCTAGGGTCTTTTCGGCACAGATATGTTCGTGTTCGTCATGGAAGATTCTCAATAAACTTAAACGATGTCCCTTGGGTATAAAGCAGAGGAGTCTGGCTTCCTCACCTATTGGTGAGTACCGATAGTAAAGGAGCTCATTCTGACAGACATATCTCCGAGGGTCTAACTCACCATCCTGTAATTTTTGCAGAAGACCTTGGGTCTCATCGTCTGCTGACTGAGCAATTTGCGCCCAGTTGCGTGGTCTAGATATTTGGTGCACCCTGGCGGTTATCGGGTTTCGACTCAGGTAGTCCGCATGTGTCATCAATGTACCTTTTCTGTAGTCGATGCTAAAGTTGAAATCTTGTAAGTAAATCCACCATCTGGCGACGCGAGGGAGCAGGTCCTTCTTCTTCTCTGTAGCTTTGAGAGCATTGCAGTCAGTGACAACTTTAAAATTTATGCCCACCAGATAGTGGCGAAAGTTTTGCAACGCTCTCACGACTGCCAGAGTTTCCAGCTCATAAGAGTGGTACCTGCTCTCTGCGGCCTGAGTGGCTTTACTAAAATATGCGACTACGTGTTTGCCACCGTCATTTCTTTTCTGCATTAGTACTGCACCGTACCCAATACTACTGGCGTCGGTGTGCACCTCAGTGGGTAAGGACTGGTCGAAAATGCACAGTATGGGAGAATTGGTCAAACAGTCGACTATCTCACGCCTAGCTTGTTCCTGTTCCGGACCCCAGTGAAAACCCATGTCTTTTTTCATTAGGCGTGCTATGCAAGCAGTTTTTGTAGCATAGTCTTTTATGTATCTTCTAAAGTACCCTGCCAAGCCCAGAAATTGGCGTATTTGCTTGACGTTGCAGGGTGTCGGCGCATCGATTAACGCTTGAATTTTACGGGGGCTCGGCCTAACCTGACCCTGACTAATCACACGTCCCAAATATTCAACCTCTGTCGAAAGGAATGAGCACTTTTTTAAGTTTATCGAAAAACCCGATCTAGTTAACGTTTCCAGTACCTTTCGTAACAAGTGAAGACCCTCATCTATGCTATTGCTCATACAGAGGACGTCATCGACGTACACTAACACGTTACCTGCCTCAATGTGGTCATGCAGCGTATTATTAATAATTCGTTGATAAACTATGGGTGAATTTGTCAGACCATAGGGCATCCGGAGGTACTCATAGTGCCCCTCTGGGGTGACAAATGCCGTCTTATGAATTGAACTGTCTTCAATGGCTATTTGGTGGAAACCAGTGGCCATATCGAGGCTTGTGAAATATTTAAAGTTTCCTAATCTGTCGATGTGGTCGTCTATCAGTGGTAGGGGGTACCGGTCTCTAACTGTCAATCGGTTGAGTGCCCTATAGTCGACACACATCCTGTCGCTTCCATCCTTTTTCTTGACTAATATTATGGGACTCGCATATGCTGAACTAGAGTCGCGGATAATACCCTTATCTTTTAGATCGCGTATGATTTCTCGGACTTTAATTTTCTCGGAGTGCGATAGTTTATAGGGTCGATAGGCGACAGGTGTTTCGTCCGTAACTCTTATAGTCATCTTGCCAGTTGTGACGGTTGTCGATGCCGTACCCGAAATGAGGTAATCAGAGAATTGTTTTATTAACTTTATCAGACGCTCATATTCGGCACCTTGAAGAGGTGTATTAACATGTGATATCTCATCAATGGATATGGCATGGACCGCCCTTTCAACAGCTCGAGTCAGGTATTGTCTGTCTTTAGTCCGTATGTATGTTATACCATCGCGGTTAAGGATATCAGTTCCTATGACTATAGGGGTAGTCATAAGAGACCCTGGTACTACGACGAAGTCAGCCTCGACAGAGATCTCATCAAGCTCAATCGTCAACGTGACATAGGTTTCAGTTTGAATGACAGTGTCACTAATTCCTTTCAAGACGCAGTGTCTGGGTTTCCGTTCACACGTAAAATGTTTCAATGCTTCAGAGGAAACTAACGAGATATTTAGGGCACCGCTGTCAATGAGTACATCAACAGGGATACCCTGTACGATTGCAGTTGTGAGGTCACGGCTGTCCTGTGGGGAACCAGCAACGGGTGTACGACATAAATTTACATTTCGCTTATTACGAGAGCCCGACCGGTCCTTAGCAAAGCAGACGTCCTCACTATGTCCCACCTTTTTGCAAAAATTACAGACTAATTTGTTACTATTGATCGTGGCTGGCATGGTACTCTGATCGGTTTTGGGTTTTTTTGAGCAGTAGTGAGACTTATGTCCGTGTTGCCCGCAATTGAAACACCTCAGATGTAAAGGACGACTAGTGGGTGGTGGCCTGTGAGTGGGATTTCGATTATCTAGTTTAGTGCGGGTAGGCTTAGTGTAAATTGACAAAAACGAAACTAGATCGTGGGCTTCTAGGTTGGCATTGGCTGCGGCAGCTCTAACCTGAGGGTCAGCTATACCACGAATAACTATCAGAGTTCGCAACTCGTCGCTTAGTCCCTTAACTATTTTGAGGCGTAATAATGTTCTCCTTGCATATTCGGGATACGTACTGTACTTGTCAGAGGTGGTGTGCATTACGTCGTACAAAATATTCGCGTAATCGAGTTTCCTTGGACACAATGGTTTAAATTCCCTAACGAAATTGCTCCAAGTCCGGTCGTTAGTGACCCACTCATTTAACCAAGTCCGTGCATCGCCTTTAAGGCAAATTGATACTCGCGATAGGCATTCCGAATCTCCCCAGTTGTTGGAAGACTTAGCCCGTTCAACTTCTGCACACCACACGTCTATGTCGTGAATTGTGGGGTCGAAATTCGATACGAAATACTTTTGGGCTTGACTAGAATTGACAGACCTAATTGCTTCAGCTAACATTCGTGCGGATGCCGTCATCACCTGTTCATTGTGACTATGTGCATCGATATTACTTGTAATACTCTCAGACGCGGGTATATTTAACGCAGTAATAGAATTAGATAACGGCGTTTCAGATGTTTGCTCTTTTGCTTGAAGGGCCTGATTATTCTGAACATCTTCTATTTGGGGTGCATGTGACATTACAGGCGACCTTGTCCTAACTAGTTGGCTGTCTGTTGCGTTACGTAACATAGAACGTTCGGACTCGAGGGTATTTAGACGGGACAAAATCGATTGAAGCGTTTGTTGTATTGCCGAATTTTGACCAGAGGGGCTGCGGTTTGCCCGTGAACGAATCCTACTTCTCGATCGAGACCTATTCGGGGAATGGGTTCTACTCCTGGAGCGAGATCGGTTCCAAGAAGGAGACCTGTTCCGGGACCTACGATCCCTATCGTGTCGACGCGACTTGCTGCGAGAATTACGCTGTCTATCAGCCATGTTCACACACAATAACAAAAATTCGAAATAACAAAATGAATATTTGATGTCTTATTTATATACCCGACAGAAAGGAAAGAACAAAAGAAAACAAAAATTAACTACAGTGGGCGTCGAAACTATCCCACTTCTGAATTTAGGTTTCAAAAGTAGGAAAGATTAAAAAAAAACGAAAATCTAACAAACCAATTAAGTTTTTAATCATAAAACAAAAATATAACCTACAATTCTAATCAAGTACAAAAATAAGACACCAATCAATAATCGCTTTACACAACATGTACTTACAGGGCTTATCAACACTTTAACCAATTTAATTAATAAACAAAATCACTCACAAATCGCGTCGACAACAACCGTACCCGCTGGGAGTCAAAGAGCAAATGCCCGTTACAAGCGCAAGCGCTGCCTTTTATAGGCGCGTTGTACTAAAGGAATGAGTAAAGGAATGAGTAAATGAATGAGTTCCCTAAATATATTATTATGTGAACAATAGGTATGTTTCAAGCTATTCAATAAAAATGGTTACTTTTTCGTTCTCGATTGCCATTGAAATGTAAAGGCGGAATTTTCAATATCGGTCTGCCTGTGAATATGATTCTACTGTTGTAAAGCACAACACATTTTTATTGAAAAATATTTCAATTTAAAATTTAAACACAGTCATTCCGTTTATTGTTCAATAATGTAAAGACAGCTGCAATCAGCTGACTCCAATGTACTGGTGTTCCTTTTTCACTTTTACTCTATAAAGTTATTATTCTTATGAATTTATTACTGTCCCTACTACTAGAGGTTAATAATACCTAATAATGAATAACAAAATAAAATAAATCAATACGACCGTATATACGGTCGGTGCCCCAAAATAACCTAATACCAAAAAGTTACCAGTTTCCTTATAAAATTATGTACAAATGAAGGAGGTCCGTATGAAAAAGAACCTCTGACACGTCGAGTAAACTCCTTTACAAAAGTAGGATTTCTGACAAAGTAGGTACGTTATCAAGTAGATAATAAAGAAGGATAGGGCAAAGTTGAGTGTACTTATGAAATGGAACTCCCAGTCAATAACAAAGAATGTTGTTTATGTAGGTACTTACGCCACGTAATATCTGTGATAATTATACAATAACAATAAACGCGTAATATATAATGGTTTTATTGGATATTTTTATAACGTTTCCGTGTTATTTTTCTTAATAAAATGCAGATGCAAATTGCCCAATCCCAATATACCTATGACACTTTATAATAAGAAACAGTGCGCAATTTGGACAACACTTACAGTTAAACAAAACGTTCTAGAGCAGACAATGTTATACGTAATTGCTGAAAAAAAGTAACATTTAAAGTCTTCATAATTAAAGTCAAGAACTTCAGTAAAGTTAGTATACTGAAGAAACTGAGTAGGTAACTACGCTTTTACCAAATTTCTTTCATAGGGCATTGACGTGGTCGTTAGACAGAATTTACACCAAATTTTCACTTTAATTTGCATGTGACGCCTCGCCAGCATCTCGCTTAGTTTCGGTTTCGGTTTTAGTAATATCCGAGGCAACGGAGCAGGTCCAATATTAGGAGACTATCACGTTATAACATAATGCCCATCAACAATCCATTTCCATTTTCCACACTCTGTTAGCACTGTCAATTTGCATACATACATAGGTAACATGAAGCTTATAATACGCTGGCGGATTACATCGGGTTACAATTTTAACATGATATTTTGTTTGTCGCTGCGGAAATAAATGGGGTTTAATGTCTACATATTTATTTGCGCCTTTTGGTTTATGCAAAAAGTATAAATCGATAAAAGCATTACTTCTAATTTAACTACTGCATGGACGTAAGTGCTCCGAATAAAGAATATCGAGAACGATTCTGGTAAAAATCATACCTAACACAGAAAAACACAACCCGTTAAGTGTACTTCAAGTTATTATGATGTGTATAGGCAAGAGAAGGGTTCAGCTGCAGAATGAAAAGCCATTGGAAAAACATAACACATCACGTACCTATGTATCTGTGAGAATTCTGGGTGATTACGGTAACCAAAGTATTTAAAAAGCCAATTACGCCAAAAGTATTTAATTTTGAGAGAAATGGTGGCGTAGTACGTATAAGTATATAATTTTGGGAGACATTTACCGACATTCAAAAGCTTTTAAAGGTGTTAAGAATTTAAATCAAGAATTGTCTTTGTCGTCGATATAAGAAATCGACACAAAATACCCGTTATTAGAGACTCAATAAAACTCCGAAAACCTGAAGAACATGGTGGATCGAAGTCGAAGCATAACACTTACACCGGAATTCCATAGACAATAAAGACTACTACTAGACTTCACTAAGTTGGTATTACAGGAAATTGAGCACCGCGAATACACGGCCAGCTTATAATAAATTCCCATCTCCTAAATCTCAATTCCCGAGGCACGCGCTTAACTCTAGTTTAATTTCGTCCGTTGTAATTATAATATACGAGTACTTACCTATTATTAAATGAAAATAAGAACATTTTGTAGTTGTGAGCACTTAACGATGTTTTCAAACTCTTCGTGTATTTTCGTGAGTATAAATTGTGTAAGTATTACGGTGTACACGCTAGGTCTAGATTCTGGTCGCTTTGTGCGAAGTATTTAGCACACTGAAGAGATTATTGTTAATTAGTTTCTAAAATACAGCGTTTAAATATTTCGTGAGTAGAGTTTGTAGTTTCATTATGAAACAGTTGTAAAGGCTAATCTTGTAATATTGTTCGTCGCTCAGCGCTTTCTTGTCGTGTTGTTAATTACAGTTTTCAAGGCTTATTATTAAGGGTCGTGGATACCTTTGAATCTCATGTTTTTAAGTATTTAGAACTCTATTCTCATTCCAATCATCCGCCGATAATACGAGAATAGACATAGGTAGGCAGGTACGTACTTGGGACCAAAAAAACAATAGAATGAAAAGCGAGAATGAGAAATAAGCTAAGTACTTAACATATTCAACTTTAAACATAACTTGTTCAATGACAACCCTCTCATTTTTCGCTTTATTCAACCAGTCCGTGCTCCCAATTTTCCTTATGGCATGGCTTCCAGTCATTATTTATCTATTCCAGCCAATCTTCACGCACCTTGATCGATAGAATAACTCGTCGATGAACGAAAATGTACTGCCTCGTAAAGTTTGAGAGTACCCGTGCGTCGCTTGGATTCCGATACATAACACGATCTGAAATAACCGTAACAGCTAATTGCAGTCGTCGCAGTTGTTATCATAGATCCTCAACTTAATTTTCTCGGGGCGTATTTTCTTGGACACGGAACTACACTGTCGTACACTACCGGGAATCAATTGGAAAACCCTATTCGTATATACGTATAGCACATAAATTGTTTTAATTTTATTCAATTATATACAGTTGTAACAGTTAAGAAAGATGTAAAAATGTAATAGATATTTGCTTCTTAAGCATTGTTTTGTGTAAATCTAAGAAAGGTTTTGATAAGGAAAATCTTCGCTTAAACAATTTGTTTATCTTCCTCCATAAACAAAAAACCGTCATCCATCTTTTCGCCAGCAAAACAATGGATAAAACAAAGTCTAAGTACAAACAAACCGAAGAATAAATTTATTTATTTAACACCTAATAAAAATACCAACTCAGTAATACAAAGATGTCTTAAGATACGATTAAAATTTTAAGTACCTACCGCTACGCTAGTTCCAGAAAAATATTTAATTTTGTTGTAAGCATTTTCTTCAAAAACAAGCAAGAAATTGTGTTTCGTTGACTCGGTTAATATAATATTGTCTACAATTTAATAAATAATGATACTTATTCTCGTAACAAAGGGCTAATTAACATTCTAGAGTTAATTTTCTTAAAATATAACCAAATTATTACGCAAAAGAGAATTTTAAATGTTTTTCACCATCATTTTAGATAAAAATGCCGAGTGTACTTGCGAAAAAAAAGGTAAATGAAATAAAAATATGAGTGGTTCACATTTGAAGGGCGGTGAGAAAGTTAGAAGCGTAGCTGCATAAAACCATAATAAACCATGGGTAGGTAGGTATATCTGAACTAGTAAGTCATAACAAATCAATTGGTCAAAGCAAATTAATTGGCACTCGAGGAACGCGATCGTCATATTTATTACCGTTATATGATTATGCACGTTTGAAACAGTGACGAGTTTGTTTGTTTTCTGTGTAATACATATCGGTCTTTTAATTGAATTCATACTCATACTCAATGAAACATAATTGTATTTATAACTTTTGTAATATCCCCAGGATTTAGAGCTTTCAAGCAACAACACACCGGCAGCTGTTTATTCTATTAAACAAAACAAAACGGTAAAGACTAAATATGCAAAGTTATTGACATAACTAATATTATAATTCCGCTCATTACAAACTGAAAATATTGCCTTTAGCTAAAAAATTTTATAGCACGCCATAATATGTCTAGCCTACAAAAAACTCTGATTCGCTTTTTTTAATCTTGTAAGTTTAATTCCTGCTCCTAAGCTAAAAATATATTCTCTACTTAGTGTCACTATCCTTTGATACGGACACTACTGACACACTACTAAGCGTTTATATCACAAAAAGGCAAAAGCAGACACGTCGCCTGACGTACGATATTACATATCGCAATGACTTATAAAATGTCACGAACTTATGTAATATTCAAGTCTTCCCACATATTAAATGTGTCAAAATATGATAATAACTTAAGAGTTATTTTTAGAGCACTTCATTGCGTCAAACGTTGTGAATCTAATCTAATATAATCAATTTGAAGAACGCTATTTGTAACGTCAAACATTTTTTAACTTTGTCCTTGGCGAATCAAACTTTAGGAAAGCTCGGTAGCAACGGATAATACTATCTCAATCCTCTGAATATATTATGTAGTACTTTCTTAAGATTTACATTAATAAGTACTTACATCCAAAAGAATAACGTAAGTGTAAGTTAACTATCAGAAACACAGATAAAATCAAATATTTATGTGCCGGCCAGCTGTAGGAGCAATGAGCGAACTGCTCGTTAAAATACCGATGACCATTGGAGCAGGTGAACTCTTGAGTGGGAGTTGCAATCCGGCAAACGCAGAACTTCGGACGCGCCCTAGAATATTGTATTCCAGTCTCAAGAACAACTTGAATCTGTGAAGTGGATACGGAAGTCCGATATCTGAGTATTATCGGGCTACCTGTTTATTATAGTCAGTAGTGCTATAAAAATTGCAAACACAAGACGAGGACTAAGCCAAATAATACATTTATGATTTAACTATATAATGTCATTGTATTTAGGTATATATCGGTCAAAATTCTCTCAAATTATGTCGGATACAAATTTCTTTACTTGCATGGTCATTCATTTTGATGAAAAGCACATGCGTACAGCATGTGGTTTACCATTTTTCTTCGAATTCGAATGCTTAAATTATTAGATCGTAAAGACAAAAATACGAACATACAAGACATTACACGCTGTATTTACGTTTTCGACATAAAAATAGATAAGATACTGGACTGTGCCGATGTACTGCGACACGAACAGTCTCACAACTCTGGTTAACAGCTATATTATAAATGCGAAAGTAACTCTGTCTGTCTGTCGCGCTTTCACGCGAAAACATCTGAACCGATTTAAATAAAATTTGGTACACAGATAGTCTAGAGCCTGAGAAAGGACACAGGCTACTTTTTATCGCGAAAAAGGGGCTGTAAGGGGTTGAAATAGGGGATGAAAGTTATAAGAAATAGCCAGACCATGCGGGCGAAGCCGCTGCCGAAAAGCTAGTATAATAATAATAACCTGTCCTTTAATATGGAAACCGTAAAATATTACCTATATTTTATTTCAATTAGACTAAGGGCCTGTTTCACAGCTTACTGATAAGTTGCCGTGAAATTAGCTGGCAGATAATTTCATACAAATGTTGTTAATTTTTTTTAATTATTCGGCAGTTAGCGTCTACCCAGAGGTGATGAAATAGACACTTTTGAAGCTTTTTCTTTTCGTATCAATAGTAAATAGCAACATATTTTGTCTAATTGCCTGGTTCCAGATATTGAGTACATCTCTATTTACAATTTTGTTCACTGAATGTGAGAATTATTATGTACCTATTTAGTTGAAGTAATTAGGATTTTTTAATTTAGTGAAAGACTATATAATTTCCTTGAGTGTGTAAAGTGCGACTGCGCTAGACTTGTTCCTCTCTAAGAAGTTCATACAACTCGTACCCACCATATAATTAAAACTATTAAACAAATAATTATTTTACAGTTTGTGAACCTACAGTCTCTTATTTAAAGATGAGATTGGCTGTGGATATTAGGTGCCTATAACAAACTTAGGTAGTCAATATTATGCTAGCTTAGAAAATCATTTTGCTTGCTAAGTCTAAGTACATCCCTTTGAATCACAGTCATCCACAAGTTTTCATATACAACGACGTAGCGGCTATCCAGAGGTGGTGAAACAGGCCCTTATTGTTTTAGAACTGTTGGTTGTTTATTTTAGTGATCCTATGTCGACATTGGTAACTATTTGATAGGTTGATTGTGTTACAGTCAGTGCCAATGTTATTAACTTACCCTATTACCTGTTTCGTATCCTAGGGTTATGATATTAAACCTGAGAATATAGATGTTTAGGTCCAATATCTATCTAATATCGATTTATGTCGTGGCTTCCACTAATGAAATCACTTTAGAAATAAATCTAAGTATATTCCCACAGCAACAACTCGGTTCAATACAATAAAAATTGTCTGAATAGGTAAGTCTACAGTTTCAAATCAATATTTTCTAAGTCAATTTAGTCTCTATTTAGAGAAATGAACACATTTTTACAATTGGATTTTAACAGGCTTGATTACCGTTTGTAGTTCCGCGGAAAATAGTGTTCTCATAATACTTATTTTATGTAGGTACCTAATACCTAACCTAAATTTTCCATAAGTAGTCAAAATCTATTGGCAGTTAGTTGCTTATCTATCGGCAGTTCATTTGATCAAATTAATTTTGTTTAATTATTATTTTATTTATTTATTATATTTGTAAGAAAGGTACATTATAGAGCTTATGAACTAACAGTGTCCCACAAAACTGTATAAACAGTTTGACTGTGGGATCAAATCACATAATTATAAGGAATATAAAGGTTAGTTCTTAGAATCTAAGGTATATAAGGAATATAAAGGTTAGTTATTAGATTAGATTCTAGATAAACATATATTAAAATTATATAATTCTGTTATTATTTTATTATTTTTAATTGTATGTCACTACCTCAGTTATCAATGAATTTGATTTTAATAGTTACTAAGTACTGAAAAAATATTTTTTTCTAATTCTAATATTTACACCAATATTGTAAAATAACTTTGGGTCCCGCAACGGTTCTGGAAAGATTATGTGGATCAAACAGAATGAGCCAAATAAAATTGAGTTTTTTTATGATCAAAATGAGAAATTTTCTCAAAAGAAAAACCCCAGGCATGTTATGTAAAGAAAGTCCTTCTACCATAAACACAAATTTTCTAAATACGCATTCCTTCTGATTTTAATGGGATTTTGATTTGTTATTCTTACCTATATTTAATAACCTCTTGGCACGCGTCCATCCACTCTCGAGAATATTTCTGTGCAATTTTGATAATTATTATAAGCTGTAGTAAATATAATATAAACGTTAATCAAGTAGCATTGCTTCAACCAAAATACCTCATAAGAAATCGCTTTGAAATTGACGGTAATTCTCATTTATATTGCCGTACTTAATATTGGTGTAATTATGTATCTAATATCAGCGATTGTCAAGGGTGGTATAAGTTCTCCGTTAATTATTACATTAGGTACGTTATGAAGTGTTCACTGACGCATGTTGTAAAACATCGTTTAGTATGTAGGTTAACTACATATTAATATTTCTCAGAAAATGTCTCCTAAATAACGATAATTAATTTCAGAAAACATTATAGGTAATCGATTTATGTCAAGCTTATGGCTCCCCACCTGCTAACTCAACATAATATCTTGTTTACGCGAACTGAAAGAATATGGAGAACAAAAGAGCATAACGCAACCTCGGAAAACCATTAATTCATATTTACTGCCACGGTATTTATGAAACATAAAAAGTTTATGGTGAAGTAGGAAGGCTTCAGTATTCTAACGCCGCCGTTCACGTCATTTATGGGTCACCTTAAATGGAACTTTAATTAGACATATAAGATTTACGGATGGTTAATGAGAATAGTGACGAAATACATTTACAGGAAAGGTCGCCGAAATTCATCAATCATAATCAGTGTTCAAAACTCCCAGAATCTATTATCAAGACCATTATAAAGTTCTGTTTAATCCTTGGCTCACAATGTGTGAGAAAGTTCTTAATATGTATTTATTTGCTATCAGAAAACATAACCTACTTACATATAAGATATAATACCTAGTAATTTAAAGACAGAATATAGAATTTATAGAAACAACGAATAGTTATTAATAAGCATTAAAATGCAAATAATTGACAATGATGGTATACATTATTAACTAGGTAGGTCGGTACACAAAATTAAAAACGAATCACACTAATACATCATATTTTTACTCTCTCGCACCATAAATGAATCTTGCGTATTCGTTAACAATACCTAACCTAAATTAAAAATTTAAAAAACCCCCGACACAAATGATATTGCCATTTTGTGGTAGTGGCCATCTTGGATTTGAAATTAATACCCACGGACGGAGTTCTGAAAAAATATGTAATTCGCTATTTGGTAGCGGCGGCCACTCAGAACACTCCCGACTAATTCACCTTTCAAATAAAAGAACAAAATCAAAACCGGTCCATCCGTTCGGGAGCTACGATGCCACAGACAGACACACACACACACAGACACGTCAAACTTATAACACCCCGTTGTTTTTTTTGTCGTCGGGGGTTAAAAAGGCGCATAAATAAATACAGCAAAACCATATAGTGTTAATAAAGACGCTTCTAATGTAAACTTATGATGTAAATGCCGTTAAAGTGAGACATTAAAGAGAATCAAGCTGCCTTCGTGCGCTGCACGTATGGCAGATGGTGTAAACACATGTTATTGATGCATTCCCATAACAAAGAAAGATAAAATGATTTCCTCTTGAATTTTTCTCTAAACAGAGCTTTGCTTGAAGCAGAGGTTATAAGAAATTCCCTTTTAAGTGTAACAAGGTTTATTATTCAACAAGCTTCTAACCTCATTTTGACCAAGAATTACCTAGATACTTACTTTATGATTTTCATGGTTCTTAATCTGAGGGGCCGTAGAAATTATATTAATACAAAACGTCAATCTATATAATATAAATATCTACCTAACATAGTATTCAGGTTTCTTATTGAAATCTAAATGTATTATACTACTATTATACCTACTTCTAGTTTTTCCCCAGTAATAGAATTACAGGAAATATCAAGCTATGAATCTGTTTTATATTCATAATAGCTGGTAGAGGAAAATCTATTTTACTGAATGAATCTTTGAATCAGAGCAATTACTTCATTTTATATAAGCTGAATGTTTATCTAGCTATATTGCTTATAATTTATTAATGTTCCGACGTCTTCTGAGTTCGAGGAACCTCTTGAGAATCAAGAAAATAAATAAATTATGCAGGTATTTATACAGAAGTGGAACAGTGGTCCAACTTAAATGTAGGTACTTCTTAGTACAGCAATAGACGTAAAACCTACTAAGTATTCATAATAAAGAAAAAAGGAGAAAGTAAAAGCAGTCTTTTCGAAAATTTTAATCTTTATACCTATTTATTAACTAGCATCCCGCCAGCGGCTTCGCCCGCGTGGTATTGATAACTTTTTTCTCCAGTTTTTGCAACATTTTTCATTGCTACTCCGCTCCTATTAGTCGCAGCGTGATCTAACACTATAAGAATTTTTCAAATCGGTCCATTAGTTTGGGAGCCTATTCAATACAAACAAACAAACAATCAAATCTTTCCTCTTTATAATATTAGTATAGATAGATCATCTTTACCAGGCGCGGCGGTCGATCCGGTTTTTACGCTACCGGCCACTTTATTTTAAAAGCTTTACATAGTTGCTAAGAAAAACGCAGCACAGAAACACAATTCAAGTCTTTGTAACCTATTTTCGATATTCTGTTTTCTGTACGTGACGTTATCAGTTATGGACATGGAGATTTTATTGAAACCTTTAAATACATAACTACCTATGCAGTTTGCTAAAGCGTCCTATTTCTCTGGACGCAGAATTGAGTCCTCTTTTTGTTACGGTGAATGTTTCTGATTCCATGGCCATGACATACCTTTGGGGCAAATGCGGTTTTTAGTCGGGATGAGTCCAACATACCAATGTTACGGATGGTATAGGGTTCCCCCCTGGCCCGGTTCACCCCTGCTTAGTTAACCTGCATGTCCAGACTCCTCCGGGGTATCCATATTAATACCGGGCTTAGTGTCCCTGGACGTCCAGTAACATGGGCCATCAGGACCAGAACACCCGACCTCAAACCATCCTCCGACATCTTAGAAGCCGGATTACAGGAGTTACCAAGCTCCCAGTCTAAAGGTATGATCCGAATCCAAAAAAAGGATTGATATTGCGGAGTATCCTCATGGGTAATTATTTTCAGCCAGGGGAAACATCGGAGTAAGCATAAATAATATATATAATTTTGTAAGCATGTATTCAACTGTTATTCACAAAAATGTGCTCACGAAATTACTCGGTTTGCAGTCCCTCTGTTCGAGTCTCTTCTGAGAATGAGAGGAACTCCTATTCAGAAGTATGTTACTTCTTTGCAAGCAGCATAATTGTATGGTTTCGTCCACCTTCATATACAACTTGTCATACAGACGCGCCGATTGCAAGTGCTGGTATTTTATTCATCAGTAATTTTTATAGCTACACTCACGACAAAAATATCGTAAATACCTGTCGCTGCGCACATAAATAGCCATATTCACGCTCCATATACCGAGACCGTTTTAAACTCATTTATGGGTCTATCGGATGTTAACCGATTACCACTTCAGGGATCACCGAGCATTCCTTTGGTAAATGTAGTAAAACAGCTATTAACTGGAACATTTGCAAGCAAAACATGACTTAGTATATTACACCATTTGTTTGGTTAACGCGTGTAGATACTAGTTATTAACGGGGAATGTTTATTTACAAGTCTCACAAAGACTGCGTGGGGAATATCTGGGTATTCATAGATCAATTAGGGGCTGACATGTTTGTGCCAAATTATGCGCCGGCGACTTGTTACTTTGACATGGGGAAGTGTCACCACGTCGCGTCAAGTTTGATACGACAGTTTCAGTTTGTTTACTCGCCCTCGACGATTTGGGTACGTCACCTGTTAATCGTTAGTTTATATGTAGATATAGGTAGCTTCATATCATTATTTTGCACATAACATAACATACCACCATAACACACTGGCGAAATATGGGTGTACTAATGTACACCCATATTTCGCCGGTGTGGTTAGGTTTAGGTCCCATGTAATAGGGGGCCAGCCTATTGCCATCAACCGGGCACCAAGCCAGGCTCCGAGCTGCTACTAGGAATTACACAGAAAACCCAACAACGCTTTGCTCGACGCGGGGGTCGAACCCAGGACCTCTAGCGTAGCAGTCGCGCTCGGGACCACTAGACCAACGAGGCAGTCATCATTATTTTTCTTCAGCACAATATGCTACCGGCAATGAAAACGAACTCACAAATTATTAAGCTTATCCAATAAGGCCTTTATCGACACACGATTATATCTTCATTACGCCAAGGTCGTGTATTCCAATTAGCCTCTCAAAGCTACATTAGTTATTTCTATTATCCGTTAACTGCCTCCAAGTACTTTCGCCTGAAATTAATTTGACCCTAATTTACATGATACATGTCTACGATCGCATGATTATGACAAAATCTCTATATACACGCTGAAATTTCACCGGATCTCAATCCAAGAGAGGGTGATTGTTCCCATTAACCTTTTGTTCTGCCGCTTTTTGAATTTCGCCTTTAATGAGTACACTTTGAGTCGAACTAAGTATGAATGAAAAAGACACAATGGTGCATTTTTAACAAAAGCTAACTCCAGTAATTACAGTCATTCCGACAACCGAGGTAACTTGTACCTTGTAATTACGAAACGACTTGTGATCCTAATAACGACTGGTTTTTAATCAATTTACCTTTTGCTGATATTTCAGCCCTAACAATTCCTTTGTGGAAGGAGTAGGGTAGATTGATTGCAAAATACGAGGGATCTGACGTAATAATAAACTAGCTCGCACATGAATCCAAAGTCGTATCTTCGGATAAATAGGTTACGATACTTGACTTTAAAAGTAAATTAAGATCGAGAGTTTAAAGAGTCTTTCCGTTATTTTCCATTGAAAGTTCATTTACATTACAAAGAGCGATTTCTTATGTATATCTGTTTATTACTTTTTAAGATATTTATTACCTATGTAAAGCTCTGCTCTATTCACCTTTCGTTAATAAACATCCTGTACCTATACTGTTGTAGTAGTAACTTGTAATAACTAATAGTCGAACACTTTAATATTATTTTTGACAATACATATTCATATACAATAATATACAAAGTACCTACCTTTAATGTAAGCTCACACAACATTAACGGACCTAGTACCTGCTCTTTGTGAATAGCAAATGGCCAAAAACCTCTGAATCATCAATCTACATAGCAACAACTGTGGAAAATGGCGCGAATAAAATAGGAGACGTGAAAATCTTTTCGATATTGGTCGACTGAATACAAATAGCTTTTATACAGTGACGCGCTTTATTAAAACCTCTGATGTGAGTGTTGAACCACGATAAACCAGGATTCTGTGAACGATATCTGTCATATACACTTACCTACATAATAAAAAGTACACTCAGGATCTGAGCACAGATATTCGGATGTCCCAGGCCGAGGGGTCCAAAAGCAAATGTGGAATAGAAGGTATATTACTACACTAAATAGGTACACTTGGAATGATTGCGGTACTTGTGGCGATTGATGAGAATCCCTTACAAGGTATGTAAAATCCTTTGAATAAAGTGCGGAACTGAAATTTTTCGATCACATTTTCATGGAGTCAGTAAATTGATGGGTTTACTTTATTCCTGAAAATTATGAATAGCTAGATTAGAATGCTCATAAAAAAATGTGTGTAATTTATACAATTAAGAGTTAAGTTAGGAATTAATTAGATAAGATGGTAATGGCCGATGGAGAGTTTAATTACTTCGCTATGAATATTATTAGGGCGTATGACTAGGAATCGAATGAAATCGGCTGATAACCTGCAGGCTAACTAAAAATAGTTTAGTTTGCAGTAGTGTAAGGCAGTTTTTCTAATACCTAGATCAGTTGAATACTAAAAGGAGCTTACCCGTAAGTTCTATACCTAGAAGATAAGATAAAGTAAACACAAACACACGCGGTTTCTCAAAATCACAATGTTTGTTTAGGATTATTGGATGATAGTCTTATGTTATGTTACGGTTGTTTCAGGTGGAGGGGGGTGAGCGCGGGGTGCGCGGCGCGGGGGGATGCCCGTGCGCAAGGGGCTGCTCGCGCCCCAGAACACCTTCCTCGATACCATCGCCACTCGCTTCGATGGCACGCGTAAGTACCCTATCACATTATCATTTTATGAAAAAAACAAAAACAAATCGTAAAAATCCTTAAAGAAAGGCCCACGTACATTATCAAAGAGCTTATGTGTATTAAGCAAAATACGTATGAAAGTACTTCTCACACTGTACATCTTTCATGTTTGTACCCGACGTACCTGTATACTTATATTATTGATAAACACTTATCTTTCGCGCGTCCACACTTTGTTATTCTATTAGCACACTTTCTTACACTTTTTCTCGAAAAATTCCTGTTAAAATTAGCCGAGATACGCGATGATGATATCATCTATAGTCGATTTCGGCCTTATGGACAGCAAAAAATAGCTCCCTATAATACCGGCAAAAAGCTACGGAAAGCTTCGATCTACATATTTTTTATACACCTTTCTGAGAAAAGCTAACATCCTTTTGAAACTTATTGTGAAAGGAACCATTTTCCTACTTGCTCTTATACTATCCTTTTTGTCACAAGCGAAGATTTCAAGCATTTTTATTACTCGGACATCAAAATTTTAGCGTCTGTTCAAGTGGTCACAAACTAAAGTAGATCATAGGTTTTAATTCTTTACCAAACAAAGCGAGTTATATGTATAGAATCTTCTACTGAAGTATAATCGTGTGCTACGGAAGTATAATCATCATCATCTAATAATAATCATCATCTGCGCGCTGCAGAAGTGCGTAAGTAGTTCTAATGAAAATTGAGAAAGGCTCCGTGTGCCTAAGTCTCTGCACCTACATTGAATGTGACAGTGTTACCCTTAGTGAGGTCACTTACGTAATTATGGCGAATAATTCGTCGGTACAGGACATCTGCCTGCCCCTTCGGGAAATACAAGCGTGACGTGTTTAAGCTTATTACGACCGTAATTCAACGCGGACGACGGCCGACAGCGCCGGCATAACAATAACTATGTATATAATTACACGTATTCCATACAGTAGATATAGCGGCTAAATCTACTGTATCTTATGAAGCCGACGTGTTCTTCGTAATTAACACTTCCATTCTCGACACAGGCAGGATAATGTGTTATACTTATAATATAACGATTTTAAATGCCGTCTCGTTTAGCTCAGCACAGGAAATTAATCGATAAATTAATAAACACAGTATTCGCAGACGTTTAACGTAAAAATCCAAGGCTGCGTTCAACGGAAGTATGAAAATATCGACCTTTTTTTGTAGTTTGGAAAAATAGAGGAACCTTCATAGTCTAGGTTCGAAGATAAGACAGATAAATGAATCCTCAGTGCACAGTAGGTAATCTATCGACTGTAGCATATACAGAATGTTGGATCTCCAAAAAGACTACTTGGAGATCCGACATTCTTAATTGCTACGGTCGATATATTAGGTAAGTATATATTATGGTCAATGAGTAGGTAGTAGTAGTATGCAAAATAAGTAGTTTTTTTTAGTTATTTTTTATGAAACTTGTTTTTCGAGAATGTTGGTCTAATGGTCTCAAGCGCAATTTCCGGTTGAGCAGCAGCTCGGGGTTTATTTTTATGTCCGATTAAAGGCAATAAGCTCTCCCCGTTTTACGTAATGGGAACTAAACTTCCGGAAAACTGTGGGTGTACACTTGTACAGCAGTACACCTCTGCCGGAACTTTAAGAGGACACAGGCGTGATGGTATGTTGATGGTACCTAATATTCCGATATGTCAATTAATATTCCAATAGTTACAGAGAAACTCTAGTCCTGCTCTGAACAAGAATCCATGAGAAACAAAATGTATAATTGTCTTATTCAATAAATCTTTCTTTTACTCACGGGAGCAATTTTTATTATCCTCTGATAATTTACTCACTTAGAATTATTCTGGTATTGTTTTAATTAAATCCTTTTCTCATTATTAAGATGGAAATCCAATAGAAACGGATTATATTTAAGAGGCAAAAGACTTTAATTTTTCTTGGTTGATTCTGGATTTTAAAAGAATTCTTTTCATTACGTTAAAAGGTTTAACGTTAGGGTTTTTTACTTTTAAGAACAAGATAACGTTGCTTTTGTGTTAATCTTGTGATAATCCATCAAATACTGAATTAAGACAAATCCGTGCTTTAGTAAAACATAACCAATCCCCATAACATTAGGCAAAAGTGACTCCTAACTCCTAACTACTTACAGTTTGCCAATGTTTTGTTAGGACCTATGTTATATAGCTAGACTATACAGAACCAAATTCCGAACGGCTATTGAGAATTTCCTAATAGAAAACCCAACAAGCAATGCTAGAACCCACAGGCCCTCCTCACGCTCAGAAACCTCTCCATTGCCACCAAAAACTTTAAATGCTTATAATATCTTAAAACTTTATTGGTCTATTTCTCTTTATTGGTAGATTTCTCAAGTATACAATTTCTAGTTATGAATATTTTTCGTAACTTTGTCATTTTAAAGAAATCAAAAACCACTCCACTACCCTATTGAAACATCGACTTGAACAATCGATACTTTTACTTTGAAGAACATCTCTAACTGAACTGTCTCAGCCACCTCGAATAACGTTCAATTTATCCGAACGTTTGCTCCACAGTGCACTCCTAGACGATACGTTTATCAATACAAACACATATAGACCAGTATTGATTTTACCTGTGTGCAAGGTATAGGACACATTAAAGCGATCACTGGAGTCAAGTGAGATACACAACGCCTGATGGAAGTTCGAACATTGCTTTGTCTGAAGTCAGCATCACATAAATCGAGACGAAAAGATTGTTCTTCTAAACTTCTATACTATTATTATAAAGAGGATTGAATAGGCTCCAAAACTACTGGATCAATTTGAAAAAATCTTTTATTGTTAGGAAGCTACATCTTTACTGTTTAACATAGAGGTTATAATTTATAAAAAATATCCAGACCATGCGGGCGAAGCCGCTGGCAGAAAGCTATTAATATTATAAAGACATCAAACTTTAAGCAAATGTGATAAAAGAACGACAGTTGTAGTAGTAAAATTGTGAAAGTAAAATTCATATCCGTTTTTATTCTGACACATTCCTCGATTTACCGAAATACTTAAGTTTTCCTAGTTGTTCAAATTTTGGACGCCCTATATTCTGATGTTGACTGTACCTACTGCTAATTATCTATCCACCGCTTACTAACGAAACAAATAAGCTTATTCACCGTACAGTCCTCCATTTACCTAAGCACCTCCAACATTTAAGGTTTCTGCTAACTTTAGTTTGTATTTGGGAAATCGGAGTCGTAATTATCTCGTCTCAACTGGTTACAGTGGTTTAATTCGTTTTTGACTAATATTGTCTATTTTATTGTGTATTTTATTTCAAATTTAAAGCAACTTCAGCGTTTCATTTGTTGCTATACTAATCTTTACTTTAAACTGCGTTAGAAATATTAGTTTTATTGAGATACTTTTTATACATATTTTGGATGCTAGTGCTTCTATGAAAGGGTCGTCTTTTTTTCATTATTAACGCTGCCTAGCTGAAAGAACTATTTGTAGACACCATAATTTTGTACCATGTCGTTGCTAAACTCATCTAGGGGGCTAGACAAGTTGCATTTTGACATTCGAATCGACAAACAAAATGTATGGAAAAGACACAAGCTTTCGACAAATCGGGCTGTCACTAATGTCATTTACATACATTTTGTCTGTCGATTCGAATGTCAAAATGCAACTTGTCTGGCCCCCCTAAAAGGGTACCGAATTTCATAACTCTTATCATGCCTCGATACCCTGGTCGGTACTCTCAATCTAAATTTAATTGTTCATTTTTATACGGTACACGATGAATAAGAATAAATTGATGACTTATGAGAAAGCGACACACTCACATTCATTGCCTTTTTAAAAGGACATTGCTCTATTTGGTACGAGAGCATCCCACGTTATGTGCCGGATAACGACCTGGTATCGAGATAAAATGGACCTAAGTACCTATATAACTTTAAACCGAAATTCCAAGTATTATAAAATCTATAAGCATAGATTAGCGTGGTATTTATTTGTGTATGATTATATCATACTTTATACAGGTAGGTATCACCGTGAAATTAAATTAATTAAAATTAAATTAAAATCCGTTGAGCTTTTTTGAGCTTACAATTTCTATATACTTTCGAGAAAATACTTTCGAGACAATCTTAATTCTAAGAACGATAATTTTATTATAGGTAGAGCATAAGTATGAATAGCATTTTTTATATTTTGCATTTATCTTAAAATCACAGTTTGACACTTCATTTTCATTTAAGCATCCAGCAATTGAAGAATTTTGATTGATTACTATGAATAGTGAAAGCCATGCAATTGAAAGTGTATTCATCCTTTCATCTGAGCACATTGCGTGGGTACACATAACATTCTGTTACACTTCAATCATTCTCATTCATCACAATCATACTCATTCACAATCATACTCATTCACCGGCATTGCATTCCAATATTTCCAATCAAAGCTTTTGTTTGCAATAGCTCTTCAGTAATGAATTAATATAGCGCTTGTAGTTTATATAGGTAAAGATGTATAAATATCTACGTTTATTTATTACGTAGGTATTGGTATACAAAGTGTAAGTGTAAATTTATGGTTCTAATTTTATATATTTATTTTCATTTATCTTTGTGCGAAATTCTTATTAAATGAAATGTTTATTACAAAATGTACGTTCCCAAAACTCATAGCTAGGTGTATTTAGAGGTAAATCGTAGTCGTAGTTATTGTTGCTTAAACAAGCCTAGTAAAACAAGCTAGCCAGCCTAGTCTGTAGGTTCGAGGCTTAAAAATGTTACACCTTACAAGATGTAACATTTTAAGTACCTGCCTACCTACATACGACCAATGACAGTATTACTTAGTTGATAAATTTTAGTCGATAAACGATTCATAGACGTACTACAAGTTACAAAAAAATTATACTGAAAACTTGAGCTAACATGTTATTGAAATTAAATTCACCCTGTTGTAAGCACACTAATACCTACTAATACAAGTACATTTAACGAAGTAAATTCGAAGAAAATAACAGCGCGAACAAATTAAGGGATCAAAAATACAAAACGAATTTACACAAAGAGGCATGTAGCTTCTACATTTAATTAAGTATACATTGTTGCTTCGAGATATAACTTTAACCCGCCATGATGATTACGCATCCAATTTTGCTGGTTTAGCTAGCAGTTTGTTCATTCTACTTTAGAAACCTCTGACTTAGCGTTATTTCTACCCTTTTTGAAATTTAATTTAATTATCTGTCGAAATACGAAGAATTTGTCTTTCATATCTTCGGAAAGAAATATGAGTAAAACTACACGATATTTAAGGATATGTCAGCAAACTTCTTTCTTCTCATTTTAACGGACTTCGCGATTTTCTCAATAATTCGACTCTTTTTCTTTTTTGAAGCATTCTGCTAAACTATAGAAGGATTGAATGAAAAGAGAACATAAAAAAATACTATGTGAAATGTAACGATCGAAACATTATAAAAATATTGAAACTGGCACAAACAAAAGCCATGAAAAAAAAACAAAATAGAAACCGAGGTTCAGCTGCTATTCACTGCCACCCATAATCTCACTCCCTGTTGGGCTTTATAGGAATTCTGATGAATGCAGAGGATTAACTTCGCCAAAAGACACGTTCAAAGCGTACATACAAGAAAAAAGTAATAATATTTGTATTGGAGTTGAACAAACTCAATTTATTTTGCACAAGGTCAACCCGACTTACAATTTCGTACAAACAATAAGGCTTAAATAGAACGAGCTCCATTTTAGTTACCTATTCTATCATTAATAGGAGGATTTGTAGTGTCCGAATAGTAGTTAATAATATATAGTGTACAAATTTAGTTCGAACTTAATTAATAATATTAGTGTACATAGGTCAAACTTATCATCATTAAAGCCTAACCTTTTCGCAACTAAAAGCTTAGAGTTTCATAGTCAGTTGCGAATTAATGTTGCCTAGTATTTTACTCCTCCACCTAAGTATTATTAGACTGGCCTAAATAGGATGCTTTTGATGAATAGATTCATTATCACCATCATCTACATTATCCCACTGCTGGGTATAGGCCTCGGTCTACCGCAGTTCTAAAAAATGTTATGAATTAATTGCAGACCAACTCAATCTCCGTCATCCGATATTTTACGACCATTCTCACTCATAGTAAGCACAATCAGATCGTTGAACAGTTTACACAAGCCTGATTATGAATGATTGAATGCTCCTCATAGTAATGTATTATTACATCATATAACGATCATAAGCATGTGATGTGCATCGTCTCACTGAAGTAGTTTGATTGCACATTATATCGGGCTGTATTGCACATTATATCGGGCTGTATTGGCGCCGGTTTCAATTAACTGCCCGTTATTTCTGTTCCGCTCCCTGAAGCGTCGGCGCATTGACCGAACCGATTCAGTAAAATTAGCCACAGATTTGCAAACGTGCACTACACACTGCAGTCATGACCGCAATAAAGTTATTTCTAGTTTTTAATGCCGCATGACCACTTAACTTTGAGATTGGGATTTGACTGTTATATTTGTATGAATCCCTTGATAACATTATAAGTCATATATAAACAATACAAATTACGTAGTTTAGCATTATAGGAAAAAACCCAGTGGGATTGCCAACGCGTTTCAAAATAAAGGAGATACCAAACAGAGACTTTGAACACCTGCTACTTTGTAGGGTTTCCTAAAGTTTGTCCTAGTTTATATTTGCATTGCATTCAATGGTAAACAATTAAATATGTATGACATGCACATGCGTTTTAAAAATCACAAAAGAAAGTGCGTAAAACTTGACAGTCACTGCAATTGAAAATTCGTTTATAAAAAGTCTAAGAATTATGTCAACAAGACATGGCAGGGCTTAATCGATACATTTGACGTATCGATCATACCGTGTCGGGAATTACGATTTGTCCGAATTAAAGTCGTGTCGTCGAAGACGTGCGTAATCACACCTAATAACAAAATATCACAGCTCAAGTCAAAAAGACCCCTCAATATCAGACTGTATCGTATATGCGTATCAGTAACGCATTGGTTCTTTCATCAACGAACGGTATTCTTACCCTCAAATGCGCAATAATAAACTTTATGAAATTCGTTTATTTATATCTTATCGCTTGAAAGATGAATCCTTACCAGTGCACACTGCCAATATGCTTCCTTCCTTTTTTACCCTTCTAAACTCAATTAATTCTAAATGAAATCTCGTGTCGACTTCAAGTCAATTGTTCCTTCAATGGTCTCATGCATAAAACAATTTTGTCGCGTCGATCCTATTAATTTATTTGGGAGGAAAAGCCTAATTATTAATTCCATTTAAGCCAGTATAATGCTGATAGCCGTAATAAGCAGGTACATTTCAGTATAAATTAACCGATTAAAACTGTTATAAAGTTACCTAAATATGTAATCCTGACAGTCAGGAACCTGAAAAGTCTGTCAGTCAGTTTCTCCTTAGGATATCGCTATTGCTGATTGTAAAAACGCTACGATATCTAGCCAAGAAATCTTAATTAATTGACAATAAAAGTAGTAGTTTATGACAATAAGAGCTTTTGTACAACAATGTACAAAAATACCAATAAAAGGTCAAAAAATTAAGACCGGACAAAAATAAAATCGAGATAAGTGAACACAATTATGATTATTTCAAAATAATAATCAAAACCACACAGCACTCAGTTCCGAAAATCTAAAAAGAGCTAAGGTTTAAGTGTGTTCTATTTTTAGCCATTCATGTGCAGTGGAATGAAAAGAATCGCGTGTGAGCTAGTCTAGTCTGCGCGGGCCGCTAAGAAATTGCCACTAGCAACGAAAACTGTTTACAACACTCGTATAGCTCCGACACTAAAGGAAAACATTTGGTTTATATATGGCATCGCTTCGAGCATTCCCTTTTCACGTAGGAGATATGAAGGTACCTATGCTTTTAAAGATATATTTTTTTCGTCGGAAGAAAAGTACGAAAGCAGAATTACCTGCGTTCCTCTGATTAAGTGCACCGTACGCTTTAGACCCTAGGACCACAGCCTGGGATTACGAATTTCTTTTTCACATTCAATAACCTTTTGCGACTTTTAGCTAGTTGAAGACTCCGAAAAAATAAGGGGCCGTTGAAATATTTCACGTTTAAATATCATCGTGGCAATCGCTAGCTGTTTCAGTGGGCCTAGACAAAATTTGAACATTCGAATCAACAAGCGAATAGAAACAAAATGTATGGAAATGCCATTAGTAACAGCCCGATTTGTCGAAAGTTGGTGCCATTTCCATTCGATTTTGTTTCTTCAGTCGACACGAATGTCAAATTGCAACTTGTCTAGGCCCCCGATAAATTATAAGTAAAATAAATTGGGGGACTATAGACAAAGGTGGCGTCAGTAATGTCCTTGACGAATAGTTCAATGCCAAACGATCTTTCCTTACCGTTATTGCCAAATAGTTATGTATAATAAAAAAACCTCTTAGGTATGACAAAATAATTTGTCGTGAAGGACAACACTCGTGTAATTTACCCTCATACCCCCAGGGAGTTGGCCCAACTGATCATAATAATAATATGAGGTATATCCAGTTGTTACCGAGGCGTATTTATCTGATACAGATGTGAAATATATCTAAGACAAAGGTTTAGAGTAGTGAGGGGTCGGGATATCTTTTATTTGCGTTTATTATTATTATATTGAGTATTTATACATTTGTACGGATTTACAAGAAAGTGTAAATATGTAAATATAGTAGTCTAGTGTAGGTATTATTATTTTAACTCTATCAAATTTTATTTAACAAAATTTAGTGTCTATAATATCTAAAAAAATTGTTTGAAATTAACTGCCACTACACTGCACTGTTGGTTGTTGAGTTGGTGAAAAATTCCCTAAAGCTTTGAACTTAGAACTCGTCAATTTTCGAATTGGCTAAAAAAATGTGGTTATTTAGTTAATTTTCTTAAAAAACAAAGCTGTACAAACCCAAACAATATTTATCGAAAGGCGGGAGGTAATATTCTTATTCATATTCCTCATCTCCTACCTAAGCGTTCATTAAAAACTTTTCCCTACTTATTCATTAGAGCCTCTACGTTACCTAACATTCAGTTCATTAATGATTTTTAAAACATAAATCTGTTGAGTAGGCACTTACTTTGATTATGTAACTAATTTATGTTTCCGTTGTTTTAATTAAAAGGAACTGTTGTAAACGAAGTTAATTTTGACTTTGACGTGGGTTTTTGACTGTAAAACAAGGCTGTAGAAACAATTCATCAGTGGTAAAAACTTATTAGTAGAGTTGGAACAGTTAGCCACACAATGGGCGGCAGCGGTGCAAGCTGGTCTTTTAACTAAATATTTCATCTAAACTTAAACTATCTTCACGCCTATATTCCTCTAAAGGTTAGACAGAGGGTTGATGCTGTAGGTACACCCACATTTCAGTGCTAGGTGTGTTTTTAAATTCCATATAGGTAACTGGAACAGGTGCGCCCCCCCATGTTCCAGTTCCTATAATCCGGGAACCGATCCAAACCTCTATTTAATCTGTGATAAAACTTAGAATTCCACTTAGAATTTCAATTCCACACTTAGAATTCCACACAGTTTCTACTAATAAGTATAACACTGCCCGACCTGGGACTCGAATCCAGGTCAGGCAACCATTAAATACTGGTCAGATTACGTACAAAAACAAAAGTTAATAAATAAAAACCGTAAGAGCATAATTTAATGCTCCATGAAAATATCCGTTAACATCAAATTGTTTATGTATTTTTAAAGTATAAATTTATTGCCTGTAATATTTATGATATTATGATAATGAAAAATACCTAATCTATGTATATATACGTGAATTATGCTATCCTATAGCCTCATCTAACATTATTTGGTTCGCAAATTATTTATCCGATGAAAAAGCCTAAAACGATTCGATTTTCATAGTATATCGATGTGGAAATTGATTGGTTAAATACCACATATTAAAATATAAAGAAAAGCGAAGCTGTATAAAATTTTTCTAAAATTAAATACCTTTTTTTCTTTCTATCTATAGTTTCATCACTTAGAAGTTTTTATAAACAACTAGCTATATTTGGTGTAGCCGAGTTCATTTAGTTATTTCCAATCTAATGGGAATTTACCAAAACCCTTACACCGTATTGGGTGCACTAATATAACTTTTCCTTTGGTCAATTTTTAAAACACTTTCATATACCTAACTCTCTTTAATAATTTTAACTTTGTTTTTATAAACTGAAATATCTAAAACAAAACACGTTCGCATTCTGCGCGCTGTCATGTCATCACAGTATAACAATTCAGCCAGTTTATCAGTATTGTTGCATACCAAAGTGTAAATAAACCGTAATTTTAACGCATAATAATAGGTATAGCTTATTGATAAATCATGTGTTTGACAGGAATCTGTAAATAAATTCAATACTCATATTGTGGGGGCGACATTACTCATAGATTCAAATGGACACGATACTTTACGTAGTAAGTACGTAATGGTGAACGGGCTTTGTGGCTCTGAAATTTGGAATATACCTAGGTGCATAGATACCTTTATATCCACAAGTGAACGTGAAGGGTTGTCACACGATGATCAATTTCGCAGAAATACGCTTCTACAATACATTAACAAAATTGCGTTGGAGGAAATCTCTATGATTGACTTTCGCTATATGTACGCTTGCCATGAAATGGAGGATAACATATTTTTTCAACTCCCTCAATATGGATATCAAATGAAAAGGCTTGAGTAGTTGAATACTATAATATCCTATGATAAATTTCAAATCCAAGATGGCCACCAAGACAAAATGGAATGGCGAATTAATATTTTTTTTTCATTTTGTGTCGGGTTTTTTTTATGTGTATTCAATACTATTTCTTATGTATTTTTTTGGCGAAATTATAGTCTTTAACCTTCCTAGATACTTTCTTGGTAAGAGTCGTATGAAAATCTATAAGTATAGTATTTTCTTAGATTTACCCAAACCAAAACAAACTCAGTGAGGCGAGATACTTTAATATTATGACTGGGACGCTTATGCGATAGCGTGGCAACCATGTCGGAGAAAGTCTTCGAATGCAATTGCATCTATTTGGATAGCTATCGAATGTTATGATAACTGGAAAGCCAATAGTTACAACTACCCATTCGGTAAGCTCCTAACATGTACGTATTGGGATCACCCAATACGTAAGTATAGGTAGTAAGTATCTCGGTCCAAAATATAATTATACTAATATTACCTGCCCCAGTGTACCTAATATCTGCCCTATACCTACTTAAGGTAGGTAGAGAAACCGGAAAAGTGGAATTTGTTCCTAATATTCCGCTCATAAATCGTTATAATTTCCCTATTCATAATGAGTTTTGGAAGGTTTTCTATACCGCTGAGAATTGGATTGGATAGTCTATGTATGCCCACCCACCCATAGGCTGACGAGCCGGGTATCGTGGGTTCGATTGCCACCCGAGATAAATGTTTAGGTGTATCACAGCTAATGTTTTATTTCGAGTCTGGATTATATTTTGTGTCCGTTAATTGTATGTTTGTGAAGTCCACAACACAAAAAATATTCACTACTGCCAAAACAAAGTACCTGTTCTTTATTTAAATAATGATGGTGGTTAAAATAAAAGAAAAAGTGACTATTTTTCCAACCATGCAGGTTTCATTTACTTAGCAGTTTTTAAATCTTTCTTTATGACTACCGTCAAACGGAGGAGTTATTATGCTGCGAATTATGACGAGAAGGGAAAAAAATTTCAAGTCCATTTACTAGGGCATCGCTCACTTTTCCTTAAGATTTTTCCGTCCCTTCGTAGGAATTGAGGTATTAATAAAAAATTGCGAAGGCGCATGCGTCTCATGAGTGTTAACGTTTGGCGTAAACTGCTATCAACAAAGTTCCGCATTTAAACGCTCATAGTCCACTCGGCGCTCAACTGTGCCGACCCTCTCCGACACCCGAGAGCAATCAAAACTTTAACCTGCCCCGTACTGCACCTGTAAACGCTTTCATTAAATTTAATGTACTCCCCCATAAGTACATCTTGTCATTTCAAACGTGTATTCATGCCTCGTATCATATTAAGTCATGGATTCATCACTACTAGCAACTTTTCCAGTCCCTAAACGGTCCGGTTGAAGCGCGTGCCGATATCCGCAATAACTTGTTTTTTTTTATGAAATCTTTCATTGGAAATGTGTTTTATTGTCATCAGAACTATCCCGTGTTTAAGTATAATTACACTAATTAGGAGTACCTAATTAATGCAATATACTTAATCCTAGATAGATACCTACATAATTTAAATGGAAATAGGTGTAGAAAAAGTTCCTATAGGTAAACTTTTTTATTTTTTGTCGCAATGGCAGATAGAAAAGCTGTTGCAAAGCATATTAGGGGAACGTAAAAATACAATAGATAATGAATCCTCATGAAAGCGATGTCCTCCCTTTAGTTTCGGTTTGTTATACTTGAAGACCGCGTGTCTAAGCTTAATATTCAGACGCGAAACTAAGCGTTGGCATACGGAAGCGTTACTTTGCGTTTTGTGTCTCTGAATATTACTGAGCTTAAGTGTAGGTGTATCGCTCAATCGTTTGATCTACGAGGTCAAGTGCGAGCTTCCTGACAGCTTTTTACATATCGACACCCCTGTACCATTGGGTAACAGTGATTCAGTGTTAGTTTCCATCGGCGAAAGTAGAGTCTTATTTGAAGTATAACTACGTTAATTTCCACAGAATTTGATCGTATTGTCAGAAGAAAAATGACAAAAAATAAGGCTGAATAAAAGTTGCCCTAAACTAGGTTTTTCTCTTTTGTAGTAAGTGTGTTTTATAACACAAATCCACACATAGGTACCTACACAAACATTCAGCCGGAACAACAATCTGTAGGAAAATTTTGTTCCGTACGGAAATCAAACCTAGCTATTATGATACGTAATGTAAAAGCCGAAAGCTCAACCAGATAAAATTCCAGGGTCTAGAATAAGTGATAGTCAAGAACCGATTTGGCTCTGTGCTCTGACAAATACGTCACTCAATCCACTTGACCGCCTTTCCACAACGTGGGCCTAAGTTGATTTGAACTACAGATAATGAATAGATAATATTAATATAAAAGAGATAATAGATAGGTTATAATATAGAGATATAATAAAGATAATATAAACAAAATATAGACCAGTATACAGTGCGACATATTACGTAGGGTGATAAAATACCACATATTATGTTACCCAAATTTTACGGTTTTCAAGTTATACAAAATACACATTCTGTATAATCCTGTACAAAAAAAACACCTGTATCATTATTATAATAAATCTAATTATTGTTGTATGTTTTACTTAGCTACAAACTCATTAACTTAACAGCAACAGTACCGTCCCATCCTTTGATAACAAAGCTCATCTACGAAGCTAATTAAATTAGCAAATGCACTGTGTACCTTCAAGGTTTGCTTCAAGAGAAAATTAAGAACGTAAAGCTTTTGTAAAGGAGCCTGCCCATTACACAGAAGCATTATTACCCGACGACTCGGCAAAAAGCCGAAGGAAGGGTTTTTTCTAATGCGGACGTTCCTCATCAGCAGACAGAGATTGTGTCAGACTTATGCAATACCTGCCTATTGCCTTTTCTTGCTTATGCTCATAGTGATGGGACTCGTAATCACATTCGCCACGACTTCTGATAGCCAATGACTCCTGGTGAAAAATCTCCGCCCCCAGTAGCAAACGCTACGGTTATGGAGCCGTAGCGTTCGCTAACTTGTAAAGAAACTTAACGTACCCTACGCATACATTTACACATGTACAAATGCCATTATGAAGTTGTAGCAGCCATCGGAATATGAGCGTTTCTATGAAGTGCTCAAGGTGTTACTGTGACCATACCATAGCAGAAAAAATTGTTTACTGTGCCATCACCTGCACCGTAGGTAATCGTATAGGCACTCGCGAAAAAAATGTTATCGATTTGTATGAAACAATAAGCAAAGTAACTGTCACCCACCAACACCGTAACGTACCATAACCGGACCGAAACATAACGCGCATTCGCTTATTAAAACCGTACACGACGCGCGGTGAATCAGAGTTTATGACGTCGCACACTAAATCGATGTTAGAACCATTTCAAATGATTTATTGTTACCGGAAAATGTCTGATGGCATCAAGATTTTATGAGGACTACGTTTTCCGTTTTAAGTACGTACACAAGTATTATCGCACACATCTTGTCGTTCTAAACCTAGTAAATGAAAGGTCAGAAAAAAGTCAAGTCACTAGCTTTCTCTTTATTTTAGTGACAACAGTTAAATATACAAATAATAGGTACCTATTTAATTTGTAGGTACCACCATTATGTTAGCTATTGTTGTTTATTAAAAATCAATATGAAGATAAGATAGGCCTAATGACGACTCGGTCTCATCCGCCCCGGTGCCCTTGTTAACGGGGCGGGGGCAGATAGGAAAAATAGTTTCACCGTCCCCGGTACCCGCCGCGGCGCAACCGGGAGAATGGCAAACATTCATGTATAATTTTGATATTCATACAAGTTGTACAGATAGATACTACTTGTATGAATATCCAAATTATTTAAGTTCAGTTCTCGCCAAACCTATCGTCCGGCTTGAAGTTGGCACAAGCTAACTTCAACCCGTCCGTAAAAATCGGATAATGAAAAATATTGGATTAAAAATATTTAAAACGACAGCCTACTATTTGTTACAGTCCAATATTTTTCTCGCTCGTCCCAACAAGCCGGACAATAAGTTTGGCGAGAACTGTACGTGTATGCAGGTAGCGTTTCGCAATTTCTGCCTAACTGCGTAACTGCCCCACCTCTGGTAAAAAGGCACGAGTGTATTATGTAATAATTTTCACCATTCAAATAACAATGAGTTTACAGGTTCTGCATCTCCAAATACTGCATTATGTAGGTAGCTAGTTGATCAAAAAACAAGTTTTACCAATCTTTGTAATTAAAAATGTACCTATCTTGTTTCTTTTGTCAACAGACAGCAACTTCGTGTTGGGCAACGCTCAAGTGCCGTGCTACCCGATCGTGTACTGTTCGGACGGGTTCTGCGAGCTGACAGGGTGGACGCGCGCGCACATCATGCAGAAGGGCTGCGCGTGCAAGTTTCTCCACGGCCCCGACACGCGCGACGAGCACCGCCTCGAGATCGACTCCGCGCTCGAGTCCAAACACGAACTCAAACTCGAACTTATATTTTATAAGAAAAATGGTAAGCAACGAGAAAATTATTGACTACCCAGCATTGGTCTGCTTTTTTACAATCGGCGCTGAGAAATAAATATTCGGCCAAATTGTCTGTACTGATAAACTATAAACCTTGGATATGCTGTGGTATAAATAAAGATACATATATGATACGGTCATGTATATATTAAATGTAGTCCATTCCATAATTCCAAATTATAACGAACGCCAATGCCCGTATAATTTTAAATTCAGCCCAAGCGTAGCCTTCAATCCAACCTAAACATTTTTGTGCTCGTAGTTCTATTTTAATATCTTATTTAGTAATTTCAAAAAAATATGTAAAAAGTAGATAAATAAATACCCTATAATAACCATTAAATCAATTGCATTTTAAAAACATTAACTCAATACGGAGAAGTTATTCCGTTAAATTGCATTCGTGGAAGCGCAACGAAAAAGTTTTTAAGCTTTGCACTTTCGTATCTCCGTATCGAAGTTACCTACGTGCCAGTTTTTTTAAATCAGAATTCAAGTTCAAGTCTAAGTTTTCATCACCAAAGTGAAACAGACACCTCTTATTATAAATAATTTTGAAGTTTTGCTTCGATATTTGGGATATTAATTATTATTAATATTATTATTAATATCTTGGGACATTTTTTACACAGCACCATCTAGTCCCAAACTAAGCAGAGCTTGTATTATGGGTACTAGACAATGGTTATAATACTTATATACTTTTTTTTGTAAATACATACTTATAATATATAAGAAACACCCAGACAAACACAAACAGCTAAGTTCATCACATAAATGTTTGTGTCTTGTGGGAATCGAACCCACGACCTCGTGATCAGCAGTCCGGTACTCGAACCACTAGACCACAGACGTCGTCATGCATCGTCGGATATCAAAAATGTTTTGTTTTGTAAACTACTAAAATTAGTTTATAAACAAGCAGTCACTGTCATAAAACTGTGATATGCTTGAAAAAAAATTTTAATTCGTTCCTCGATCCTTTGGATTAATGGCTTTGCAAAACGTCGTCCATGCCACAATCGTAAACAAAAACCAATAAGGGGTTTACGATTCCATTCGACAAAATTAAACTTTTATAAGCACCCAGCTGTTCGTCGTCACCAACGTTTACTGCCTGCAGAACGACGCTCTGCCGACACTATATTAAGGACTACTTCAAAATGACGTCCGATGAACGTTTTACAGTACATTAAAGTCAGAATACCGGTTAACAAGAGTAGGGTGCTTCATACATAATCAATGTTTCTTAAGTCGCTCATTTATTCGTTTGAATTTCAATAGAAATTAACATTCATTAAACGTTTCAGGATCTCCCTTTTGGTGTTTGCTCGACATCGTCCCAATTAAGAATGAGAAGCGAGAAGTGGTTTTATTTCTCGCCTCCTTCAAAGATATCACCAACACCAAGATGGCCGCCATGAACACTAATGAGAACTTCGACAGCGGTGAGTGCCTTTGTAATGATGATACTCGAAAGTCCTTAACAAAATGCAACCCATCAAAAATGATAACAAGTACTTTCCAAATAGTGGCCTTGTCCCGAGGTCCTGTGAAAACTTAATGGTATTTTTTTCGAGGATGTTAACAGTTTGTGCATTGTATTAACTCATGCTCAGCACGTTGTTCTAGTGCTATAGGTACACCTATAAGGTTGATAGCATTAGATTGAGCTCCCGTAGCTCCCCGTTGCTATAGCGAGTTGCGACCATCACCGCACGGTAAAGTTCCTTTACGAGTATTATATCGTATCGTACCCACTGTGTAGAATTTATAAAACTAGACTGTACGAGTAGCTAGACAGACGATAAGTCTGTGTAGATAGAAATAGATTTAGAGTAAACACTTCGTAGCAAATATAATTCCATTGTTTTCTTCGTGTATTTACAAACTCATCACTTAACTAAAGACGTTTTAAGTTAATAAGGACGGTAATGCTGATCTATTAGCAAAGGACCCCCATTAATGTATAACTGTATGTAGGAGTCAATTTATAACAATTTAACTAGATTTTTTATAATAATATCTTACTAATATTTTTTAATAGTTTGCTTAATTTTAATAAGAAATGCTCCTTTATTATGGCATATGCTTCAAGTATAGGAACAATATTATTACATTTAATAATTTAAAAAAGTGAAATTGCCTAACGATTTATTATGTTAACCAAATAAACATTAATTTTCAAAGTTACTTATTTAATTTTCTGCCAAGGTTTGAGATTAGTTAGTTAGATACACCTTATACCAGCAATGTTAATAAAACTTGAAGCATAGGCTGTTTGTTCAATAATTTAAATACCAAAACTTGTAAGTATATTAAACTAATAGAAACCACCCTGTATTTCGACTAAACTTTTGAATTTAAAACGATATTTCATATTCTTAAATTGATTACTAACCCCTTGTTAACCGCTGGAATAAAACAAACATGTCGCCAGTTTGCGATTTATAATTTTTTATGGTCCATACTTTGCGCAATACATTTTTTTTAATACTTCTAAATACTTTCCTATTATTTTCTTAATTTTATAAATACACATTTCGTACAAATAATTATGACAATACAGCCGGTTAGACATGCGACACACTCATTTGGTTCCGCACGTTCGAGGGTTCTTTCCGAAGCGTAAAAGTCAAGTCGAAGGTGGCACATGATTTGCCCCGGAACTCCTAGGTTCTCTCCTTTTCGACTCGGGCACAAAGGCAATCGTGCCCAACGGTACATTCATTTGATCTGCATTATAATTCTATTTATTCCAATAAGAACATTCTAAGCCCAGAAACTGTTGGAATTATTCTATAAGTTACTTATCATAACTTTGTTTTATTATAGGTGATACTTATCCAAAACCAATGCCACGAAAATTATGAACTGAATATTCGGGGTAAACGTAAACTGACCGGCCAAGCAGTTTTATTCCCAATTGTTATTAGCCCAAGTTACTCCTTATAGCATCAGCTATATGTAGCAGACCTTATTTTTTTTACTACAGCTCGCACATTACAGAGTACAAAGTCTAGGTCAAAGGTCCAGGAAAATTGTTACGAATACGAACTCAACGAATACGAAATGAAACGGCGGCGGCCCTCTTACCCACCGTTCTTTCGTCGCGAAAAACAGGATATGGTAATGACATATAGGGAAAAAAATACTTTACTAAGTTGTATTTATTTTTCTAAACGTTTAACAGAATATGGCCTGACGTCCTATACAAAGCAAGTAATGGCCTTGTGGGAGCTCAAATTGCCAGTCGCAAATTGTAGGGGACGTTATATAAAAATATAGGCCCTAATGTGTCCTTTGCCTGTGTGCCTTTGAGACCATAATTTAAATCCGATCGTTTTATCACTCGAGGACAAAAATGCTATCAACCGCCTGTATTGTCATTTTAATTCCCTGAACGCTAGACATATAAATATTCTCTGCGTCAATTGCATGTTTAAGCTATTGTTTGTATTTATCTTGGTATTACCCGATAACGTGGCTATGTTTTTGTTAACTCTAAGCATGGTATATAAAATCAGTTGATGCTAACTCGTCAATTTATGCTTTAGGACAATTTGTAGGAGGCCAGATTAATCATATTATATATTCTCTTTATTTGGGCATGCTGAATTGCATAGGTATATGGAACTCTCTGTTGTCTTTTAAGTAAGTAAATCTAAAATTCTAAGTGTTTTCATCGTCATGTAGGTAGTTTAGTTTATGGCTCAATGTCCTTACTTATTTAATTACTTAGACTTGATCCATGATATTGTCATGGTTTAAAATGTCCGTGCTTAGTTGGGCTTGCCTTGGCGGGAATACTACTTACACTCCCTAAAACAATACACAAAATAGACGCTTTTATTATTGATATTTTTTCATTGTAACGACTACAACATTTATTGAATCGCAATTAAAGCCACCACTCTACGTGTCAGTTTCAATCAGTTTAATGCATCACATGCCTATGTCTAGGGAATTAATTACTTACGTCAAATACTTTTTGGCATTTCGAAGCGCAATAACGAAACGTGACATTGATTTGCTTGAATTAAATTTATTCAATAAGTTTTGAATAGTTCTTGGAACAACTGAAGGTAAAACGGGCTAAACGGAAAAGTTTACTTTTAATTTAGTTAATTTAGAAACTAGACTGAATAACTGTGATGACTACAGAGTTTGGCAGTAATTAGGTCCTACAAGTTTTCAAGTCGAGAAAGTGCTTGTTTACAAATTGGGCATTTAGCGATTCGCGCGCTGAATTTTATATTAACATTTAATATCTACTTATGTGAAATACGGAATCATTTCTCAACGGCTATTCAAAGATACTAGGACCTGTTTCACCGCTTCTGGATAACCGCTAACTGCCGAATAAATTCTAAAATGGAACAATTTTTTTATGAAATTATGTGCCAGCTAAGATAACGGGAAACTTAACAGTAAGCTGTGAAACGAGCCCCTAATGTTTGTAATATGTCTATAAAGAGCTCTCTTTATAAAAAAGAACACACTTAGAGTGCACTTACATTGAGAAAAATACCGTATACATATATATTATAAAAATTATAAACGTTATACTTATCCATATTTCTATTTCTTTAATGTTCATATTTCCCATACTTAAGATATTAATTAACACATATGCTATTTATTTTCTTTGTGTTAAGATAGAATTAATGTGTAGAGATAGAGACGCTATATTAAATACAAAAGACTTAAAATACCTACCTATATTGTGAAAATTTTACCATCGCCTACTCGTGCTTTTGAAATTTTATCTGTACACGTAGGTAGGCACATGATAATTTTTGTTACAAATGTCTTGTTTTAATAATATTATGTCATTGATATTAATTATCATTTTAATAATATTTTTTACAATTAATTCAATTGTCGTATCGTAGGCTGCTTGGTATTTGCTTACTTTTATTTCTGGCGACATAAGTACTGTTTTTGATATCAACTCATGAAAATTTAAAATGCCGATGACTGTATTATAACGATAAATAGACACTTTAATGTAACTAGGTACCTAAGTATTTATCAATATATATAATGTATGTATATTAAATTAATATAGATATAAGCTGCCCTACATATCTTCAATATCTATATATAGGTATTTATACTGTAATCTAATCGAAGTTTTCACATTAAAGAAAATTCCGGTAAATTCATACCTACTTCGGCATTTTGAACTTTCATTATATCAAAGCAGCGTTACTGCCTACTTACAAGATTTTCTTAAATTATAATCAAAATCTGGAAAGATAATTCTTGTAGGATACAATTTACTTTGCGATCCATGATATAAAAATATTTCTATAACTATTCTGTTTTTAGGAGTAAAATAGTTAAATTTTAATTTTGAATACTTACATCAAGAAATATCTTTTTAACGCCTAATAAGAAAATCGGTCAAGGGGCAGTTTCCTTATAATATCAATTATAATAAGTAGACATTACTCGTAGCTGGTACCCAGCCAGTGGTCCACTGTGTAACAGGGTGGTTTATGCATGCAGGAGCCGCGGTGCGGCCTTCGGCTGGCGTGGTCACTCTAGCGTTATCCCCATTTGTACCCGCAGCGGCACTCTTGGGCGCCCGGTTCCGCGCTGAATCTAGTTGCCTACTTCCAGACCCGAATGGCAATCTTGACCCCGAAGCGCCGTCGCCCGCGAACATGGGCAGGCGACGCTCTAGGGCAGTACTATACCAGCTTTCAGGACATTATAAACCGGACAAAATGAAGACAAAACTAAAACTCAACAATGTTAGTAAGGTAAACTTAGTTTTCTACCGAGGGACACATTTTAGTTTTCTACCACAATGGGCTGTCGGAGCGGCCATTATCGATCCTTGCGGTTTGGCGGGGTTGTATGGAACTCTTTGCTAATGAAATTTGTTACGTCCACGCCGAAATAACTTTAATTCCTAACACATAATGATTAAAGAGCAGCGATAAAATTATGTTAATTATTTCAGAATCTATTACACTCATCGGACCCGCCGTTGCCTGAATATAAAACGTCAGCATTAAAAAAGTCAAGATTTATAATATCACACTACGGAGTATTTAAAACGTTTTGGGACTGGCTCATTCTCATAGCCACGTTTTATGTGGCTGTGGTGGTTCCGTACAATGCCAGCTTCGTTGACGAAGGACACCCCAGGATAAGTGTTACAAGTGATGTCGTAGTAGAAGCGCTTTTCATTATAGGTAAATTGTTACAATAGTAACTTCGTAACTGTTTATTTATGGATAGATTTTTTATACCACACGGTTTTCAGATATAGTGCTCAATTTCCGAACGACATTCGTCAGTAAGAAAGGAGAAGTAGTCTCCGATTCTAAACCGATAGCCCTTAATTACATCCGGAGCTGGTTTGTGGTGGACCTCCTGGCGGCGCTCCCGTTTGACCTACTTTACGCGTCCGACGTATACAGTGGAGCAGTGAGTTAACATTGCCAACTAATTAATTTAACAGCGTAACTATTATCATGTTGCTTAAACTTGGAACAACCCCGAGTTCTACAATCGAAATGAGATACACAATCGTTTCGTATTTCATTGTTACTTTACCAGGTTCATGCTATGAAGTTCTGATATGAATTTTCCCTTTGTTCATGTACAGGAGTCGACACACGGAAACGTACATTTAGTAAAATTAACAAGACTGCTGCGACTGGCCCGGCTGCTACAGAAGATGGATCGATACTCGCAGTACTCGGCTTTAATACTGACGTTGTTAATGCTCTCTTTCACTTTGCTGGCTCACTGGCTCGCTTGCATTTGGTTCATAATAGCCGACAAAGAGATTGAAATTCACAAAAACGAAAGTTGGGACTTAGGTAATTTGAACACTATTGATAATTCACTACTCTATCGTATTGAATTTGAAAAGTTCACATACATTTTATTTAATAACGTGAACATAGAACTCGCTATTTTCACTTACGATCACTGTAAAATACGCCTAAATAAATATTCTCAATATAGAATCCGGTAATCCGCTTTTCAACTTGTGCAAACTTCAGCTGTGCAATACATCCATAAGTTTCTCGCAGAGTAGGAAGGTAACTTTTTTATTGCTTCGTTTGCGTGAAGTTGAGTTGTTTAATTCTAGGATGGATAAACAATCTGGCGGAAAGGCTGAAAGTGCCGATTCCAAACATATCGCACAGTGAGAGTTATGTGACGGCGCTGTACTTCACGTGCTCGTCGCTCACCAGCGTGGGGTTCGGCAACGTGTCGGCCAACACGCTCGCCGAGAAGATCTTCAGCATAATCACTATGTTGATCGGAGGTACTATCTACTAATTTTTCCGTCACTATATGAATTCAAATTCGTTGGCAACCCAATCACTTTTTAGGTATATATTTATTTTTAGTGTCTCTACAACGTCGTTGCCTTTTATTCATTATAGAATGGTGACTCTCCAGAGAGTCTTAGCAATGTTTTTTATATTTTGTCTGCTAAATGTTGCTAGACAAGTTAACGTAATTAGATGTAAAGTTTTACAAGTGAATTACCAATCGCCGTGCAGGTACCCAATTCGACCCACATTTAAATTTTACTAGATCATGTTTACCATGAGTATGAGTAGATATTACGTTTTTGTAATTATGTTGAGTTGTAAGTAAACGTAAACACAGATTAGTTTACTCAACTCAAGATGCTCAGTAGCAAATCATCTTTACAAGATTCTAAATTTAAACAGCATCACAGAAGATCCTGTTTCTTTGATCGACGGATGGTCCATCCCGCTAAACAATTCCCGCAAAACTGTCAAAATCTAATTTTAGAAAAAAAATCCACTGCAGTGGAACAAAATGTAAATAATTATATTGTACTTGTTCAGGCGTTGAAATCTACCACAATTGCACATTTTGTTTAATTTATGGTTTTGCATGTAGTTAATGTTTAACTGGCAACTTTAAGTGGTTAGCTTGAAACCACAGAGCGAGCCACATCGCCCCATTATGCAGAAGTAAGCATTAAATTGCACATGTTCACTGTTTTAGCACTGATGCACGCAGTAGTGTTCGGTAACGTGACGGCTATCATACAGAGAATGTACTCGCGCCGGTCCATGTATCAAAGCAAGTGGCGCGATCTCAAAGACTTTCTTAGCATAAACCAAGTGCCCAAGGAGTTGAAGCAGCGGATGCAAGATTACTTTCAGACTATGTGGTCGTTGAACCACGGCATCGATATACATGAGGTAAAGTTATTTAACTTTTACAGTCCTAAATACATCGGTGTAGGGTACATTTTAGTGAAGCAAGAAAATTGTACATTTAACAGTGATGATGGTCAAAAGAGTAGGAATCGAGTTGTATGGAGTCTTCGCCACTGAAGCAAAGTAGTTCTTCTAAACAAAACACAAAAATAGTAGATAGGCCTTCTCAAGCAACCTAAGTATAAGGAAGAAAAATAAAATTTTAATTTTGCTATCTCCACTGTTAAATCTACCATAACTGTTGTAAAGTTGAGTGAATTCATCTACATACAATTGCCATTTTATTTGAAAGACTATTAAGTCAATGAGTTCAACTTTTATGAAAAAATACAAAAATTTAATACGCTCGGTTGAGGAAACAAATGAAGATACTGGGTATGAGATAACTGGCTTTGAAGTTTGTCCTAACCCCAACTGAACTAAATGGGTTGAAAACGAAACATAAAGCGATAAATTTAATCTCCATAACTTTGCTGGCGATATTTTTTTAAATATTTTCTTTAATAAACCCTTGTAAGTATTTTTAGAATTCTCGTTTACATGTAATGAACTGCCGACGACGTAAATCTAGGTTACCGACGCTTTGAAGTCATATATATAAAAAAATATTTCCCTTCAGCTGTGTTTAAGGGTCTGTTTTATTTTTAGACTCTCAAAGAATTCCCCGAAGAGTTGAGAGGTGACGTGTCTTTACATTTGCACCGTGAGATATTATCTCTGCCGATATTCGAATCAGCGTCACAGGGTTGTCTGAAGCTGCTGTCTCTCCATATTCGAAACAACTTTTGCGCGCCTGGCGAGTACCTCGTCCACAAAGGGGATGCACTTACCTACATCTACTACATATGCAACGGATCAATGGAAGTGATGCAAAACGACATGGTCGTCGCTATACTCGGTGAGTCGCTTTTCACTGACAAATGATGCTATTGTTCATCGCACCCTTCATATATATTCGTCTCTATCACACGTATGTAAACTATACACGAACCGTTTATTAAATAGGCAAAGGAGATTTGGTGGGATGCGATATGAATACCCATTTGCAAGCTTACAACGGTTCGGGCCCGTCCCACCCACAGGGGAATAATCCTGATGTTGTGGTGAAATCGAGCAGTGATGTTAAGGTAAACTGAATTATTCATTTCATTGCTACTTGTAGTGACTTCAATTGGCAGATTATCAGTTATGGGACTTACCTTTGCAAGTTCTAGAGTATCTATTATATCTAAACAGAGTGGCTGTAACAGGCAAAAGCTAATGTTTGTGTCATATCTACAGGCTCTAACGTACTGTGACTTGAAATGCATACACATGGGTGGGTTGGCCGAAGCGCTGCGACTGTACCCTGAGTATCAGCAAGAGTTCATTCACGACATACAACACGATCTCACGTACAACCTGCGGGAGGGCTACGAGGCAGAGGCGGAGTCCGACGGGAACGGTCACCCATCACTCACGCTGCCTTCAATATCAGAAGACGATGAAAATGCCGCAGAAGACACAGCCCTCACACCCAAAAAACTACCGAGTTCAAATACAAATAGCCCGCGACACACGAAATTTCGGTACGTACTAATTATTGAGATAACATAATTAAGTCGACACACATACCTACCCTGAAAAACTTAATGTTTGTGCGTTCGCTTGGCCCGCTAAAGTAAGTGTAAAATTGTTACTACGCAATTTGTATGTCTTTAAAACTATGTTTCCAGAAGTAGACATTTACTTTTTTAAACTCGCATCCCGCAACATCAATGCCAAAATTGTTAATTTTGAAAGTTGAAAGATTCATTCGGGCACGGTCAGGTTGAAAGATTCACTTGAAGTTAACTCGTATCTTTCCCGTCTTAAATATCAAACAAAAATGTTTGGATAAAATTGCTTTTTTATATTAAAAACACAAATGGACTTATTTTAGCGAACAACGCTAAAATAAAAGTTACTTACCCATACGCGCACACACCACATACACACACATACACCAAATTTCAATTACTTATTTTTATGTCGTCTTTTTATTATTTTTCTTTGTATAATCATACAGTACCTATCGACTCCTGAAGAACACATCTGTTAATTCGATCTCAAGGTCTCCACGAGACAGGCTAGTCCTAGTGTGGAGACCACTAGTCAAAATTTTCTTTCTTTCTTAATTTTAGTACCTAAGGAAATGTAATAGCAAATTGTTTAACGGAAATAAATGATTATTATTATTATTATTACTTCCTTTTGATATCGAGTTTATTTTTATTCTCGCAGGACGGACGGACAACCCCGGCTTTCTCACAGAGAATTACGGGAAAGAATAGAAAGACAACGCTCTGTAGCAACGCCGAAAATTACAAGAGCCGATTCTCTAGAAGGGCTAAATTTAGAGGTGCACAACACGAGGTCGTCTGTTGACAGACTTGACACCCAGGTGTCTAGCTTGCACCACGACGTAGCCGCGCTCAGCATGGAGGCAAGTCAAACAATGATGTCACATCTAGATTAATCCCACATCCGCTTGTCAACCACGCAACAAGAATCCTTAATAACACAATGATATCATTCCATCTAGATAAGAAAATGTTACATCTTATGACTTTATTTGTTCATCCACTTTGTGTGATGATCCAATATTAATTAGTTAATGTTTGTTGCAAATTGTTTTATACTAATTCTTCAAAGTATTTGGAAATTAGTATGAACATTGTTGTTAAATACCGCCGTCTTCTACTTCACTCGAAACTTTCGAGAACAGTTGAACTTTGGCATTTGTTAATTTGGTGTGTTCTCGATCAGGTTCGCAACGCTATTCAAGCACTCCAAGAGATGACGGCCCCCGCTGGGTGGCACGCAGCACATTCCAATCCTAACCTTCAATGGAACGCACCACCGAACCAGCTTGCACGAAGTTGTAGCCATCCGCCAGATGTGTTTTGCTGGGATCAGGTAAGCAAAGAACTTTAAACAGATCCCATTTTCTTCATCAATTTTTTTTATTAAAATGGTAATTTGTATCCAACAGCAAGAGAGACCGGTCACTCCAGAGCGTCCGAAAGTACACAAGAGCACACAAACTGAGCCATTCCTTCATAGCGTTACGCAGTACATAATGGAGCATCCAGCTACCGTAATGTTGCTACTGGGCATCGACCCGTTGGCGAACCTCGCACCGGTGATGCCCCCCGCTGTGGACTACTACACCGACACCCGCGGCCGGCGGCCCAGTACCCTCGAACAAATAGTGGAGTCCGAGACGCGGAGTCAAACGCCGTCCAGCACTACCAGCGAGAAATTTGAACAGATCAGAAGCCCTGTGGGCAGCATAAAAGATCTTGATGTTCAAATTGAAAACGAAGTGAAGAAAACATCCGAAAAAGAACCCAAGAATGCGACTCTAAGACGCAGCAGGTACTCGGCCAGCGACCTGTGCGAGGCGTCGGAGCGGCTGCTCGCCACGCGCTCCACGCACCCCAGCACGCGTAGCCTCAAGTTTAACATCAACAGCTAAGTTTATGATTCCATTTCGTGTTAATACATGCTCATTAGCCTTTAGACTTCCAATAATAAATGCCATTAGTTAGTTGTAAATTTTGTTACCTTAAATTTTATATTATAAGTGTATTTCGTTTGTTTATTTTGTAGATAAATCTATTTACTGTAAAATCATTACTTCTCAATCAACGAAATCTATCTTTATAATTACCAATAATTTTCTAGTTAGTATGTATTAATTATCAAGTACATACTTAACGATTGTACATATCATGTTTATGAGAAGTTTTATTGTTAGCTTAGTCTATTAAATAACTTTATCTAGTCACTTTTTAGGCTTAAAGAAATAGAGAAACGTCGGAAAAACTTTCCGACTTAAATCCGTGTTAGTAAAAACTTATTTCCACTGACATAGCAGCAGACTCCAACGTTTTATTGCGTAAGGCCCACAGGAAACATTAGACATAACATGCTCATGAAACACGTGACCCAATTTAGTAATTGTCGAGACACTAATTGCAGAGAGAGAATTGGCTCTTCACACACCTACAAATACCACGAGTTTTATTATACTCAGGCCGCGTACACAGCATTTGACCTAGGAGGGCTATTCGTATACCATATTTTAGCCTAGGAACGAAGCTTAGGCATGTACACTAATTAACTTGCAAAATGTATGCAAGGCAGGAGTGCGCCAGTCCAAAAGTGGCAACTGCCAACTACCTCCTGCCTCCCCTGAGTCTAGGTTTTCTTGCATATTGGGATAAATGATTGTGTAATATAGCAAACAATGGTTTTCATTCATTAGCATGAAAGAAAAGTTTAAATTGAACATCGGTAGTTGCATCACCATTTGGAGAGGAATGCAGAAGCGTTTATTGATACAAGAAACGTGTGTCTGTGAGAAGCCTTGGAGCAATTTCTTCGTAAACATTTAAACGCTTGCGTCACCCACTTAACCATAATGTCGATAAAGCCTCTATTTTATAAATTTTAAAATCATGCCGATAATTCGGTATGTTTATGTAAGACAATACTAAACATAATCTACCTACCAATTTTCGCTCTGATCTCAAAATACATTTTATACCTATTTATAGTAACACGATTTGGTCTTCCTTTGAAGTTATTACTGTTATTAGTAACCAGTAAACTAACTCCCTGATGTGTACCTACTACGGAGTTCGGAGTTAGATATCCGAAACTAGTTATACCTATATGCCTGTTCAATAATATGTGCCAAAATTTTATTAGTAAATAATGTCTTTAAACTACATTATATTCTATTAGTTTACTACTAACGGAAATAGGAAATTCAACTTAAAACATTTTGAGCCCTCTCCATTGTGACCAAGTTAGTGTAATTAATAAAATAATATATTTAAATAATTTTGTGACATCATAATTCTACATAAATAAAACAAACTTTGTCAAGCTATAACTACTTAAGTGTGAGATGTTTTCCATAGGCACTGTCTTTTAACGCATATTTTGTACAATTCTACAGAGTAAAAAAATACGGCATGTTAGGGTGTTATCCCACTCTAGCCAGCGCGCCCACTGACTGGATGAACGCTGCGAACTAGTGCGAACACGCGCAACTGCTATGCTACTTAGTAATAATAATATGGTAAGCCAGTCGATCGTTGTAAAATAAACTTATAGACTCCATTGAGCTGATTTCACTATCTTCTTCTTCGTGTCGATGGTACGATTTTCATCATTTTTCAGCCCATGTTGATCGGATCCACTCACGTTAATGCCAATCTGAGGTGATAAATTATTGCACGTGACATTCAATCTTCTTCTTTTCGTGTCAATGGTAAATCAATGTGTCGAGTCAATGTCGTGTCAATAAATAAAAGTATTTATAGAGTTTGAGCCCAGTAGGAAGCCACCTTAATTGGGGCATCCATTGCATTTATCAAGTCCTCGAATGTGCAGGTGCATGGACACTTCAGGCACTCGAGTAAGTGAGGCAAAGAGACAAGACAAGACAAGACAAGACAAGACGTGCAATAATTTATACTTTTAACGGCTCGTTATTGCATGCAAGTATTACAGTTCTCTTGAAACGTTTCCTATGCCTACAACCTATATATCCAATAGAGCCTATATAATCAATATTTTTTTACACTAAGTTTCAACATAGAACACTAAATACTTTACTGAACAGCGCTTGTATTATAAATAAGTAGATACCCAGTTAACAGCAAGACAGGTAAATTAACCTTATCAACGCTGCCCATTCTGGGTGACACTCCGGTAAAGGCATACCTATTACCTACGCTACGTTAGTGTGATAATACCCTAAAGAAACCCTTCAATTTACGGGTTTGGATGTTCGGTTTGTTCAACGATACTTCAAAACGTAATAATGTATTGTTTATATGTCAAAGTAAAAAAGTTGATATTACGAACATTACAGATAATTAAGTGAAATCTAGTAACAACTAGTTACTAAGTAATGAATTCTGTGCGAAAATGTTTGTAAGCAATATATACTTACCTAATAGTTTAAGATATTAAATCAATTATAAATTATTTTTGTTTTAAATATATTGCAAGAGAAATGGTTAAATGGATCGCAAAAACTAAAAAAATACAGTATTTGATCTAAGTAAGTATTATGCATTTCTTTAAATTCCATGTCTTTTGTTTTGAGTGGAGGGCGTAACTAAGTTATTTTCATCCCTACTCTTTCAAAACATTATAAAGTTTATTAATGTAAATTCTAGTAGAGAAGTGGAATTAAAAAATTATCTTCGATAATAATTGTTATAAGAACGGAAACGCTTACTAGAATAATAAATGTGGTGTACGTTGTATAGAACCCATGAATGTGATATGATATATGATGTTAAACACGTGCAGTGCCTAAAATCTCATTTATTTATTTATTTACTTAATAATTCTGTATCGTTTATTAAATCTAAACTATTTTACGAAACGTAGGTATGCATACGTTTTGAACATATTTTGTACATATTGAAACTTAATCTTGTAGTACAAAGTATTAGTTACCATAAAGTTTAATAAAGACAATTTGATGTTGAAATGTGTGGTTGATTATTTTTAGAATAAGATTAAATTTTACGACGTAATTAGATGCCCGTTTGTAATAATAATTATGATGATCTTGTGGCTATATTCATTTCAGGGGAAGTTATAAACACAAAGTAAATATACACAAGGTGTACATTTACTTTCTCGGCAGCCTGTTCTCGACATTCAATATACTACAGTGTAAATAAATAAAGTTGTCTGGCGTTGAATATTCTCGGAAAGATGAAAAACGTCAATAATATAATAATCTTTGACGATCTGAGGCACGTACGAAACCTTGAAAAATTGACCTCATTATTTGATTGACGCGTATGTACTGAACTTACTTTATTGCTTCAATCCTCATTCAATCTTTCATTGCTATTATTTAATTAAATATCCAATATATCAAATATAATATTATACTTAACACCTGTTGTTTAACTTCATGGTACAACATGATGAACACATAGAGTTGATCTGATGATGGACACGGAAGACAGCCGAAGGAAACCTTCGGTTTACAGCAGCTACCTAGTGTTTGGGCTTATTTCATTTAACTTCATGATAACTTTAGACCTGACTTAGTAAGTAAGGAACTCTTATCTTATTAAACACAAAAAATAAAAAATAAAAATACTAAAAAGAAAAAAATTAAGCATTTTTGTTTTTTCACAGAAAGTTTAATAACTTCTTAATAAAATGATAAAAAATACCTTTTATTTTAGGTTACACCGTGTCGTGTGATCGTGTCGTGTAGTGGAAAAATATAAAACCACCCAACTCACGTTCCTTACGTAGCGTTCCTTAAGATTTTAGAGATACATCACGCATACCGTAATATCAAATTTGAATATTGCTACTTCTTCCTATATTGGTTAAAATTCAACAAAATGAAAAATAATATAAACATGGAACATTTGTGCCTAAATACCTAAGATCATCATCAACCTATTTGGTTCCGCTGCGGGGCACAGGTCCCCTCTCAGAATGTATTACACCACGCTGGCCTAGTGTGGGTTGGCAGACCGAGTAAAGGACAAGCCCTTCCTCAGAAAGCAATCTATCTCCTTGCCGAATCTAAATTGGTGAAGTGGTTACAAGCATGAAAAAGTCACAGATTTATTGTCGCAGACCCATATTAACCGTATGGATAGTCGGCTCATAAATTCATACGACGCACGTAGAAATAAGTCATCCATCCATAAAATGCAAAGCTGTGCAAGTTGTTGCCTTCGCCGATTAATAAAGTACCTAAGTAATGATGTAAATGTAGGTCGTGGCTCGTGACGGCGGCGGTGGAGGGTCGCTCCTCTTTAATCTCAGCCGGCAGTTTACGATACAGTTATCCGACTATTAGTGAATTAGTTCTCAAGTGAATAAAAGTTGCACATATTTTGGAAACCGCCCGTGCCCTACCTCACGGCCATGGGATGGCCATATTTAATAACTATTCGCTAATTTTGTCAGAAATTAAATAAATATTTAAGGGTCTGTACAGCTTACTGATAAGTTTCCGTAAAATTCATACAAATTAATTTATCCTGTGGTTAGCTGTGGCTATCCAGAGGTGGTGAAACGGGCCCTAAGTATCTTGTTTTCTCTTGTGGAAAGATCAGCCTGCTTCTTGAAAATTTTACCAACACCAATGTTGACAACACTGGTAGTTTTCAATAGCACCCCCTATTTATGATGCATTTTCATTATTTAAATCAAATGCTTTTACGAAAATTGCCACTGGCTGCAGCCCGGGGCAGGTTTGATGATGTTTTTATTGAAATAAAATTGATACATTTACGTTTATCCCTTTAGATACGTAATATATTCCATTCAGCGGATCAGTTTGAATATGATTTGCATTTGTTTATGTACAATAAAAATGAATGTCATGTTTACTGGGGAAAACAGGCGTGATGGTATGTTAACAAAATGAGATTCACTCGTCACGTGGAATCATGCCGGTATTCCCCCGAAGAGCTAGAGCTGATAATATACCTTTTTTGGATTTGTGGAAAACCCTCATGGATCGTCTGCCTAAAACTCGTTCCGACTAAAAACCGTACCCGCGTCTAGGTACTGTGGTCAAGACCTCTTTCCACCGCCGCGCCGCTTTGCTGTGTCGTGTCCTCGGGGCAGTTCTCGCAGTGGTGACAACCGGTGGTATCTCCTGACGTATGTGACACAGGTATTTCCTGAAACACCCATGTCACGAGAGTACCTCTATCAGCCGGAAACTGAGGTCGCCGTGGCCCTTCCCCAGCCGTTCCATTTCCACCAGGCACAACTCAAAACTCCTAGTGCTATCAATTGAGTATTTCGTAATGGGAAACAGTCGTGAAACATGAGGCAGTCTGATTTTGTCTCACGATTTTCATTTTATTTTTAGATTGTAAACACAATTTTCCTACATTATTTTCCCCTAATCGCAATTGATTCTTCATTATTTTCGTCGCTTTTATTGTTTTTGTGTTCATATCACCGTCACGATTGTCGTATATTTTTTGATATAGCCGCCATATGATCCATACCTCGCATACGCATTGTGTAATGATGGGTATTAGGGTAGATTTTTCCCTGTTTCTTCCAGACGTTATTGTTCATTATTTACTAGCCATACCTCAAACAATACGGCGATTATTCGTACTTTTCTACTGATACTTTATTAACGTCTCATTATCCTAATGACCCACTGAGCGTGAGGTGAAAGGTCCTGAGATCGACCAAAACACCAAAAGTCTGGAGTTAAGACAAAATGAGACTAAATGAATTGGTCATTGCATTGGAATTGATTTACAGGTTGAGTGAGCATTGTGAGCAAAGTGATATTAGGTTTTGCTTTTACGAAATTTTTAGTAGCAGCTCTGAGTTGATTTGTGTGCGGTTTGTTAAGTATATAAAAAAAAAGGCGACGAATGCTGAACGCTGCAATCAATGCATCCCTGGGCAAGGTAGGTGATGTACATGTATGAGAGTGAAGATAGAACTCATGCATATAATTTTAATGGAAAACGAGCACACCAAATGTATATAAACATATCTAATTAAAATTCTCCAGTTTCGTACAAACTGTGTCGACGTCAGTCGGAGCGTGCGCTCGGGGCTCGTGAACCGTGAAATGCAATTTGCCGTCGCAGCAACGAGCGAACTACGTCACTTATAACCTGGAGCTCTACTCTTGTTTAACGAGTCGACATTTTGCCTTAAACTTTGAGCGCTTCGCCAACAATTAGCAAATACCTAATTTATTTGGCTACGCAAACATCTCGACACTTTCACTTGATTTTAATCTCACGAAAATTGGGCAAAGTTTTTTGTTCGCAAAACAAGAGTAGTGCCCCGCCCCTCATCATTACGAGCGCGTCGCCTCTTCGAGATCCATTTATTGTAAATTCTTCTTCCCCTGTAAAGAATCTCTTTTACCTCCGTTGCAACTGTTTATTTCCTTCGCAGTGAAATTTTCTGAATTAGAAAGTATCGGAAAAGCGCGAAGTAAGTTCATAAAGTGCGGTTTCTTTTTAGCTTTATTTTGTACGCGAAAATACGAGGTGTGGTTAATGGGGAGTTTATCTTAATTCCAGCAACCATTTTATTTCTGGCACGTGAAAGTCGACCACTTAATTATCCCCTAAGCCGTTAAAACCCCTTATTTATTGCGAACTTAGTATTTTAACATGTCTGAATAAATTTTTTGGTCTATCAAAATCAGTACAGGTACGCGTATGCGTAATTTAACATACTACTACAACGGTTGTTGTTATGTTAATCTTCGCAAAAGCTGACTTTCCGATATACCCGTATAAATTGTACTTATTTGATGAAAAAGGTATCCTCCCCTAAGGTACTTCGGTCACTGTGACCTACTTTGATATATTACCTATGACAAAACAGGTTGAACTATACCCGTATAATCTAGTATCGTCTCTCACTGCAACTAATTAAACGTATTTCAACATTCTGTTTCGCAATCAACTCTATTCACCTATTAATCCTATACCGCCCCCGTATCGTTGGATTTACTCACTAATACTGAACAAATACGGGAGTGAACACTACACAAATAGTTTTATTTGCTGTATGTGTATGATTACAATCGGGCGGGACCGCGGGACACACGGTGCGGCAGCGTGATTGATTGCCTGACACGCTTGTGGAACTTTAATCTCGTGTACGAACATGATACAATACACACATGCCCGCCTTTGTGTATGTAGTGTAGATCACAACTGAGCCAAAAGGAAAAGTTATGATTTTCCTGGCGATGTAAGCGTAGCAAGATTATGGTGAAGGTGTTATGGAATGTGCGCCATTTGAATCTTGAAAATCATATTATTATTATACTGTTTGTTAATTATTATTGACCCTTCAGCTTATTAACGAAATAGGTTTCAGCAATATTTTTCCCCTTTGAAATCAATGTTGGTGCTTGGTATAAATTGTTTGCCAATCTGGCTCTAAACATGAGCAATTTCTTTGAAATACAATGCGAAAATTCGAATATTTCTCAACAAGGAAATTTCCTTATCAATTTTATTGAAAGTACAAGAGATACCATCAGGCCTGTATTGTATTGCAGGAAGGATTAGACAAATTTGTACTAATTTTCACACGCCCTTCGCTTCGTGCGTACCTTTTTCGCCGCTGTCATAAGTGCAACATAATAATAATAAAATAATGATTTAGGAAAAGCGCCTTCTGAGATTTGCACTTTAACATAAACTGAAGAGGTTATTTGAACACAGCTAATAGGTGCTAGTTCTCCCTCTTTTGTTGCCGACATCACATATAACATATGGTAGGAATTCGAAGTGGCACCACGTCCGCTATGACCAATAAAAGCAACATTGCTGCAAGCGATTTGCAAGTTAGTAGGGCGACGTGTGTTAACTGCTTTTGTTTCAGTTTGTATTCGCTTACGTGACGTATCATTTACGTGAGGTCTGCGCCCGTAGAGGTGTCGAAAGAGTCGTGAAACTCTGCAGATTTTCCAAGAAAAGTTAAGTATAGTAGTTAGGTTCTAAATACGCAATATTCAGATCTACATTAGACCATATAGACGCATAAGTTTACTCTTCGCCTCGAGTTGAACCTTAGGTCAGATAAGTGAATGTATGACGACGATATATCAGCATTATGTATCTGTAGATATGTTTCAGTCCAAAATTTTTCTAATCATATTCTCTGGGGGCAAATCCGCCACTTTCTATGACTAGGTATAATTTTTGTAAGCCTGACTAGAATAGATCCAGTATAGGTTTCAGATTCCAGAAAATCTAAGAAGAAATACCTAGATACAAGAGAAAAGAAAGAAAAATGTTTCAATTAAATGATTCAGCTGTCTTAGAACACGCAATAAAATGAATTAGAATTTGATAGGTTTAGATTACATTACCCGATATATTATGTTAAAAATCTAAGTTTTACTAATTTTATTTTATCTAAAAGAAAGCATAAAGTCACTGGTAGTGAGTTTCTAGCCTTCACCTGAGTTTCTAGAGCACCTGACTACAAAGTAGCTAAGTAGGTATCTAGATATTAGAATTTTGTGATTCGCCGACCACTCAACACTTTATAGCGTTATTCTATGTTATGAGCGCAAGTTACGACCACGTTTAGTACATTTTCTTTGATACTACAATATTTTTATGCATAAGTAAGAGATATTATTAAATGAAATTCCAAGGCGGTTCGCCGGAGCCGGAAGTCCAAAGCTTCGACGAACCAATTGAACGCAAAGTTTAGAACATGGATCAATGAGTTGGAAATTGTCGCTCGAAAAGTAGATAAAGGAAAGGGGCGAAATTGGGGAATTATGAGGAAACAATGAAGTAGGCTTTTTCAAATTGACTTCATAAGCTGAGTGCTGACTAGACGCGAAAAGAAACACATCATTATCTTTATTGTGAACATCTTATTATACGATCAGCCATAGAGCGGCACGAACAAAGGCGAGCATTAACATGATGTATGAGTATGAGTACCGTTTTCAGGCAACATTTATGTGACGCGAATAAAATAATGACGATAGAAACCTATTCAAAACCAAATTTATCCGAATTACTTAATAAAAAGTCACCGACAACGTACATAGGTAGGTATTACCCTAAATAACTTTGGAACAGCTCACTCACAAGGACAAGAAAATATGATGAAAATTTCTCCAAAACTTCGCAGCCCAAAACTAAGCGCAAAGAATACATAAGAGCTGTATGTTATGATATGATACTTATTTCAAGCACCTTAAGAACTTTGTTTGCAGGTGTAAGGTCTCGGCGATCATTAAACTTGAAGGGGCGGCAAAAATATTGGATACTCACCCCGATAAGTGGCAACATTAGCAATGTTACCGCTCCACGCTTCGTCATCATTTATCACGATTGATGCGGAACTGAGCGTCGCTGAACTGAGGGCAAAATCAATCAATATCTTTTTCTATATAAACGTATCTATGCGTACTTCAATGGTCACCTGATGAAAATGTGCTGGCGACGCCTACTTTACGCTACTTCCATCGTCTATTATTCCCTAAAGGTAACCTAATATAATATCTATCTAGCAAAAGATGCTCAATTGCGCATGATTCTTAAAAATTAACTCAACGTGGGTTTCTATCGTTTCCCAAAAACAAAAAAACATTTTGTCTATGCGTAAAAAGTATTTAAATTATTGCGTTATTGTTACTTTTGGACACAATTTTCTCGACGATTGTGGGCAAATACTTTGATTGCGATCGCGATAAATAAGAACCTAATTTTAAAGTAGTTTTTATATCCGAATCGGCGTCAAAAATATTTGTGCTTTCCAGTTTGTGTTTGTACATCATTAACATTTTAGTCGCAAATTACTGCGTTCGTTAAGAATATCGATATTATTTCACTATACAGTTTTAATATGCGGTACACCAAAAAGGTTTCATTTACAGCACTGTAGCCCTCGTAGATGTACGCAGCAATGGCTACATTCTCGTAACCACGTAGCAAGGAACTACGCAACAGCCAGCGCTACGAAGCACGTACTTAACCTTGCTTAAGGACATCACAATAATTGAGTCACTTTATAAATCTTTTTCTGTCGCATGTTTTCCAGCACTTTTAAATGTAAAGGCTAAACTAAGTATACCTTTTCAGTAAATCGCCTTTCACGCATCTTTTCCACATGGTCAAATCATTGAGGAATACCTTTTTCAACCCTCGTCACCACAGTTTTAACTAAAAATCTCAGGACGCTTTTACTGAATGGCTAAAATTTGTGTAAAATTACTTTAAGCCTACATACATTCTGGTTATTTCATTTTATCATTTGATGTATTTTAGCAAAATTTTCAATGTATATTTAGAGAGCCAAGTTTGAGTTTTCACTAACCAAATACTATTAGAGTAATTTTGTTGTATCCATCAACATATCTGAATCATAAAACATAGTAGTAACTTAAATTACTACTATGCAAAATGAAATAAACTAGTATAAGTGCAGTATTGCGAACTAGAGTGATTTTTCCATTGAATCCTTTTACAAAAACATCGTCCATTTTTCGTTGAGTATTCCATGCACAGGAGAACAATGCTTTTAAATTGTAAAACTGTGTTATTACTTTATTCAGCAAAACAATAACTTGCAAAAACATTATTTGTCCTTCGCACATCAACTTCTATGGATTCTATAGTTGATTTACTTGAAAAACTCACATATTTTTCTTTACCTTTAAAACAGAACAGTGAACTCGAAAAAAGGATGCTCTAATTAGAACGAATTTGAAACAAATGAAAAATTCAATAAAATATAAAAAAAGTAACTAATTATAAGACCGCAACTGATTATGACTCACTTACTTTTCCAATTGTAGGCTATAATTATATCTAACACTAAAAGATTTAGAATATTTAATGCTATCAATAATATTCTAAGCGGAATTCCATACTGATCAGTGAGCAGACCGCGACTGCTTGATCGGTTGTATACCTGGACCGATCGATGCAATTCTAAGTGGCCTACAGCATTCTGAAATCTCTAAGTCGTATCTATAATATTCTAACGTTCATTATGACACAGTCAATGTTAGAATATTATAGATATGACATTTGAGACGATTTTTGTAGCTTTATTCTATTCATTAAGTGACAGGGGAGAGGAAATGTTAAAACCAGTTGACCCATATAACGCCAATATCAATATTTTATTGCGAGTGATATTTACATGCCAATGTGCAGATTTCATGAGCATATGTGCGCTCAACAATATTTTATCGCTACAATAACCACATCGTTATGTTTAAGTATTTAAATCTACATATAATGACACTTATACCTACATATAATGACACTTTTTTCCACCAGAGGTAGGCAGAAAGTACAGACCGCCACTTGCTACATACAACTCTTGCATAGGTACCTACTTCTTTTACTTCTTTGTCTCTGCTCCTTTAAGATGTCCATCTAAATATACATACATTATTGTCGTACACACCCGCCGATTGCCAATATTTAAAGCTGTTCATTTAGGTACTTATAAACATGGGCCATAGGACATAACATGACTTAGCTACAATCCCATCTGTAACACCTAAACTCCTAAAGGTTAAGCAGATGTGTATGAAAGTACACCTACAATAATTCGTTGCTGTGTTTTAGGTCATATGTACCTACTCGTAATAGATGAGGACTTTTAATGCACTACCCAATTAGTACACAGTAATTCAACAAAATCATGCAGCTCAAGTTTTTTTTTATTGATAAGTAGGTTTTCTATGGTAATCTATGTTTGTCGTTGTGAGTTGGTAAATGCGATAACAGGCCTAATTCTTAGAAAACTCCATAACTCGAAAAGCAAGTTATGAAATTATCAGGTATGTCGTAGTAGTCACAAGAAGAAAATGTCCAATGTTCCACCAGTTCCACACTAGGCGAGAGTGGTTGATCCCGCTACTATTGTCAATAGGCTCATAGTAGAGAATCGTAGATCATGCGAGAGCAATTCCGACAGCTTATGCCACTATGCGGAATGGTGGTGGTTATAGTCGGTATGCTGGCTATCACTGTTTGCATATTTATTTTTGCAATAAAAATGTAAGTATTCGACCACGGGCAGGGACATACTCGCGTCGTCAGGTGTACTCTCCTAGTTAACTAAACCAAAATAAACTATAACTTTAGAATTTTTTTAGCTTTATTAAATTAATTATTCATTAGTAATTTTTATTTTATATTGTTTTTACTTTAGCATACAATTTTCAGTCTAAACAATAAGTAGGTACTAGCATAAATTTTCATTAACGAACTAGATCTAAAGGATAAGATTAAGATTTACGAGCCTTGTTTAAATAATGAATTGCGTAACGGTGTTGACTAAATTCTTATAACGAATAAATCTAGACAAGTTTAAATTAAGTTTCCTAAGAAAGGGAATACAATTTTCGTATCTATTGTCCCACAGTGTGTTGTTGAGATAAAAATAGAAGGGCTATTTGTACTGCAAATTAGTTTTTTATTACAAAATATATTTTACTCATGAGCCTGATCAAGGTGAAAATAAACAGGCCGAGACAGAAAAATAACACCGCAGGTGCTAATGTAAATACCTATAAGTGTGGATTAAGCCAAAGATCTACCACTTAGGTACTCACTGACTACGTTATCATGAAATTTTAAGGATAAAATCTTTCAAATTTAAAGTTCTAGGTACAAGTACAATGTAAGGAAAATTTCCTCAAGAAGTAGGATTTAGGGAAATATAAATACACTAAAGAGGATTTAGAGAAATTCTTAAGGCCTTCGGCACTACCCTTGTTAGTTATCACTAACAGGTGTAATTACGAATTACCATATAATAGGTAATTTGATATTGTAGATAGGTAGTCTTTAAACATAAAAACACATGCATAACCTAACCATAACCTCCTAAAGTGGTACCTATAAATTCGGATACCTCGTTCAATAGGTTCCTAACTATAGGTACCGTTAGGATTATTTATGGGCGCCTGTAAGTTAAGGGTCTCTACCATTATTGCCGTGATAAAATTATATTACCTACTCTATAATATCCATTCCGATAACCTAACTAGCTCTCCCACTGCTACACTAACTTTATAAAAATGACGAAGAATCTGGATGGATCTAAGATCTACTAAGATTTAGATTACCTACCTATTGTTTGAGGGTCTAGCTTCAGGCTTCAGGAGTGTCATGTGTGCTAGGGGTCTCGTAGTCGAGAGTGAATTCGACTGATGATATAGGGCCTGTTTAACCACCTCTGGATAGCCGCTAACCGCAGGATAACTTAAAAAATTAAACAAAATTTGTATGGAATTATCTGCCAAGTAATTTAACGGGAACTTATCAGGCGGTGGTGATACAGGCCCTTACTTACTGTATAAACTGTATAGGTATTCGATAAATCAGGGTCGCCGTCATCGAAAACGATGAGGACTACTTAGGTACTTAACTATAATTCATTTACCTTATTTATTGTAGCCTCTAAGGTTCTTGAGTTCTTGATATACCTACCTACCTACACGGAACATGTAGGTACTAAGTCTTAACTTTTTTAATATCTACCTACAGTTCTTATTTTAACGTGCAAGTAATAATCAATTTGAGAACCAAGTGTCATAGGAGTCTCCCTTCTCTAACTTTTTTCACGGGTTTATGATTCGTGATTTTCGCGCGTGAAATTGAAATTGTCTCAAAGGGCGACGGCCACGGCGGCGTGTCGGGAGAATATTTTTCTAAGGATTTGTGGAGTTACTTGCGACTTTTTTGCAGGTTTTGATAATCATGATGTAAGTAAATAACACAATGATTTTAAGTAAGTATACCTAACTTCTTCATACAGTACGTAGATAGGTACCGTAGATTATATCTTATATAGATTATATACTTCTTCTCATCGGAGGAAGCCAGAATGTTATATAACTTAGCCAAAATAGTTTTTAGTAATAGAATGTAACATTTAATTAGGTACTAATCAATTTCTTCCAATGAGGGTGGCATAATCACTGCGTGATTAAACCCTTTATATTAAATAAAGAGAAAAAAAAAACTAACTTCTTCATACAGTACGTATATAGGTACCGTAGATTATATCTATATACCTACTAATATTATAAGGAGGAAAGATTTGATTGTTTGTATTAAATAATACGCTCCGAAACTACTAGACCGATTTGAAAAATTCTTTCAGTGTTAGATAGCCTATTTATCGGGGAAGGCTATAGGATATACCATCACGCTACGACTAATAGGACCGGAGTATCAATGAAAAATGGTGCAAAAATGGGGGAAAAACGTTATCAAGACCACGCGGGCGAAGCCGCTGGCGGGAAGCTAGGTTATTATATAAAGGCGAAAGTTACTCTATCTGTTATCTTTCATGCCTAATCTGCTTAACAGATTACGATAAAATTCGGCAAGGATCCTGGAGGAGATCCATTATACCTAAGTACCTATATACCTACTTATAAAAAAGTAAACAGTCCTTCTTTTCTAAATCTATGTGAAAGTTAAGTGTAGAGAGAGATATATGCTATATCGATCGAACACTTAAATCATTCTATCACCTGCTTAGATACCTACTAACTTGACAGAATCATTTATTTTGGAATACAGTTCCAGGTGGTTGAAACAACTACCTACCTACGCTGGGTACCTACAAAGACTATATGGGTACCTAATAGGTACATAGGCACTTTATATCTACTTCTTTGATAATAACCGTTAAATAACGTCTAAAATTTCATAGACGGTATCTAGATCTTCGGATCTTCTGTAAAGGTTAAAGTGGTTAATATTGCGCAATTGTGTTTACTTCAATAAAACACTTCTACAAAATTGAGATGCGACATTGAATTTCCATTACCGACGAATAACTTATGGGGGACGAAAGTGCGCTCCGAATTTTAATCACTAGCTGTATTGCAGGGTACCTACAGTTTTGTACATACCACAGTGTAAATCTAATATTACACTATGCCTATATTAAGCTTTAATTAAACTGTTGTTGTTGGTTGATTGACTCATTTGCGTTGACCCGATTTCCCTAAACCCAGAATTGGAATTCCTATCTTTGGGTTAGGTCTTTGCGTGCTTTTATATATATTCTATATAGTACTATTTTCTCCAATGCAGCTAAATGTACTGGGGAGAGGAAAAACTAACAATTGAAACCATTCTGATTTCTATATTGATTACGGTTTACGGCACAGAAGTCGTTTAGATTGTTAGGTACTTACACTGAAATATTGTATAAATACCAATATTTCAGTACCTAAGTACCTACTTACTAAACGCTGCTACTTTGATTCAATTCGCTGAATTCTTAATTATTAACTACTATTACTACGCAGTTGACTGTCTTAACTCTGAAAGCAAGATAATTATAGAGGTTGGTACTTATGCTAATAAGCTCAAGTGCCGTACAGCTATCAGTTGGTAAGTGCTTACGTTTGATAGTGTGGTTGCGGTACACATTACAAGTAAAAATTAGGCACCTATGAATGAAGTATAGTTTTGGTTCCTACTAATAATGAGGTTCATATTTTTGTAGTGGTAGACAATACGCATTTCGAGGTACTGACACTGTCGTCTAGTCTCTCAAAACTAACAGAATGTGATTTTACCACCATTAATTAATTATTTATAGGTAGGTACTAGGTACCCTCTCCTTGACTGTATGGACATAGCTCGTCCTGATAAGTCAAGTGATAAGTTCCTAAAGTAATACATCGGGTACTTTAAACCTTTCTCTATTTTGTAAGCATGGTCTAAAATCTGAGACTTTACAGTTAGGAAATTATATGATAAGGTGGCAGATAATTTCATACAAAATTTGTTAATTTTTTAATTTAGCGTCTAACCAGAGGTGGTGAAACAAGGCCTGAAAGTTAATAATTATATTTTTTAAATATGTTTGTCAACATTTAAAAAATATAACTAGATGATATTAAATAACACCATCACGCCTGTATTCCTCGTAAGGTTAGCCAGAGGATTCGATTGGTTACTAACTAATTACTAACAAACAAACCAAAAACGAGTGCGATCCGACATAAGTCGGGTCAATAATTAAACATCGAAATACGTCAAATAAAACCAGCATGAACGGTGTAATTTATAATTCGTTTTGAATTTCTGAGCCTAAAACATTAAAGGATATATAGAATACAATATAATTATCTTATTCGAGGTTTAGCAGCCTAAAGTGTATGTAAACGAAAATAAACGGAATACTAAAATGATAAAACCTCTAGATCAATAAATGTATCTATCAGACAGACGGACCAGAGTTCCGTACATTTAGAATAAAATAAAAAATATTTATAGTTACATACTTTAGATAATATCACTTATTTAAAAACTGATTTTATATGAACCAAACATAAAACATAGATGTTCTATTATTCCTAAAGAAAACAAAATAGTACAGAATAACAATTTAATTTACTTTTATATGTTCGTTATATTTTGTACATCTGTCGTAAATGCCAAAAATATGGAGCTTGTATTTATTTGTATAGAATAATTTTAATATTTAATTAAGTATTATAATGGCAAATACTGAACCGTCAATGACTATTCTCAGTGTTCAATTTTAATAGACAATACTGTCATGCTTTCCTACAAAGTATTTAGCACACTGCCTTTAAACTTGCCTTCAATAAATTGCCGATCCAATACTCAGCCAACAGTGTTCTATTAAATTTTATACTATTTACATAGAAACTGTCTATGAAATGCATTGTTTAACAACATACAATAACAACAATAATTAAATAGAGCCGAAAATATGCTACCACATATCTAAGTAATTATACAAGTGTTACAACATATACAGATAATAAAGTACAACTATATTGATAGTATTTATTGCATAAATTTATATTGTGATCTGGCATCTAATAGTAATGTATCAATAATATAGTTTACCCTACAATGATAATGATATTACTTTAACTTACTACAGAATGTATATGAGAGCTATTGATACAGTATTCCTACATAATTAAGTAATTTTAAGTATTGTGCATCACACATGAGTGCCATCCTATGACAGACACCAAATCACAATAACTCAGTGGTGCTGTGAGCTCAGAACTGCACCCAGTTCTGTTGGTTTGCTGGTGTCACTGGCTGTTGACTTGGCGCACTGAAAACATAATAAAAAATTACATTATTTACTTAGTGTACACTTTGCTGTGGTAATTGATAGGGCAGTAAGTCAAAGGTGCCAATATTTTTTTTTTATTTTAAAACCAAATTATTACTGTGTTACTATACTGTAAAAAACATACTTTTCTTTTTTCATTCTGTTCTTTCTTTTGATAGATAGAACATAAAAATCCAGTGTTTAGTTTTATCAGAAATTATGACAAAATCGAAACCACCTTTTCTAACTTACTACCCTATCGATTACCACAGCTGACTTGTGTACAAAAGCAAAACAGCTTTTGAATGAGTCCTATAGTGAAAATATAATTGACTGCTCATAGAGGTGCCATAATCACAGTTGGTGTGCAGATATAAATATATTGACATTGGGAGATAACAGAAAATTCAAATTCAACCTATTGATGAATCAACTTTGTTTTTTTTGTCATATATTTCAACACCCACCTTAAGGAATGGAGAGTGGTTTATTAATTTTTAACAGAATTCACAAATGGTCTGGAGTGCCCATTAAAGAAGAAATGTAACATGGAACTTACCTGGCAGAATTGAAATCACCCCATTCGGAATTAACAGCAGAAGGTGCAGCAGCAACAGCAGAGGGTGAAGGGGCATGTTGTGGAGAAGGTGGGGGAGGCAGACGGGAGCCTCCTGGTGGTGGTGGCAACAGACCACCACCACCTGCCCCAGCACCACCACGGCGTGGCCTGCTGCCTTCGCTACCATCCTTCTTCTGTGTGAGAAATATGTTTTTACATGAAGATACTGACCAAACCCATAGTAAAAAAGTAACTAATCCTTAATTCATTTTTAATGTTTAAGATACTCACAGTAATCTTCATGTTGATTTTAATTGTTTCTCCTTCCTTGAAACCCAAGTCAAGATTCTGTGGAGGAGCCTGCTCCCCTTCCTGTTCTTTTCTCAACCATTTAAAATGGTCTTGTAAAGCAACATTAAGGTCAAATGAGTCTGATCGATCTCCAAATCCTAAGCCTATATAAGCACTACGCCCTGAAAATACATGTTAACATAAATTTAATTAGCCTTACTTACACTTCACTGTCCACATTTAGAAAACCGTAAAAAAACTTGCCATTATCATCTTGAATCCTCACTACAAAGTAACGAGAGCTATCTGTGACGGACTCAAGGGCCACCCCCGGGTATTTGTCTATAGGGCACTTGGCAAACAGTTCTCCAGAAGATTTGTCTTCCAACTTCATAATCAATTCCTCTGCTTTTGCAACAAGTCGCATACGCCCCGTCCATTGCGGTTCTTGCAAGTTCCAATCAGCTGCCCTAAAAACACCCACCGTTTTATCATTTTTCTACAAAACAATTACCCACTGTATAAAAAATATAACACCTACCTATATCCTCTGTTTGAAGTTCTTGGTGGTATTTTAAATACAAACACTTCATTCTTAACAAGTATAACACTTTCGTAGGATTCCATTTTTCACTACAATTCAATTTATCATGAAAAATTTAGAGAATTTTAGAATAGTGTTTTGATAGCAGATTTGACGTTAATGACGTGACGTCGACGTGCCCAATTTTTTTTGTACTGTACTCAGTAGTACTGTACCATAGATTAATAGATTTAGTACAGTTCTCGCTGGTTCTCGCCAAACTTATTGTCCGGGTTGAAGTTGGCGCTAGCTAATTTTAACCCGGCCGTAAAAATCGGAGAAAGAAAAATATTGGATTGAAATAATTTATAACGACAGATTTAGAAAGACAGACTTGAGCTTTCGTTTTTATTTATTACAATCTAGTATTTTAATTTCTCCGATTTTTACGGTCGGGTTAAAGTTAGCTAACGCCAACTTCAACCCGGACAATAAGTTTGGCGCGAACTGTACATAAGTACCGACCATGGATTATGAATGTCAAACTTCGTTACACCTCGTTTACAGTTCTCGCTAAACTTATCGTCCGACTTGACTATTTTAACCGCTAACGTTGAGCGCCGACTTCCTTCTTGCTATTGGTCTTGGTCCTCTGTGTTTGATCGAGTACTTTTTCCGAAAGTACAGTTCATGCCAAACTTATTGTCTGGCTTGAAGTTGGCATGAGCTAAAAATCGGAGAATCACTATCACTTTTACATCTTAATACATCACACAATACATGTTCTATTAACAATTTAGGATTAATTCAATGTGTAGTTTTGGGCTTACAGTCCGTTTTAATTATTATATTAATAGGCGCAAGGTTAACTGTCAATCTTTGTTGGGCACAGTAATATCAAGCGTAGACAAGTGTGCGAAGTCATATCAAAACAAATCAAATCAAAATCATTTATTTGCATGAAGTATGGTACATGTACAGCTGTTATAATAAGGTTTTTGTTGCAAATATTTAAGACGATCATATCATGCAGTGAGCACAATCATATCATGCTATCTCGTTTTTTCATACGAAGTCAACTAAGTACAAATAGTTTGTTAGTTTGTTAATTAGTACAGTTCGCGCCAAACTTATTGTCCGGGTTGAAATTGGGCCCGAGCTAACTGTAACCCTGCCGTAAAAATCGGAGAAAGTATAATATTACAATATGACAATGTGCAGTTCAGTTGTATCATAGTTGTCTATTGGCTTCTCTGTCTACGTTTGATAATTTCCATAGATAATTCTTATGATAATTTTACATGGAAGTAGTAAGTATACTATTAGTATACAATGAAAACAATGATGTAAACGAAGTGTAACGAAGTTTGACATATTAGTTCCATGGATGCCACTGATGGGTTGTTGAGAAAGTTGACACCAGATGGGTGGCACAACGTTCATTATGATACTGACACATAGGGATATCGGAAATGCAAAAAAGGTATCGATACATTTCGTATCGATATTTAAAAAACATATCGATATATCGGACAAGTTAAAAACCAAATTATAAACAGCAAATCAATTAGTCATCTAAAAAATTAGATTTTTTGATCTTATAACTTATAAATGTTTATTGGTCTGAGAAAAAAAAAAGGTTTTTTTACCTTTTTGATACTATATGAAATATTAAATATCGCTCAAAAATATCGATACATTGAATAAATAATTTCGATATATCGATGTATCGATATTTTTTTAACAACTCTAGTGATACACCTCGAGATCGGTTTTGTCACTCAAGGCAATCGAGTCATTATACAATCTCATTCGAATCATTTTAATGAGTATTCTAAATTCTTACTCGAGTAGGTTGTGGGTAGGCGAGTCCCACGGGTGGTTTCGCGTTCATCAGGAACATTATTCTTGTTTCCCTAAAAGAACTCCCTCAATTCATAATATCAGTTAACAATTCCTGAGAAAAGGTTCAGACATTGTAATTTTGACTCAAGCCCAGAATCGCATCGCAATAGAAACGTTTATAAGGAGTTTCCGAAGTTAAAAGGAGAACTCATTATTCGAGTGCACTCGGACTCGAGGCGTTTTTGTCAATTTTATTCGAGTCAATCGATGAGTCGACGTTAAGTAAATACTGACTCAATTAATCGATTAATAAATTCATATCACAGCACTACACTATCACAAAACCAGGGTCGGATTTCGTACTATAATTATAGTATTTGTACTATAATTTCATGCTTCGTACTATATACCATCCATATCTAAGGATAGTACGAAAAATACTATAATTTCATTACTTTGCATTAATAACTAATATAAAAACCATTTACTACCAATCCAATATTTAAGAAACCACAAAAATAAAAATAAATCGCATAACTTCACGTCTTCTCTCCTCGAGTGCCCTTCGAAACGAAAAGTCTTGTCTTTGTGAGAGAAAATTCAGTAAATAAATAAACCTTACTAAGATGACACGAACTGGCAACACAATTCAAAGGTGGTAGCGCAAAAGTGATAATTGTACTGATTTTATTCCTAATAAGAATCAAAAAAATATTGAATAACTGGAAGAGGTAAATTTTGCATAATATATTGGTATTGATTTTAATGACTTTTGAACCAGATTAATAAAGTGTACTATTATAATATTTGTTCAAATACTATCCTTTTCAATTTTTTGTACTATCGTTTTGAACATGCCCAAATCCAACACTGCACAAAACACAATTTCACAAAAAAAAAACGAGAGTTCCGAGTTTCCAATTATTTCGGTTCCAAAAGTTCGAATTGGATTTGGGAATATTTAATAGTTGTAAACTAATTACAACTTTAAATAATCAGATTTTACACCCTACGCACTACTTTACTGTTTTCACTTCTAAGTTATATAGAAAAAGTACGTTTATCTAATATTTCTTGTCATTTGTTGATACACACAGTTTATAATACTTTCTATTAAATTTTCTACTCTAATTATTTTAGGTGTGCAGAAAAGTTCTACTATGGCATATAATGTAAGTAGTATCTACATGTACCTATTTTCTTAAGATTTTTTAATTTCCTTCAAAAAAACATTAGCAATTAGACCACCCTTTCCGCAATAATTATGTCAATTTCTCAATTAAATCTTTTTATGCATATCTAATCAATGCTACCAATGCACACCAGGAATGGTACCTATAGTGTGCGGTGGTGCTAAAACCACTAGAGGAAACTTATTAGGAGTGGGTTAAAAGATGGACCCTAGCCTAATCATTTCTTTTTATTATATCTACTGTCTTCAAATTGGGTGCTTTATTTTATTTATAGAGTAAGAGCCCAGGTCCCTCAGACATACTTTATTTTAACAGGTATGCTGGCATTTAAGATACCTATGAGGAGTACCCAAAGCCCAGCTTTTCATAATTTAGAAAATAAAGGTTGCCTAGCCTGGGCTCTTGGTCCATTACTGTATGGGCCTTTTTCACCATGTCTAAATGCCCACTATCTGCCAGATAAATTAAAAATGGAACATATTCTTATATGAAATTATCGGACAAGTAATGGAATGGGAACTCACCTGGTGGTGAAACATAACATTAATCTTCTATAAATAAATAGGTACCGTAAACCTAAAATACACCATCATTATTTGTATGTAAGAGCTGTTGTTAAATGATAAATACCAAGAAATTTATTATCCTTTAATTTTAAGGGCTTGTTTCACTACTTTCTGATAAGTTCCCATTATATTACTTGGCAGATAATTTCATACAAATTTTGTTCCATTTTTTAATTTATCTGGCAGTTAGCAGCTTTTCAGAGGTTGTGAAGCAGGCCCTGATTGTTTTTGTATTTAGGTACCATTTCAAAATATTAAGCTAAAATGCAGTAATTTCAACAATTTAACACAAATGTTGTTGTTTGTATATAATTATTATTGCAAATAGTCAACTAGCTCCTCCCCATAGTCCCCGTATTGTTACTCTCATACTCTCATACTCTCTCTCTACTCGTGCTACGCTTGCCGAGGTCAGTCTGTGGATGGGTGACCATTCTTAATACATTGAGACCCCTCCATGCCTCGGAGAGGATGTAAAGCCGTCGGTCCCGGTTGTCATACGAACACCTATGACAATAATTGTTAGTGGTAGTCCCAAAAATCCTGAAAACCAGTCTATCCTTCGAATATCGGTATTGCCAGAAATTGGGTTGCGGAGGTCTGATGGCAGTCATTTTGTGTAAAATAGTAACACTAGTATTTATTTAGGTTAGACTGGAAGCCAAAAGGATTACAGCCTTTTCACATGGCAGTCCAGTTTTGCAGGACCGGCTTTTTTTTACGATATCCTGCAAAATAGGACGCTGTGTTCACATGGCATAATTATGTGTGATTAAACGGGATCCCGCTCTTTACTGGACTACGGAATTACGGATCCAGTTTCTAGTGACTTAGTGACAAAACCGAATGGCACAATTCGACTGGATCGGTTTTTTGCAGCCTTTGCAGGACTCCGCATGCGGAATGGATGCTCGTGTGAACGCTAGCATTAGGGATATGAAAAAAAAATCGATTAAAATTATCGATTTATATATTTAAAAAAAACTATTTATATTGACTTGTGATTTTTAACAGCAACATCTGTTTATGAAGTTATTAGTGTCGTGGAATTATTCTTACAAGTTTTAAAAGGCAATACTACTATTTTATTAGGTTTTTATATCGAAAATCATTTTAATATTAATTATTTGAGAATATTAACTCATATTTCAATAAAAAGACATGTAAAGTTTTATTTTCTTCTAATGATTAATTCACCAAACAAACTTATTATCAGTGTAACTGAACTGTTTTACGGCAAGGACCAAGGACTGTTTTACCGACTTGAATAACGGATTGAATCCGTTTTCTTCGTCAAATTTGAAAGTTTTTCTTTTTACGTAATTTTTTTTTTTGGTTTTAATTTATAAATATTAATTACAACTAACATTACTACTATTACATTACTCTGGCTGATTATTACTGGCATTACTTTTGATTTTTTAATAAGTAAAGTCATAATTACGGATATTTTATATACGTTTAATTTGATATCTCAATAAAATCGATTGTTTTTACTATAAAAATCGATTATTTAGTAATCGATTTTATTACAAACTAAAATAATCGATTTATTAATAATAGATTTTTTTTATTGGATGTCCATCCCTAGCTAGCATATAAACACATTCGCCATGAAACGGGATCCTGCAAAAAACTGGACTGCCGTGTGAAAGGGCTGTTAAGAAGATGATGATGATTTTATCTATGGAACATTTTGTATAAAATAAATGCTTCTACTTGATCATTGATTAATCAGTCAGTTTCTTCAGATAGTGCGCGTTCCCACTATGTCGCAACGATTAATTTTCGTTGGACGACTGTCGTCTAGCCGTTTCCATTCGATCGTGACGACATTTTTACGGTTTATATCAGTCGCCTTCTCATTTGCACATCAGTCGCCTCTATGTAGGTATGTATATTGTAGTCTTTCGTCGCCTCTAATCTCTACTCTACGTTCTTTTGTAATATTTAACCTGTAGCCTGTCATTTTAATATTTGATTAAAATCACAGCCTACGACTTAAGCTTTCGTTTTTATTTGTAATAAGTTTGGCGAGAACTCTATGTACCTACTATTTTGGATAGTACAGTCACGAGCAAAACATGACTACACTAACAAAAGTGCTAAATCGATTTTTTCATGAATTAACGATTGCAACTTTGTGATTTTTTTAAAACCGCTCACCGGATTTCGATAAAATTTATATGGGACGAATCTGGAAGCATTAGCTTTCGAATAAAAAAGAATAATCAAAATCGGTTCACCCAGTCGAAAAGTACGATAATTTCAATCAAATGTACGATAATTTTACGCCCCTGGTACGCTGGTCAGCCCGCTTCAAGTTGCTAACGCTGGTTGGCAGTCCGTCCGGCAAGAACACCGGCTGAATGCGGGGGACCTGTACCTCAACCATGAGTTCTATCGAATGGCTTTCGATAGGTTTTTTACGCATCGAAACGCTGTAATCTCATAGCAGATTTTAGTTCCTTACGTAACCGCTAGAGACGCTGCGAGGGTTTTCCATACAAATATTTTACTGCGTCGCTAGCGAGTCTAGTGAGAAAAACTCATGGTCGAGGCACTGATGTATCTGACGTTACGGAGGGGCGGAGAGTCGCCATGCCTCACTTGTAAACTGGATACTGGAATGGAAAATGTATTGCAGGCGGGACAAGCTGTTCGTTCAATCTAAATTATAAAAAGGTAGGTATTATAAACAAATTTGTTTCTTTGCTTGTCCCGCCTGCAATACATTTTCCAACATTAAAGAGCTTGTTTTTATTAGAGTTTTAGTTACTACTTTTTACGCAGTCGGGTTTTTTGTCTCATTTATTTTATTGGACTATATACTGCGTATATACTGCGTCGTATACTGCGCAGTAGCAAAAAAAAAACGCTACTTTGCAGCCAGACTCGATTTCACTATCGGTAACTTTGAAATAACACAGTTTTTAATCTGCCTAAAACACCTCTGAATGGGTTACTACCTCTTGGGAATTCGGAATATATAAGGAAAATAAAAAAATAATTGTAATATCCAAATTATATTGAAAGGCCTTGAAAAATAACCTTATTAATCGACTGACTTATGGACATCACTAAATAGTCTGCAAGCGACGAACACAACAGTGACAACAGTAGGCACGGCACTATATGGAACAAAAAAAATAAGGAAAGGAACGAAAATAAAATGGCCGTCGAGTGGGTCGCAGTAAATAATATTACTTATTTTCTAAACCGCTCGTTTTTATCATTATCACAATGCTTATATTGTCAGAAATGAGAAATAGGATAGTGATTTTTTCCATGAACTTTGCGTGTGTCGCGTTAGTGTCCCAAATTATGTAAGAACAAAGAGTTTGAACAATCGGGCAGCTATACAAATGCATGAAAATGGGACTCTCTCATTTGTTGTTGTTTACAGCGATAATTCGTTTGATATGTTTTTCTATAAAAGCAGAATCCATTGAGTGCCCACATAAATGTGATTGCCTGGATCAGTACGTTGATTGTTCAAAGAAGAACCTCGTATCTGTGCCAAAAATACCTATGTGGGTGGAACGATTGGATCTCAGCTACAATAAGTTGAATGAAAACGTAACGGAGGCCTTTGAAGAACTTCTAAACTTACAAGAATTGAAGCTGGACAAGAACTCTTTTAATTTCTTACCGAAACTACTGAACCTCAAAGAAATACAAGAATTGAGCTTGAATAGGAATAATATTGGATCAATAGATACAGGTACTTTTCCTGCTAATAGTTCTATCAGAATACTAAACGTAAACAGTAACCACATAAAATACATACAAGAAGGAGCTTTGGCTAATTTGTCAAATTTGGAAATTTTGAAACTAAATAGGAATGAAATTAAATCACTTCCTAATCATTTATTCAAGTATCAAACAAATCTAAGGACTTTAGAATTGAACCACAATAAGTTACATGTGATCAGTCCATTGCTTTTTCAAGGTTTATCTAACTTGACAACATTAAAACTGAGGTTTAATAATATTGACAATATAATGGATGGTGCCTTTTTTGGATTCAAGTCTATGAATTTGTTGCAATTGGACCATAATAGAATAAGAAATATTTCTAAAGGCTGGATGTATGGATTGGAATCATTGATAAAATTATTCCTGTCAAATAATTTGATATCTGAAATAGATTCTGGTAGCTGGGAGCTATGTACTAACTTGGAACTCTTAGATTTATCACATAACCACTTATTAGAAGTTGAGGGCCGAACATTTCAACATTTAGCCAACCTAAAAACCCTATATCTTGGATATAACAAAATATCATCAGTCTCACAAGATGCTTTTAGTTATATGACCCAGCTGCAAACATTGCAATTAAATAATAATAAAATATCATGGACTGTTGAAGATATGTCTGGACCATTTTCAAAACTGCAAAATTTGGATTCTTTCAGTTTAGCAGCTAACCATATAAAATCTATTAATTCAAGAGCTTTTGAGGGGTTAGCTAATCTTATAGAACTTGACTTAAAAGGAAATAATATAACTTCCATCCAACAACATGCTTTTGATTCCATGGCAAAATTAAGAAAATTGCATTTAAACTCATCATCACTTTTATGTGATTGTAATCTACTGTGGATTGTTAAATGGATAAAAGAAAAGGCAGACCAAAAATATGTTACTGCTAATTGTGCCTATCCATCTGATGTTAGAGGGATTTCAGTAACAAAATTAAAAGAAGATAACTGTGGTGATTCACCCAAGCCAAAAGTTGTAGAACATCCTAAAACACATCTTGCCATAAAAGGTCGTTCAGCTAATTTAATCTGCTCAGCAACATCAATTCCTTTTAATAATATGACATTTTTGTGGAGAAAAAATAATGGCAATGTCAGTAACCCTACAGTATATGAAAATATTACTATTGGGCCAAATGGTCAACCAAGAGCAACATCAGTTTTAGTCATTCCAAATGTGACTCATGCTGACTCTGGTAAATATCAGTGTGTTGTAGGTAACAATTTTGGAACCACATATTCTACAAAAGCAAAAGTCAATATAGTGACATTTCCACGATTTACAAAAACTCCAACAAATGTTACTGTAAAGACTGGAGAGACTGTAACATTAAATTGTGCAGCTACAGGGGATCCCCCACCAGAAATATCTTGGAAAAAAGATGGTGGCAATGATTTTCCTGCTGCCAGAGAGAGGCGGATGAATGTAATGCCTACAGACCATTTGTTTTTTATAGTAAATGCAAAAACCACAGATATGGGAATATACAGCTGTGCAGCTAAAAATCCAGCAGGAACTATTATAGCTAATGCTACCCTTACAGTATTGCAGGAACCATCATTTGTTAGAGTTATGGAAAACAAAGAAGTAACAACTGGTGACTCTGTAGTTTTACAATGTATGATATCAGGATCTCCAAAACCAATTATAAAATGGGTCAAAGATGGAACCCCCATTACTGCTACAGAACGCCATTTCCTTACTGCTGATGATCAGCTGCTCATTATAATTGGAGCAGAGTCTAGTGATGCAGGCCATTATGAATGTGAGATTACCAATGAATTGGGTACTAAAAAAGATATGACTGAATTACGTGTGCTGCCTCCAGTAGCCATTATGGTAAATGAAGAAAATATGGCTGGTATTATTATTATTACTGTTGTGTGTTGTGCTGTAGGGACTTCTATAATTTGGGTGGTCATTATTTATCACACTCGTAGACGCATGGCAAGTGCTGTGCATACTTTTCCCGCCGAAAGTATAAAAATGACTCATGTAGTGCATAGTGACAGTGATTCACCTCAAATGTTTTCAGACAATATTTCAGACAATTTAGAGCACTCATCATGTAAGGATAGTGGTACGGGTGACTCTGCCAAACAGTCTAGCTTTGATGGAGTGCCTACAGATAGAAGTGAACAAGTACACTTTGAGACTGCTGTGTGTCGGAGCTATTCTCCAGTGCTTGAGGCACATAAACTTCTTCCCTCATCTTTTAAACCCTCAATTCAAGTGTGTGTAAATACATCTGTAACACCAGCTACTTATAGTTTTTCTAGTCACAGTGGTAATGTTTAAGTTTTTAAGGTATACTTTTAAGAGTTAATAATTGTAAGTAATAGGTACAGGAATACCTATTTCCTGCAGTTTCACTAATTACATTTTATCTAAAAGAACTACATACTAGCCCCCTAAACACATAATGCTTAATTGTTCCTGTTCTTCAATATTAAAGAGTTATGTAGATACCTATGTAATCATGTATATAAATCAGTGTTACAGTGAGGAAGAATACTTTTCAGATTTAAGATCATATTTTAATTTTATCGGCAGCTGGCATATAATTGCAATTATTTTTTTTATTTATTTATAACTTACTGTTGGAAAAAGTATTATAAGGAGCATGATAAGTATATGTTCTCCCAGTTTAAATGTTTACAAAATATTATGCAGTGTAGTTAGTGAAATGGCAATAAAATTAGGCATCTATGTAACTTGATTGCTTAGTACAAAATATAACAAACTTGCCAGTATTGGTTTTGATGTAAAAGACTGAATGTCATTTAAGTAATAAGTGTATGATTACTGTTATTTTGTAATATTAAATAGGCAATAAATATTTTTAAATTTGTTGTTTAAAAACATTTTTTAGATGCTATGTCATGTGATTTACCTAGCAGCTTTTTATTTAATATTAGATAAAACTTTACATTTATAGACTTTTTATTATAATGTATATTTGACATGCTTTTAGATATTCAATTGCATTTTGGTGAAATGCCTATGTAAAAGTGCACTTAAAAATAATGAAACCAAATAAGCTTCAGAAAGATTTTTGCTAAATAATTATATTGACTAAAGTGCAGTAAAACATGTAAGATAATATAGGCATATAACCTAAAATGGTATAACTCTTAGGTATTACCATATTATATTAATCCACTTCTACTGGTTTGAATCTAGAAAGTTATATGAAATGTTGTTAGTTTACAAAATGTAAAAACATTAGTAATGTTATATTTACATTATGTATAATGCAGGTAATGTAATTAGATAAGTACTATAAAATGTGTAGGTAAGTTTATATGAGTAGCATTTAAGAGTAGAGGGAGTGAGATTATTGAATATTTCTTATTTTGGACATCAGTATCATTAATGTTGCATTTTTTTGCTCTTGAGTATACCTTTAGAAGAGTCTTCGAAGTGCCTCTCGAATTGCTAGAGGTTGACCGTCATTTCGGAAATCTAGAAGAATGTAAATTATTAATTCATTGTATTAATGATAAACTATTAAACATTCAGTTCCAATAATTATCAGAAATTCAGAAGGCCCACACAAAAGTGAAACAATAATCTGTCAACAAGTGCCACTGTTAATGAGTTAAAATTATTTGATTTTACATTTGAACAAATAAAATTTTGAGATGGTGATGCTCATTTATAAAGACATACGTATGTCCTTCCGTTATGAGGTGTAGCAATTTAAGGCTACTGTTAGCTGTTAGCAAATATGGTCTAAGTATACCTAGGCTAGCTATTTAGACCATATTTTCAGAATCAAGTACATAGGTACCCAGTACCCACCCAAATCAATTTCGTGATACCTACTGCCTAGCATGGCCTAGTTGAGAATATGCTGCCTACCATTAATTTCTGTTTTTATGTTTAAGTTGTACATGCCTAATAAAATCAATATAATTTATTACCTACCTACATACGGTGTAATTACATTATATAGTAGGGTACATTATAATAGCTAAAATAGACGATATAAATTGCCGCATCGTTTGGTATTGATAAAATTGTAAAAACCTCAATAGTAATAGTTAATGCAGTTTTTTATTGTTTATATACTGTGTAAATACGGTAACTATTTATATACTTTACAGAATAAAATAATCTAAGAAAAGGAGTCCTTTTAAATTTATACCACCAATACTATTTATCCCCCAAGTTACATTTAGGGCAATAATAAGAAGTGAGAAATTATTTTGTTCAATAACATCAAGTTAAAACTTGGTGGCCTTTGACTATTTTCTGCGTGGAATCCGGTGGTGCGAAATCTCTTGGACTCTCACAGACTCAATTTAATAGTCTATGGCTACTATGAGTTCATTCTTTTTCCATACCTACATACCTAGCATAGTTTATACAATTAAAGGACGATTATTTCGTAACGGCTTTTATTTCTTGAATATTGCCACCCAATATATCCCGGCATATTTTTACACAGCACCATCTAATTCCAAACAACTAAGCAGAGCTTGTACTATGGGTACTAGACAATGGAAATAATACTTGAATACTTTAACATACATAAGAAACACGAAGACAAACTTAAATTCATCACAATAAATGTTTGTCCTGTAGGAATCGAACCCACGACCTCGTGATCAGTGCCTCGACCATGAGTTTTTCTCACTAGACTCGCTAGCGACGCCGTAAAATATTTGTATGGAAAACCCTCGCAGTGCCTCTAGCGGTTACGTAAGGAACTAAAATCTGCCATGAGATTACAGCGTTTCGATGCGTAAAAAACTTATCGTAAGCCATTCGATAGAACTCATACAGATACAGCAGTCCGGTACTCGAACCAGTAGACCATAGGCAGCCCCAGGTTGAGAAACTGCTAAAGCAGTCGCTAACTCCGTTTATTCCCGATCAGTAACACCTTGTCAACACTTGACGATCGAAAATAAACCTTTAACTTCCAAGCTTCAGCAATAAAACCCCTGTCATATGTACCTTACGAAATTACTAACGATCAATGCTAAAACCTTGTTATTTTTAGCCAGGATATGGGCAGCCTGGCTATGGTGGTGCTCCGCAAGGATATGGACAGCCGGCTGGCTATGGAGGAACGCCGCCAGGCCAATTGGAAATAGGGCATGGACCCTATCCATCAATTGGATCCGGTGGTGGAGTGAATCCTCAAGTGCAACAGTGGTTTCGTGCTGTCGACAAAGACCAATCTGGCTTTATCACTGCTGTAGAGCTTAAATCAGCGTTGGTAAATGCTCAGGGTCAAACATTCTCTGAAATTGCCTGCAATTTAATGATTGGTAAGTTTAGATACACATACCTACACCTAGGTACAGTACGCGAGGCTTATCAGAACTGGACTGCAGTTAGCCGTTTGAATGCGCAAGACATTGCTCAACCAAACAGCTAATTTCAGTACGGTCAAGCGTGCCGCCGCGTACTGTACGTACCTATACATCTATAATTTATAGCTTTGATAAATACACTTACAGCTGGTTGGAAACATGACATGTGGAAAACATGGTGTTACCACTGCCTGCGTAGTACTTACTGACTAGTCCCCACCGGGACGGTTTGGCCATTCCGTGGTGGCTACCTGTTTTCTAAGATAATGAAAATAATAATACCTACTTTTACAGGAATGTTCGATAAAGATCGTTCAGGGCACATCAATGTTGAAGAGTTTGAAAAACTTTATACTTACATTAACCAATGGCTCGCAGTGTTCAAGACATACGATACTGATCAATCAGGAAGCATAGAAGAAAAGGAGCTTTCCGACGGTACAGACATTTTAATTTTTTAAATTATTAATTTGTTATTAAATAAATAAATAAAATAAATAATAAATAAATATCCTGGGACATTTTACACAACACCATATAGTCCCAAACTAAGCAGAGCTTGTACTATGGGTACTAGACAATGGATATAATACTTATATACTTTTTTTTTGTAAATACATACTTATAATATATAAGAAACACCCAGACAAACACAAACACTTAAGTTCATCACATAAATATTTGTGTCTTGTGGGAATCGAACCCACGACCTCGTGATCAGCAGTCCGATACTCGAACCACTAGACCACAGACGTCGTCAGCAGCAGTCCGATACTCGAACCACTAGACCACAGACGAAATAATGTAGGTACTTATTGCTTGGTCAAATTTTTATATATCATTTTCTGTTTTAGCGCTGACAAAGATGGGATTCCGATTCTCTCCGGAATTTATAAACTTCTTAGTGAAAAGAAGCGACTCTAAGGAAGGAAAAGTTTCAGTGGACCAATTCATTGTTTTATGTGTGCAAATCCAACGATTTACTGAGGCATTTAGGGCACGAGACACCCAACAAAACGGCACAGTGACAATCGGATTTGAAGATTTTCTTAACGTAGCTCTCAGTTGCTCAATTTGAGAAACCAAACATTTCGCCTGAAATTTAGTTGACGCATTTTTAATGAGATGCAGTGAAGTATAATTTATTTATAAGTTTAATGTTAAACTTGCAAGTAGCCCTCGTTCACCATTGGCAATCACCGATGTCCACTCTTTCAATTGTAATCATGCCATATAAGCAACTTTCTGTTTTATAGTAAGTAGGTACTTATTTTCCAGCTTAAAGTTGGCACGAGCTAACTTCAACCCGGCCGGCCGTAAAAATCGGGGAGAAAAATATTGGATTAACATGATCAGCCTACGACTAGAACTTTCATTTTCATTTATTATAAGTCCATTTTTGTTTCTCCAATTTTTACGGCCCAGTTGAAGTTAACTCGTACCAACTTCAGCCAGACAATAAGTTTGGCGAGAACTGTAATACAAGATACCACTAAATGCTCTGCCACTTATTTATTGTCTATGAACTAAGAGTAAAATAGGGTAGTTGACTGTTTATATTTTATGGTCTACCTAATAAAAAAGTTGGCCATTATAGAGCCTAATAAAAAAAATAAAATCGGTTGACAAAGTTCTAATTTTTTGCTAGACCGAGAGTGTAATACATCGAACAGTGCCGTCAAAGCTGCGTGCGCCTAAGCGGGAGCATCCCCACCTAAAACTCGTGTCGTAGTCGTACTAGTATTTTTTACAGTTTATTTTGAACAAATCTAACACCAGTTAACTACCCTATTACTGTTACGTCACTATGACATTATCATGTGTGGATTGATGATTGCTTGAGTTGTCTTCTTTCTCTCTCTATTTGCTAAATGGAATTACACACATACATATTATACTCGCGCGCCTTATTCCCACAGGGGTACGCAAAAACTGCAGTACGCCACTTGCTACGATTCTTGCATATTTCTTTTACTTCATAAAATGCATTAAATTAACAGCATAAATTTAATTAGTTACAATTAAATTAAAATCTTGCTAGTAACTGTACGGGTACCCTAACAAAGATAGATTGGAATTAATAATTTAATTATACTCACCATAATTTTTTAATTGTTTTCTAATTATATTAGAAACTGGGAATCACAAAATAGGAGTCTTATTTCCCACCAAATAACCACGAAAAATGATCTTTAAAATATACAGAAATAATTATATTATAAGTATGATAATGATATAGTATATTAATGATTATATATGTATACATGGACTTTTGAAACCTAAGGGTTAATTGGAGAAGCTAGCTATTGCTTGGTAAATGGAAATAAATATATCAATATTTTAATAATAAGCTTGTTTTAATTATTTTTTGAAACTACACTTCTTGGTTATTCATTCAAACCAGCCCGCCATTTTCCTTCGTTTCTTGCATAGCAAGGTCTACTTTTGTGGCTAAATAACATGCTGACAAATTCTTAAAATTCCAGCGATATATCTGCAACAATAAAACAACAAATTAAATCATACTGGAGTGTCAAAATTAATCACCAACATTTTTTTTACTATCCTACTACCTACACATACTGGTGAAAACCATAATTATAAGAATCTGTAAGTAATTTGTGAGATTAGCCACACAGAACAAACACAAACTCACATGCAGCAGGGGACTATAATTATTGCTTATTTTGTTAATTCTTAAGGCTCTTTCTCTGCTTTACCTGCCACACACCCATTTCATTCAAGGAATTACCATCTTTCTTGTGTAGTCAGTTAACAGGAAATTGTACTTACTGGCATCATTTCTTCTCCTTATTGCCTCAGATTTTTCCAAAGAAAATACAACTTCTTGAAAGTTTTTCACAGAGGCCCTCATGTTAATTTCATGCTGAGCATTATCTGGTGCACTATCATCAAGCAAACTATAGATTGAAGGTATTTCTTCCAGTTTCATGTTCTTTGCATTACTTGGTTTGAAAACCACAGACACTTTACCAGTCTTTGGGTGAATACTAAATGGTGACTTTAGTAAGTGGTTGAATCCTTTAGTTACATTCACATCTAATCTAGGATAGCAGTATTGAATTTTGATTTCTTGTACTAAGTATCTAATTTTTCGAACATTGTTTCCTGACTAAAGAAGAAAATATAATATTGAGTTATGTAGCATTATACAAAGTATCTGTCAACATAAATATATAAAGAAAGAAAAAAGAAAAGAAAAAACTAGTCAATGTAACTTACATCTCGACAGTAATTTTCATATACACTTAAAAACATCTTCCACCTCTCTAAAGATGAATCTGACATACTCTCCAAACTTTTTTGAACTTGTGATCTGAATGTTTCATCTGGTATCATCTTTAGCAATTTGTCCAGTCGGTCTGGAGAGCTGAAAAATTCTTGGTCCTGCAGCAGCTGTTCAAAATATTTATCAACAATGCCCAGTGCTCTCCTGAAATAAACATAAATAATATTTTAGTGATAAAAAAAATGATACACTGTAATTTATTTATTAATGTTAAATTGTTTATTTTTTGCTTTTATTAAAAAAAGGTACCTTTACTGTATTTTTTACCTAATACTGGAATGCAGGTTGTCATTTCCCAAGTGGACTTTCTTATTTTGGTTATCTCCACCCATTATCAAGCACAGATAATCAGCTACTGCACCCCGTCCTGGACTGTCCAGTGTCCTTGCTTCATGGTCAGACACCCAGCAGTGAATACCTCTTCTACCAGAAAACACCCACAAAATGCTTTGGAATCCAAAATCCTCTGAAAATTGTAAGTTAACATTTATAAATAATGTTTAATAACAAACAATGGTTTAATATTATTTAATGTAAGTATTAATTTATCAATTTGACCAAATAATTATTTATATTAATCTTATAGGTTTCTGTGTATTTTACCAATTACTAATAATTTAAATATTACCTTTTAATGCCTTGTCAATAATTTCACAGGCAATAACCATGAATTTCCAACATTTCTCACAAACTTTAGCTTCCTGACAACATGTTCGAACTTCATCATAATCTGTAAGATCTATATCAAAAACCAGTTCTCTAGATAACACCACAGCATCATGGCGCCCTATTGAAGGTCTGGAAATCAGTCAGAAATTTTACTACCATGAGCATTACAAATCAAAGCCAACTTATAGGGGTATAGATTATGTTTAGATTCCTGTAGTATTATTCAGAACTGTTTAGTATTTGAAAAAATTATGTAATTTAAATAGCAAGTATAAAATATCATTTTTTTTTCTCTTACTTTGTATTGTAAACAGCACCAATATCCAACTTGTGTGGGCACTTCTTTTGAAGCAGTGTTTGTAATTCTTTTTGATTACTTATAGACAGATATCTCAAATATACATCATCTGCTAGTGTGAATGATAACTCCCTGTTGGAAAGAGGCTGTGGAGAACTACCACACGTAAGCCATCTGCAAAATATATTTTGTGGAAAAAGCCTCGTATAGTATATAGGCAACATTTCTGGTAACATATTTTCATCATAGTGTCCAACCTAAAAAGTGTAACAAAAACAAATAAGAACATTATTATGAACAGCATTGTAAGTTTTTTAATCCTCTCAAGCAATGCTTACCATCTTTTACGGTTACCCAGGGCTCAGATACTGTGAAGTAGAAGTTATGAAAATTTGTAACAATTATTACAATTACTAAGTATTTTATTAAAATTTCACAGAATTTTGAAATTCATCATTACACCGATTGAAAGCGTAACTGGAAAGCGTATTATTGGATTGGATCACAGGATGAAACGAAACTGTCAAACAAAATGTCAAATTTTGGCGCGAAATAGTGTTTTTAATTAAGGTGAGCGCACACTTACTTAACCCCGTTGAATGAGACCGAATGAAATTATTTTTAGAATAGGGAATTAAAATGTTATCCATCTAGGTGGCGCATCACCGCTGGTATCTGACGTCCTGTTAAATCTCGTAATTTTTTTTATTTCATTAAAAATATTAATAACTAACCTATGCCCGCGACTTCGTTCCCGTAGAAGTTGAATTTTTCCCCTGTTATTGCACCATTTTTAATTGATACTCCGCTCTTATTGGTCGTAGCGTGATTATATATAGCCTATAGCCTTCCCCGATAAACGGGCCATCTAAAACTGAAAGAATTTTTCACATCAGACCAGTAGTTCCTGAGATTAGCGCGTTCAACCAAACAAACAAACAACTTCAGCTTTATAATATTAGTATAGATTTCACAAAAATGCTTCAATGTTCGGAGTTTAATTTTCAAAACCAAGGGATACATCGATTTCCAACTAGTTAATATTAAGCTAAAGTTAAATTGTATTCACGAGATTTTAGTAATTTACAATAGACCTTGCGATTAGATCAGCCTTATTTTTAGTCAGACATTCATTCTTTTTGCTGTAGTTCATCTTTTAATTGAGCTAAACTCATAAAATAATATATAATTATTTAGCTTTTTGAGCAGCAAAAATCGCGAATAAAATATCACGGCACCAGCGGTACAATTAGCTTTGCCTTTCCCTCCCCATTCTAATAAAATTCTATGAAACCTCGCACACCCACCTGCGTCCAATCGTCCGAGGAATATAAAATAATTATGAAGTATTTTAAAATCCGTTTCATTCAGGTTCGGTTCGTTCAGCGTGTTCGGCTCAGATAGGAAATAGGTGTGCGTTCACCTTTAGAGAACGTTTTTTCTATGGCAAAGGTTTTTACAGCCATGTTACAGCCCCGCCCTGGATACATGGTCTTTAACCTGAGAATTCAGATTGATCAGTACTCTCGCGTTTCACGTCACATGCAAACGTCTTTGTGGAAGAAAATTGATACTAATAGCACTACTTTTGGCTCTAATGAAAAAAAGAAACGGCAGCAGCTTGCAGTGTCATTTATGGAATTAAGCGCAAAAAGTAAACTCAATTACTTGGATCCCGAATTCAGAACGCTCGTCAGTATCATTCGATCTGAGATTTTCATAATCTGAAAAAGACATTCCGGCTGTGTGTAGCCGGCCTAAGAGTATCAAACTAGTAATAGTTAACCTGAGAGTTGCCAAATTTTTGTACAAAATTCCCACTTTTAACAAAACGACCAACGGTGCGCCTTAGAAAAGGTCTTTAAAAAAATCAAAAATCATAAATCAAGAAGTAAAATCTATGTAACGTGAGTAAAACATTTTCATCATAATATCATAAAATTTCATCAAAAGCAACAAAAGAGTTCATTTGCCGGGTGATGTAGGCTGTTTGTTGCTTTTATCGGTATTAGGGCCGTCAAAAAATGGTTTAGGTAAACGATTTAGCAAAAATTCTTATTTATATGCTCTGTAAACGTACTAATTAAATAATATATAATCTGGTAAAAATATCCCTTTTTCAATTTCATACCCACATTTACCACATTTATTAACTTTCAATTCAATCAAATTGAAATAGTACTTATTAGGAATTAGAAGTCCGAAGATAAAATGGAAGTGACTATAAAAAATGCATTTCGAATCGCGGTGGAATTATCGTTCAGTAAGTACACATTTTTGCTCCCTAATGGACATTTGATTAAGCATTTTCTAGATATGAATTATCCTGCTCTTATTCCAGTTTACTTGGGATCGGCGCAGAGAGGCATTACTGCGCCAACCCCAAAAGTAAACTGTGATAAGAGCAGGATCATTCATAATTAAGTGGAACCGTAATCTTGTATTCCTTTATTTGATGTTTTTTTTAGGTAAAATGTTTAATTGTCAATTTTGATGGTCCTTTTTTTCTTTCAGGGCCCTTTAAAGGAAAATATAGCAAATTAACTGAAAAATTTCAAAACTCAAGTTTCCTGTTAATACTTTTTTTCCTAGAGAGACCTTTGATAACAACTTTGTTATTTTCTGCTTTTAGTGTTTTGTTGATTATTCTTTTGTCGGCTGCTTTTGTGACATTAATGGGAGTGTTCGTTTTTGTTTTCATGATTATGCTTATTGGAGGTAAGTTCCTTTTCACACTTTGTTGATGATTTCTTCCACAGTGAAAAAAGATTTATATAAGTGAAATTGGAAGATTAAGAAATGATTAATTTAATAATATTAGATTACTTGCTGGGAAGAACCACTTTACTTATTATTTTAATAAAGGAAAAAATCGATCCGCGGACAGGACTCGAAGTTCGTACCTGCGTCTTCTGGTTCAATACACCAAAAGCTATGACCGCTAAGGCACCGCGAGTCATACACGCCAAGTCGAAGTCTTCCTTCACATTCAAAATAGTTTTTTTTTTCACATATTTTCACATAGACCATACGCAGGCACTTATGACATGTCGCAACTAGGTGCACGGTTCCAAATTAGTCGTTTCCTGTGGAGAAGAACCGGCAAGAAACTCCATGGTTACTCTATTAAATTTTGGTTTTTTACAATAATATCTGCTACAATAATATGTGGATACTTTCAATATGAGAAAACAATCTAGAAATGTTTGCGGAATATACTACAAATTATATTTGAAAAGATAAATAGGATACAGCTAGGCTTGAATTTATGCTTCAAGGTGACGTAAATTTTGAATGTGAAGGAAGGATTTATTATTGTGACTAACTAGTCAAGTTATTGTAAATTGAGAGATCGTAATATAAAGCGAATATACTAAAAGGGATTGTTAGCGGAAGTATCAGTAGGGTAAGCCACCAACCTTATTAGTAAGATACTTCAAATTATGTCTTAAATAGTTCAGGAAAGTAGTACTCGCCTAAAGCGCAAGAATCGAACTAAGGAATCACAGGATTATATAGTTGTATCAGTTGTATGAGTAACGTATCGAGGTTAACAAAAATAATAATAATTATCGTTTATTACTCGTTACATAAATCGTTTATTTCTCTTCACAAATTAAAAATGTACGTTGTTGCGTGTACAAATGTGTCTGTAATTATATTTGTGAGAGACTGGTGACTAGGTAGGTACAATAATACCAATAATACGGGTCACCAGGCCATAAAGAGATTAATTTATAACATAATAAACGACTGGCTGGCACGATATTATGCATGTACTCGATATAATTTTAATTAAAATTATTTTTTTGACATTTTGTTTCAGGTTTTGCTTGTATAGTAGTTGTAACTATAATGAGCGCCATTATATGTACAGCTACCCTCTTAGCAATCATAGTAGTTGGGATTTTTGATGCGGTGTCAAGTAAAGACACGTAATTTCAGATTGTGAATGTTGTTGACCTGTATAATTCATGTAGTTTGTATTTAATATTTTATCATATTTAACATAATAATATGATACTATCTGCGTAACTGAACGACTAACTTCAGGTTAGTCGTTCAGTTGCGCCAGGCTATGCCGCTCGTACTGTACCTACCATCACCGCTCTATTAGTTGAAGGGGGGTATGCTGCTATTACGACTGCTGCGCTGATAATTTCTGTAAATGCGATTATGAGGAATCTCGCTGCATTGGGTCGTGAATTTGTCAACTCTCCATCGATCAACTTTCAATCGATGATTCACAGGATGTATTATTGAAAATTAAAATGTTAGAGTATCAGTTTTGTTTAATTATAATTATAAACATAAATATTATCTCTTTTGATTGATATCTCAGCAAAATACCAGACAGCGTGTTTATTATATACCTACTTCAATAGATTGTATAAGAATGAAAATCTTGTTTTATTAAAAAATATATATAATACTGATGAAATACCTACTATTATTTTTATATTCAAATAGAATAATTTATAGGACGTTACCTTTAATTTGCCGAACTTGTGCTCACAAGAAGTACGTTATCTAATCTAACTAGAATTGATTACGCGATGTATGTACCCTTTTAAATTAAGTGTCATAAAATATTTGTAAGATTTTTCAGTACCGGCCCCGGCCCGCGGTCAATTTTAGAGTAGAGCGAAACTCACTTTAGCGATTTCCCAGTAACCATAATAATAGGAAGTTATAAAAGACACTTCATAGGGCACTACTTGGAACGTGACGCTTGGGAGTGCTCAGCTTGATTTGATTCATGGTGACTATCGTGGAGTGGAGGGCGATGCGAGTTTCCGTAAGTCACGTCGTCACGTAAGTCACTTATGTGACCTAACGTAGGAGATTTCATTAGAAGTCTGGCAGTAAGGCCTCATGAACTTGGGGAGCTGTCTATGAGGAATTTTCATATATTTTCTAGATTTCTACTTAAACATAGCTTGGGGTTTTGGCATAGCTTCGTTTATACTTTGGAAGCAGCAGCCATTCGTTCATTCTGTGTCCTCGTTGGCCACAGAACCTTTGGCTACATTCCAAAATAAAAAAATGGGGACAGTATCCATCCTGCCTATCACGTTTTGTAAATTGTGGTTCTGCCGTTAGGGAGTCTACATATTTTTATTGTACAAAATACTAATACACTTACTAAAAACATGCATATAACTTCAAAGTAAATGAATGCAATCCACAGTCCGGAAAAGGATTTTGCTTGCTAATTTGTCTTTTTGTTTGCTGACTAAATGCGCGGGAGGGGTAACAAATAATTTAGAGCTTGCAACATTATTTTCTGTGAATTGTGAATGTGTTCGTAATGGATGAATGAGGAGTGGAGAGGAGTGACTGACACTAGGGATTAAAAAAACGGAACGAACCGGATTGATAGTACGTCGGGTCAAAAACGGGGGAGACGAGAATAAAATTTGTAGTAAAATTGACACAATATAAACAGTGATAACATTCTGTGCAGTCAAGTTTTCCGCATGGGTGTTTATTATGTGCAAGAAAAAGTCGAACTCTGAACGTGAACGTGTGTACAAAAGAAGTATTGCAAGACGGATGGATGGAGTCTTTGCCTTTGTGGTTTTTGGCAGCAAGGTCACTATTGCAGCGATGATGTAAATTATGACAGTAAGTTTTAACTGGTTTTTGATTTTAGCGTGCTTGTAGCGTATAATTATTCCGAAAAAATTACGTCATTTTCATGTACAAGTTCCAAGCAATTTGGAAGTGTTACATTTGAAAAGGCACTTTTTCAACTCTAAAAGCAAAAGCAAAGATGATTATCAAGAATAGTCAATGTTCACATTATACTGCACTGAAAAGGAAAGGAAACTGTTACCTGCTATCTATTTCATGTGCGATACTTCTATGTAATTATTACTCATAATTCGTTTGACAAATGAGCAAGCCGGTCACACTTTTTAACTGTATCTTTGTAATGGAAAAAGAGGTCAAACGTTGCAGTAATTGCTCAGAAAGTATCATTCTCTGTTTCATATTATTTCATTATTATCACACTATGCTACTATTGCAGTTATTTTGCTTTTATTATGAATATGTTTGCCATGCGGTGACAGATTGTGATATTAAAAAGTGTTGTCCTGACTCATTTAGCAGGTCCAGGGCAGGTCCAGGTCTGGATTTGTACCTACAAATCCAAACCTGGACTGGAAAATTGATTTTCAAAGATTTTAAGCAGAAAGCAACCTTAGGGGTGTTTTACGTCCATGGAATCATGTGCTGACCTGAAATGGATCAATTACTTGCTTCAAATATAGAACTCTCAGAGTTGAAATAAGGAATCTTGATGTGTGAATCTTGAGGTGTGTGATGTCTGTCAATCCCCATTTTTAACTCCTTCATTCTTCTAAGTCAGAAATTAGTGTAAGCTTATATTAATACTTCCAAAAACATATTAATTCAGCTACAATTTACATTACATTCTGGACATTATGGAAGCTAAAATGTATGCTTATTCATCTCTGAATCTAAGGCTAATATTTAGAGACAATGCTAAGTGTAAAGTAATGCTTCCGTATGTCAAATTTGTATTAAAATTTGACATAAGGAAGCCTAAGTTTATGCTTATCATCGTCTCTGAATATTAGCCTTAGCCCAAGAGACAAGAGCAGTGGTATACTAATAGGCTAAACATTGAGATATATAAGTGTAAAGTATCTGCATTAGTGTAGTGCATGTATGAAGTTTTTAATTACAGATTGGAGTTAGCAATTGTGCCCAGTTAATGTTTTGTGCCTAGTGCCAAACATACAGTGACCTCTGTCTCTAGCTACCATCCTTATTATAAATACAAGGCATAAGAGTCTGAGTGTTGCCTTTTAGGTAGACTTTTATTAAATAGTTTTATTGTTATAAAAATACCTGATAAACAATAAACTGAGGCATAGATGTTTGCAGTTGACCATGCAAAACATTTTGGAGCTCTTCATAAAGCTTTTATTGATTATTAAAATGTTGATACATTATAATTTAACTAAACAATTGAAGAAATATAAACCTCTCTGTTCTTACTACAAAGTCATAATGCAATATGTATATTTTGTGTTATTAATTATATATTTTTTATATACCTACATATTAGGCAAGATACTACAATAATTCGAAATACTTCCTGTATAGGATTGCATATTTAAACTTTCATACCACTGCCCCTTTATTCCCCAAAGGGTTTGGCAGAGGTGTTCTAATGTACAGTCACTGTTTGTCAGGTCTATTGCCATCAACCAGGCATAAATCCAGGCTCCAAGCTGCTACTGGGAATTTCATAGAAAAACCCCAACAACAGTTGGCTCGGGAATCAAAGCTGGGACCATAGCGTAGCAGTCGCACTTGGGTACCACTAGACTAAGGAGGCAGGCACGCATATTTAAAATAGGTCCCTTATGAGATATTAAAATTCGTTAGTAAACCAATGTTGTAGCGCCCAAGTCATGAACTGTACATAAGCATCTGCTATCAATATTTAATGACTAATTTATATTTGCGTGAAAGTAGAAATCACAGCTTTATGATAATTCATTAACATTCATTAGGCATATTATTTATAAGTTTAACTTTCTTAGGCTAACATTCAGGCTAATATTCAGAAACGATGCTCAGCGTAAAGTAATGCTTCCGTTTGTCAAATTTGTATGACAATTTGACATACGGAAGCCTAAGTTTATGCTTAGCATCGTCTCTGAATATTAGCCTCAGAGATGATGCTCAGCGTAAAGTAAGACTTCCATATGTCAAATTTGTATTACAATTTGACATACGTAAGTTCATGCTGAGTCTCTTCTCTGAATCTCAGCCTTAATGTTGTATTACTAAGATTTACAAATATTACTAGGATTTTCTTTTGTTTTTCAGATTTTAGATTCAATACATGCAAGCTGCAGTCATCTGAATTGATTCTGTGAGTATATTCAGTATTAATTTTATTCTACCACTTATTAATTAGTTCTGGTTATTTTATTCATAAAATACGTAATACTTTACGTGGTGTTACGTAAAATATACATATGTATTTTATTGGCTGAAATATAGGATCCCATGCCCTTTACATTCTGAACCCCATGTTTGATTCCCAAAGTGGATTCTTAATTTTTTGCTTCAATAAAACAATGTATTGTGTAAAATATTTAATTTTATTTAATAATATTAGAATCTAGTGCCTAATCCAATGTGATTAGGCACTAGATTCTAATTTTGATATTTTATTATTATGAAAGCGTAAGTTTAAGTAAACAGTCATATATGTATTATGCTAAAATTCAATACAAGTGAAATGGAAGTTTGCTTAGCCATCTTCTCTGAATACGAGCCTTAGACAAGACTAACACACTAGAGTATGTTGTATATAGGTATACCTATGTTATAATAGAATACTATAATCTCCATGTGTCATGCTTATCACAAGCAATTCTGAAAAGTGAATTCAAGTGCAGAGTTATTGATAGCCTTGCTATCTGCCTGTTAGTTATCTCTGCTAGACAAAAGAGTGTTGTAGAGCTGTGTTTTGTGCTATCCACTATGAATTGTATAATACAAAGTGCATTGAGATTGACAGAAACATCTAAGAAGAGTAAGAGCATTGCTATCTGCGTGTTAGTTATCTGTAATTAACAAAACAGTGTTGTAGAACTGTGTTTTTGTGCTATCCAATAAGAATTTTATGCAGAGTGCGATGATATTGATAGAAATATCCAAGAGTAAAAGGGATAGCATTATTTTTTAATGCATTTAATATCGCAGCCAACAACTATATTTTAGATACATCTGTTATTTAGTTATGAGTAGCATGTTGTTTAATTGGTTTATCTATCTGTAGGGCAGTTCGTCAAGCTGGCGGCCCTTCAGGATGCGGCTCGCGCGCCCTCGCTAGCATCGTGTGCAGTTCGCCACGTCGCCACACTCACAGGTATTACGCATTTTTATTAGCCACTATATCTAGTCTAGAACATATGCCAGCCTGCCTGTAGTGTCGTGCAAGCTGCACAGTGCTTGCTTCTTATAACATTACTGCTGCAGCACACAACACAATTAAGGACTAGCAAAAAAGATAATGATCTTGGTAAAATAATAAATTGAAATTAAAACCAAATTAATTTAGTACTTACATATAATGTTTAAATCACCACAGTCATAATGGCAAAAAATCAGTATAGGTACTTATGTTACGTCTCTACATTTTAACAAAGGATAATTGAAATTAATTGTTTGTGTAAACCTTGTACAGTCTAAAAATAAGCGAGTTGTTAGAGATTATGAATTGGGACAACTACGCAAAATTGTGAGTTCTGAACTTCTGAGGTAGTTTTCTTTTTCCTAAAGGGGTTTTAAGTTGGAATCATGAATGGGGTAAAATTATTGTGAAGGCGTGTGATTGGCTGTGTGCCAGATGCTGGTTATTCTGGGCGGGCGGGCGGCGCGCGCGCGCATCCAGTCGATCGCCGCGTGTCCACCTCTCAACTCTATGTGAGGAACTCGCTTGCACGAAACATAACATAGGAGACTTCACCGTTTGCTCATTTGTTTTTTTTAAGTTACGAATTAATTTGCCAGACTATAGCGCTTACCGAGTAATTATACGTTTTTGAAATTAAGCTGAAAGAAAAATTTATGCATAATATAAAACAATATTGTTTTAGGCGTTTTTGTGTTTAAAATTAAGGCTAATTAGTAGGATGTTTTTTCTTTTCTTAAATAATATGACCTTAAAAATGTCTCATTATTGTCCATTCAGCGCATAGAAGACAAGTAGAGATTAAATTGTAAAAATCCATTTTACTTTTTACAATATACCTAGTAACCAATTCTGTTGATGATATAATTAAGTGTGTTTTATTTACCATGAAGGTCAACCGATGACAACCTGAAAACTCATCCTATACAAGAATGAAAGGTATTACAAAGTTAGTTTGTATTGAATGGAATGCTCGTAAATTGATATTTTTTTAATTGATAACGTTAACATTGTCTTGTCTAATAAAAACACATATTTTAATCATCACGTTTGGAACCTGGAGGCATTTAACGCTCGGCAATGAATTTTGGTTCACTATTGAACACTAACATTATATTTTGTTGACAACTCATTTTAATATTCTCATAGACAGTCATAATATTATTATTTCATTACATTTACCTACATTAGACGGTCATTTTATTTGTTGTAGAAGGTAGCTAACGGTACCAAACTAATTCATTTAATTATTCGGCTATCATTTTATCTGATAAGAAAAGTTTAAAAACTGAAAGTAAATCGAAAGTGAATTTACAACATCAAAGAAAACGAGCCAATTAATCTGTTGTATTGAATCAATACATTGTCGGCGCTATGAACTGCCGGGCTTATGTAATCAATTCACTACAGTTCATCTGAATCAAGTCACAGAGGTTAGCATTGATTTAAATTAGAATAACGTTATGTAATCATTATTTTGATTATTGTTTCAATCATCAAAATTGTGGTTCACTGGTCTGGTCCCTTATTCAATTCATGCTTTACTTAAATGACAAGGTCACATAATTGCGTGCAATAGGGCAACCCGTGACGGAGGTGACCCCGCTATGGTAACGATGCCAACATATTGACGACATCCTTATTTTCATTGGTTATTCAAATGAGTGCGTCGACCGTATCGTCTCCATCGCCAAATTGTGCGTGTGGCCTTGCCATGTCTTTCTTCAGCGCTTTCTATGTCAATTACAAATAAAGTATTATCTCATATCGGGCAAAAATAGAAAAGTCCATTAAATTTTAAATTACGTCCTTATTCGTGAAAAACTTCCTTAGGTAATTTGGCAGTCTGAGGATCGTTGAGTTTCATTTCAGGAGCATCTAGAATTAGAAAGATTTCAATTAAAAAGAATCCCCTTTAAGCACAGTTCGCACCACAGATGGTTCGGACCATTTCACAGTGAACCACAGCGAGGCAACATGTAAAACGCGGCTTTCAACAAAGTCGCGTGGACCCTTAGCCTATTTTACGATGGCAGCAAAATTCTCTAGACGATAAATTTTAATACTTAATTGCAGTCTGCAATGATGATGGTCTATGCTAACTTCGTTAGCCATATCTTGGTGTAAATTAATCCTATACATATTGCCATTTTCGATCTGTGCCGTAACGTAACTAACTATTGTCATAATGTGGCGACACAGCTGGTTAGGCGTCGTGACGTTCACATTCGTAGTGAGAGAGATGTCTATAGTTAAACAGCCTCTGGTTGTCGTAGTTGCAATGATAAATTTGCATGTGATCGGTGCGGCATTAGTGTAGTATCGAGAACCGGTGTCTGTGCAAACAATTTCTAGTCAGTTATCTGGCTTGTACTGTAGAACACTATGCAGTAACCTTAAGCTACTAGGTATATTTCAGTGCGGACTGGAAAACAAAGAGATTGTTTTAATTTTATGGAAATATTCAATGTTATAGTTCTGATCGATGTTGATAAGTCACGTTCAGTCCTTTATTTTTCTTCAAACCTTGTTGCTAGTTGATGCTGATCGGTTCGCGCTGTTCGTTATCGGATATTATGACGTTACATACATTATCTCCTATCTCTATGTAATTATATCGTTGGATGTTTGGGAGTCCGCTACACGGTGCACGTCCGCATATGTATTGGTGAAAGTGATGTTGTTTGTAGGTACCTGAAAGAAGTGTAATGTGATGTGAGAATTCATAGCGTATTAGTTTGTGCAATATATGTGACAAGATTATGACTGAGAAAAGGCACCGGCCTCGGCCGCGAAGACGAGATGAGTTGCACGAGAGGCAACAGGATTTGCTGCTTTCTTGGAGTCACGGTGAGCCATTACTTAAGTCTAGATTAGAGAAGGTGCATTGCGTAACCGCTTTTATAACAAGTTAGACCGATTAACTAAAGATGAATCGATTAATGTTTAGGTGTCTCGCTGAAGTCATATTTTTCTGTTAACTAGGAGTCCATAAAGATAAAATTAGACAAATTCGCTAATGAGTAATAAATAGAAACAAAAACATACTAGACAAAAACTTAATCAGACTTTCTAATTGAGTACATGTCGATCGGCATTGAACTGAAAGAAATAGAGAGGACTATAAATGTTAGTTGTTCAATACTCATTTTGAGGTCGGTGCAAGTGTCGCGAATAATAAAATTCACATCTGACTTACCTGAAAACGTCGATTGCTTTAACAGTCCTGTTTCGTTTACGCGCAATTGCGTTTATTATGTAACGAACGAAAGGGCAACTTTTTGTGTAGCCAGCGGAGCCAGCGTAATATTTTGTGGCATTTCCACACAAAATATAACTACTGGCTGTTGTAAGCCTAGGGATATGATCACTGGATTGCCAATTCGTAGGTCTCGAGTTTGAGTCCAAAGCAGGCACCTTTGACTTTTCGTAATCAAGTGCGTAATTTATTATCACTTTTTGAGAGAATTTCTCGACGGCATGTGAAGTCTGCCAACCCGCGCTAGGCTAGCGTGATGGACTACAGCCGAACCCCTCTCATCCTAAGAGGAGACCCGCCGCGTGCTCAGCTAATGATGAGCTGTTGCCCGCGACTGTACTCGCATAACGAAGAACTATTTCAGAAAGAGAAGAGAAAGCCTATCTATGTCCTTTCTCAGTTTGCAATCTATCTTCTTGCTAGATAATATTTATCAATATTTATTTATTTGTTTAGGCGTGAAATTATATCGATATACCTAAGTATCAATGTTTTATAGAGTATATTGTTTTATATTCTGTGGAAAATGTTGTTGATTTCACATTTACTCAAATGTTTTCTCTTAAAATTTTATGTAATGCGTACTGTTTATTTTCCCTAATAAATAAAATAAAATAAAAATAAAATATTGATGAATAATAATTACATTTATATTAACAACGCACTGTTGTTTATTTACAAATTCTATCACCTCTAAGAGATGTATCACCGTAACCATTGATTTTTGGATAGCCTCCAACGGATACACAAAAATAAAAATTGTATGGGGAATGGACACATATTTCATGAATATGCTGCTTACAATTTTGAATGTTACCTTTTTTAATATTCAAAGTTTAAAGATTATCTAATATTATTATTAGTACCTTGGCCACCGATCTCTGCTTAGGACAAAATCTGTAAAACGTGTACTAGAACTATTTTGTATAAGTTATTTTTTGTAGTTTACCCAAAGTTGCTTTTGTACAGTCAATCTATTGCTAAAGAAAAGTATTGGTTTAAAATATTTTTTTTTACGACAGCCTACGACTTCGATTTAATTTATTACAATTATTATATTATATATTTTTCTTTCTCCGATTTTTACGGCCCGGTTAAAGTAAGCTCGCGCCAACTTCAACTCGGACAATAAGTTTGACCGTTTGGCGAAAACTGTATGTACATAAATATTATATCGAGACCTTTATCGGTTATCGGTAATGCCGCATGGAGAATTTTCGTATATAATCTGTATTTTTGATTTGAATGTCGTTGCTTAATTCGTTCGCGTCTAATTTCGCTGATAACATTGAAATTCTTATCTTAATGTTGAATTTCCGTTGGGTAAAATACTCGTAATATCTATTAATAATCGGTATTAGGTTCTAACTAAAATACAACTGTTGAATAAATTATGATTCTATGCAATTGTTTCCTAGGATAGTTCTAGCAAACAGTGACAACAACAGTACTAGACTATCTGGCTATCTGGTGTTGTTGTTCCGACCTGTTTTAAAGAACGTTTATTTCGTTTAAACTCGACTTGTGGGTCTCACTGCAAAAAAAAACGCGATTTGGTACGTATTGCAGAGTTACAGTTAGTATGAGCAATCGTCCGAAATTATCCCATATGGTGTAGTATTTTTAAGTTACTGCTCCTGCTGGTATCCTTACCCTTAAACATGTGTCCACTATGTACAACCTGAAGGAACACAAATCGGAACCTAGGCATACGTCACGTTGTAGAAGTCAAGTAAGCCCTACTTCTTCCGACAAAATTTGAGTGGTATAGCTTAACAATGCTACTTTTACTTACAAGAATCGATTGCGGCCTTTTTTGAGTAATGTTCTATAGGTGCATTGTTGTTTAATCTTGCTTGTAGGTTGATTTTAAAAACTTTATAACCTACAATAACCTTAGAACTATGAAGTAGATAGATATCATTTATGGTATGGCACACGAACATACACTTTAAATTCATATTGACGTTCGTAATAGCCAGTGCAGATATTTTTAATATCTAATTATTTTTACTAAGTTTAATAATAATATTAAGAACCAGACCTCCTCGAGGTAATGATATAATAGTACAATATTTAATACAACATTGATAAGACTTGTGCGAGGGCAATGTAGGTTATATGTATTTACCCAAGTAAGAAGATGATAAGCACTAAACATCAGTATAGTAGCCTCAACTAAAATAAGTGAGGGAGAATACAATGACGTCACTTCACCAACTGGTTGCTTTAGTGAACCTGAGAAAATAATAATAACGTTAATATCCTACATTATCATCTTGTACTTATTTGTATTTAACAACCAATTAAATGAGTGGCATGGGTTTTATTCATATACAAGCGACCCGCCCTGGTTTCGCACGGGTTTGAATTTCTCGGCTTTACCATAGTAAGCATGTATACTAACTACTTATAAACCTTGAATCACTCTATCCATTAACTTCATTAAAATCCGTGGCGTAGTTTAAAAGATCTAAGCGTACAAACAGCAAGAGCGACTTTATTTTATACTATGCAAAGATAAAGACTAACCCAAACATATAATCTAAGTTTTAACACATCTAAATAAATACGAAAGTTTTAACAGAAAGGGAAACGTTTCGAATACGGAACGAAAACCTTGTACAGACATAATTGTAAGGACATTAGCATTACAGAAGTGCATGCCCCCACAGATGGTTTGTCAACCCGCCCGTCGCGCCGGGAGGCAGATATCGATTCTGTCTGGCCGCGCCATACCCATACTAAATACGGAAAGTAGACACTCCTTGCAACACAAAGCGTCTATACAGTTAAATACTGCAATGCGCTCAACTTTTCTAGTCACGACATTGCGTTGAAACTTGCAGCTTTCCAACTATTCCTTACATACTTGTTGTGCTGCCTTCGTGCTTATGCGGCAATTGTAAATACACTTTTTACTGTAATAATTGTACGAGCTAGCACATACTATTTAATTTTTCTTTTGTCAACAGAGGTGTGCAATAGCGGGGAGGTGCCCGAGGTAGAGATAGTCAGTCTTCTACAAGAACACATACCAAAATATCGCTTGAGAGCCGACAGTATCACACAATTTGGAGGTATAGATACTTTTATGCGCTTTGCTTCTACATTTCCACCACCTGTATCTTTATTTCGAACTGGCAATGCATATCCTTCGTTGATTTTTGAGAAGATATGGCAATTTCTAGATGCTATGTAATTATAATCATTATCATATCGCTTTTGTGTTGTCGTCAAATTTTTATCAATAACTTATACTTTATAATTTATTGATAATATTTTACCCGATTTTTATAATTTACAATCACGGTTTGTACATAAGAATTATAATTATCTTAAATAACTCATAACCATTCACAAGGTAAGGTTCACAGTATTTTCTACTAAACTGTTAAATATTATCAGTGCTGACTGCTGGCTAGGAAAGATGTTCTGCGTATAATAAATAAAGTAAAATATATACTCTAGACATGCAAGATCAAGTCACGTAGCCAAAATGGCGAGCGGGGAAATTAACGTGGTTGCTTTGACTCAAAATCAATATTGGGTTTTCACTCATAGTCATGTAAAATCGATGCACAGAGGTGTCTCTGGAAAGACAATAAAGTAAAAAAAGCGAAATTACTTATTACCGAGTGCCACCGTGATAAGTGTATGAAAAAAAATTGGGCATGGTATTTATGCCTGATTTTTAAACACGTTAAAAGTAGCAGAGTGCTTATTTTAAGTTAGTCAAAGTCAAGTTTATCTATTCTCATTTTGGTCTGAATAGGTTGACCAAACTTACCAAAGGACAATTTCATAGATGTTAAATTGTTAAGATAGGTTCCTTTAGAAAAAAAAAGTTTCATAACCGATTCATACAACATGGAACTTCAAAATGCGCAAGTCCTTGTACAGAATACCTTCTCGGAATATCAGCGACAGGCACGACTTGGTACCAATTTCTGGTGCAAACTTACGCAATACTTTCTTCTAAAAATTTACACCACTTAATATTATTAATATCATCTTTGGAGATACTGTGTTTGGTTAATAAACGTATAAAAGTTTATATTTAGAATTATATGTAAATAATAAATTATTTAATAAATAAGAGACGCGAAAACATGAGAAAAACCTTATGTAAATATCTTTATAAACGTCCCAGTTTTTGTTTCAGTAGTTCTGAGTAAATTTCATCAGGTCAGTGTTCAGTAACTAGGGCGTAGCCTACTTGTGAGCGTATAATTTTTTTTGGTCGGTATCGTTATAGGCTGAAGGCGTTTGAGCTGGTAGTCTGGTACACATTCTGTTGTTGGTTCTTATATACTATATGTAAAGTATAGAGCCAATGTAGTTTTGCAGCGTGAAGGTATATGATAAAATGATTGTGTTTGGCTTATCGTTATATACTTCTATATTCCAACGAACGAGAACAGTTACAGTTTGGAATGACTTTATTGGAATGGCAAGGTCTCTTGCGAGATAGAGACAATCGTTTCTCTAAATGTCAGTCTGCACAACGAAACGGAACATGTTACAGAAGAACTCTGTGAAATTTAAACTGCAGGTTAATTTTTATTGTGTGCTAAAAACGGCTAATCTGTGTCCAGACGTAACAAGTTTTCTTTATGTTATTGTATGTAAAATTTTTGACTGATGTTACAAATTCCGTGAAAAGCTGTATGACGCTTAGTTCTCTAGGTGAAGCAGTCATTAGTCACATTCATACAGTATTATAAAATGAATTCATGCGACCCAATATTACTTGCAAGGTAACTAAGTAAAGGAGCACTTTCACCTTTTGATAGTTTCAGTTTGTATCCAATTAATAATATCTGCCTGACTCGTTAAATGTTATGTACATTGATGTTATTTTAGTTTTTTATATTCCAAAAATCATACAACTATATATACCAATTTTAAAGGAAAGTGATGAGAAATGGTAGGAATTTAACAGAGTTGCTTGTGGGCTATATGTGGTGTTCCGTCTTAATAAGTATTTGAGTCGTGGTTTCCGGCGCCGGCGCCGTTCTTCAACGCTATATATAATGGTGTCTCATCGGCCGAGTCATCGCCCCGCGGTCAGTATGCGTCCCCGACCGGTCTGGTGCGTGCCATCTGTCAACTTGCTGTGTTAGATGCACGTAACACCATAACTATGCGATGCAATATATTTCAATGGAATTACCAGCAACACAACTGCTCCACTAATAAAACAACAATGCAATTTTTATTTTACAAACCACTATTACTATGTTTGCCCGTTACTTCATAATCAGGAAAACCTTTTAGTGGCTTCAAAGTAGACCAACTAGTTTATAGTCACATGCTATTGTGTAACTTCATAGTGTAATGCTTGTATGTATAATTACGCTTGGCCCGTAGTAAGTGGGTGTACTCACAGGTGTAAAATTAAAGCAATGTATTCTTAGTCATGAGAAGTACTCGACACTCAGTTAAAAGTCACTGTAATAGGACGCGATCTGAATAGATTTCAATTGGTGGTGGGATAAAGCGGTACACGGCGGTTGAGGAACCGTGTGATTCAACGGCCCTGTGACGTTATTGTGTGTGTTGGGGCTCATCAGTAGTAGGTATCATTAATTATTTCAATGGGCGTATTATACCGTATACAATTGTTACAAATTGAGCTACACATATCTAAGTCTCTGTAAGGTTTCAACTTTCACTATAACTTTTACTAAACTATTTTATAAATTAGGTAAATTATGTATGTGAAATATTTTATTATATAAGGTTAGTTCTAAAATAGCCTGCCTCGTTGGTCTAGTGGTCCCAAAAGGGAATGCTACGCTAGAGGTATTGGGTCCTGGTCCTGGGTTCGATCCCCGGGTCGAGCAGTGTTGTTGGGTTTTCTGAGAAATTCCCAATAGCAGCTCGGAGTCTGGATTTGTACCCGGTTTATGGCAATAGGCTCGCCCCCTATTACATGGGACTTAAACATACTGGCGAAATGTGGGTGAACATTAGTACGCCTCTGCCTACCCCTTCGGGGAATATGGGCGTGATGGTATGGTTAGTTCTAAAAAATAGTAAAATATCTTGATATTTTTCAGGGTACGAGAATCAAGATTGGTTCATCCCGTCTCCGGCGTTGCCGGTCAGCGACAAAGATCTAGCGCTTACACCTGACCAGATCAGGGAGACTCTCAATTACTTCCGTAAGTACACAATGCATGGCTTTCATTAATTCTAGCTAACCTGTATGACAAACTGCATTGTCTTTACATGTATACATACATTTTACTGAGTACGTAGATGTAATTTACGTAATATCCTTTATTGTAAATGTTTAATAATCAAATGGATCTATTATGAACGATTAGGTATGGTTTAATATTTTTATCTTGTTTTAAAATATGCTCACATGATCATGATCATTGAGCAATTAATCTTAATTCACCCACAACGTAATATTATAGTAAAATGTTGATTTATTGTTGAAGTCTTTAAAAGAGGTTGAAATGCTGCTTTATTTTTTTCTCGGGGCAGTAGGATCGTTTTTTGCTATTTGTAGGATCAGGGGTAAAATAAGAGTGAAATTGCAATTTTCTCTTTTATCGATAAAAGGGAGTAGTCAAATATTTACCCTTGGGATTTACTCTATTTATTCATTTATTTACCAGTAAAGCAACTTTTGAGGTGATAGAGGCCTCTTGAGCTACAGTTTAAAGAGTTCTGTAATTTTTTCTTTGACATCCCGCATAATTTTTATTTAAATTTACATTTGATTCAGACTTTTAAAGTCTAAATTATTCATTGACGGCAGTAATCTGAGTATCTGTCAGTAATTTTTTTCATAGTAAAGGCATTGGATCTTTACTTTGTATTGAAAAATCATTCAGACTTAAATCAAAATGATTTAATCGTGCCAACCCTGAAATGATCGTGGGTAACACTGCTGCTAATAATTTATCAATTGTCTGCTTATTCATTTAATCAAATTCAATATTTAAAAAAATATTTTATTATTATACGTCGATTTTCTTAAAGTACGCAGTTGATAAAAAAAACGATAATATTGCTCATAAAAACACATTGCGTGCCTTAAATTAATAAAGACTGTGATTTCCTGTTTAATTAAAACATAGATTTCAATATATAGATATATTTTAATGATTCCTTGCCCATGATACACCCAGGTATATCTTATATAATTTTATTCTTCTGTACATGTTTGTCATGTGCTTAGGAGGCACCTAAGCGGTGAACCTATTTGGTTAAAATTTTGTATTTAAATTTAACGTGGTTCCTGGATGGTTTGAAATTGGACCCTGTAGGTGGCGCTGTCGGTCCACCAGGAGACGCAGGCGAAGCTGCGCACGTGTCGCTAGTATATTATATTCTTTGTTATATTGTAAAAAAAAATCATATAGGAAACAAATAAGGATGTAATTATTTAATATGTAATATTATGTAAAAGATGTTTCCCTTTTTTCATATAACGGAAGGCTTTTACAAAATATGGTGCAATTGTAACAATTATACTCGTTAGTCTTGCTGTAGTAAACACGACTCATTTGACGTCTTGGTTCTATTCTAAATTACTAGCAGCAGCTTCGAGATTTAATTTGTGCCCGGTAAGATAATGACCATCGCCTCCTATAAAAGACTTGGCGCTTGATGGTATGCTTCTTCTAAGAATTATGCATTGTAATTTTTCTTATTTTTTGGGATATTAGTATATGAAAAATATACATCAAAATTATTCATATCTAGAAATGGAAATGGAGAGAAGAATGCTTGGAGTATCGTGGACTGAATTCCGTACCAATGTATCCATACTCCAAGAACTCGGCATCAAGCAGCGTCTATCTTCTGTAGTACAGTGTCGTATACTGAAGTTTTTTGGACAAGTGTCGAGACGGGCATACCACTTCATAGAGCGACTCGTCGTGCAGGGGAAAGTGGAAGGCACCAGACCGCGCGGAAGGTGACCCATGCGATGGACCGACCAAATTAAATCATGTGTGGGCGGTCCTTTGCATGAGTGTATTAGAATGTCCACCAACAGAAAACGATGGCGAGATATCGTGAGACGCATAAAATCTGCTCCCGAAAATGCTACTACATGACGACCACGACCGCTCTGCCAAGAGCGAAACGATATAGAAAAAGAAGAAATGGAAAGTGGCGAGATGCCTTTAACAAATAATATAATTAAATATGTAGATTTTGCTTATCTTACTTTCAATACACAGCCAAGGAGTAGCATAACAATTTTAGTATTATAAATTTTTGGCATTACCAACGTTAATGGAAGATAGGAAAGCCTATACCAGTTGCAGGAAATAGTGGTGTAAATAGCAAATACTATGTTCTAATCCCGACGATGATAACCTTAACATGAAACTCGGCAAATTTAGAAACATCTTAATATGGAACAAGTAACACTAAAAAAATTTAAATTTAGTAATAACTAAAAATTCAGAACAGTTAAAACTTCTTAAATCAATGATTTGACATATGTATGTATAAGTAGTATTATAATTTTTTTAATGACATTTAAAAAAACATGAACGATAGTTAAATATGTATCAAATAATAAAGGATGTAATAATACGGATAAGGATGTGTACATACAAGACGTTTCAGTCTCTTCTGTATGAGCTAAGCTCCTTTTACAAAAATATTCCTTGTTTTAGTCATGCTTAGAAAGAAGAATTTCTGGAGAAAATACAAAGATTACAATTATTTAAAAAAACTTATGAAAAGTGTAATGTTTTATTGAATTGTGGTTACTAAGGTTTTTATAATTAGTGTATTTTTATTTTATTTTTGTTTTTGTTCTGCCCGCAAATTCCATTGCGTTTATTGAGTGAGTTTCCATCGTATATTATAGAATCTACCGCATTGTTTATATAGTTGACGTATTTGTCCGTCGCGTGGTCGGTATGCTAGTCATATCTGTGGCAGCACTGCGCCTGCGCGAGCATAGAGACGCGCGACCACCAGTGCCGGTCGCGCCGGTAGCCACGCGGCACGCGTGTTACTCATCGCTCGCCGCAGCGTACCGATCGATACCGCGACGCCGAAAAACATCGTGCGCCGCACGCACCGCGCAACATACGCCCTAACCCGGGCTAAACTTAGAGAGTAGAGGTGCACCGTTGCACCGATCGGTGTAGCATAGCCTTTTTATATCACACGTGCCTCATCATACCGTCACATAATTCAGTAGAACCTTTTCGAAGCCCCCTTACGTTTGTGTTGTTCCCGACTGTATTTTGTGATATTTATATCTTACATAAGAGAATTGGAGAAATATTTCGCTTCTAGCGTTATTAGTGCTTTACGTTTCTTATCATAATTAATATTCGGGTAATACCAATGTAATATTCGAAAACCAATGTAAAATTCATGCTGTAGAAGGTAAATTGGCCAATCTCTGCGTCATCGATTGGGGGTGGTTCGGGAGTTGGGGGAGACGAGACGCGACGGAGTCGCGCCTCGGCGTCGCAACGCGCAACAGCTGTGAGCCAGATCTGTTATCTTGACCGTGAGAGCATAATTATTATGTTCATTGTTTTGTTGTGTAGTACTATACAAAATTTAAACGTGGGAAAATAATTATCTTTCTGAAACTTAACCGTAGGCTTTCAAGAAAAACTAGCTTTTGAAAATGCAATTTTAGCGCTTTTTATTCATAAATTTTATCGTATTGGTAATACACCAACGGTATATTTCAATAAATATATCGTTTCTTTTAGTTTGATGTATATAAACGTTCTAACAAAGGTTTTATAAATTCCTAATCTTATGTATCAGTGCGATATAATCACAAATCTTTTTATACTATAATTTAAATAATATTTAGACTTATTTTGAGAACCCGTCCTTAAATTCTTTTAAGCAGAATTTTTTAATAGGTTTACAAATTCAACAAATCGCTGGTCACCCTACTACCTCCATTTCGCAGGATCGAAGCACTAGCAGTGAGCATGCGTACAGTTTAATCAAAATGGATATTTTTCTCACAGCGCAGCGCCATGAAGGCGTTATAAATTATTGCTACCAAAATGGAAGTTTTAACACTGTAGTCAACATAACTATAGATTTTGGGGAAACCTCCCCAAATAATTTTTAAAGTTCCTTATCAAGGACCTGTATATTTTATGTATTGGTTTATGTGGATAATGGATCTGTCAAACACTGATTTATACATATAAATTTTATTTGAATGTTTTCAATTGCTATAAAAAATACAACTTCATTTCTATAAAAACATTAAAAAAAAATTTGTAACCTCATACAAAAAAACATGGTAAACAAAACGCTGACTTTTTTGCAATAAAAGAAGCGTTGAATTGTACAACACTGTTTAGAAGAATAATGTATAGTAGTACTTAGTCTGCGCGCACTTAACCAATGAATTACTAGGAAATAATATAATAGTGTCGTAACTTCAGTCACCAGGCGTAACAGGACGCGATAAATCATTTATAGATTGATTCTGAACCCAAAATATTCCAAAAGTTCCTGGTAAAAATTCATAATATAAAAATCGAAAGAATATAGGAGCGGGATGGGGCGCGAAGGGGGTGTGGCTCAATCACTCCCCCCAGACTGTAGCCTTGAGTGGTTGACGCAATTAGTTATTGGCCCTATGTAATTTTCTTGGAAATCCAAAAATTATCCCCCTATTTTATACAAATATAGAAATCACAAAATATTAATGTACTTTATATATTAACCATTTTCCATGTAACTGGTTGACTGAGTCGGTTTTCTTTTACAACTAGTGCAAAAACTAAATGGCTAAAAACTCTCCATAAAAACATAACGTTCTAGGTGCTTCCTGTAAATCAGATTTGCTGTAGTAATATTACGAAATAGTTGCTACAAAACGATTTAATTTATTCCGTTAATTATCTTGAAATACTGTAATTATGACGTATAGTGACACTTGCTTGTTTAACCTAAGACCTTTGTTAGTATTATGGGTATTCAACCCAGTCCTCATGTATCTATATACTTTATATTGAGGTTGTGAATGTTGAAATATCTTTATTACAAGAAAAAATATATTTTTTTTGTATACTTTACTTACTTTTGAGTATTTATCTATTATTATGGTTTTGATACTATTATAATATCTAATTAATATTTTACATTTTGGCAACTGTACCAATGCATAGACCGTAGTAGTAAGAAGTATAAAAAAAATGTAGGTAGTTACAAAAATAATGTTGTTAATTAATTAACAATGAATACAGTCTGTATTTCAAGTTCTGTCATATCAATTGCGTGCTCTTTATCTCTGACAGCTTGTGTTCTTTAAACTCGACCAATGATAAGTAGCGCCGTGTAATTATCATACATAGTGTGCACTTCGTGTGTTATTTTAGCATGACTTGAACGTAAGTGTAGAATACTAATTTAGTTTTAGTTATTGGTATGGTATCGACGGAAGTGGACGTGGCCGGTCGTTCGCAGCTCAAATCTGTTCCGATACCGTTCATATGTGTCGTGATCGCGCAAATAGCGTGTTGCCTCCGTACTGCAGACGCCTGCACTTGATCGTGAAAGTTTATTACCACTGGCCTCAAACACTAGAACCGTTACTAAAAGAAATCGCCTTGTTGTGAGATAAAGGTTGTTTTATGTGTAATTTCAGTGGTTACATTGGAATTTACATTGTGATTGTGTAGCTTAATCCATGAGTGTATCGATATAAAATATATTATTATCTTTTATTTCAGTAATTAACTTTACTAGATACCTAAATGTTATTTTGTGTGAATCATGTGTTGTGTGTGCGCAATGCGCACATTACTGCTTATGTTGAAATTGATGATAATTTATGATTATCACCGGTGATAAATACCTTTCTCTTGGGCATGGTGGTTTAACATCAAGATAGTCATCACGTGACCCGTCCCATGGTAATACACCTAATTATTTGAATAGGCTGTGACATTGTTAATGGTTAGCTATAAAACGCGTCTGACATTGTCTGCTTATTGGTATGAGTGTATTCGCGGGTGTGCGTACAGGGCCAGAATTACGTCATGATTCTGTTAACCTACTTTCATTTTTACTATAAAGTTTGTCGGTTAAATTGTTATAAGTAGCTAATTTTAAGATCAATGTCATTGATAAATAACCACGTAACAAATTCATTTGTCGGGTTTACGTGTTTTCTTTGATTCGATCTTTGGAATTAAAAATATACCTGTTATAAAATTAAATTAAGTATTCATATTTCATAAATTACACAGATCAATAAATCATTCGGTCTAGTAACATAAACCAGTAAGACTCGGTCGATTAGATATGTATTATTTTTCAGTTAAACGTCTGGATTATTCATGCATAACATACTGCATAACGTACGTTGTATTGGTTTAATTACTAAGAATAAATCGTATAGGATTTAGAATGAAAAATTTGTTATGTCTGTCTATGTAATGTGCATTTAAAGGAAAAAATCTTTAAATAACACATTATTACAGTTAATAATTGGGAGGTTAGCGGCAATAAACGGAGGCAAACGACCAAATGTCCGTGACCACGAGATAAAAAATAGCAAAAAGTTCGAATGTAGTTTAAACTTTTAATTATACACAAACGGATTAAAAATACTTAGCTCTGCAACAGTATGAGGCCATTGTATTAATTTCAAATAGTAGGAATTTTAAAATGACTTAAAATAACAAAGTAATAATTATTTCATCATGTTTAAAATAATTGCACCTGTGAAAAATCTATTCGACGCTTTTGCGGTTCTCTGTAGTTCTGTGCATTACCGGTTGCGATGTAAAGCCTTTCGGAGAGGTTGTTCGACGTCAATGTTAAATCACGTGCAGCCCGGCCTTCACTTCCTAACCAACGCGATAAACTACTCAACAGAATGACAAATACTTTAACTTTTCCATTTAAAAAAATAGTTATTTGTTATACAAGAGTGCAAAGTTGCTTTTTAACCGCGTGCTCAATTTTGATGACCGAGCAAGCGAAGGATTCTAAAATTAGAATCCTGAGCGTCAGCGAGGGAATTAAAAGAGCACAAGGTGAAAAATCTTTGCACTCGAGTGCAACACGTAACTTTTCATCCCACCTCAGCGAGGAAATGACTAAAAAAAACATTTACAACCACAAGATACTTTTATTTCAGTTTAGGTATTAAATACTATATTACAGAAGTTAAGTAAGTATTACAGAAGTTAAGTATAAGTTTTACAGAATACCTATTCTTTAAATTATAACAAATAATACTAGGTATAATTAAGAGAAATTGAAAGTAACGTTGCTACAATTACTTGAGTGTAATATTTTTGTTAGGTATTGTAATGTTGGTGTTAGTTACTTAAAAAAGTTCCGATAGGCTTGTTGAAAAAATATCGATACATCGATATATCGATATTATTTTTTTAATGTATCGATATTTTTGAGCGATATTTAATATTTCGATCGATGCATAGATATAAAATTCAAAGTATCGAAAAGGTATAAAAATCTATATTTTTTACAGACCAATAAACATTTATAAGTTTTAAGATTATAAAATCCCAAAAAGGAATACTTTTTTTATACTAACATCTTTTTAACAAATTATATTTAATGTATTTTTTGTTTTTGGTCGACTTGATTTGTTGTTTAATAATTTGGTTTTTAAGATATATCGCCCATATATCGATATTTTTAAATAAAAATATCAGTATCGATACTGATATTTTCCAAAAATATCGATTCGACATATATCGATACTTTGTTGCGTTTAGACTCGGAACCTAGTGAAGGTTCCAAGTCTGAGTTTTTAACAAATTAAAAAAAAGTTGTATGATAAATTCGGCGCCAGGGGGGTAAAAGCACGATGTTCTAAATTCAATTTACTTTGTCTCTCTAGAGGATAAAAACGACTTTTGCACTCAGATATCGAAGAGTAAAAATAGTCTTTCCGAGATGGTGGGATGAAAAAACATATTTATTATGCCTTTGAATAAGTACTTTATAACTAACGCGCACAAAGTTATTGTAAGTACAACGATATAATTTTATAAATAAAGTAATTTTGATCGCCCTGTTCACTTCTTTCCTAGGTCTACAGGTTTTAAAAATGTTAGTAGCACAATTCAAACTCATCTGCTTAAGGTTACTCTAAGGAAATTAGAGGCAACAAAGCAATTACACCGTTAATGCGTCTGTTTTTTAACTTGACCGTGAAATTGCGACTATTTGAAATACTTAACTGATGATTTACAGTCTATTGAGCCTGAGATCATCGAATGTTTTGCATTCAATAATTATAAATCAGTATTACGGGCCAACTCGTTTATTGCTTAGTAAACATAAACCCCAATGAATAGAGGTGTCAGTCTATTGTTCTAGTATTTGTTTTCTCAGATACGATTTTATTTCCGCATATTTTGCAGTAAGAGTATAAACCTATATTTTTAGTGCTCGTATTTTTTTTTGCCTCAGAAATAATAAACTATCTTTTTTGCTTTAAGAAATAAGAAATAGTTTAAGTTTTCTAAACCAAGAGTGTGATAAAAATACTAGTAGGTATCAATTTTATCAGGTAATTAATTATTTATTTTAATTACTTGCCTAGTTAAAAAGTTCTTAGTAAATTAACGTTAATTAATGTGCACAAGGTTATTTGGAAATTCGGAAAGGGCATACAAATCCCAAATGATGATATCTACCTAATGAATAAAATAATATCATAATAAGCGACATGTGTTTTACAACTTTTCGACATATACAAAATATAATTTTGATAAAACGCTCGTTTATTTTAGTTCCTATTCGATTTCATGGGTGTTCTTCCTCCAAATAATCAAATTATAGTCTACTTAAGTGTAGAGAATATGGAATTGCGACCGCGTCCAATTAGTCCTCGTTTCGGTGAATTAATCGATCATTTAAATATCAAAGCAAAACTTCATTACTAACTTTTACTAACTCGGTCTTTTACAATGTATCTAGATATCGTGTGGGCTATAATATAATCGTGCTTCGCGTATTATGAATTTCATAAGTGAGCTATAATTGAAGCTGCTTGCTTGGGCACCAGAGCGTGTTGCAGATATCCACTAGCTACTTACACTATCCTGTCAGACGTGTTCCATTACATGCTCAAATGAGTGGTCGACACGATTCTCGTGATTTTACAGGTATTACGTCAGTATAAATATTAGTTTAAGCAGACTGTAAAATGGTTTGTCAGTCCAGTTCATATGAGACTTTACGTGGGAGACATTGTGTGTAGGAATCGGATGTGATACAAGTGAACAATATAGAAGGGTTGTTGATCGGCGTAAGGGAGTGATCGCCGGCGTTGAGGCGGGCGGAGCAGATGGTCGCGGCTCGCGCGCGTCACGGCGGAGGGCTGTGCGGGCTCGGGCGCGGGGTGCGCGGACGCGGACGGCTCGCGCGCCTCGCCGCCGCCGGGCTTCGATCGCGAGCTCTTCCAGGAGCTGAGCTACCTTCCCGATGCAGAGCTTCGGGAGTGTCTCGGAGAGTACCCAGACTTCCTGTACCACGTCGCTCGGGACAAATTCGGCCGACTATACTTTCGTGTCATCAGGACGTTGCTCCTTGATAGAGGTATTATAGCATCATGTAGATGGCTACGGTTTCATTGTTGATCACCTCATGGCACGCTGAACTTCCTGATGTCGTCCGTTCATCATCTCGCTTTTCTATTAATCTGCAAATCACTGCGGTTTCCATAATCATTTTCTTAGATTTGCCTGTGTGATTTGAAATTCATATTCAATAAAAAAAAATCACTAAAATTATCAAGTAACAACATTAGAAACTATAGGTAATTACTAACAGTAGCTTACGCTTCTCTTTAACTAACCCAAGCTGCCACAATTAAGTCCAATGATGCAAGATCACTTTCATTGTAAAAACCATTACTAACCCTGGTTATTGCTGTCTAATCTAATGTGGTTAAAAACATGCTCTTCCTGTCTTTAATTAATCATAAGAACAAAACAAGGAAGAACAACTACTCTTGTATGGAGCTAACAATATTACTTCCAATGAAAGTTGTACCAACTTATAGGGTTGCCAAAGTGGGTATAGAAAAATGTAGTAATTTTTTCAACAATTTGTACTAATAACTGTGTAGCAGTGTCCGGCAATGTCGAAACGTGGACAGACAAAGTGACCTATGTGGAAATAGGTCCAAACGTTTTTGTTAATTTAAAAGTTATGTGATTTTATTTTATTATTTCTCATCTGTCATTCACACAATCACTTGAATTGCTTACCATGTAGGTATCACTCCCCCGATACCTCAGGATACTCACTTTCCTACTCAGGGCATTCTTTGGCTCTTCCATTTCCACTCTCTTGAACTTCATCTTCTCATAATATCATGTTAACACAAAATCGGTTTCCCTGAATTTTTCGTCTCTGTTGCTACAAGCTATGCTATAATGTGCTGATTATGCTTGTGCACGGAGTGCAAAAAACTGTTTTACCTGATTTTAAAAGTTATTATTTATTGTTGGATTTGGCAACACCTGATCTTGCGTTGTACTGGAAATGATTAGAGCAAAAAATGAGAAAGTCTCAGTATCGTGTGAGAGATGTAACCACGAACACAATCAATATCCGTTGTAATCTCAGGTTAGGTAAGAATGGGAAAAACTTGCACACGTACGGGTATCTGCGCTGCACCGCGCAGTCAATGGAACTATTATACCAGTTAGTTCCCATAAATGTTTATCCCATATAGCAGATTTGCTGTAAAAATATTTTGTAGGTCGTTAAATTTGATCACCATTATCAATGCTGCATACATTCATTAGATACTTCGATTGATTGATGATGATTGTAAAATTTAAGTAATTAAAAGTAAATACTTTAAAAACACATCTTGAAACAATGTCCGTGGTTATAACTTGATAATCTCAATAAAAATAAGAACTCACGTGAGAATCGAAAGTAAATTTATTGACACAATTGTGTTTAGTGAAACATGGAGAATTACCAAGTTATGTGTAAAAAATTTCGATGCGTATTTGTTTTGTAATGCAGTGTTCCCACAGAATGTATACAATAGAAAATATGTTTTGTCTGCCCTCCACAAGAGCGCCATGGAGTCCACACTCCATTGCGTAGAGCGTGCGCTCCAGTCACTTAGTTGATCGGGAACCTCACGCTCGTATTTGTCGCCTTGTCGCCAACGTTACAAGTAATAGGTGTTGTTTATCGATGTAACATCTGAACTATATCCAGACAGTGAACTGTGCCATTCCTCGAATCGTCGAGTTCATGTGTAATGTTACATTTAGTGATCGAACAATAGGGGTTCGATGAACGCCCAGAGGCCAAACACGTATGATGTACTCCCGGGTTAGTAGATAAAATTTATAGTCAAACACTTTGTTGTAATCACAATAGGTGAATGGTAAATATTGGAACGTAAAATTTAAAATGCAATGATATCTTATCAATGTGATTGAAGCGGGCAAGCGGCGAATCTAAACCTTATTCGGTGTTTACAGTCGAGTGCGCGCTTACACGATGTTTTGCGATACTTAGTGATTCGAGTTCGTAAAGTGTCGTGCATAGTATTGAGTTATCCGCCCATTGTGCTAGTGTATTACAGTGATTGTTTGTACGTGTAAAAGGAAAATAATATGGTTGAAAAAGCGAATTTGAAGTACTAATGTATTTAGTGTGTAATACTTGTTACAAAATTTCAACGTGTGGACTTACCTGTACTACAACTTTACGGAGTCAATGTGCAACTAATACTGGTTCAATATTCTATTTATTTATATATTTTTCTAAATTATTTCCAAAATATTATTCATAGCATTATACTTACCTATTTAATTAATAATATTAATATTTTTATGAAAGGTGTCTTGTCATAAAATTTTATGATAATAATTTAAAATAACAAATTGAGGCTGACAATCTAGTCGTCGTAGAATTACTAATAAATACTTATTAAGATTAAAAAACTCGCACTTCCTATATCATACACGGACCATTAGTTAGTCCCCGAGATCTAAGGAAGGTCCATTACGAACTAGTTTAAAGAAGATTTTAGGAAAGCACTGCACACAGCAATTGCGGCTATAAATGTCTAAAAAAAATTAATGTGTCTGTTTCTTTAATTGTTCAATGTTGCTTCTTAATACAATATTAGTATCAGGTACTGCTATGTTGCATATTTACGGATAGAATCATTTGTATAGCTATTGCATTGTGTTGTGGTCTTGTGGATGCACAGTTGATATAAATTATATTCATATAATAACAGAGCACACTACTGCTGCTTAAATTTGCACGTTCCTAAGCCTATAAACAACATCTAGGTCACCGATTCAATCGATAGGCGCCGAATTTAGTCAAGATGCTATTTCAGTAGATTTAATAATAAAATATAGATCGACCGTGGCCCCACTGAAAATAAACGTTGAGGTGGAAGTGAATAGAAGTAGAGGAACAATTTTATTAGAATATACATTGATCTTGGTTGCTATTTTATTAATAAATGGATTAGTCGAATGTAAGAACTATTCCCGTAGTTATAATGGTTTATAATACCTCAGCTACCCCTGGACCGTATTCACAACAACGACAATTAATGTGACTGTGTATTCGTGTGAGTGATATTCAGTGGTAAAATTGTTGGTTACCTTATTTCTATTTGACAAGTGATTTCATAGGATAGTAAATAAAAGCTGGTAATAATATAAGTACACACAGTGTAAACCGCGGTCTGTGGTAATGTTGAAGGTTGACTTCATGTATGTAAAGTAATCGTTTTAACGTATTACCTACGTGTTATTTTCGAGTGTACGTATTAAGAAAATGAGAATGATGTTGCACCTACCATGTCTGCTGGGACTAGTTTGAGGACGAAAATATTTGCCATGATCCACTATAAATAGTTAAGCTACAGGGATGCAATGCATTTTTTTCCAGTTGCCTGTCCATAATAAAATTTACATTAAGTATACCACTTATTATTCATAGATTTTGACTTGTAAAACTTTGCATCTAAGATAAACCAAGAATTAATCAGAAATCAACGGGTCCCGATATCTTGGCTTTAATTAAGCCAAGGAAAGTAGTTTATCTGGATACCTCTATCTGATCACGTTTGGTATCAATATAATAAGTACCTTACTCAAGAATGTATTTATCTATCTAACTTAGTCCCCGATCCGGTTTTTCGACTCAATTTGTTTGAGGCACTTTTACTTACCGTGTATAGGTAAGAAGACATTTTATCGTAATTGATAGATCCAAGTATATTCTGTAGCATAAGTACGTACGTGTACGATTAGTCATCGCTAAAACCGTTTAACTTTTTTTTTCTATGTCGCGTGACGATATCCAAATTCTAAAATAATTAATAGGTGTCCTTCTGACTAGGCCTCATAGGTTTTTTGCATGCCTACATAATTTTAATTATTTTATCTAATAATTTTTTTTTGTAGGAGACTTCAACAATGAATTCACTAAACTTGGTTATCTAGAACTGTAGAGAAACTTTAGGGACTTTATCTATGTGTTACAGTACCAAATTTATCAATAAAACAACACTAAGCACTATCTCGAGTAACTCGCCATCTGTAGCGATAATCTGAAGATGATTACATGTATCGACACTTAAATCATATAATTAAAATGGACACTTCTCTATACTTGCTTGCTTTTTTTTAATATTGCAGAGAAATCAGTAAGTACGTTAGTGCTGTTTGCTACATAGTGGTGTTCTTTTTACAGTTCTATGCAGCAACAGGGTGAGCCAAATGACAAAAACCTACAATGACATCGAAGCGGTAACACGGCTCTTAGAAGAAGTAAGTTTGTTGTATATTTAGCTAATTACATTCAGTTAGGTACATTATCATGTAAATTTAAGTGAAACATTTCAAGGTAAAATCCACTGGTGTTGTCGACTTGTTTTGTTAATCTGTCTTAAAGTGAAGTTTTAGGATTGAGATTGATTTACGAGGATTTTTAGACTTTGCTTCAATATTTGGCGCTTTTTAATATTATTTCGGCTATGTAGAGATAGATAGTTTTGTATGTACTTGATTCATAACAATCTCTGATTAACCACTTGACGGTAATTTATGTTTTTGGTGACATATTGCAACAATTTACAGAAAGAAAAAGATTTGGAGCTAACTGCTCGAATCGGAAAGGAATTGCTAACTGCTAATGGGCGTTTGGAAGCGCGAGTCACCGCGCTCGAGGGGGAGTTGCGTAGCGCGCGGGACCACATCACGCAGTTAAGACACGACCTCAACGCGAAGACTGACTTGCTTCAGGTAAAGAATACAAACATCTCTATTTTCTCACATACAAATAGAAATGAATGAATCTCAGGCTATGTTGTCGAGAAAAACTACTAGCAAAAGTTGTGAGACTTGATGAATGACCGATTTGCTAAGGTTTGAATAACCAATAACAATAACAATTTATTCACTATTGTGGTCTACGAATCTATTACGCTATTGGCGACGTTGCGGCTGTTAAGAATAAATAATCTCATAATTATTATCCTAAGGATGATATCATCGTTTCTTTTCATATTACAAGGAAAACCAATCTTTGTTTTATTTTATACCTTGTGTGAGAATCGATCAACCCGATTTGAGGATAATGATAGATAGATAGATAGAATATTCTTTATTGTACACCAGAGGAGAAATGATTGTTCACGCATAGCCCCATGAGATTGAAGGAGGAAGATTTTTAAGCTTAGGTACACATTTAGTTTGTGACCTGTTTTATGTTCTTTTAGCTCTTTATTGCGAAAGGAAAACAATAGTTTTAAATCTTCGATCATTTTCGGTTCGAGACTAAGTCGGATACAAAACGATGCGCAGGTGTTAACAAATGACACAGAGGAGGGAACGTCCCCGACGGAGCAGGAGGCGGCTAGCGCAGCATTACTGCGCAAGCGCACTGGGGCGCTGGAGCGCGAGAACCGAGCGCTGCGCGAGGAGGCCACGCGCCTCGCCGCCGGCGCCGACAGCGCAGAGCTGGCCGAGCGACAGCTGCTGAGGGACATTGCACACCAGCTCGGTATGACATCACCTTTATTTTCGGATTTGTTACATTTTAATCCGCAGCAGGATATTTGCGAAGACTTTCTCTGGGGCGACAGGTCTTTTCTCTTGAAGCCGTTCATATGACGCGTACCGCTGGATCTTGACACTGCAGTAAAAGCATAATTATTATGTTGGTAAACTAAACAGGGACACCCATAAAGTTGTTGTAAGTTCTCTGTCAATTTCTTTAGTAGATATTTCGTAATTGTCAGTGGTCACTGGATCAGGCTGGATGTCCAAAATCTAGAGGATTTGTATGAGAAGTGTGTCATCAGATCGTGAGTCAATGAGTTTGATTTCGAAACTTTTATAATATACCTATGTATGTAGCCAAAGTATTACCTAATATAATTGTTCTGTTATCAAGTTTTACAAATTGATACCTTATAATGTCGTGTCGTGGCGGTTTCTAATTGGTTAAGGCATTTTATTAATCTGCAATAAAAATGCTGCTGTTTCTAGATAGAAAAATACCAGAAATAGCAGTAATTTTATCCGAGTACCTATAAGTAATTTAAATTATGTAATGATAGGTTACAACCTTTAAAAGTACACAGGCTACCAAAATTGAATCAATAATTTTATTCATATATACATGTAAGTATACAACTTCGTCGCTTTTTATCACAAAGCAATTTTGAAACAACACAATTATTAAAAAAATGTTAGCTTTCTCACTTTGTGTCTATGCCACAGATGTGTGGGTTAAATGTCAACAGTTTGTGAAATCTCACAACAACTGACCCTTACATTTTCACTGTGTTACTCCACCACTAGTCTACTCTTATTATCCAGTGGATATCAAATAATAGTGTTGTACTTGTTTACCCTGTATTGTTTAATTCAAGCATTAAAACAATTAAATGCCACACAAATCACAAGGCCTTTCCGTGACGGAGTCAATTAAAAAATACTGTTTGACGAGAATAATTCTTAATGATCATAATAACTTACATTTCAGGACCAAAATTGACTCATGATTAAGCTATCCTTGACTGAATTCTAGTTTTCACAATATACTTACACTAGCTAGGATGTCGTAACTAATCTCGAGGTCTTGCCTTCTTCATCAAAGGGAGTTTTTTATTTTCATTTGATATAATGTTGAATAATATTGATATATTTTGACAAGTGTGTTAAAGAATTGTTATGTCTCAAGGAGCATGAACATGGTGAAATTAATTTATGACGTAGGTTCTCAACCATATTGTGCCTACCATAAGAATTTGTTATTCTAGAGCCCGCTATATTTTTACTTACCATCTGTCGCGAATCTGAAACTGCTTTGCTAATTAAACGTGTTATATCTGTAATGCCCCCTAATTTTCTCGGGGTCTACTGCCCCCCTGAAAGTCTTCCGTCATCGCCTACGTTGAGTGTCTATGCTTAATAATGTTAATGTTGAATATTTGTAGCCGGTGACGTACTATTATTTAATCTGTGCACACTACCGGCACAGATTACTGAAACTGTACGATGTAAACGATACAAAACAATTGGTTCCGATTGTTTGTGTTGCGTCTACTCGCTAGAAGGTCATTGGTTATCGTTATCAGTCAAATGAACGACCTACAAGCAGGCTTGCAGCCTACTTAACTAGAAATTAGACTATCTTGATGATCGATTAAGCATCAAGACTACTTTCGGAAACTATGTAGGGTATTCACCGTAATATAACAATTATATTTATATACTTAGGTGTTTCGATCGTATATTTAATATTTTATAAGTTTGAAGAATTTTTATAAATACTAAACCTTTATGATAAAGTGTGATAACGTGACAATTAGGTGGAACTTATCAAAGATAAAAATATTCATATCGCAGACGGTAATGAGGCCAGCAGTAACTATATTAAGTTGGATGCTGATGTGTTATGTAGATATGTAGTTATTTAGATCATGTTATGCAGATTCTAATGTACTATATGGAAAATAAAGTCACTTTGTCGCATAAATTGCATTCAACCAATTAACTTGGCTTTATGTTGAATTATCCTGTTTTTCCAAATCGATATTTAATTTTGTAGATTCTTGCGTCCACAAAACTAAGACGGAAATACAAGTATACAGCACCGTCCTTTGCTTTATTTGAAGACAGAAATAACTTCATACGTTTTTTCTCCACATGACATGACATTGACAGATCCACTAATAGTGTGTTTTTGTTAGTTGCGGAAGTAGTTTTCAGATATCCTTTGCGGTTCGACGCAACGGCTATGGAATAGAATAATATATCAATGTATGTCACTAATTAGTAAAAGTCTGGTCACTTTCCTTAACCAATCTACTTAAAGTCGTGGTATGTCAATATGGAATGTGTGTGCAATTTTGCATCGGTTATTTTTATCATGCTTGAACAAGAAAACTGGTCAGACAGTTTTGTTTACATAATACAGGTTATTCACTTGAGCATTTACGTGGCTGGTGTCTACGAGAGTAAGCCTGGTGATACAAGGTGGCCTAGCAGCGTGTTTTCTATTAAGGTTTGCACCCTGTCAGACCATACTTGTTTCAACTTGCTTCAATTCATCATCGTCAGAAGAAGAAAATCGAGTATACGAAACGCAACTCTACATGTTATACCTAGGTACTTAATTAAATGTATAATGTAAGATTTCTGCGATATTATGCATGCAATTGAGCTGATAAAAAAATGCAACTACCCAATTATGTTTTAAATAATTATTGGTAATTTATTCAGTTCTCTATCCTGAGCACACTCATATTATCACATTATGCATTTAATGGATTGTGCTGTGAATTTATGAACTGTTAATGTGTCTTTTGCAACGCCAGAATATTATTACTGTTTCAAAGTACTGCACAACTGATTTCTGACATGTTATCGTCTGTGTACTGTTACATTACCAACAGCAAATTACAGTACATAGGCGATAACTGTAAGCAAAGAAATTCGTCATTCAAGAAGGATTTCTTAGCTGTGTTAAAACATTTTAATATGTAATATAAACTGTGGCAGTAAAATGTAGTTTGTTTTAATTGAATATGTGTAATCATTGTGAATTAAAGTCGATTTTATATATGAATTTAATATTCGTCATTCACCGACAGTAATATCCGACCGGATAGTAAAATTATGCTGGATATTGGATAGTTTCCGGATATCCGCCTCATCTCTATTTTCTTTATTTATGATGTTATATGTCTAGCAATCGGTAAATTTTCAGCCAGTGCGAATTCGGAAGCGAGTATACTGGGGTCTGAGCTGGTGGAAGAGCGACAACGTTCCGTGGACCTTCAACAACAACTTGATAACATCAATTCGAGACTCGTCGCTAGCGAAAGAAATTATCAGCAGGTAAATCTTGAAGTTATACCTCGTTTGCTTTTTTGATGAAATTAATCAGACAGACAGTAATAAATATACTTTTCATCCCACCATCTCGGAAAGTGTATTTTTACTCTTCGATATCTGAGTGCAAAAGTCGTTTTTATCCTCTAGAGAGACAAAGTAAATTGAATTTAGAACATCGTGCTTTTACCACCCTGGCGCCGAATTTATCATACAACTTTTTTTTAATTTGTTAAAAACTTACTTGGAACCTTCCCTAGGTTCCGAGTCTAAACGCAACAAAGTATCGATATATGTCGAATCGATATTTTTTGAAAATATCATTATCGATACTGATATTTTTATTTAAAAATATCGATATATGGGCGATATATCTTAAAAACCAAATTATAAAACAAGAAATCAAGTCGACCAAAAACAAAAAATACATTAAATATAATTTGTTAAAAAGATGTTAGTATAAAAAAAGTATTCCTTTTTGGGATTTTATAATCTTAAAACTTATAAATGTTTATTGGTGTGTAAAAAATATAGATTTTTATACCTTTTCGATAATTTGAATTTTATATCGAAATATTAAATATCGCTCAAAAATAACGATACATTAAAAAAATAATATCGATATATCGATGTATCGATATTTTTTCAACAAGCCTACCGGAACTTTCTTGGTGTACTTTTTTAAGTCACTAACACCAACATTACAATACCTAACAAAAATATTACACTTAAGTAATCGTAGCAACGTTACTTTCAATTTCTCTAGTTTTACATACCTACCAACTAATGTACACATTATGGAATGCAATAAAGTATTGAGTATTGAGTATTGAGTATTAAGTATTGAGTATTGAGTATTGAGTATTGAGTATTGAGTATTGAGTATTGAGTATTGAGTATTGAGTATTGAGTATTGAGTATTGAGTATTGAGTTCTATTCTGTAAAACACCTATCATATAGTACCTATTTAATACCTAAAATGAAATAAAAGTAACTTGTGGTTGTAAATGTTTTTTTTTGTCATTTCCTCGCTGAGGTGGGATGAAAAGTTACGTGTTGCACTCGAGTGCAAAGATTTTTCACCTTGTGCTCTTTTAATTCCCTCGCTGACGCTCAGGATTCTAATTTTTGAATCACTCGCTCCGCTCGTGATTCAATTTTAGAATCCTTCGCTTGCTCGGTCATCAAAATTGAGCACGCGGTTAAAAAGCAACTTTGCACTCTTGTATAACAAATAACTATTATTTAATCTATGTACCTAAATAAAAATGTGTCGTCGAAATGTATTTACGCGAACAACTTCCGAACAACTGCATCAAATTAGATATTTTTTTTTGTTGTGTTCTTTATTGTCGGGACAAGGTTTGTTTGTAAGATTTTTTACTCGCAGACATTGTATTCGCACGGGATACTTCGTCTTAGTCTTATTTTCCGTACAGTAGATTAGTCTGAACAAATACAAACCTAGCGCGGTAGGGGATTTTAATTTTCAATATTATGTAGACATGACACTATTGTATTTTTAAGTACCCATGTTTTATATGACTATCCTTCAAAATTTGTTACCTAATAGGTTTTCAACACGCATGTGTGTACCTAGAATACGCAGCTTTTAGGTCGTCGTCATCGTGACATAAATACTTTCGATTTGGCAAACACACACGTGTGTTAAATTCGCACTCGCGAAACAAACGTAATGTAGATCCTGTTTAAAAACATACCTAGCTTGTGCCGACGCTGATACTGGCTACACGCGCGAAAGATAAATATGATGCTATCTGTATTGTGTAGTAAAATTTTATTATTAAATGTTGCTATTGATATAAAGAGAGTATGCAGAGTAGGTACCATAAGCCATAAATAGCATGAATCATATAAAACGAACAAAGGACAATCTTTATTAATTTTATAAATGAAACATAACAAAAGAACGTGATAAAATACCTTAAAGCCATGTTTGTAAAATATTATCATACTTAAGCACGATTATACAATGACGTACCTTGGATATACATACTTGTATATCGGATTACGTAAAAGACTAAGCTATAAGCCCTAGACGATCCGATAAACTAGTCTAAACTTAGGCTTCCTTAACGCAGCATTTCTAGAATACCTTTTTTATTTTTATACAAGGGGTATTTGTTTATAATATGTAATTGTTCACAGTTAACTGCAGAGCATGAGCACACGTTACGGATACTAGAAATAACAAAAGAAAATCAAAATGCTCTTGCAGCGGAATTGGCTGACACAAAGGTAATTAATTTGTAATTTGACTACAGATTATTATATTCAGGTAATATTATAATCAGGTCACAGTACGAATAAGTAAATTAGTGGAAATCGATTTTCATGTGAATGAGATGAACTTAGCTAGTTCACATAAGGTGCCCTACACATAAATGATTGTTCGATAGGAGCGGTACATGGAAGTGGCGGCGCACCTGGCGGAGGCGCAGGAGCAGCTGCGCGCGCTGCGCAAGCGCGGCGAGCCCGTGCGCGGCCTCATGCCCAGCGTGGCGGCCGCCGCCGGCCTGGCGCCGCCCAGCCTGCACCGCGAGATGCACTCCTCCATCTACTCCGAGCTCAGCCTCGACTCCGGCATCGGCGATCCGCTCGCACAGTTAGTATTACAGATAAATACACTTTCTTTGAGACATCATATGGCCCGGCTACACGTTCCGCCTTACCTGCGAGCATGCCTGCGCAGTGTTCTGTATTTTTGTGCGGTTATTTCTGCCCAGGCCTTGTCTGTGCCGGCAAGATAAAGCGTGTAGCCAGGCCATTATAATCTATTATTATCTATCAATCACTGTCGCCTTTATTCAATGTACATATATTATATATCGATTGTTTGTTTCCAGATCAAGCATGCACAAAGTGTTTGAGACTGTGCAGTGTGCATCGCGTTGGTCGGGCCAGTCCCACTCGGGCCAGTCGGGCCCGTCGCTGCCCGGCTCGGACGTGGCGGACGGCCCGCCGGCCGGCGCGCCCTACTTGCGTCCACCCGTCAAACACTCCAGCGACTCCTTCCTCGACGACACCTCGGATACCGACTCCGATGATCTTTACCCGTTAGTATTTGACTCGTACCCTTTAACTCATTGTTTAATAGATTAAGGGTCTGTTTCACAATCCCTAGTAAATTTCCGTTAAATTGTTTGTCAGATAATTTAATATTTTTTTCCATTACTGAGTTTATCGTTATCGGTTAGCAGTTATTCGGTTAGATGTGGTGGAACAGGCCTTAAATCTTTAGGTATATTAAAAAAATAACAGTTTGGTCAAACTGGTTCATTCATCATATTGTTGAACAGCCGAGTAATGCGTAGAGGTGGAGGCATGGTGTAGCTATGTGCTATAAATAGCGATGTGTGTGACAGCGGCGGCACGGGCGTGGGCGTGCCGGGCGCGCCGGGCGCGGCGGAGCTGGCGGCGGCGCTGCGCCGGCTCACGCCGCACGAGATCAACTCGCGCCGCGCCTCGCTCACCGCCTCGCACGTGCTGCGCCACCGACGGTACACCGGTATGTGTCACAACAGACTACGTTACAGTCCCCACGAAATACTCATTTAAAAAACAATTTTTTTATAACATTGCAATTAATAAGTAGGTAGATCATGATAGATCATGGATGCGAAACATTTACTCCAAATGGGTTTACACTGGTTTAAAATGAGTTTATAAAAACGATTACAACTTCAGACACGCAGCGCAGTTACTTTTTCCGAACCGTATACTATAATACCTCTTATTTATAATAGTTGCAACTAAATCCTTTGTATAGCAAAAATAAAGTTAAACGAAGGAGAAGAAAGAAACGAAACTATATCCAGACTAAAATTATATCCATGCTTAAAACTATTGTTTTTTGTAGAGCGAGATTCGAGCGAAGAGAGTGCAGTATGGGGTGCAGGTGTGGGTGGCATGGCACGGTTTCGACCGCCACACAAGTTGCAGATCGTAAAGCCTTTGGAAGGTTCTCTTACGTTACACACCTGGGCTCAGCTCGCCAAGCCTTCCATGTCAGGTACATAACTGGAATTCTTGTTCACTAAAAATTATATATAGATAAAGACTGAGAGTAATTTCGTTTTGTTTTATTTCCTATATTGTCTGGATTCAGGGCTCTTAGAAGAACAGGAAGGTGTTGGCATCCGCGGCACGCGCTCCTCTGCCCATGGGTTGAGACTGTACCGGCTGTCCGACGTCGAGGAAGATGACGACATGCCACGTCTCCCGCACTCTAGTCATGTTTATACGTTCGTTAACAGGTATATAAAACTTTTTCTATGAAATGCTTTGTGTTTTATAGAATCGAATGATTTGTGTCTCCTCTGTCCACCACGACACTATTTATGTTATACGTATCAGTATGATAACAAAAATTATTAATTATAAATGTTACTAAAATGTGTATTTAATGTGTAGCACGGTGCTACATCCAAATGACGGCAGCATGGTGAGCAGCAGTGCGAGCAGCGTGTGCAGCAGCGGCATGAGCAGCCTCGCCAGCAGCGTGCTGGGCAGCGCGTGGAGCTCGCGGCGCACGTCGCGGCGCTCGTCGGCCGGCGGCTCGCCCGTGCTGTCGCGCCGCGACTCCGTGTGCCTGCCGCCGTCGCGCGCGCACTTCTCGCCCACGGCCACGCCCACCAACAGCCCGCTGCTGGGCTCGCCCGACTCCACGCCGCCCGCCTCGCCGCGCCCCGGCGACGCGCCGCCCTCGCTGCATGCGCTCATCGCCAGCGGCACCTCCATCCTGCGGCGCCGCCACCTGGCGTCCCCCGGCGGCGACGGCTCGCCCGCGCCCATCGCGCTGCAGACGCCCGGCTCGCTATACACTGGGCTGATGCACCGCAGCCCCATGGAGCAGCTCACGTGCCTCAAGCGCACACTGCGCTCGCCGGCCGCGGCGCCAGTGGAGCGGCGCCTGGGCGAGCCGGCCGAGCCGCCGCTGGGCGTGCCGGCGCACCCCGGCTCGGGCGCGCTGGACGCGGCGGGCGCGGCGGGCGGCATGCGGCGGGCACCCCGCGCGCGCGCGCCCCGGCCGCGCTCCGACCTGGGCACGGTGGGGTCGAGTGTGCCGGCGCCTGCGCCGACGGCGTCGGCACACTCAATGAATTCGTCGGCGTTGGGCACACTGAGCCTTCTATTCGGTCGGAAAGGCGGTCTCATGTAGACGAGCATGCCTCTGGTTCGTAAGCGACGGACTTTTAGTCAGTTCATCCTGTTGATTGCTCGCCGCCGTCCCTATATTTAATTTTTTATTCTCTGGGGTTATTTAGATTTTTTTTTTACGTTTTGACGTGTGTATTTTGGAATTATTTTGTCGAGTCTTAGCTCGAGTGCATTTATAACTTTGTAGATGCGGCCCGTTCCCGGAGACCGTTTAAAGTACGTCACTTTTGACGTAATCTTACTTTGGATATTTTGCAAACTCTTTGGGAGTGGGCGTAGTTGGCTCGCATTTCATACGAAGGAGATGGTTTAATTGATTGACGTCGATAGTAAACGACTCACCACGCTAATTATCCAATTTCTAAGTTTTATTATTGATGATAATTTTGTAGCTATATGAACCAAACAATCCTGAAACAGAAGTCTGTAGTATTATATAATTATTTAAGGGTTGTAATATTTCTTAGGATAGGTAAATAGTGAGACTTAACACTAGGTTTAGTAGGTGCTTTATGAGTAATAATAATTTACATATTCCCAAATCTCATCTCATTGCGTAGTGTATTTCATGCTTTGATATTATTAATATTTCTCTAGTTATAAATTTTGTATGTTGTATTGTACATAATTGAATTTCCATTAACTTAGAAGAGTACAAAGTATTTATGTTAATAAAATCCGATTTAGTGTAATTCATAATGAATAGCAGAACTTCTTCATATTTTGCGTTTTTTATTATATTAGTATTATTGTGAAACGATTTTCGGAGCTTACCTTACTTTGTATTGGTATATTTATTGGGAATAATAACTATTTCAGTTGATTAGTTTAATTGGATATTCTTTTCAATTATAATTAACATAGGGTCTGAGTAAAATAATGGTGCATGCCATAGGATAAGTAGAACTGAATTCATTTTAAATTAATTCAATAAATACATTTAAATTTGTTGTCACGATGATAAAACCAATTAATTTCGAAGCAGCCCGATTCTTTACTTAATTATTTTACACAGTTGATGTTATTCTTAGATTATTGAAATTGGTGCTAGATAATTATTATTTCAGCCAGTGATGTTATGTTAGGTGCGATTGATTATATTCATATACGGTCGTGCGTATACATTACTTTAGTTTGATGAGGATTTGTATAATTCATGTTCTGGGCCAGGGGTTTCCTTTTGTGTTTTTAATAATTTAATTACAAACACCATAAGAAGTGAAACAGTATCAAGGCTGTGAGGTGATTGAATGTGCGATGGTTACTAGTTACGCGTGTGTGGTCAATATCAGAATTTGAGATTACTATATAACTACAGTGAAGTAGGCACAAAATGTGTAGTCTAAGGGAAATTTGTTGATATTTTGACGATTATGAAAAAAGGAAAATGATTGAATTGTAAAGAGATATAATATAATTTATTGAATGAATATGTTTTGTTTTATTTACATTGTCTCCCTATCTAAAAGTGAAAAAGCGTCTCGCAAATCTTAACTTTATAAAACACAGTCGGGATTAGTTATACCATTTATAACTCGAGAACGGCGGGACCGATTACCATTCTAACGAATGCTTTATTGGTTTTTCTCCGCCCCGAATAGCAGAGTAACTATTATAACAATGGAAATTACAATTGGAAGGGGTGGGTGACTCCATTCATTCTTCTATATTGTAAATTTTTACACCCACTGGGTGTAACCAGATCCAAATACGAATACGAAGCTGCGGGTAGAAGCCTATAGTCTGCGCGGAACTAGTTGGTCGCGCCTTAGGTATATGAGCGGTGGGACGGAGGGGCGGCGTCGCCTGCGCGCGGTGGTACGGACGGGTGGGGACGCTTGCTTTTGTCCACAATAACCCACCGCCTCATCCCCGTGCCTACCTAAGGCGCGGCCAACTAGTTTCGCGCGGACTATAGTTACGTACATAATAAAGTATTAGCTATTTTGTTATGATCAGTACGTCAACCATGAGTCCTATCGAATGGCTTTCGATAGGTTTTTTACGCATCGAAACGCTGTAATCTCATAGCAGATTTTAGTTCCTGACGTAACCGCTAGAGGCGCTGCGAGGGTTTTCCATACAAACATTTTACGGTGTCGCTAGCGAGTCTAGTGAGAAAAACTCATGGTCGAGGCACAGGATGTATGACATATTATTTCAATAACTCAGTTTTACCGCCATCTTTTGGAAACGACGACCACAATACGACAACCTCATCTTTCGGTAAAGCATCATGATGTAGTATCGTGAGTTACCTTGATAGGTAGCGCAATTTTTAAACCAAGGAGCTTTTACATTAATAATTTTATTATATTGTCATGTACTTACCCTTTTTATTAACACAGTCGTGGGCACGTTCTCACCAATTCACCAATTTTCTGTCGTTATCCTGTGAATAGCAGTAGGATATGGGTATGGGCTTCATTTAGTTTCTAGTCCATGTGCATCCACGACATTGTTGGAGGGGTGAGGGCGACCCTGGACTGGACCAATGGAATAAATTAATTAATTCATCATCATCATAATGCTATACCTACAGGTCTCTTTGGATAAGACACCTTTTCCGATCTTCATGGTGATTTCAAAATTATTTATAACAGGTGATATGATCTAAAAATATTTTTTTGTCACCTTACGGTTGCTTGTGAAATCGAATCATATTCCACTGTAGCATCAAATACCTAGTAACTACGGAAAGTAACTTCATCTATCTATAAAATATAAATATAATATTAGGTACCTATTTATTTAGTTTATGCAATCTGGTTTTAGCTTCTTGCACAGTAAATTATAGACAATTTTGATTATTAAATTAGACAAAAAACGTTAATTTTAATCAGTTATTAACACCGACCTCTGTATTAGGTTATATGAAGTACCAGTAGAGGGCAGTAAAGAATGACCTGATAGTTCGCTGGAATACGTTGGATGCAGGTGGCACATAATCGGTCCTTGTGTAAGTCTATGGGGGAGGCCTTTGTTCAGCAGTGGACCTCTGTAGACTAATATGAGAGGGCAGTGGTTACTAAGTTGTCATGATTTCATAAATTGAAAGTTACCATGACAACGTATACTGTCAACGAAACCCGAAACCTGAGCTCTTTCGAAAGCTGGCACTATTTTAGTCACAATCTTGAATCTTTTTTAATAGTGTAAATTAGTGAAGCATTCGCAGGTACCTTTCAAGATGACTGAACAAATGAAGTATATTGTGAAAGAATTAAATACCACTTTAGGGAGAAACTACGATTTGATAAAATTTGATGCTTTGAATGAGAAACAACTTTTGCAGTTACTTGTGGATCTACTTGTGAATTTCAATGCTGGAGAGAAGGTAAATCAATTATTTTGTACCTAAGTAGGTACGTAGTTACGTACTTTTAGGAAGGACCTTTATCGCCGTAGTAAGGCGGTGATGTCATTGTTAGGTAGGTATAGTGGGAAACATCAACGAAATTCTTGTTTCGTTTATAATAAAAAACATTATTTATGTTCTCTTTACGATAAATATAACCATTTTATAGTTAGATGTAAACGAAGATGACTCGGAGACCGTGTCTCTACGCCTGCTAGAGATGCTGGCCAGTGTCAAGTACCGCCCGCCAGGAGGCGTGGAGCCGACGCGGTTTAGAGCGCAACTACTCGCGGGCGATGCCAGGACCATACATCATGTGTTGCACTGGCTGTTGACCAACAAGGAGCAAGTCAAGAATACCGCCTATCTTGCTAAGTACGTATTTATAACAAAGGTATCACATAAATCAAATATTCATAACTTTCTTTTGCATTTGTATAACTAGGTACCCTTTCCAAATAACTGGTATTTTAATAAGTATGATCCAGATTAAAATCTATGTACCTACCGAATCTACCCGATAGGTATCTACCTACCTACCGAATACGAAGCCAACTAACTATGGGTACCTTAAGTATATCTAAATGCACGATTAGGTACATAGCTACATACTATTCTTCTAATGTAATATTGCGTCCGTAGCCTTTATTTAACGAAAGCTGCGGTTCGGATATATTCGGGAAAACGAATTAGGTACAGTTATGGATTAACTAGAATTACGTACAATCGACTTGGGTATTACGTGACTAGAACATAAAATGAATTGACTTTTCCTAGCCAGTAGGTACGTACATTTAGAACGTGTTTCTGCTTTTCTTTGTGTTGATATTGATTTATGGGTTTATTTATTTACTTGGTAATAGGTACCCATAAAAAGCCATAATGCTATCATCATCGACCCATTTATTTGTCCCACTGCTGGTTCTGGACATGGGTCTCCCCTCAGAATGTGGGGTTAGGCTACCACGCTGAACTAGTGCGGGTTAGCAGACTTCATTACCGTTGAGAAAATTTCTCAGGCATGCAGGTTTCATCGCGATATTTTCCTTCACCGTTGGAGCGAGTGATACCTAATTAATTAAAATACGGACTTGTACTCGGAAAGGTTGTCTGGAAGAGATCGCCTTGTGCGATAAGACCGCCCATTGTACATTAACTTTTTTAATTGTTTCCTAATTTCTTTGTTGTTATTGTGTTATTGGTGTGCAATTGCAATTGAGGCGCGTGCCTTGGATTCGAACTCGAGACCTACGACTTGGCAGGCTTATGGTCATACCTTAGGCTATCACTGCTTATGCCATAATGAAGGTACGTTAGAAAAAATAGAACTACCTACGTATGATAGGTTTTACTAGGTATGTTTCGCAACGCTATGTGTTGTTCAGATATTTGACCGTAATCAATACATTTCCAGGTATTTAAAGCTACCCGATATACCGCCAGATGTGGCACGGAATAACAATATCCAAGATTTACTTGATCTGTACCAAAACTTAATAGACGAGTTTAAAGACGTCCACAAACGAACTAGATTGCTGCAAAAGGAGAATGCGTCGGAAATAATTAACGACATTAAGGAGATGGCGGTCGAGAGAGACATTGGTAAGTACTCAGACATTACGAGTACCAAAGAAACAACACTCATCAACAAAGATTGTACCAAGTAAAAAGTTTATAACTCAAGTAATTATTGTAAAGTTTTGACATTTGAATTTACTTAATCTCAGCCGTTGATGTGACTTATGCTTTAAATGTGTCCGATGAACTTTAAGTCACTTTAAACATTGCAGTGATAAAAAGATTAGAAAACGTTCAAGTTAATTTAGTGGACGCAGGTGATAAAGAGGAGCTCTTGAATGTTAGTAGAGCACTGAGAGTTCAACAAGAAAAAGCTAAAGAATTGGAAAATCAGGTAAAATCACTTTGCTATTTGACATTAATAGCAGAAGCAACGTAATGTTGTTCTTTTTGTTAAACGGAATATATTGTTTCAGTATGACGCTCAACAATCTCAATTAAAATTGGCGTCAGATCAATTAAAAAGATATCTGAATGTAATTCATGGGCAAAGTGCTACTCCGAAAACGGTTAATGACGTCATGAAACGTTTGCAAGAAGAAGTTCAGGTAACTTTGAAAGCAAATATTTTTATTGGATATGTATTTAGGTAATTTAAACATATTTTAAATTACAGTTAAACAGTTATTTAGTGAAAGAGAAGCTGCCACAGGAAAATAGTAATCTTCAGAAAGAGTTGAACATTATGCAGACGATTGCCGCGGAACAACATCCGACCCGCTCCGACTTGGTTGCCGTACAGGATAAGGTTAACTTACAAGTTTAAATTAATATCGTAAAAGAAGGTAAAAAAATTACAAGGTGGGTACCTATAAAGAAAATATTATAAAGTACTAGCTGACTAGACCTACCCGATATGCACACAAAGTTTAATACAAATCAGTCCAGCCGTTTCGGAGGAGTTTGGTAACAAACACCGCGACACGAGAATTTATATATTAGATTTAGGACTTTTGAAGACAACATGTAGCCTTTGTTTTCCTCAGACTTTATCTCAATCTGTTTATCTGTTTCGGGGTGAAAAGTAACAGAAAAACAGACAAATACTTAGTACTTACTTTCGCATACTAAGTATGGAAGTGGTATAGGGATATTCTACAGTTTGCTAGCTTTATTACGATTTTAGATTTTAAGCTACTTAGGTACTAATATTATAAAGGCAAAAAGTAGGCAACTCTCTCTGTCGGCTACCTTTTCACGACTAAATCACTAAACAGATTTCAATAAATTTTGGCAAGGTAACATGTGGCACACTAAAGAAATTCCGTTTTGTTTTTAAAATAAGTTCTTTGGGATGCGAGTGATACCTAACGAAGGCAATACCCATCAGTCTTTACTCTTTAATAAGTTAAATAATTATGAATCGGAAAAACACAATTACTTACCTTCTAATTACGTAGGCACACTTGAAATTAGGACTTGTTACCATTAGATTCTCTAAGTTATCTATCTATTTTATTATACAGTAGCCATATTAGGTACACCTACATCTCTTAATATCAGTTAACAAAGTGTTGTGGCACGTAGGTAGGTAAGTAATTCGGTGGTTATTAAGTACAGTTTCAATTTCAGTCTGTAATTGAAATACTCAATTGGTCCATTTTGGGTGGAATTAAACTTCAAAAGCGTTGGGAGACCAAAGAAATGCCTTATACACGAAACAAAATGAGGTAGATTCTATAAATAAATCATCTTAATAATTATTTTTTGCTCTTATTAACCGCCAATATTCTTCGAAACGTGGGTATTTTAATATACCTTATATAAAAATTAATTAAGAAAAGTAATTTGACTCTGTGGAATATGCAACTTTTGATATGTAATTAGGTAAACATTAATTTACTTTCGATACGATACGTTTATGTAGACAATTCATCTAGGCGTAAACTTCTAATTTTATACAATTTTAGAATATAAGTATTAGGTACAAATAAGACAAATCAGTTCACACCCTACATTTTTGCACTACTAAATAATAGAACGTATTATTTTCAAGTTTCTCTATACTAATATTATAAAGAGGAAAAAAATGAATGGAATGGAAAAAAATTGCATAGACTATATACATATAAATTAATAAGGAATACCTAGACCACGCAGGCGAACATGCATAAACATTAATATATATTGTTATATACTTAGATAGCAGTAGTGAACGGTGAAATGGAGCAGCTGGTCCAGCGTAAGTTAGCGACGGCCGGGCCGCAGGAGGACAAGCTGGCCCCGTTCAGACAGCAGGCCGCGGTGATCCGGCGGAACAAGGAGGCCAGCGCTACCCGTGTCCACGAACTAGCCGCAACTCTTAAAGACCACGAAGCCACGCTGGCTGATCTACAGTCACAGGTACAGGGGCTTATGAAACCGGTTTTTGTTATTTATTGTCAACATAATATATTAAGCTCTGATTTAGTTTTTTTACGTAATACTGAAGGTACCTACCTAATATAAATCGGATATCTACCTGATTGTACGATCCAGTTCACAAGACAAAATACAGAAGGGCTCAATATACATCAATGCAATAAAAACATTTGAAAACCGTTTTTTCCACATGTTGGCGGCATCACACGGTTCGTGTATTTTACAATGTGAAGTATTGACAGGCCAAGATATAAAACCCACACAACCGTGTCAACGAAACAATGGCCAAACATATATTTTTTAAAGGACTCTAGGACTCTAGGACTCCTGTTTCGCCACCTCTGGGTGGCTACCCAGAGGTGGCGAAACAGGAGGCTAACCATAACAACATAAAAAAAATGGAACTTGTATGGAATTATCTGACAAATAATTTAACGGGCGTTTACTAGGAGGTGGTGAAACAGGCCCATAATTATTTTCATTCCGAAATTATAATACAGAAGAAGGTGCTCTTACACAGGACACATGTGATAAAAAGCTACTTGCGTAGTGGTAGGTGTGACATAGGGCTTGGGTAGATACTAAAAACTATAACTATTATTATACTGAAGACGAACATTTCAAATAGTCCAAGACGAATCGAAAACTTTTTCGTATTACACGTGTACTTTTCTTAATACATTTTTCCTAGCCTAACCACTGGAAAAAAATAGGATAGTATTTGGTAGTTTTTGATGGGATGGCGGTAAACGATGGTTGTCGGAATGTTTTCGGTACGACATGGGGCGCGGCGATCAGATAAAACATTTTTCCCATTTCAAATAATCGGTCATAATGTCGAGCAGCGGAAGTTTCAACTGGAGACAATGCGCTATTTCCAAATCGATATCGATGTTTTTAAGCGATAATTTATATTGTTCTGTATATTTTATATTTTTAGTTGTTTTGTTTGCTTTTTTTTTACACTGATGAATTCGTGTTTCAATAAAGATTAATTATTTATTCAGGTCAGACAGCTTTTAGGGGACACAGTCCTCAGAGGAGAAGAATTAAAGAAATACGTTAATTCCCTACGCACAAAGAGCACCGTTTACAAAAGGCAAAGAGCCAATCTCTCAACATTCAAGGTAAGTAGGTACAATACATATTTGATACAAAAGTTTGTTTATTCTCTCCGTAGTCATCTTCTTACATGTTGTTATTTTATTTTGTTCACATGAAGGTAGAGGCGGGCATCTTGGCGAGAACGTTACATATCATTAGTACTGCTGATCCAACTGTTGAAATGGCGCTTTTAAACCACAAGAAATTGAAAATAGAAGACGATGAAGCCATGGAGAAGAATATAGATAAGACTACAGATTTAACAAAAAAATCATTGCACGACTTGTCACAGGTGAGGTGATCATTTATAAACTTACCTAACAATCAATCATTATATTATGTAAGTATCATTTAATTTAGTTACGTACTTAATTTAAAATAACAACAATATTTTTTTAATAAACTAATACTATTTTATAGCTCGTCGCTCAAACGGCTCAAAAGTTGTCGCAAGTCCGTCAAGAAATCCAACCACTTGCCGAAAACATAAAGCCTGTAAAGGAAGAATTCCAAACAGTTCAACAGCAGTACGAACAGAAGAAAAGGGTTTACGAAGCCACGTCTATCAACATAACGTCACAAATGGAACCTCTCAAGAATCAAGTAAAGGAGTTGACTGACCGGCTGAATAGCAAGGAGGATGAATGGAAAAACTTACGACAAAAAATCACAAAGGCTGAAAGTTTGCAAGAGGTCGTAATGTTTGAAATGAAAAATTCAATGCAGTCCCCGAGGATGCCCTCCAAAATGGAGGCTTTGAAGAAAAAAGTTGGTGACATGGAACAAATTGTTAAACGTTTAGAAGAGGTAAGTACCTACCTACAATATTTTCGTAGTTTCAAAATATTGTTGATAGTGGAAAATTTACTCAATGAAACAGGATTTACGCACGTATCAATCAATCATTGATAGTTAATCAGATAAATGACACTGATTTCAAAATCTTTTCTTTCACAAATACCTTTTGCCTGTCATTTGATACTACTACATATCTGATAATACTTTTATCATCGTAGTTTTATTTATAAACACCTCCGCCATGAATGGAAGTTATCGTATATGACATCATATTTACTTCTTTGTGTGATATTCAGGAACAACAAGCTATCAGCTCTCGTCAAGGAGCTGTCGAGGAGCAAACGAGACTATGGGAAAATACTCTTCAACTACTGCGATGTAAGATGCGCGCGCGCAGTGAGCCCGCTGCCCGACAGGGGCGCATGCACATTACACAACACTCACAGATGCTGACACTTACTTAAACTTATCTGGAAATTATTTGTTTATCAAAATATAAATGTTACCGTGGCTATGTATTGTTTTATGAAGAATCTTAACCTCATACCTACCTACCTACCTACAGTCTAAATTCAATGGAAATGCGAGTTATATCTGTACATCAGATTTACTTAAGAAACATTGAATAATTGTGTAAAGACAGCGACACTTGACTATACACGAACGTACTAAACGTACCTAAGCATAAGTTTTCATATTTATATCAAAATTGTACTGAAGTTTGGCAAATGAAAGCATAGCTGGTTATCAATAAACTGACGAATAAAAATATTTCTAAACAAACGTTTGATTGGCTGACATTTTTGTTGTTTGTTTGCAAACATTCTAAATATATTTGATATACTTGTATAGATTCATAATTAGAATTACAGGTATTCTATAGCCCAACGACTAAAGCGAGAAATTATGCAAACCCACGTCTGCTTGGGATAGCCAAATATGATTATACTTATAGAAATATAATCATATTTGGCTTAGGCGGTATGTTTAAAAACGTGCAGATTATTATGACGTTTCTGTATTTAGTTATTTACAAACATAAATGCACAAGTGTAGTGGCATCCTCCTAGACTTTTTCCAACTACGAGTTTGTTGGGTGTTTCTAGTCTAACCAGATGCGGTCATCAGTATTTGCGGTCTGAATCAGTATTTTTCATCCTGAAGCGACCGATGGATGAGCGAATTCACAAGTATAAATGTAATTATTTGCGTAAATTAACAAAGATTGTATCAAGGACGATAAATCTTTTTAGGACTGCATGCGCAATGTTCTTAAATCATAGCTGAGTGCTATATCCATATATCGGCTATAAACGCAAAAGTAACTCGGTCTATTACCTTTTTACGCCTGAATTGCTGAACAGAAATCGATATGTTTGGCAAAGAGGCCTTTCTTACAGCCAAAGGCTAGTTTTATCTTAAAAAGCTTTGGGATGCGAGTACCTAAATCAGCAGTAAACAGCCAACCTAGCTATATAACTACTTTATATTTTTAGGCATGAGTGGTGAGAATTTTATCTTGTCACTTATGGCATTTTCCTGCCGTACCACGGGTGCATCGATGCTGGTGTCATTTGCATTGCAGATGAACCACATCGTGTCGACCGTATAAAAGTACTCTATCCCGAGAATAGCTAACGTATTTAAATGAAAGGTGGGATGCGGCACATACGACATTAAAACGCTTTTACTATTTTTTTCCGATATGTGTGACGTTTTAACTTAAATGGATTGTTTTAAATGGCAATGTATTAAATAGTAATTTGAATTAATTTTTAAGTGCCTTAATGGTTTAGTGATCACAGGCGCGGTGGTTGAACGTGAGGTCCTGGGTTCGATAGCGAAGTGTTATTAAATATTATAAAATTCATAGTAGAAGTTTAGAATTTGGGCTTGTGTCTAGTTTCATGTAATTGAATGTTAATTGAATGTGTAAAATTAATTGAATGTTGTTTGAAGTTGTGTGAATGTAGTATATAAAGTTGATGAAATAGTTGTTAGTAATGTAGTTGGCATGAAATATGTTTTTGTGTGAGACCATAAAATTATAGTGAAATGAAATTATAAATAATATCAGCTTACATCGGCAACATAACTACGTACAAAAGTATGCTTTCTAAAAACTCTTGAAAAATTAATTTAGAAAGTAATTTATAATAAAGCCACAGACACAATATATAAGTTTAAAGAAAACATTACGGTGTTTATAATAGCCGTTAATTGAAAATCAAGGCTGATACATTATTCTCCAGCACGAACCACTGAAATTACTTTGTCACTGGGTAGCAATGTCAATAAATTTTATTATTCATTCATTATTACATTTTGTCATACACTCTTGGGCTTATTTTGTTTTCAGATTATTTTAATTTTTTTTTAACGCAGATGTAGCTGCGCACGGGTCGCTAGTAATATTAAAAAAAATATGAATTAAAAATATATTTACGTTATAAAGCATCTTTATCTTATTACGAAAAGTTGAGTAGAGCGTAAAGTTTCACCTAAGTATTTTGGTGGACGTCGTACTTAATTATATTCTTGGACGTGTACAGAATTTTTGTTTTAGATACAAACGTTTATTTGATAGTGGTGATTTAAGTTTTTGTTTTAGCTTCTAAACTCATTACGAAGCTGTCAGCTGTCTAAAGTTATTCCACTCGGGTTCAACTTTGGTATAATGAGTGACAGGAGAACGAATGTTCGCCGCGTTGATGGCTGTACAGTGTAGCAAGCTGCCTATGCTGCTACGCCGTAGCGCTACGAGGCGGGAAGTCTACAACTTTGTCTACGGAAACAGATACTAAAACTTTACATTGCCTGCTACTTGTTTGTTTAGTTTCCAAACTCTTGGTTTTACCAAATATAGAATAGTAGTAGTAGTTTTTGTAGTTCAAACTTATAAGTTATGTCTCCTTAATGTGGGGGATAAGGAAAATCCATAAACATAGGGCCAGGAAAGCCTTGCGAGGGTTGTTCGCGACATAATCAGAGATATAAATGTCGTCGTCTATTATCATTATCCTGGCAGGGTGAGGGTAGCTGCGAGGGTCGGAGTCAATGTCTGGGCAAGCGTTCTTAGTACCCTACGTTATGTAGGGTATATGTTCTGTGAATTATGTCAATGTTACAATTTGATTAGATTACTTTGAATAACCAACTCTAGAAAATGTTGTTCATTGTTTTGCTTACTTGTCCATAATGTTATCCAATATTAGAAAAATATAACTATAGTATACTATAATCATACAAGTGTCTGTGCGCTACATAAATTACCTACTCTGGCAGTGCTACGGCTTTGTACTTATGTTTAATTAATAAAAAAAGCACTTTCGAATAAATCGAAATACTGGTAGGTATACACTAGTATCTTACTAGGTATATTGAGGCGTCCTTACACAATGAAAATTGTGGAATAAAACTACATTTTTTTTCAGGTAAGGTGCTACCAGCATAATAATAAAAAAAAGACAGTGAAAACACCTAATGCCTACCAATAATTATCGAGTGTGTTTCACCGCGATAGATAATTTAGTTTAAAAGTGCGGGACACAGTAGCGGACAAAATTTTAAAAAATCCTTCAAAAAACATATCATTTAGATTTATTTAAAACAGTCAGAATTTAATACAATTTTCACTAGTCCGACCGTAATCCAGTTTCATTTTACTCGTTTCTATTGGTGTGGACGGCTCTCTGAAAATCGGATTATATAGTGTGGAATGTGCTCTAGTGAAATAATATAGATTGTTATCAAATTAAAACGAAGCGTGAAAACAGATTAAAATTCACATTAAATTCACAAACAGTGAATTTATAATTAAATTGTCTCAGAAGTGGAGTCGACTAAGCTTCACAGTATCATTGTAAAGTTTACAATAGAGTACAAAATCAACATGAAAGCATTTGCGAACGAAGCGATAATAAAATTACGAGAGGAATCCAGCCCGAGACATGCTGACGTCACAAGTTGAATACAATACAATAGGTACCTACTCATTACGTAACTACGTACAATAAATACTAAACGCGGAATGTTTATGGGTTTCATATGTTTTTTTTAATCTTTATTTTCTTCAACGAGAAAAATTACAATTATTCTATTTTTATTTTGTCGTACAGGTAGGATTGAATTATCTATTCTTCCGTGAGTTCTTAAATTATTTTTGTGACGGAAGTATGGGAAAATGCGGAATTACACTACTACTACTTGTTGTTACTTGTTTCGAATTAGATTTTAATTAATTTTTGGACCAAAAATTATTATCATTAGATCCCTACACGAAAAAAGATTTCATAATAAAATAAGTTAAAAGTTACTGCTTAGTTCTAAGTAGGTATGTGCGATTTAGAACTTCTTTAAAACTAAACTCTCATGTTTGAAGGACAAAGCTTTATACATGAGTTTCCTTTTGAAAATCGAGCATCTTAAGTTTAGGGAGAGAGGAAATCAACCAATTGGCGTGGAGAGTGCTCATGATTGATGTGCGTCTAACTTTGCTGTGGAGAATATCGAACGAAAGAGTAGGTAGGTATGCCTAGTGAGAAAATATTTGTCCGGGCTCCGGAATATAGGTAATATTATAAGTATACCTAGGTGTTGCAATTTCCCAATAGCAGCTCGGAGTCTGGACTTGTGCTCGGTTGATGGCAATAGGCTCGCCCCCCTATTACATGGGACCTAAACATACCGGCGAAGTGTGGGTGTACATGAGTACACCTCTGCTTACCCCTTCAGGGAATACAGGCGTGATGGTATGTACCTAGGTGTTCATATAAGATGTGCTAAGAATGGTCATCCATCCATAAACTGACCAAGGCAAGCGCAGCTCAACCTTGCAGATTGATTAATCAGCGTTGTCCTTATTTAGCCCTTTAAATTTATCATCAGCACCATCATCATCATCCCATCAGTTACTATATAAAACACCAATTCTTATAAAAATTATCATGGTACTGATCCTTGTCACGCTAAATAATAATAAAAAGAAATTATTGTAATGATACAGTTTAGTGCATACAATTGTGTAGTATTACTAGTACAAGTGTGTTGTATTACCATAAATCAGCTTCTAGACGGTGTATAAAGAAAAATATACCAATGTGTAAGATAGATAGCAATTTGGTGCAGTAGTTTTTGGGTGATGCGCGTACAAATATACGTCACAATTTGTATATAATACGTAAAATATTAGAATAACATTGTTGTGTAGAGTATATTACTGTATATTGCAATAAACGGAAAACGGAAATATCCAAAGTGGTTTATTGCCTATGTTGTTTGCAACTGGGGGTTTAATATCCGCGCCCGACACTGCTGGCACATCCATTACCCTCACGAGTCAAAACCAAACAGCTAGAAGGGTATATTCAGACAGTTTGCAATCTCTAACTACCTATTCCTTCTTCCGACTGTAATGGATTCTGTTTTCAGGGTTTATAAGCTTCGTTTAACATAAAAGGTTTTTGTATCCAGTTTTTTCCGCAGAAGTTTTTCTTTTGATTGATTTTGTTACGAGTTACAAAACACATTTACAACTTGTAACGACATTTCGCATTTCATTGCGAGACAATTTATGGAATAAAATATAAGATTTATTTAGTCTTAAAATACATAAATTTGTAGACGAATAACGCATGTTCGTCGAAATCTCGAACAAATCCCTTTTATTTAGTTTTGAGCTTTTATTCCAGAAAAATAACACTTTTTGATCAGGTTTATAAACACGTTTCCGAGATAAGAAATTGTCTTTTTGGTCGAAAAAAATAAATGAACTAGATAGAACTAGTCAATCTTAAAGTAAATATCAAGTGGGAGATAGTAAATATAATTTTATAGACATTTATCTACATAAAAATACAAAGTACATAGTAATTAATAATACGTAGTATCTTTAGACGTGTAGCGTCTAAAGAGAGCTAATTATTTGTTAGATGATTTTAATGTAAGTGGACACTTTATACATCTACATTTAAATTATAATCAAGCAAATCGATAAAATAACGAAATCTCAAAAACCTACAAACTTGTATGCCAAGTTTCGATAGAGATGCCTATGGAAACGTGGCATACAAGATTTTTGCGAATTCGGAAAGCTGAGGGAAGATTTAGGAACATTCCCATACAATTGCTATAAATAAGATGCAAAAAGGCATCGCGGGAGATACTAGTGGTCAAATCATAAAAAAATATGATTTCAGCACCGTCTTTCTGATGGCAAATAATGGGAATATTAGCATGACAACTGCGTCTATTGTGCAGACGAAACAATGCGGCGTAATTACGACAGGTACTCAGATGAAGACAATGTGCAGGACTATATTCAATTATAATATGCCACCTGGTCATATTGTCGGGGTACCTCTGGCTTATAATTTATTGCACCTTTGGCCTTTGGGGACCTTTCGTAGCGTTAAAACACCGTCTCTATAAAATAAAATTGAAAGGTTTTCAACTCCTCCTGTATTTTTAACGTTCACGAGCACAGTCCACATACACTTCATATTAGAAACAAAATAATATTTGTTGTTTTCGTATAGGAATCGTCTTACGTATCGAAATAAAAATAAATGGGACTTGGCTGAGTATGGCAGGAAGGCAACGTGACATGGGTCACATAAGAGATTTCAATGAGAGGCGCCGGCGCGTCGCGGCTGCCCTAGTTCTCCTAATTAGAGCTGCCCCTTAATCGACACCCTCTAATATTTTACTATAATGCCTTTTGTACCCATACCGTGGTTAGCCACAATTTGCTAGCTAGTAACACTTCTAAGGATCAAGCAAATTACGTTCCGGGGTCAAGGGCTTGTACACGTATACTTTAAAAAAAAGTCTAAATAGGTACGTATACTTTAAAAAAAAGTCGTCCTACACAATCCCAGTAGAAGCAGGATAAATTGTAGTTAAGTTTTATTCCTTTTTAATAACCATTATTTTGTACTTTGATTAGTTTGTTGGCCAGTGTTTGTGTTTGTTTCAGCATACTCTGCGAGTATTTTCGCGACGGTTGCCAAGTCGCTCATGTGCATGTAACCGGTAAAACTTTTGTTTTTATTTGTGTTTCAACACTGAACAGTGAAAATTTCCAATTGCACAGCAATATTACAACAATTTTCTAAACTTGTTCATAAGTTGAGAGAACGAATGGAATCTTGCTTGCCTTTACAAGTCTGTTTATTTTCCAGTTCTCCCAGTTAATTGGCAGAGACTGATTTGCTTAAATGGTCTATTAAGCTGTCTGAAAGTCGTCTTGTAGACATTAGTTAAATGGACAAAAAGAACGGTTTCTTTCATTAATTTGGAGATTCATGCTGTATCACGCTTATACTTTCAACCTTTAGTGTCGTTTTGTGAGTTCCGTTAATGGATAGACTAACTTATATAGGCGCATGTCGTAAGTAAAAATACCACCGCGATATTCCGTAACACAAGAAAATTACAGTTTTTTTATCGAGAGGGGTCAACACACGGAAAAGAACAAAAATCTTTGTTACAATCCATAATATCATAAATGCGATAGTAACTCTGGCTCTCTGCTATCTTTTCACGCCTAAATTGCTGAACAGATTGCGATAAAATTTGGAAGGAGATGAATTGCATCATGAAGAAGGACATAAAGGCTACCTTTTGTCAGCCTCAATCCTGCCCGACAGCCTGCCTTCGGCAATCAAAAAGATTCTTTGGGATACGAGTGAAACAGCGGAACAAATCATGTTTCATATCATGCAATACGGTTTTGGAATATGTACATTGTAAACATGGCACGGGTATCGTCGTAAGTAGATACGTAATGCAACCCATCAATCTAAAAATATCTTATCACAATCCACACCCACCGGTGAGGACCGGCCGTAATTATTATGGACTACACCATACAACCTAAACGTATAGGTACTAAAATTCAAACGACGGTTGGTTAATTCTAAAATGATTAGATTACAATATCGGAAGTCATTAGCCTTTATTACCTACGCATTCGCGTTCACCCTCTTCCATTGTGCTTGGAGGACGGCGAGTATTAACAAGATTTCTTCAGTCCATCATCGCTTCCTGATTTCACGAGGATATGGAGGTAAATGGTACCTACCCAAATGTGAGGGTTGCGTGTGAGGAGCTATTATTTCCGGTTAGAGCCTCACCTTGCTTGATATGGGAAGGTCGATAAAGAACTTACGAGTAAATTTGAGGTCGCGACCTTGCTATTCATACGCCATCGACTTTCCCATAGAGGTTATTCGCCACTATAAAGTACAGGCGCGAACAAAAGTTGAGTGGCAGATAAAAGGCCTGAAGATATTTTTTCTGGCGATATTAAATGGTGCGACGTAAAATATCTAACAGCGATACGTTTTTCTTCGTTATGGCACACGAAGAACATAAAAGAAAATGTGATTTTCGGCCAACATTAATCGTTATTCGACAACAATATCAAAACACTGGTCGAGTTTCTGATTTTTTGTACGTTTAGGTAGAAATTCAATTGAAAATGGGCCCAGAGGTTGGGAAGGCGTCAAGCCTCGTAGAAAAGTTATGGGAGCGGCGACAAGCGGGCACGCTCTATTGTGCCGACGACGGCGGCGGCTCATTTGCACCCGTCAATTAACTGCAATTAGCGGCGGTTACGCGCCATTTGTGACCTCCCTTTGTTGCTACCAAGACTAAAAATAAAAACGTAACTTTAATTTTCAGCGTCAGCGTCTTTTGTGATTTTAACTAATCTTTCATTTAATATTAACGTTTAGATAGATTTATTAAATTCAAAATCGCGCCAGTATTATCATAGAGTTCGGTGTACTCATATTGATTGTAGCTACACCTACCCATTTCATCGCTACTCGTATCTGTTTGGTTCTTCTATGTATAGTATCAGAAAGCAAGCTGTGCCACTAATCGGGTATAATTCTGATCCTACTGAGAATTTTCTAGAAACACGGTATAAGGTATAAGGCTGAACCTTGTGTTCAGTAGCCGCTACTATACCGATGAAGCTGTTTAGTTTGGGCAACTTAAGGTATACTCAAAATTACGTCCATTTCACAAATGTTCATGTTAATAGTTTAATGAATGCACTATGCAGTCCCACAAGGAGTTTAGTGCTGGTGCTAAACTGTAAAACTTTGGACGATGTGGTTAAAGTTTTAATTATAATTCAGAAGTAAAACCCTGTGGCTAACCGAGAGTAAAACCTGTACTAAAACTGAAAAATACTGACACTAAAATGTTTAATCAGGAATAAAAACACTAATACTTATCTTATGAAAAATATTTAAGTACTGCTATCCTCGGCTTATGTCGTATGTGGTGGAGAATTTGCCACTACTCTCTATTATATCCTCTGCCTTCTTTTTGACCTATTGATAAGACTTGAATCCTGCACTGTCCTTAATTCGTGACAATGGTGGCACACCTAAGTAGGACCAGAGGTAAAAGGTAAAGCCTTATAATTTTACAAAAAAAATAACCATACATTTAATATTTTATGTTAGGTGATGGATTTAAATTGCGCAATGAAAATGGGCCGCCCTTTATGAAGCGTCTTCTACTTCCTTGGTATCCTTGAATTTATACTTCTTAAAAGTGTTGCAGAGCTTTTGTTTTCAGTTGATGAATGAAAATTTTGTAGCTTATGAAGTTATGAAACACTTAGCTTGGATTTAAATTTCAAAGTTTATACCGGACAGGTTTAATTAAGTCGGTTAAGCCTCTGAGGAGTGGCTCGTGGTTGTAGCGTAGCTGTTTAGTAACTATTTGGGAAATGTCACGAAATGTGCATCATTATTGATTATAAGGTACGTTTGAGTAGTTAAGGTTCAAACTTTGGACTGTGTGCTATTTTGGATAACTGCAAGATGGTTCTTTCCACCTCCAGGTGATACTGCTCACATAATGAAAGACAAGTGGCGATATTAAGTTTGATCCTGAATATTCTACATCTGTGAACCTTTATTGGTTGTTAGTTATGCAAGACAATATTCTGATTGAATTTATGCCCAGTCGTTGCAGAAACTCTCGCTACCGAATCCGACTTAACAAATTTGCAAATGTAATCAATGTTTGTTTTGATTCTGCTTGCTATGTAACTGAATTTATCAATTAATTCATTAGAATATTAAATATTCTAGTAACTGTATCAATCGTCTAGTGGTCAAAAGCGCGCTGGCTGGCCGCGAAGTCTAAGCTCCCAGCTCTAGTTTTCGCACTAGGAAGAGCTATTTTTTTCCATCATTGCTCAAAAAAGGTTTTTAGGGTTCAGGTAACCGCCTGCTTTTACATGGAACCCAAAAGCAAACCGTCTAACTGTGCATGAGTGATCTGCTAAAGGTTTACACCAAGACAGGGTTTTTGTGGTTAAAATAAATCAGTAATAATAAAGCTTTTTGCACAAACATTTTAGTTTATTGTAAAATTCATGCTGATTTTTGACACAGCTCAGCTAAAGTGCAATTTAAATATAATTTTTATTCTTAAAAATTCAAAAGAGAATCTATCTATTAGAATTAGGGGCTAATGACTGGTATTTTATATTAATAGAAGGCAATTTATTTTGCAATTAAGTTGAAGTAAGTCTAAGTATTCATAAGTTTTAATATTTTGATGTTGGACCTAAAATCGAGCTTTTGTATTTCAGGTTGAATAAAACTCTCATTCATATTATTGCAACTTTAATTTTATGGAGATTTGAATAAAATATTAAGAGGATTAAATAATATCTGAAAATAAATACATTTTTCTTAATTAAACCGTTGCCCTACGTGAGTTTATAAACAACAGGTAGGTCTTGGGTTCGATTCTCGGCTCGAGTAAAAGTGTTGTGAAGTAATTCCCAGTAATAGGTAACAGTCCGATTTTGTACCCGGTTGATGGCCTTTGTGGCGTGATGATATTTTATAGTAAAATAAGTGTATTGTAAGCCAGCAAAACAAAATTCCTAAAGCTACTTTTGTTTACATTGACGTTGTTTCACTTAAGGCTAAGCTTTCAATCATAAATCTCTTAAAAAAGTCGCGAGAGTAAAGCTTTTATTTGGTATGTATAATATTTGCTTCTACGCTAATAAATCTTAATTTATTGCCCAGACTTTCGTGTCCTTTATTGAAAGACTTCAATTTTCGCTAACTTTTACATTAGAATCAGAGCAGCGGAATAATTCAAAAAGAAATTTTAGTTTGGCATTTCTTTTAACGGTGCTTAGATACGCGAGATTGTAAACTGTCGATAAATTGCCAACTGCACCATGCTTACATACACTGATCATGATCATCTTTGTTTCGGTTAGGTTAGGTTATAAACAATGATAATAAAACGTACTGCTACGTGTTGCTGAAAGGTTAGGCAGAGGTAGCTACTGTAAGCTAAGGTAGTTATGCTGATGTAGTAGTCTATACTAATATTATAAAGAAAGAAAGAAAGAACGAAAGAAAAAAGAAAGAAAGCAAGAAAGAAAGTAAGAAAGAAAGAAAGAAAAAAAAGAAAAAAGAAAGAAAGAAAGAAAGAAAGAAAGAAGGAAAGAAAGAAAGAAAGAAAGAAAGAAAGAAAGAAAGAAAGAAAGAAAGAAAGAAAGAAAGAAAGAAATATGTTTATTGAAGAGGAAAGATATGTTTGTTTGTATTGTATGGGCCCCGGAACTACTGGTCCGATTTGAAAAATTCTTTAGGTAATAGATAGTCTATTTATCGGGAAAGGCTATATACCATCACGCTACGACTAACAGGAGCGGAGTACCAATAAAAAAATTACAAAATGGGGGAAAAAAGTTATCAAGAACACGCAGGCGAGGCCGCTGTCGGGAAGCTAGTATGTAAGGCACAAATCCAAATTCCGGGATGCTACTGGACATTTCATAGGAAAAAACAAACATACAGGAATTCAGGACCTCCCACTTAGCAGCCACGTTGACGACCACGAGTAGACTAATTGGTCAGTTCTTCACAATAATATTTATAATAATAACTGACACTACGCTCATGTATTATTAATTAAATGCGATAGATCTACTTTATATTTCTTAAGCATTAAGTTACTTTATCATTATTATTTGAACCGAGGTAACCTGGGTTTTGTAAATAAAAGGTGAATATTATCAATGACATAGACAAATATCTCCTTTGTAAACCCCGATGCCAAAAGTGTACTACTTATACCTAAATTAGAAAACTTTCATTTGTCCATCTGTGATATTGTTACTATACCTATGGATAATTCTGATCCGATTTCATCGGACCGAATTCAATCAGTCAAGATTAGATCTAGGTTTACGCCTCATAATTACATTGTCTTGGTATAACATCAATCTCATTATAATCACAGCCCCAAAACTAATTACTTCGTTTCTCTATATATAGATACGTTTTATGTAGAACAGAGCGGTAGCGGTAGGTGTGATTCATCAGTATACGCAATAATTCCGTAGTCGGCATGTTCCTGCGACGTGTATTAAGTTAATCGCGTCTCCGCTTCATTCTCGCTTGACACCGAGTGGCAACGTTGACGCTTAAATTAAATCCTATCTCGTAACCTTAATGCATACGTTTAGAGCAAGCGCCTAACGAAGGTTAAGCTCGGTTAGATCATAAAGTCAGGTCTGCTTTGTATCTGTAAACCCTTAATGAAATGAACGACGTGAAGTTGCAGCAGATGTGATACATAGCAGATTGCTTTTAGGCCAAATGCAATAAATAAGTATGTCTAAGTAACATAGAATATCTTACTATAAAGCATTATCATTTGTAAATTAATATAACAGGTTATACCGTTGAGCAAAATTTTGGGGCGATTTCTAAAATAAATGATTTCTAAGTTAAATGAAGCATTACAATTCAAATTTGTGAACTTACATCCATTGTATTTGACAGTTCGTTAAATACTCTAAGGCTGGATAATCAACCCGACGACGAAGGACGGCTTGATTGTATTCATTAGCATTCATTTTGTTTAATAATAGTGTGGTTTCTATAAACAATATCAATGAATTTCTGTTTTATTATCGTGATTTTGAAGTCAAGTCAAATAAATGTACCTATTTCACTTTTGCGCAACGTTCGATTTAATTTAACAGATCAGAGTAATAAACGCATGGCCTACCTTGAACTTGGTTCATCTAAAACATTTATCAACGTCGACATTACTATGAGAACAGATGGGGTCGTGATAAAAATGATAAAAGATAGAAGTGTATTAGACGACACCGACATGTATTATGAGATTGAGACTGACTGAGCGATTGGCCAATTTAGAGCGGTGACAGACGGTGGGATGACGCACGAACTACACACCAAGCGCCATCCATCACCCGCCTAACGAATACTGGATATACGAGACGCATTACTGAAGCCTCCATGTATCCGGCATCGATTTCACTTGACATTTTAATTTCGATATCGGGTCTTTGAACTGAGGACGCTAAAAGGACGATCGTTACATGCTATTAGTTACAATAAGCGTCTAAGTAGATTGAGATTTTCAAGAACATCAATTTTCTACGAATTGTATTGGATGCTAACAAGCAAATGGGCTTATTATACCTAAAAATGCCTTTTTTTTCTCGTGAAGTGGAAGTCTTTAAGACTGCGGGCGTTCTGGGGGCAGACAGAGGTGTGTGGGATTATTGATATCCTACCTAATATTGTGCATACTACAGCAGTTAAGGTTCAAGTGTAAATACATTGCCAGCTATATTTACCCACTACGTACTGAATAGGTAGGCTATTAGGATTCCGTCGCCGTGACTCCGCCTCGTAAAAGAGATTGCCGACGTGGATTGAATATCAGCCGCGGAGTACAATCACAAATCTACAGTCGTCATACGTATGCGCATCGCGCCACAGCGTTTTCCGATAAAATGTTAAGACTTTTCAACATGCTGATTTTCTTAGATTGACAGCGGAGACATTTATTATAGCTGAACTTGGGTTGGGTGATTTATTTACTGAATTTATTTACTCGATCAAGAGATAATTTGCACACATTGTTGGAGTATTTTATTAATATTTATTTAGCTTATGTAAGTGTTACGTGGCATTCATCACGTTAACAATTTGAGGGGTTCAACAAAAAGGCTTGTGAATGGCTCTTTAGTACGTTGATCAATGAATCGTGACCTATGTTATAGCACTACGGTAATTCTATGGGGGCGGAGGGTAACCACTCTTAGCTCACCGAAACCTTTTCGTACCTCGATAAGCACGTTAAGCCCGGTTGGTCCCGGTTGTTATAAGCTCCAGGTTATTGGGTTCCGGAGGTCTGACGGTAGTTGGTTAGTGTACAAGTACAGTACCTACTGATATACACACATTAGCCACACTTCGTTCTATTAGAAGCCATCATCGATATAATAATAATAATATAATACGTAAATGTGTGATGGAAGCATGGAAGGCTTGACAAAACAATTTGGTACCTAATATTTTAATACATATATTTCCCAACTTATTATATGAACAAGTGAGTTCCCCTTTGCTTGCGTTGATTTTATTTTGTGTTTATTTTTCCATTTTCCTTATCGTTGAATATATACCATTATATAATTTGAATCTGAAGGGACGCAATAATAACAAACGGGACTCGTATGAAGCCGAATATGGAGAGCAAAAAGGACCGCGCCTTAATGCGCCCAAAACCACTCTTTCATTTCCGAGTTAGCAGGAAAAATATATATATCTGTGGACTGCATAACAATACCATTCCATTAGAACATATAGAATACATAACTGCGAAATGGATGTGGTTGTCGTTGTGTGTACACACGATACAGTTGAGAGGGGGCATGTGTTGAGAGTGACGAACAATATTGTGCACCTTGCGGTAATAACGCCCCTCTGCCTCCAGATCACAAGCCTCTATTGTGTATTGATTTTTTACCAATTGCGACCGATGGATGACAAAGAATTTTAATTCAGAAGTAATGTGAAATGGTTGAAGCGTTCCATTTAAATAATCTTATAATTGCATTTAGCCCATATATACACACAGCACAGTATACACTAATGTGTTGCATCGCGACCAGTTTAAATCGACTAAGCTATTAATAGTTGATGTCTTAATTTAGCACTTTTAAATTTAGACTGGTAACATTGAAGTTAGACCTAACTTCAATGTTACCAGGCTTTCGAAAATAATTTAAATTTAGTTGGCACCTGTCAAATTGTCCATTGCCCATTTAAGATATTTAGATATAGGTGTGGTTTGACAAGCCATTGCTTGGAAGATTTGTAATACTAACTAGAGTTCTCGTCTCGTCGCTTTAATTACCAGAGGAGAATTCGTTTTTGGGATTATTCACTTAGTCGCGTTTTTGATTTGTGTATTAAATTTGTATTCATGAACTTCAGCGTTAGATGTTGAAACTAGGTAGTGCAAGCGTACTAAAAACGTAGATAATATGAGCAGTGGATTTTTCTCCTTCTATTGTAATTTATAGGTTGAGTGTGCACTATAATCCCTAGCTGATGGCGTAATAAATTGCGAGATCAATGTGCAATAAATCATGATTAGAATGGTTATCTCGCCGCATCAGTAATAAATTGATAAAACATTGTGGCATCAGTAGTAGGCCGATAAATGCCTTGATATACAAAAGTCGAGCTTTTATTTCCGACCGTTTTGTTTCTCATCGAAAACTTGATATGACACTACGTATATTATTTTGTATATAATCCAACTCTAGCTCGCAAAGTTTCTTCATATCTAAGCTTTACTGAAAGCTTTCTAACATTCCAAAGCTGGTACTAGTATTACTCAAAGACCTTTCTGTTTATATATATTCACCGTATTGGTTCGTTCAGAATCCAATTGCTAGAAGCTTTTGAAAAATAAGAAGCTATACATTTTAAATTTGAAAGTAGGATGGAATTTATATCAAGTAAACAGTAACAGTTTTGAGTTCATATATTAAACGGTTTTTAAGTTATTATAGTAGGTAACATCTTTATTGTATGTTGAGTTTTAGTTGATGCAGTGGCAATAAGTGCGCGATAAAATTGCAACACTGTCGTTATACTTTCGCATCACGATTCTGCTTACGCGATCCATCCCTATTTAGCTTTTATCCGACATCATCTAAAAAGTAGGTAGCGCGTTAGGATCGATGCAATGTCTTGCGCTTTTCAAATGCAACTATAGTGGCTCTGGCTACGTGTAGTGATGCGGTGGTGTGGTCACGAAATGCTGTACTGTATCGCCTTGGTCTATGGCTTTATTTATATATTTCCTAAATTTTAGTTTAAGTTTATTTTTATTAGATTTTTTCATATTTATAAAACGGAGCGTGTGACTTTAGATATTCCACAGTACCTAATATTATTCAAACGATAGTATGTATCTTTGAGACAATTTCGGGTAGAATATAGTTTACTATTTATGCTGTACAGTGGTCCACAAATGGGTAATAATTCTAGTCTATAGTGTGTAGTTAGGGTCAGTATTAAGATTAGAGGTTGCAGACACATTACATTAGCACATAAATTTAGATAGATATAGACAGACTCTGAAACATTAAGTGCTACACTTTATGTAGTATATTTGGTTCATAATGTGTTGAATCCACGTCGATCAATCTAGCCACTCATTCAGAACGGCACAAGGGCAAAGATTGTAGCCCTTGACAAGGGTCACTAACTAAAAATAAATATTTAACCTCAAAGAAAGGCTAGCCTATTTACCCTCGGCCTTGTGTAATCCCATTCACAAATCCCACTCTTTTACCTTATTATGTCGTGACCGTAAATGGGGATTAGTGGCTTTCTTTGTTGTGCCAATATATTGTTTCGTAGGTAATGTTTTGTTTTTAATTTGTCCCTCTATTATATGGAACAAAAAGCCTGATGGGCCTTTCAACTGAAACCGAACAATTAAATATTTATGTAAGCTACCATTTACCAATATATTGAAAAATATAAATATAAATGATAAATGATCAGAAACGATATTAAATAAAGGAAATGTTACATTTTCGAAATAGAAAATGTGATCAACAGCTGTTCTCGTTCACGAATTTATAACTTAATACAATAGCAACGAGTTGTGCAGCGCTCGCCTTCGCTAACCGCTCTTGAACTTACATATTTAAATGTATGTAACCGTAAGCTATGTCTAGGTATCTATTATATATTCTTAAATAAATCTAATGAAGTAGGTTGGCGAGCGCATCACTTGAGAACAGCTGAACCCATTAGGATATCTTTTTTAAATGTTTCTTATAGTACCAATAAGGTTTTTAGGGATATAAAAATTTGAAAAGTTGGCCGGAAAAAAGGAAAATGAGCAAATTATTTTTTCTGTGACATTTTTAAAGATTGCTTGAAAGGGTAGAATTATTCGATTTTTAGATAATTTGTTCTAAGTTAGTTATTTAGTTTTGTTAACTGCAAGGGCAAGGATTATTATAGTGTATTTTTTAAACTCAAACCCCAGACTATTTGTTTTATTAAATTTTTATACCTATATGATTACTTTCGCATTTATAATATTAGTAAGGATTTTGGCTACAATAAGTAGGTATATGTACTAATGTAGTCCGAGTATCTTTTACTCATATAGACTTGTTTACCGTTCATAGGAATAGTATTAGGTACGTGTTTTATTTTCCACGGTATACCTACTAGAAAACTATTTGGTAGAGGCGTAACAATATGTTTTCATGGAAAACATACAGCGTTTTGTGGTGGGTTCGCTATAATCTCGTAAAGCCTTGGATACATCCGCGCCTGCGCCATAATATGAAAAAAAAGGAAGTCATGAAACGGGTCTAATTAAATCCTCATTTCGCTGTAATCTCATTGTTATCATATACATTGACATCACACTGATGGATTTTATGTCGTGTATTCAATCACATTCAATGTAAATGGGACACGTAAACTGTCTTAAGCCGGTTTTAAAGATATTAAGCATATGGGTATAATCAATGTTTCAGCACGATTTGTTGTCTAGAGTTTCATGATAAGAATATTTTGTTAATCACTGTTTCAAATTACACTTGTACATACATACAACATACATAGCTTCCAGCCTGTTTCCTATAGGGGTAGGCAGAGACTATAGATTTCCACTTGCTACAATCCTGGCACACCACTTTTACCTTCGTATACGTTCATTAACCTCCCCATGTATGCTCGTTGGTTTAGGATGCTCTTACCCTTGCCTTTTTTGAGAACGTCCGCAATAAGGTAATGGTACGTTCACCGAGGTCAACCCCTTCCGACTGTTCCATTCGTACTCGCCATGTATACTTGTTTCATCAATTTCCGTTCATCCATCCTCTCTATTGCCCAAACCATCTTAACATACCGATCAAACTGAGTTACTATAGGTAGGTATCATCTTTCATACCACAACGCTCCCTTATCACGCTGTTCCTCATTTTAAAACTATCTTTCAAAGTTACACCATACATACTTCTGAAAGCTCTCATCTCTACGGCATTTATTTAACTTTCATTATTTTTCTGCCATAGCCAACTTTTAGTACAATACATTAGTGGTGGCGCCAACACGCCCCTAACCACAGCCAGTCATGCCTTCTCGGACATTTACCGGCTGCTGATAAAAGTGTGTAGCGCCCCATTCACCCGGTTACTAGCACTCGCTCTCCTTTCCGTGACGCTCTCATGCTTACCATCCCTCGTAAACATAGACCCCAGATACACAAACTCTTTCACTTGTTCCACTCTTACGTCATCTATCAAAATATTGCAAACAGTCATAATTTCTTCCCTTTCAAAAACGATAACTTTGGTCTTACTTACATTTACTTTCATTCCCTTCTTTCTCAAAGCACCATCCATCACTGTTACCATCTTCTGTAACCCCTCCTGCGACGATGCAAGTATAACTTGATCATCGGCGTAGATATACTAGGTAATGTATGATATACTAGGTAGAGTACCTATCTCTATACATATACATTTTGTGATTCTGGCTCTCAAACACTGGGTTTACGTTACTTCAATATTTCCTCACATAACCGCGGTAATTTAATAGATACTGAACCAATTGTGAGGGGTCAACTCGTTCAGATTCCAATCACCTTGGGTATACTGCCACCAAATCAAATCTGATAAAGAAAATGTTTATTTTGCGCGGATATCCGTAAGTAAATATGTAACTAAATTCAATTTATTTGTGCTTGAGATTTATTTAGTTAGTAATACCTACAAAATATTATCATTTAGCACAAAATGTTTTGTGCTATGTATTATGTTCATTTTCAAGTAGGTACCCATATAGTACAAGCTCTGTTTAGTTTGAGACTAGATAGTGCTGTTTAAAATGACCTAAACAGTAAAAAATAATAGTGGCAAAGTAATAGTGACAATTACATACTAAATAGTAAATCAATGATAATTTTGGGCTAGATTATTAATTTATTATGAAAATCGTCATCATAGGTATTCTTAAACACATAAATCAACATATTACTATTTGTCATTAGACAGAATACATACCTAAGTGACAGAATAGGTAATGTACTTGCTATTCGATTTGATGTGTCGTTTCGACTTGCGTTTGCGTCCTACGATACAGGTAATATCTATAATATCTATTCTTACATTTATCAAAAGATGTAACAAAAAAAGTAATTCGAATTTCAACCAAGTTATTTTTAGCTTTCATTTTTTCTTGAAATTCTGTTACCCATTTATTTTCACGTAATCCGAGAGTTCAAAAACACCTGGTTACCTATATTTTTTCTACCTGTACCTATTGTATTACCGTAACAATTAAAAGGTTAAAAAAGGTTTTGTACTGTGTTAATACAATAGGTATAAATAATTATTATGTTAATAGATAGGATGCTACGCGGTGTATTTATTGTAATATGAGATTTTCGATACAGTGATAGCCTAGGGGTATGACCACTGGACTGCCAAGTTAATGGTCTCGAGTTGGAATCCAAGGCACGCACCTCTGACTTTTCGAATTCATGTGCGAAAATATCAGTCGCTTTAACGGTGAAGGAAAGCATCGTAAGAAACCTACATGCCTGAGAGATTTTCTCGACCAATGTTACGTCGGCCAACCCGCATTAGGCTAGCGTGGTGGACTATAGTCTAATCCCTCTCATACTGAGAGGAGACCCGTGCTCAGCAGTGGGACAGTATCTTGGTTTATGATGATGATAGTTACCAATAACTATCGCATCAGCAACTCCCTCGGTGTTGCAGGAGGCTTCAGGTGGCTCGTCATCTCGGTTGCTGAGGTTAGCATAAATATATACTTAAGTATATAAAACAAACCTTGTGATGAGTCGTATCCAAAAATGGCACATGATTGACATATAAACCTTCGTAAGAAATAACGTTATTTACACTGCTTTGTGTTTACTATTCAATTGAGTAAACCTTCGAATCATGTACCTACTCAATACATTTAATGTATATACCTAAGTAGTAGTCGTTCTCAAGAATAGAGTTGGCGAACGTTACTCGCTGAAATAAAGGTGCTATCGAGAAATTTATTGGTACAAGCGTCCCATTTTATAGCTGATCTAAACGGGTCCAGAGTTTTTAGAACGTCGACTTTAGTACCAGATCAGGTCGTTCTTACAAACTTGGACTGGAACAATCAATTGACTTGTTATTAAAATACATCAAAATGAATGATGTTTCAGCAGAGGACGCCAACCATTAATTCACTGTTACAGTGGAATAGTGAAATACACATATTCCTGAATCAGGGGCCTATTTCATTGTAATTTACAAATGTTTGAGCCGCTTAACGGCAGCGCATAGACGCCTAAGTTCGCATACAGTTTCAAAGAACACTGCTTGTAGTTAATCCTGCATCGGCCCCGTACATACACGTAAGTACTTATTCTATGAAACCTAACCTTAATAATTATTCGCTATGTATTCAGAACGTTCTGTCCTACACACGTTATCACCGATATATTATGGTAATGAGCAAATTATTTCTACTATGATGACCCGACCGAAATACAGAGGTATTCATGATACAATATCTGTGGCGATTGATAGCTTAATTGCGGCAATTTGTAACGTGATCTCAATGGCTGCGTTATGGCGGTCACGGTTAGGTTAATATCAGTCGATGGGCGCGTGAACAGCTTTCAGATTGTGGTTCAGTGTGTACCTAAATGGTTCAATACTAGATTAATTCAAAGATAGAATGACTATTCATGTATGCTTTGTATATAATTATTAGGATTAGTAGGTATTTGTACACGTTATTATGATGGATATTGTTCTATTGGATATTGATCTATACAAAGTTAGATGCACGTCAATAGCAATCACGGGTATATTTATGTACTTTATGTATTACGTATTGAATCGAACCCACCCGTAACTTTCTGAATCAAATTTCGAATGAATTGAATTCTCCTGCACCAGCTGGAGAGTTATACTAAAGGCCACCTTCGATTGATCATAATAACTATGATTCACATTAGAAAATTTCTAAGGGTGAGTAGAGACTACAAAACATGTTTAAAACATAGTTATAATACAACATGTTTCAGGAATGTGGACACGAATGTTATAAAATGTGTTATAAACGATAATGTCATAAAACATTGATTTTTCTAATGTGTATAGCAGCAACATAAGACAATAATGTGTACAGTATTGTTATATGTTGCTGCAATGTTGAAAAACAATGTTACATATTGTGGACGTGTTATACATTTAGCATAAGTTATACAACATGTTACTAATCTGTACTCACCAGGATCAGCTACAAAGTCGAGAAATGTATAGTTTCACAGGAATTGAACCATGTGGATTTATAGCCCTGGATCTAACATCTGATGATATCAGATCAGCCAGTCACCTAAACTTAATTCTGATAAAACGAGGTAAATGATAAAAATGTTTGCAGGCATGACGGAACTAATAAGTTATTATGAAGGAGGTAGGTACTTACCATCCGCGTCTGATAGCCTACTTCTTAATTTTACACACCAGCCATTAATATTGTTAGGGAAGAGTCCACACATTATTATTTGTCTTTAAAAACTAAACTACCTAGGTATTATGGGATATTTCGTTTTTTAAATAGGTATTCTGATTCTAAGCCAAAGAGCTATTTTTATATATGTCTATGTTCTAAGCACTCTCGGAAATGGCGGCAAGAACGTTTTGACAGTTGTCGTTTTTTTTAATTGACAGTTGTTCACAATGTTGCAAGCGTAGTTACTAAATGTTATTTTTTTTTATAAAAATAAATTCGAATTTCAAAAGGAGGAATCATAAATTCGTCTTTATAGGTATAATATATTATTGTTTTTATTTCATCTACTCAGAAAGTGTTCCCTTGCTAGTCCTTTATTATAATTATATAAATGGAGATAAAGTAGGCCTTTGCGGCTCTAAGCAGGAAAAAGATGTGTGAAAACATTAAGGTCCGACACAAACTAAGTACCTAGAGCCAATTTTTTTATTTGGTTTAGTATGATTTTACGTAATAGATTTCAGAAATATAAAATATACTTATTACTTACTTATTTTTAATATAATAATAAATAATATCAAAACTTAAAAAAGATTCTAAAGTTTTTAATAAGTTTAATATGAAGTAACCTTACTTTAATAACATTCAAAATTAATCTTCTAACAATATCCACATTTCTTTTAGCATCTATGACAATTATTGTTTTTTTTTAAATTTTCGTATCTTTCTTTAATTTGTTTCATTAACAGACGTCTACTATTATAAATATCATTAAACTTCGACATTGGCGTAAGAGTCGGCATCGGCATTCTTGCCATAAAAAAATCTAAATCTAATAAACTAGTAATTTGTATTTTTTTACGGTGTCATTATTTAATTTTTATTATCTTGTCGAAGGTCTTGTCAGAGTAATAATGCATTCTTCTAAACTATGATTTATTACTCAATACTTCCATGGATTTTAGTTTTTACATAGCAACACTTGCAATTTGCACAGTATATAATTATGTCAAAAATATTTTTGAATGTTAAGTTAGAATCCTATCCTTTTGTACATAATATATTTTTCATCCCACCATCTCGGAAAGTGTATTTTTACTCTTCGATATCTGAGTGCAAAAGTCGTTTTTATCCTCTAGAGAGACAAAGTAAATTGAATTTAGAACATCGTGCTTTTACCCCCCTGGCGCCGAATTTATCATACAACTTTTTTTTAATTTGTTAAAAACTTAGACTTGGAACCTTCCCTAGGTTCCGAGTCTAAACGCAACAAAGTATCGATATATGTCGAATCGATATTTTTTGAAAATATCAGTATCGATACTGATATTTTTATTTAAAAATATCGATATATGGGCGATATATCTTAAAAACCAAATTATAAAACAACAAATCAAGTCGACCAAAAACAAAAAATACATTAAATATAATTTGTTAATACGATGTTAGTATAAAAAAAGTATTCCTTTTTGGGATTTTATAATCTTAAAACTTATAAATGTTTATTGGTCTGTAAAAAATATAGATTTTTATACCTTTTCGATACTTTGAAATTTATATCGATGCATCGATATATCGAATTATTAAATACTAGCTTCCCGCCAGCGGCTTCGCCCGCGTGGTCTTATAATTTTTTCCCCGTGTTTGCTACATTTTTCATTACTACTCCGCTCCTATTAGTCGTAGCGTGATGATATATAGCCTATGTTACTCGGGGATAATGTAGCTTTCCAAAGGTGAAAGAATTTTTTGAAATCGGTCCAGTAGTTTCGGAGCCTATTCATTACAAACAAACAAACAAACAAACAAATCTTTCCTCTTTATAATATTAGTATAGATCACTCAAAAATATCGATACATTAAAAAAATGATATCGATATATCGATGTATCGATATTTTTTTAATAAGCCTACCGGAACTTTCTTGGTGTACTTTTTTAAGTCACTAACACCAACATTACAATACCTAACAAAAATATTACACTCAAGTAATTGTAGCAACGTTACTTTCAATTTCTCTTAATTATACCTAGTATTATTTGTTATAATTTAAAGAATAGGTATTCTGTAAAACTTACCTATCATATAGTATTTAATACCTAAACTGAAATAAAAGTATCTTGTGGTTGTAAATGTTTTTATGTTTTTAGTCATCTCCTCGCTGAGGTGGAATGAAAAGTTACGTGTTGCACTCGAGTGCAAAGATTTTTCACCTTGTGCTCTTTTAATTCCCTCGCTGACGCTCAGGATTCTAATTTTTGAATCACTCGCTCCGCTCGTGATTCAATTTTAGAATCCTTCGCTTGCTCGGTCATCAAAATTGAGCACGCGGTTAAAAAGCAACTTTGCACTCTTGTATAACAAATAACTATTTATCTATAATCCTATCGGTGGAGAGAAGGATATTTTATTAATATGTTAAGTAAAAATAATGTTTTACGTATCTCATAGGACATTTGATCAATTTATTTCGGGGAAAATCATGACATTAATGCACTGAACTTAGTAGGCGTATGACTTTTTATAATTTTTCTATTTACTTAGTATAAAAGTTTGATTGAGGTATTATGTTACACAACAAAATAGTTTGACCTCTGACATTGTAAGTAGGTACTTGGCATTGACACTATACAGGTCGTTTGGTACGTTCATCTTTGCCTACTCTTTCAGGGGTTTAAAGCGTAGCAGTATGTTAATATGCTAAACTTTTTAAATAATTATTCACCGAGGTTAAAAGATGGGTGGCACCGTGGAATGTTATCGCTATCGTGATGGACTTAGAGGGCGCGAAATGTGAGTAGAGTGCAAAATGCGCATTTTTGGCCGACGCATGAGCAGAATACATTAACAGTAGTTACCTATTATGCTCCGGACTTTGGGGGGTAATTGTTGGGAAACGCTATTTATATGACCGTATTATGGTCGAGTGGTCGTTACTAGACTATCGATAATATAAAGCATCATAAATTACAGATCTGGATCGATAAATGTGTATAAAAATTGCTCTTAAAACATTTCAAATAGGCTATAACTAACTGTATGCAACATAAGTGCTCAACACTAAAAGCACAAAAAAAAAACGAGTACAAACATATGTCCCATCTATGGTACATATTGATAAAGTGTTTCTCGCCCCAATAGGTAAAAATAGTGTTAGGATTAAAACGCCATACGCTCCGAACCGCAGGGCTTTCACCGGCTCGGTACTAAATTGTAAAACCAGTAACACACGTACATTGCGTTGGCATTTCGCATCGCACCCGGGCGGGGATTAGACGGGACTTCATTTAAATAGTTTCTCTAGGTAGGTAGGTACACTTCGTATGTTATATGTAAGCCCAACTTTGAATTTAATTACACGAGATTTTGTTTGTTGGAATTACATTAAAATAGCGGGGCAAATTTTGGTATTACTCGTATGAGTACGGTCTCCACTTTCATGCATAAATAATTCAAACGAAATGTATTAGCAAAACACTTTGAACTTTGGACACTAAAGTCGTGTCTGAAGAGTCGCTACCCGCCGAATAAATTAAAAAATGGAACAAAATTTGTATGATATTAACTGCCATGTCATTTATCGAGAACTTACTCGTAGGTGGTAAAATAAGTCCTAAACATTGTTGTTGGTATATACTGACAGGCTGCCAGTTTAATTACTATTTTATAGGTGCAAAAAGTTGCACTCCCTTCTTTATAAATGCCTGGCGATAGGATTTAAGCTATCACTCTCACATGTAAATCCCGCCAACCAGTTTTACTATATTCCCCCGTGTGTATATGGGGGAGTATTGAAGGGAGGTACATTTTGGAGAATACACGCGGGACGCGCAGGACAGTTGATTGATTCTACGAAACGCTATGGAACAAAGATAAATCTGGTGTGATTCACTAATCTGTAGCTGTATGTAGCAAAAGTAAGTAAATAGAAAACTAGTATTGTAGTACACTCACAGGAGAGTGGAAAGTCTAGTTTTATTATATTTGGCTGGCAGTTAGCGAGAGAAGCGGCGGCATACGAAGGTCTCGCCCGTCGCTGCCATTAACCCCCGTCCATTAACTAATGGCTAGCCATAATGGTGCGCTCAGCAAACACCGTCTTGCCTTAACTTAGCATGCATCTAGCTCTCCGTCTCAACTAAGATCTTTTGTCATACAGATAAAGTGGGTTCCAACTTACATTCTTATTCAACGAGGGTATGCAAATAGAACATGTGGTGCAGCATATTATTTATAAGTTAAGGGAAATTTATACTGTGCTCGGAATAAAAGTACGAAGACCAACTGCGATAAGGTAAATTATTCCTGGCAACATTATTCGCAATCCTAGTTTTGCTGCTACGGAATGTAAGTTTGAAATAAACTTAACGGAGTTTTCACTAACAAACTCCCTTAATGCACTGAAACGTGGCCCACGTTTCCAAATTAAAGCTGCGTATTTTTAAACTTATAAATGTTGTTGTGTTGCACCTGTAGTTGCATTTACAGCGCAAATCTATTTTGAAATACTAACTAAGTACTTTAGAATGAAAAATCTACACAATCTGACATAAAACAAACAAAAATTGTTTGCAAGCAAAAGGAACAACTCAAGCTGTTTCGCAATTAAAACCTTTTCGATAGACGCTGTGGATATGAATTGTTCGCGAATAGTTCCTTGTAACCCCTCTCTCCCTTGGGCCTGCTGCGTCGTCGGCTTGGCTTCATTCCGAGCCAAGGACTACTTGAAATGCCCCAGTTCCGAAGCAAAAAGAGAATTTCACTTTTGTGCAGGATTGACAGCTTAATGTAGTGCACATCCGTTTTAAACCACTGGACAAGCTAAGCTATGAATAACACATTGATATTATTGTTTTAAACTGTGATGGTATGTTATGTACTTGTATTTATACGACAAAATTAGAATAACGTTAATTAATTTCACAGCGTTGCTTACAGCCGAGCATTCCATCCGTCAGTTCCCGTCCGGTCGTCAGCTGTTTGATGTGACCTTGTCGCGGTGTCGCCGTGCCGCGAGGGTGTTGGGTGTTGGCGGTGCGGTGCGGGCCGGGTGTCCAGCGCGGCCGCGTGATAAATGAACCCTGCATTATTCGCACGATAGTGATCAATCAATCACGCCTAACCTGTTGCCGGCGAGCTCCACGCTCTATTAAATAACTATCATTGTTATCTTGTTACTAATTGTTTCGACACAGGTGTGTTTTACTACTCGTTGAACGACTATTAATTACAACACCGAGGGCCTGATTCATCATCTCTGGATATCAGCTAACCGTTGGGTAAATAAAAAAATGGAACAAAATTTGCATGAAATTATCTGCTAGCTAATTTAGCGGGAACTTATCAGTAAGATGTGAAACAGGCCCTGAATCATTTAACAATTTTCAAGCCGTAGCTACTGAAAATTAACAACGCAACAGAAATACTTTGTCGTTGTAGCGATATTTATTATTAAAACGTAAGCGGTTTCTTTGCCACAGCGTCACAAAAATCAAAGCAAGCAATACAAAATAAATGCCACTGCACATTGGGAAAATTACTTTTTAACTCTGTGCTTTCTCAACATTTCTTTTGCGATTTAATTTAATTTAACAAAACGTTGCAAAATATTGGTAAAGAGAGATCAACATTGGCTTTCCGCCATGTTTTCTTGCAACTGTTATAAAGTAATAAAAATTAAATTGTGAAACTAACAAAACGACAAACATTTTGAGCTAATTTTAATTTGCTTTGGTTGATCGACTCAATTTATGATCAACTTTTTCACGTGGCCACAATAAATAGCCAGATTAATAAATGTGTAACCTTGTCATGACACTCGTTGGTTTATGTATTACGTTATGTTATCCTATAAGTAATTATGCATAATGAAAACATGTAAATGTGGCTGAGGTATGTTGTCATGTTAATCGCAAGTAACATCTATGCATGTTTGCGCAATAACATAAATTAAATACTTCAGCTTAACTGTAGGAAACACGCCTAGCGTCTACTGTACACATAAATACATTTACATAATGTTACATAACGTTTAGTGCTGTTGTTAATCACATTTGCTTGTCACGCGAAAATTCTGACATTAAGTTTGAATCACGCCCATCACTTGTCACGTCGAGTAATATCATTTTGTTCCATTACATAATATATACCTGCTGGTGAGAAATAACGCGAAAAATAATATACCCGAAAATTCATTAAGTGTCAGGCAATATCAAAATGCTAATTAATGGTGCTGTTATCACAGTTGTTACCTGAGACATGTTTGACTATGAAGATAACAGCATAACATATAATTACGCCGATATTCCCTAAAGCGTTAGAGTGAGGACTGCACGATCTGGGAATCGAACCCAGGACCTCTAGCGTACCAGTCCCATTTACGACCTATAGACTAAAGAGGCAGCGAAGATAGCAAATCTTGCAATGTAACAACGTTGTTAATATTTTTGTACGCTTAAATCGAATCTCCAATCTTTATAATCAATGCTCAGCCTAATTGTCCCGACCCCAAAATTGAACATTATCAAAAAACAATAAAAATGGTTAAAATATATTATGTGACCGATGATAGTAGACGCACGGTTAGATTTAGTTTGCTTGGGCAAAGTGAGCCGATTGCTTATGTACATAAATGTAGATAGCGGTGTGGGCGACGGCGAGACTCAATGTAAACGGCGCAGTCGTCGGCGACCCGCAACGACCACGCCGCGCCGTCGGAACACACTTTGTACCAGTTAGTTTGGTACTATTTTCCGAGTTTACAGTTGACTTATTCACCATCGATAAATTTGGTTAAATAGTTTATTGCTGACCTTCAAATCGATGCAATAACCTAGTGGTTAAAGCGCTCGGGAGATCAAATCTAAGTACCGAACCGAAGTACCATGACCGAAAATGTTTAGTTACGTGTCCTAACTCAACATTTTCGGTCATGGTTTAACCAGAATTGATTACTTAGCCCTTTATAAAAACGATGACGCTTTGTTTTTAAAAGCAGGTAATACAAAAGAAGAAGCTATACAAGATGATAGGCTTATAGCTCCGCTCTATATCTTGGCCATAACGGTAGAAACATGATAATTTAAGAAATAATATAAGGGAATCATCCTTGTATTATTTCTTAAAATTTGCCAACGAAGTATTAGTTTCTAGGCGTGTCTCATAATAAATTCGTATAAAAATATTTTCGGCATATGTTGGTACAGTTAAAGAGTATTTGGCGGGCTTCGTCATCAATATCAATCACGCCACGGAGCAGTCACGCAGGAATTTTAAGTTTAACGAGTTTTGTTGGCTGAGGTATGTGATTAGACTGCGAACTCCATCGCTCTAAACAACAAACATCGCGAGGATACTCCGCCCGTAACTTCGCCAAATGGAGCGGAAAGTCAACTTTTTGTTCCATTTAGTATCGCCGTACTTGGAAGTTACTCTCAAACTGTCAAACCAAGGGTGGCTGATTGATGGCTTTGGTTGTTATGTATTTTCCGATGAGCATTATGATATATGCATACGCATACACGAAATCGTATCCCTCTCCAATCGTCTGCGATCCAAGGGATTGTTAACAGGATTTATCAGCTAAATCGTGTGAATCTAAAATCGGGATTAAGTTAAGCTACAAATCTTCTTCGCAAAGGGTGTGCGATATTTTTAAAGTATTTTATCTCGTTACTTACGGGTTTTTTGAGACGAATTTTGCCACGATGCGAAATAAAATTCACTTTCAAATAAATCTCGTATACACTTTTATTATATTGCAGTACTAACAGGTTACTACATAAGCGAATACTAACATTCAAATTCAAAATTTTATTCCAAATCAGCTTTTACAAGCATTTATGAAACGATATATGATTTAGTTGCACATTATCCCGTCGTTTGGTTTACATTGGCGTGTAAGTGGTTTACCTATGTAATAAATTTTCACTTTTGGCGTGCTGCTACACTTTCGTAGACGCGCTGCTACGTGCGTAGCACTCGTAGCATTGCTTTACGATCCTGTTGCACCGCGTAGCACATTGCCGTAGCCCGTAGCGACACGCTTACAAATACAGACTCACCTGCTACACAACCGCTACAAAGCCGCTACATAGAACGCCTGTTTGAAGTTTGCTAATTATACAGTATTCCGATTGCCGCTGTTAGTTCTATACACTCTGCCAGTAGTCAACAAAAGGCACAGTATTAGATTCGATTTAGGAGAGGCTTATTTATTGTATGCTACTTTATCGTAATAAAGGTACCTGTTATCACAGTATTTAAATATTGATTCCAACAGTGTTACCATTGTAATATAGAATTTCTAAGATAAAAATAACTTTTTCACATTTCATCACATAATATATAAGCTCGTATTTTTATATTACTTACGTCATATCGGATACTGCGTTCTTTTTGGTGAGTTAATCTATAAAAATCACATAGGCCGCTATCACTGTTAGATAAAAACGTTCACCAATCATTATCATTAGCTACACACACGGTCATAGTTATTGTGTACTGTGGGACTAATGAACTAGGTACATATATAGACTCCTTGTTTGAATGCTTTCTGATAATTTATAGAATTTATAATTCAAAGAGTGGCACATGTGAGTCCCAGGAAATATGTAAGTCTACTTACATACTAATGCCGCCTTATTACTTTGTTGTGCACTAGCACAACTTAGTAATAAGGTACAGTAAGAATACGGTAAGAATATTAAAATTATGCGGTTATTAATTATTCTTTAATATCTTTATGTATTTTTTTAAGAATTTTCTATGCTAAGATTACAAGTAATTTTTAATTAAGGAAAAAATCGGCTGGCGGGCAGTATTCGAACCTGCGTCTTCTGGTGTACCGAACCAGTTTATATAAAAATTACTCGTCTTAAATATTTATTATTTCAATTTTATAGTATTGTTTAGTGTATTTATTTGTAACACGTATTAATTTCAATACAACGTGTTATAAATTAGTTTAATTAAATACATGTTACAGGTTTTTTGATACAACAGCTGACGCGCGAAGTCGACGTCTCGAGCGGAGAGCTGTATTCTGGTGAAACACACTTAAACACGCTTGCTAGCTTGTTGATACTTACGTATATTGCAGACATCGCAGACTTGCAGAGGTACTGCACCAATGGAACGCAGAAAGTTTTGAAGACATTTTAATTAAATCCGATAAGTACTGTTTACCTATTTTTGTAAGTAAATAAATACAGAAGCAAATCTCTAAATATTTCTTCTAAACATATAAGGACATGTTCTAACTTCAAGCTCGCAAAATTTTAAATTCTAGGAAAGTACGTAAACGTACCATCGGGTCGACGTCGGCATGACGTGCCGTGGTGTGCTAATGTACTCAGGAGGTCAAGACAAGTTCGAATCGACGAACGACTATAAAATGTATGCAAATGACATTAGTAAACGCCCGATTTGTCGAAAGTTTCTGTCATTTCCATACATTTTGTTACTATTCGTTTGTCGATTCGAATGTCATCATTCATTACATCAATTTTATTACAGATGTAGATGTAGTTGCAATATATTACAGTTTCATAGGAGGCAAGCTTATTGCCATTATTCGGACTAAATGACAAATCCAAACTGTAAGCTACGAAGAGTTTCTTAATAAAAATAAACCAATAAGATTTTCATGAAAACTCTCTATTCATAAAACTGAATTCTAAAAACTGATTTCTATTCTATTTTATTCAATAGACTACAAAAGACAGGTACAATATGTAATTTATTAAATTTTAATAAATTACATATGCGAGTATATTATAATAAAGCTTTTGCTATCACTGATGTAATGTATATTGTATTGTACCTACCATTACGTTAGCAAGTGCGTCGAACTTATAAGTGTTATATAAACATTTTTAGTTAAATCATTGCTCGTAATATGAACCTTATACCGCTCCAACCCTCTCGCTTTGAACGTGATATTCTTTACAAATATACTTTGATTTTATCTGTAAATAATACTTGCTATACAAAATCGTTTTGTGTTCTCTTCAAGTGTATAGCAGAAAAACGTTCCTTTTATGTCTGTGGTTGGCGATGTCGATAAGAAATGTTTTCTATTTTCTACCACAATACCTATTTTAAAGATTTCTCGTCCTTGCCTCGGTATCTTTTCTTATTTTTTTAAGTCAATGGAAGGCTTTCATCTTCAACATCTTTCTTTATTAGAGACTAGCGAACCGCCTCGCTTCACTCGGGGTACTATTATTACGTATATTATTATGTATAGAGCCAACATTAGTTAGACCTCTAGCAACACATCGGTAGTTTTACATACAGACAGGCAAACAAATGTTCTTAAAAAAATTGCTTCTGTTGCTTCATTTATAGACCTCCCATATTGTTTTTGTTTTCAATATTATGTATTGTACAGACATCGGCCTGTTGTTCTTTTTTCGGGACTGAAATACTAGCCTTAAATGTATCTTTTCCTAACAGGTGAAAACAAAAAAATATATTCCGAATTTGGTCATCTACACTAATATTATAAAGATGAAAGATTTGTTTGTTTATTTGTTTGCATTGAATCGGCCCGGAAACAACTGGACCGATTTAAAAAAAATCTTTCAGCACTAGAAAGCTACATCTTTCCTGAGTAATACAAGCTATCATTTATAAGAAATATCACACGGGCGAAGCCGCTGGCGGAAATCTAGTCAGTTATAATTTGATAGTATCCATCATTTGGGTCGATAAGAGGATATTACGAACAGTGTTGCCACTCGCAGGTGATATTCAGCGCGTTGTATCGGTCACTTTGATAGCCGGTAGGTTATGACAGTCATTAACTCCAGTACTTAGCTTAATATCGGATGAGAGATAGCAGTTTATTATCGAAACCTCACAAATATGTCCTTAGAGGTAGCTATCCCTGTATATTTTTGCACAGTCTTCTTACCCAACTGAAATATTGGTAACTGTAATGAAAAGGTTTATTTGTATGTTTGTATTATATATTGGCCAAAACTGTGTTGCCAGCAGTATTTTGTTTCACAGCCAGAATGCAATTGAAAGTTTTGCGAGCCGAACCAAAACAATTCCACCATCGATCATCGAAACTAATTAAAATACGTGTAATTGAAAGTTCATTAAGAGTTTTCTGTACATTATGCATGAATTGTTTTAACAGGAAATTCGTACAATTTAATTAACTGTAGCTTAATATTAACAGACAAAGTTGCGAGCGAACAATGTAGACTGTATGGTGGCAAACACGTTCAGGGGAAGCTGCTGATATTGTTTATGGTCAAAGTTTGCGTCAGCCAAAGTTTTGTTAAGGATTTATGGTAATCAGACACTTCCGATGTCAGTAAATTGAGAATGTTAGTTTTGGGCCGAGTTGGGACGATACACCAACATACAACAGTAATTTAGGAGAATCTATTGGACGCGGATTATAGGCTCACACAAAGGATGAGCTTTATAGTCAACCCGGCTTAAGGAATTAATGAATACTAATTCTCTAACGTCTGCTACGGTTAGACCTCATGATGTTCTATTCTCGAGCTCGAATTTATATTAAGCTTCCTTTTAATGAATGCGCACCCGCTTGAATTAACAGAGTTTGAACTAAATGTAAAAAGTTTTTACTGTCAGAATCATAAAACAAATATTTGTACCGAAGCGCAGTTTTCAACTGCACCAACAATATTTTTCTCAAATTTATTGAACGCTATAAAAGTGACATTTCGCTTGACGAGCTTCTACAATTGGTAGTCATTTGTTTCAAACGAGCTAAATTGTATTTGCGAACAAAGTACCTATGTAAAATGAATGAGCAAAAGCTGAATGTAAATTAATATCTTAAAAATGAGAGATATTCAGTAAAGTACCGTTTATTTTCCAGTAGGAATAAATTACGTCTCACTTATCTTTCAAGTAATAATAATAAAATTATTATCGTCCAAACGTATAAAGAACAAGTAGGGAATCTAATGGCACATTAAAGATATGGACGTTTTATCGTCAAATGATACTTCGAAGGTTTACGGTCAATAGAAGAACTTGATGAAAAATATTACACTTGAAGGGAATTTAATCACAGTTTTTTTTCTTTAGTGTTACCTGAATGCTAATAAAATAAATTATGTTTTTATCACTGTACGTTACGCTACGTTTTATCACTTTTCATCATTTAAGATAGCATTGTTGCACACGATATTTTTTAATGTTTAATGACATTTTCACGGCATAATTTATACCTAATTATATTCAGTTCTTCTACGGACATTGAAAATGAAAATAGCCTTTATTACAGTCACCAGAGTTTCGGTTTTTGTGTAAAGTTACATATTGGTTCACATAATGTCTCTGACTTCTGTGTGCTTCTTGGCAAAGGCCTACTCCAACTGTTTCCACTGGACTCTATCTATTGTCACTCTTGTCCATAGTGACCCCAGGGTTTGGCAGATCTCATCTTCCCATCTCCTTAGCGGGCGTCCTCTTTTTCGTCTACCATCTCTGGGGTACCAGACTGTCACAAGCTTGGAAATCTACGGACATTAATGGGCATAATTTCAAACTCCGCACTGCGAATTACAATTAATAATTAAACTTATTAACTCTTAACTCTTTAGGTTTGCGTCAATGAGGTGTTTTGTCGTGAATTTGATACCACTAGAATTGGATTATAATATTCCCCGTCTCAAAGTGAATTAATTTATAAAAAAATCCTATTATCGCGATATAGAAGGTTCGAGTGAGATTATCTATTACTTGTGATTAGGTGTGCAGGCCATTTGAGCGCGTGGCAATAGGTACATCATAGCATGTATTTTTTTAACACTACAGCAGAAACTCACTCTATAATCAACGACCGTAAAACTCGATGCTGGGGGCATCGACCTTGTTTATTAAGTTTTTCTAAAATATTTTAACTAGTTACCAGCTTCATATTGTTAATCAAAGTGAGTAACAATACCCACCCACCAATTTAATTCAAAAAGTGTAAATACATATAAAAGAATACTTCAATCAGCTTGGGGATTGAAACAAGGACTTTTTCCATTTCTTTATTTCTTAGAAACTTGTTTCTCTAGGGACAAATATGATTTCCCGCGTAATGGATTTTATTCAGCTCGGCTTCAAACTTGGAAGTTTTCTTGAATGTTACTATTTACTTCAATAGCAATTTTTGTTAAATTGTGTTGAACTTCTTCTTCAACCCCGCATTACACTGCTTTTAATTTAATCCAGGCAGTTTTTCCCCCGAACAGGAGTGAAACGAATAAAACAACGTTGTAAAGAGAATTTGTGATTTATTTACTAGACAGGTTTTCGTATTCACATTCATCACGTACAAAAAATAAAGGGGTGTAAATATATCTCTGAAAATGTAACAAGGTAACATAAGTATGTTGCGAACTAGACGAGGTCAGTCGGGTAAGGGCGAGGAGAGGGGGAGGCTACGGCGGAGCGCGGCGGCGTCGCGCGCGCCGCCCGCACAGCAGCCGCTGGAACGCGTGCCGGAACTCCGGGCTGAACACCGTGTAGATGATAGGGTTCAGCGTCGAGTTGAAGTAGCCCAGCCACAGCGACAGCGACGTCAGTACGGGGCTTACTTCGCAGTCACACGTCGGTACCAAAATGGCCAACACGAAGAAGGGAAGCCAACACGCTACGAACGCGCCGGTTATTATTGCCAATGTTTTCGCAGCTTTTCGTTCGCGCTTGGAGTCAGCGGCCTCTTTAGGTTTGCGTCGCACTAATGTCGGGTAGTAAGCGGCCGCAACGGCGCCGTAGCCCGTCGTCGGCGGGTCTGCCTCGAGGCCGTTCGCGCACGATTGTTTCTCAGGGCTTGTATTATTCGACGATACGTTTGTGAATCCCGTAGTAGTCGTTTCGGATATAGTCGGCAGGGGTCGACCTATCACTGCTACAACGGCGGCCGCAATGCCACCACTGCCGCCGGCTGCGACCAGCGCCCCGCCGGCGGGCACGGGGGGCGGCCCCACCCCCCCGCGTGCTGTCGCCCCTCGCCGCCGACGTATTCTTTTTCTGGCAGTTTGATATATTCGCCAGTATAATATTAATATTACGAGAACTGGCACGTAGAACGACGAAGCTGTCGCAAAAATTTGGTAACCTACGTCTTGACTGACGACGCAACGTAGGTCTTCTGAGACTCGTCGGTCCCAGTCGGGGTCCTTCCATCCCAGCAGCGGGGCGATGCACACTAGGAAGCTTACAACCCACACGCAAGCTATCATGAGACCTACTCGGCGAGCCGTTCTTGCGTGAATATAGTCGATGTTTGTCACAGCCCAATACCTTAAAAAAAGAGAAAGCCTTATAGTTTCAAGAATTATGTAAGTTGTTACTTTGTGTTTGTCACAGACGTTCAAAATTCTCACCTATCAAGTGCAATAGCAACGAGATGCAGGATAGAGGCGGTGCAGCATAGCACATCTCCTGAGGTCCACATATCGCAGAGCTCTGGGCCTAACGTCCAGCGTTGGGCTACTTCGTATACGGCGCCCAATGGCATGACCAGGCATGCCACGAGCAGGTCTGCCACCGCCAGTGACAGGATCAACTGGTTCGCCGCGCTGCGCAGGTGACGCTCCAACAGGATCGCCGCTATCACGAACACATTTCCTGAGACAATAAATTATATTGTATATTACGTGATGTTTTGTTTATATGCATGTATATTGTATATTACTTTAGTTACTGGTGTCGTCAAGAACGAAGCTTAAGTTAATTTAAGTATAATGGATAAATATACGAAAAAACGAAGAAAGTAAGCGCTCAAGCCCACATATCGGGTGACTGAAGTGCTAAAAACATTGATCAGTTTTATGCAGGTGTAACAGTATAGATAGGTATACTGTTATATAAATACTACATAACGTTATGCGTGTGATGTTACATCTGCGGTCTATTTCGAGATCAATTGACTATCACAAACGATTATCGAGTCAGTTTTTAAACTGCACACATCACATAGGTATTCCTCTCATCACTATTCTAGATCCGATGCAATGGCCGTTTCACTCGGTCAATTCCATTTAAACTTTTTTAACAAACAAATCTGTATTCTCGAATATACTCGTATTTTTCATATTTGCATTGAAAATCCATTACTAAAGAGGAAATAGAAACGCTATGTATGCAATATACAATATTGAATATTAGCCGTCCAGTGTTGGCGGTTATTTCATAAAATTGAATAATGCAGCAGAAATAGCACATACATATCAGTATAAACCTATGGCTGTATCAGTATAATGCTTGCAATAAATCTTTTTCTCTTTGTTTTTATAATCAACAACCTTCTATTTATTTTCAAGTCACAGGCGATAAATGCTACTACAATATCGAAGGTGTATAATTACCGACTACAGTGGCGAGAATCAGTAGTCCGAGCACGATAGCCTTGGCGGCGGCGCGTATCAGCGCAGCTGGCGAGTCGAAGGGCGCGGCAGCCTCCCACCACGTGGCGTTTGGTACCACTGTGACGTTCCACTGGGTGGGGTCCCACTCGGTAGCGTTCCACGTCGAGTTCTGCAGCGGCAGGCGCAGATACAGCGCCTCCCATTCCAGCAGCTCATCGCGGCCGTCCGCGCCCTCCATGCCCTCTCACCGGGACTCCACGTCGCATACTGGACATGATATTGGCTAGTTAAAAATTAAATAAGGTTCAATTGAAAAAAAAAAATACAACTAGACTGTGCGGACCAACATCACTTATGTATCTGCACTTGATTACGTGACCAATCATTTTAACAGTTAGGATTCTAAGGCTGATGTTCAGACGACGTTCCTCAACACATTATTCGTGTATGACAAGCGTGTTAAGCTGTCAGAAAATATAATTTATCCTTTGACGATTGTGTATTTGTGTCAAACAGATATATTATTATTATCATGTTAATTAACCGGGAGTTGCTAAGTAAACTAGGCGTGATTAGGTATGTCAAAGTAAAACGCCTGTGCTTAACTAACGCTGATAGACTTGGCAGAATGGGGTACCACATCAAATAACATCACTGTCCTAACTTCCAAGTAATTAAATAACAAGCGGGTGACAGCTACTGTTATATTTGAATGCGGCGCCATTACGCAGATTCATTAGCCGCCATTGTGGTACTTACTGTTCGTGTTGTATTTTCGGAATAGACAGTTTAGAGCTCGGTCCACCATCATTAATTGTAGTTTATTGCTTACGTTCCAATCTGTAAACAAGAAATAATAGATTTAAAGCTATTTTACCTTTCATCTTTGCAGTTTGATCATTAATGCTTCATATTTTACAGACATTTTTATTCATAAACATGTTTAAAATATTAGGATGGGACAATACATCGAGAACTGTTTATAAATGGTTATTTCAATATTGGTATTAAGTATTAATAAATCGCTTTGACGGGGATATTAAAGGCTCCGATACTCAGTGAATGGAGATACAAATTAATATTTACATAATTTTATAGATAAAAGATGTGGATAGGTAAATATGTATCAACAGGCGGGTTATGTAGCGAGGTGGGGCGGTGGTCGGCAGGTGGCAAACGGGTCGTGAACTTTTAACTTTCACTATAACGCGCCGCTGACTTAATTGTATTATCCTCTTTATGTATTCACGTCACGAATCTAATAATGTTTCATAAATTAAATCAATGTCAATGTATCTATCAGTTTTGATTACCACAAATTCAATTTGTTACCAACCATTCGATTAGCGTTATCCTTTCAAGTTGATCATGGAAGGTATTTCACCGTGCTGCGGCGTCGAGACAATCTCTCAAATCTGTAAGCATCGTTATCATGTTCTTTTGATATGTAAATGTGTTTAAAAAAAGAGAGAACCGAATCGAAATCGAGACACATAGTCTTATAAGAAATCACTGGTCATTTTCAGATTGATTAACACGAATGTTGTGACGAGAGTATCTATTAGGTACACTAAAACAGTTTCGAGATTAGTGAAGTTAGTTTTTAATTTACAACAACGGCGCAGTGATATTATATTAATAAATACATCTCAGGATACAGACACAACAGATTGAAATGTTTTTTCTGAAATAAGAAGCTTTATGGCGCCAAGTAAGCTTACATAACTTTAAAACGGGATTTCGGTGCTGAACGCCCTTGTTACTCCTAGTACTTACTTGAATTAATACCTATCTACTCGAAGTAGTATTAGTATCACTATGTTCAGAAACTTAATGTAAAGATAAAAGGAGGAATGTCGGTTACAATTTTCTATGTACTTACATACAAATAGTTTGGCAGAGTTCTCACGGTATCTCTCTGTTATATCTAAGATAATTGTTCAAGTTCAATGTTTCCTGATAAGGGGCACGTTCAAAAGTTTTGTAATAATAAAATCGGTTTTGATATTTACAAAGTTACACTATTATTCGCAGATGGTATAATTACAGATACGACTTAACTTGCTGCCACAGCTAAAGTGGTTACTTAGACACACTTTACAATTTAAATTAATTGCTTCGAAAGATTTTGGGTGAAATTTTGGCAGATAAGAGCAGTGTTGTTATTGGAGTTCTCTATGAAATTATTAGCGGTAGCTCGGAGCGGCGGCTGGCCCCCCATTGCATAACGCCTAAAAATGAGCACACTTCGCTGCCATAACCGTATAAATGCAGACGTGATGCTATGGTACCTATGTTGTTATACATTACATAATAATAATTATGTTCTTATTTCAATAAAAAATAGTCTGAAAAGACCATTGATTTATATTGTTTTATTGTTTAACAGCTCAAAAGGATTCATAAATTAATGATTGTTGGTAGACAATGGAGCTAATTGCGGTAAAAACGAGGATTGCGTTGGACGTTTACACCAGTTTCCACTTGTTTTAATTTGACGATTACAATTAACTTGTAGGTGTCAGCGTATTAGCGTGATAATTAACGGTTTATTATTAATTATGATGTCAAAATGTGCACCAGTTAGGTAATTTTACTACGACAAGTTAAAACAAAGATAGAAAGTTATTTAACTTTAATAATTTTTTTTTATTTTGTACTGGAACGAAAAATTATATGCCTCAATTTATCAGATGAAAACCAGAAGAGTAGAAGGCAGAATCATCAGAAGGCCGACAAACAGTATATCAAAGATTCAAAGCAAGGTTAAAGTGGAAAAGGGGTAGAAATTGGCCGTGGTACTTCCCAAGGAGTGGCAGCCAAGTGGTGGCCAAGGCAGGTGAATGATAGCTCTCCGGGCAGCGACGATCTCGCCATATGCTAGTGTTCAAGATGTCGTTGATGGGATGACATAGCAACAATCGTAACGGAGGAGATTGGTTACTGGAGCATTGAATTTGTCAGTCAAAAAGAGAATTACACCTGACAGGTACGAAGTCTATCTCTGGATGATAATGATGATTGGAAACATCCAATAGCAAAGAATTTGAATTTTGAACCATCAAAACACAGCTAATGAGCACGACAAACGCAATCACGACTTTTTAGCTATGCTATGCTATACGTTCCTGTATACATTTATGGTAAAATTATTATGATAAAATTTATTATGATATTATTATTATAAAATATGCGAAAATGTATATGTTTGTGTATTCTGTTTTCACGTCGAAACGGTAGAATTGACTTTGATAAATTTTAATATAGAAATAGATAAGACCTTGGAGACAGACATAGACTACTTTTTGTAGTCAGAAAAGGTTTTGTTACAAGACTATTCGTAATCTATAATATTATGTAACTTTAATCAGATATTCATTGTTTAACAAATGTACAAGAGATAAACTTTCAGAAACGAGTAGTGTATTGAGTATGCAGTCAATCATTTCCGAGTGTCTTGAATAATTTGGTAGCTGAATCACGAGCAATGGACGGTGAACAGCACATGATTAATATTGATTTGTATGAGTTTCCAGGGTACGACAGTAAGTGGACTCATGTATGTACCTTGTTCGGTAATACAATCGCTGAACACTGATCGAATTACTGTTTGCATAAGGACGAAAGAGCAGACATACTTGGTTATAATAAAATTGTAAACTTGGTTGGTTATTTTCTTTGTGTTGATATGTTCGAATTTACAAAAGAGCTCCAGTTGTTTCTGAGAGTTTTAAAAAAGTTTTCGAATCATAACTATGTAATAATTTACTAAAATTACATAAGTACTTTGTTGTTGTTGTTCTTACATTAAAATCTAATCTACTAATCCAATCTCAAATTTACCCAAGAATTGATGAAATTGAATAAGTAGTTAGGAATTTCTGAAATCTTTGTTACTTGCGTTAATGTTTTGAATCGTTGAAAATGTTTTGATCGGCGACGCAGCCGCTGGGAATGTAGGTATAACTTCTACGTTCAAAATGAAGGCTCAGTTATCTTATTTGAACAGACTACAGCCAGAGCGTCAATAGCATTAGTGTTCGAGAAAATAGGCACGGAGGGAGCGTTCAACGCAGTGTGTTTACTCTCTCGTATCTACTTAATTAGGTTCAATGAGACTGTTAGCTTTGCCTCGCGCGTGTAACTCAAAATATTCTATATATCATACAAAACAATTCAGTCAATTACTTGAACTACTTTTGGTCATAACACGAGCGTTCTTAAGAGTAATTAGCTCAATGTAAATGGTAGGGTACCTCTAAGAGTTACATCGATGAAAATCTTTCAGTTATAGCTGCGGGTTCCCCTGGTCCGATGTTTGTACCAGACCACATCCCGACATGGTCATGACGAATGTTACGAACTCCACGACTGTGACCCCGTATCTATAGGTATATGCGATCCATGAGAATGTTCATATACATAGATGCAAGCGATAGCAAATTTTGAGTCTATACACGAAAATATTTTTGTATTTTAGTATACTTTTAGTTTTTTTTGCTCGTGAGTAATGGGAAAAGGAATCATGTGACATGCATGAAATATTTTTAGCGCTATAAAATTGACTGCATGCCGTAAATAGTCTGAACTATCAGAATAGAGAGACCATTTTGCATGCAAACCGACACCGTTAAATTTAGTTTCTTTACTGCGTCCTTTCTTTAAAGCTTTTTCTGCAGGTTCGTTATAAAAGTGTGATTTTTATACTTTCCTCTCGAGACTTCGTCCGCTTTGTTCAGATGTGTCGTAAAGATGTCAAAGCTTTATTGATCCCTTGAATACATGCTTTTGATCAGGATGAGAAGTAGTCTGTCTAACGAGTGTTCTTTCAAAAACGGAACACTTATGGCATCATTGGTTGTGGCTTCAACGGTAGTACGTCAAAGGCATGTTAGAGTATTAGACGAAGATTGATACTAGGCGTAGCAATATAATAGGAATTTTAAAGGGGAAATAAGGCACAATGATTTTATTTTTTGATACCATCATGAGGGGTGGCTAATGAAAACGATGCAAATGAAATCCTGAACTACGACTTTGAATCAATTGATAAAAAATGCGTATTCAACGCAAATCCACTGACGGAAAAATTCAGATTGCTATTAGAATGATGATGGGTGGCTCTGTTGCATCTCTTGTAATATTCCTCTAGGATTTACCTAATATTTGTGACACCAAGATCTAGACCTTGGTCTATATGACTATATAACTTGGTATAGATAACTAATTGGACGGGTCTATTCAAAGCCACGGATTACAAGCGTAGCTCATTGAATATCGTTAGCACTAACACTAATAGTAGCTAGGAGGTAAGTATATTCAATATACTTAGGTAATAATAGGTGTTATATATAGATATTAAATAATATAATTTAATATTAAATAATTATTCTAATAACAAAAAAACTATTTTTCTTGTAGAATAGATACCTATTACCTACTAAATTATTATGTTATGGTAATATTCACAACTGTGAATTAGGTGGAATAAAATAAATATGTTCTCGATGTTTATTAAGTAAAAGCATAGAGATACTTTTTTATATCGACGACCTCGTCTATTTCACGACGTCTGTGGTCTAGTGGTTCGAGAACCGGACTGCTGATCACGACGTCGTGGCTTCGATTCCCACAATACACAAACATTTATGTGATGAACTTAGGTGTTTGTGTTTGTCTGGGTGTTTCTTATATATTATCAGTATATATTTACAAAAAAAAGTATATAAGTATTATATCCATTGTCTAGTACCCATAGTAGTTTGGGACTAGACGGTGCACCGTCTAGTCCCAAACTAAGCAAAGCTTGATTTTTACACAGCACCGCGGTGCTGTGTAAAAATGTCCCAAGATATTTTATTATTTATATCTTTACGAGTAAATTTACACCAACTTTGTATCTACGATTTACAAATAAATTAATTTAAATTTGAATCGCTGAAATGACCTGAACTGCACTTAATAACAGTTATTGAAGTTTCAGGTTAAAGTTATTTGTGCGGTTATTGGTAAACTGGTCAAGTTTGTCTTGTACGAAGGAGCTTTCACTTAAAGCCTTGTTGTCTACGAGTATTTGAAGCATTTGGTAACAAACCGCAAATGGAAACTTGTGAAAATTAAATTTCAGTAGCGAGTTTGAATCAGAGTTTATGGAAATACGTTATTATAATTACCTATTTACAGTTTCTTTGGTCAATTATGTTACAAGTAGTTATATTTGATGAAAAATGGATCCAAATATATGAAAAAACTCAAACCTGATGGTATTGTGCCTTGCATGGCGTATCAACTCAGACTAGATACAGTGTCTATAGTAGCGTGGTAGATCACCTAAGTATAGCCTTTTTTTGGGGTGTGGAGTGTCATCATGACTCGTCGGCTACTGCGGGAGGTGGCAGGGTAAGCGCCTGCGCCCAGTACATACCATCACGCCTGTGTTCCCCGAAGGGGTAGGCAGAGGCATACTAATGTACACCCACATTTCGCCGGTATGTTTAGGTCCCATGTAATAGGGGGTGAGCCTATTGCCATCAACCGGGCACAAATTCAGACTCCGAGCTGCTACTGGGAATTTCACAGAAAACCCAACAACACTTTGCTCGACCCGGATTCGAACCCAGGACCTCTAGCGTAACAGTCGTCTAACGTAGCGGTCACCCATTAACCAAACAAACTATTTTTTCATAGATAATGAAAAAATAGGAAAGTCGATAGAACTTCTTGTCATTGAATAATATAAAACGATTCCTTTTCCTAAACTAAGTACCTACCTACGCAACCTAATTTACCCACATCATAGTCAAAATCATCCGTAAATTTATCCCTACTAATTTCATACCCAATTATTTTGTAGTTTAACCAAAGTAACAACTTGATACACTGTAAATAGGTAATAAAGTCGGTGGAACGTTATGTTCAGGCGTGCCGACTAACATCCCACAAATCCCCAAGTTTACGTATGACATGACAAAGACGTTACACGCGCGTTCTTCCTCGACGCGGCGAAAGACGACAAAAGGATTTCTCATTCTCAAACCCGAACATGAAACGTTAACGTTCAGAAATCACAGCACACGAAGCGTCATAAATAAGTTCAGATATTTTTGTTTACGGCCACCGCTCATAGAATATTGGTTTATTTCAGTACGGAGTTTCGCCTTTGAACAGTTTTCGACACCCGACGTACAGTCTGCTCGTAACTTTATACGTAAACCGACAATCCGTATAAACTGTTATATAAAAATCGGAATTACAACATTACACCAGAGACGAAGATAGATATGTATTATTATAAAATTTGTATTTTAAGATATTTAGAAAATATTTCATTACTTTTTCATCTACAGGAAAACTACTATATTTCTTCCGTGCGGGAATTGAACCCATGACTTGTGGGACCCGCGTAGGGCACAGAAAATAAAATATCGTTGGCGTAGGGGCTCCTCAACGCTATTTTTCTACAAGTTACAACAATAAGCGATTCTCTTGAAGTGATTAACTTTCAAAAAATGTGATGATCTGTTACCGGCTGACATGCCAGAATTCCCTTTTTCCCTTCACGTGATAGATTGATTCTATATAACAGTATCGTTAATAAATAATCAAGTTACTGTTTGGAAGTAAAAGCCTGCCGCTGACCTCAAACCAATTTATTCCCAGTGGGTGTATACGGAAAGATAAATTATACCAATCACTTGAAATATTGTTATTGGTAGATATTATTTTTATTACCAAAATGTAACACGCAATAAATAAAACTAAACTAGGTTTAATAATGACCACCCATGGGCTCCACTCCTAGATTATCGTCAAACCTATTACTGCTTATCCTTTATTTCTCGTCTAAACATTATGGGGATTCTAGAATGATTTAATAACATCTCATCGTGTAGAAGGCTTTTCAGATTGCATTTGAAGAATCGCAGCAAACAAGGTTATAAGGGATATAATACGAAATAGGAATGAAATGTGCACGAGATACGAGGCATAATAGAAATCATAATGGAAGTAGAAAAATCTCGATGTTTTATTCCATCATAGAGGCGTATCTATCTATAATAAAACAATAGGAACTCACGGACATAAAAGGTATCGACTAATTGAACATATTCGAAGCGGATAACAATTGTGCTGGCTGTATCGAAGCGCTAGGAAGTGCAATTAGTGGGGGAAAGCGAACCGACGCGCCGCACTACTGAGTCGCGGGCCAGCACGATCCAACACGCTCATATCGTACTCTATACTATAAAAATCTTATGATATTAAATTGCTTTTCAGAATGTATTATGAAAAAGTATAGATCACTGTTAGCTTAGTAATAATACGACCGTGGGCTTTACGTAATCAATCACTCGTCTAACCGGAGGAATAAGTAAATATTCTAAGAAAACTTGCATTTATCTGAGAATGTTAACGAAGGCGTGCTGCCAAACCACGCTGGACCATGATGGTTGTCTATAATTCTAAGAAAAATCCTGAAAGCGAGATCGTGGGCCCCATAGTGGAATAATAAAGTGGTATGATGATAGGATTGGCGTAATTAGAAATTATGTATGTATCTAAGAGTCACCATAAATGCCATATAAGTCTGTCGAAATAAACAGTATATAAGGTTTCTTTTAGAAGATAATAATAGCAATGTCATTTACATTATCTTATTTATAGGACTGACCCATTTCATTGGTGGATGTTTTACTAATTACCTAATTCAAGTTCTGTTTCAACGCCTACACAAGTGTAATTGGTTTTATGTATCACCGACCTTGCCTTTTTAGCTTGGAAAAAACACCTCTTGGTATAAACCTCGAAAGTACCTACGTGCCCACATTAAAATTTTACGGCCATATCAACGCATACAGGGTACCTCGATTCTGTTGTCCGCTCTTCTAATGATTAATACAACGTTTTCTCATATGTACGTTGACAGTATTAGTTGCAATTAAACGTTTTTATAGCTTACTGATTCCAAAATACAGACATAAATTAAGAACCATTTAAAAGGAAAAGTTATCAAATGGTCAGCTGTTATTAAATGTGGTCAGCAACAAAAACTAATTAATGTAATAAAAAAATCGGTTAGGTAAGTGTTAGCACTGTGACCAAACAGTGCGCGCCCAAGCGAGACAAGTACCTACAGATTCCCAATCCTCGGGAATTTTCCTTAAACTGATCCCTTAGTTTCTAATCCTAAACATTGTTAACCATTATAGTTTGTGGTCATTGATGTGTTTGCAAAAGATCTAAATTCATTTTAATATACCTGTTACAAATCATTTTAATAAACCATTTTCCAAGAAACACAAATTGTAAACTTATTTATCTTTATAAAGTCGTAGCAAAGTAACGTGAATGATTCTTTAACGCAAGTTATATACTTAAGTATGCCATAAAACCTCAAGTGTACAAAAAGTTCTTGTTTGATATTACACCCGGCGCTACCCACCCTTATAAATCAGAATGAACCGTTTTTTCGCTATGAACATAATTTTAACAGGCTTACCCGACATAACTTATGTAGGTTCCTTTCAGTTCAATAGAACAGGCTTACAGAAATAGTCGAGAAAAGTTCTTTCAAACTAACTCATTGAAATCTGATGCAAATAACAATTAACTCTTCGCAGACCCGGCGAGTTCTATTTCCTGAAGAACTTAATTTAAAGGCAGTTAGGACTTTTTATTTCATTACCGTTCAGAATCTAAATTATATTTCTATTCTAAATTCGAATTCAAAGTTGGGTAAATATTGCGTACTCATTTTGAATTTGTGTGAAGTATTTACACTGCTAATTTTCGTAGTTTATTTTGGATAGAATTTACATAATTTACATTAGTGGTCATTTTGAACTTTCCAATAATAATGGTTCTGTTTATGCAAATAATGAATTGTTAGTATTGCGTGGTCATTTCACACATGAATAACTATTTCAAGCACAATCACGCATTATGTTGCTGACGTCTTCTTGGGATGAATCATGTGTAAAAGGATGGATGCAGGTGGTCTACTACTAAAATAATATCGCGGCTTTGGTAAGACGACGTACAAAAATCTTTGTCTAACTACCAAAAAACTTTTGGGAGGAGGCTCACCGCAAGACTCGATCAAAACCTGTAATCGAATTTATCGTCGCGTCGTGCCCTAAACACTCCAGTTTCGTAGTAGGAAAACGTACGTTGTAAGCACACTTAGAAATGAGCTATGAGCTATGAAATGAGTATGCTGACGTGTATAATTACACGTCAGCATACGGTGGTTATACACCTCTGCTTAACCCTTTGGGGAACACAGGCGTGGTGGTATTGTGATACTATAGTAAAGTTCAGTATCACCAAGATTTTTCAAAGCAGAATCTCTGCAGCGTCGCCATTTCCTAGCAGTTTGCTATCGACGGTGCAAACAGCAGTTAAGGTCACGAATCGAATTTTAAGCAGGCCATTGTGTACTGCCTCCGGGAACGCTTTAATATGCCATTAAATATCACCTCGGCCATTACGGAGGATCTCGAAATTTGTAAAATTAAGTATCTAAAGTAAACAAGTTAAACAACCGCAAAAATACCTTTCCAAAATACTTACATTGTCTATGTTATTTTGCTAAGAAATTATATGCCCTAGATATTAGGAACAACTGCAGCGAAAACATCAATGAGTAATTCATATTATCATTATCATTGTGAAATGTCAAATCATGAATTGCGTGTGAATAACCTGAAGGTTAGATTTTGTGAAAGAAAGTCGTCCTCAGGCAGAATAGCATCATTATTTTATTGCTTAGCATAAATGTAATACAATTAAAAAACTCCAGGCAGGATAAAAATAGAATCTTTAAAAAAAGTATTGGTTGTATAAATGTCGATTCATACGCTGCCTGCAAATGAAGTGTTTTTGATTAGCACACAGTTGGCCTATTTTATAGGCACTCGTTAGTACCCGCATCGCTCAAAATGGGTCATGCCGACATGATCACGTAATCCATCAATATCCTTGTTTATTTATGCTTTTAACTCTAGTTTATGAACAGAAATAACATTAAACTATTTCATCAAACGTAACATAAGGACACAAAACATAAATAAGTATGAATAAGAACAAAGTTGAAACAAACAAACAGCTAAAAAAAAACTAGGAACTTTTTGAAAGTTTTTTTAGGAAGCTTGTTCTTAGCGGGTACCAAAAATACATGTAAAAAAATTGCAGACTTGTTTTCATTACCATTTTTGGCTTTGTAATATACCTACCACAAACAACTTGATAGCAACAGTTCTGTATAATATGGTTTCAAACAATTTATATTTTTTTTTATGAAAGTATTGGTTACATATCGATCGGAAGTCTGATGTACCTATCATGTACTTTTTCTTGAATAAAACTGTATCTAATTGAACTAATTGCACATTTAAACTACGTTGTCCCAAAGGCTATTTTCCCTAAGAATACAAATGAGATAAAATTAAATTTTGGTAATTCAGTGGGGAGACATTTCGATATAATTACATTATAATATGTGATCACAGCTTTGTACCGAACCTCTAGTAAACTTGTTATAACTACGTAATTTTGGTTTTAATTTTCCATGAATATGTTGGCGCAGTATCTTATTAAAGCTAGGTTATCTTCAAGCGGCGCCTGCTTGAGCCTAATTAGTTATTCGGTGAGACTGAGGCAAGCCAAATTTAGAACTTTTACATTATTTATATCTAACAGATTTCAGTCTTCTTGTAATGAAGTCATTTTCATATTTTTGGACGAATTTAGTTAGGAAGCAATTTAGAGTACAAGTTTTTTAATGGATAGATAAAATGATAAGTACCTATGCTTAAAGAAATATCTACCAATTTATCACCCCGTTTGTATATTATGGTGATAACTAACATTATTTTTAAGCTTGATTAATTTGTTGTTTTCATGAATTTGATTAGAATTCAAGAAATTGATAAATTTAAATGTCCTGGGACATTTTACACAGCACCATCTAGTCCCAAACTAAGCAGAGCTTGTACTATGGGTACTAGACAATGACTATAATACTTATATTTTTTTTTTTGTAAATATATACTTATAATATATAAGAAACACCCAGACAAACACAAACACTTAAGTTCATCACAATAAATGTTTGTGTCCTGTGGGAATCGAACCCACAACCTTGTGGTCAGCAGTCCGGCACTCGAACCACTAGACCACAGACGTCGTCAAATAATATAAATAAAGTCATAAATATGTCATAAGAATTATCAAATTGAAAGTGAGATAATAAATTAGGGACAATAGATATAGGTTGATAAAAACAAAATACTAGCCACGGTTTCGGACCAAAACCAATCCAAACTACTTTCTTAGTCATCACTAGTTAGAGAAATCTCCAACAAGAAAAAAACATAAGTGTATTTATTTTTGTTTTCCTATATAAAGCCCCTTAAAACTTCGGGACAGATTTTTAGGGACTTTCCTAAGGGACGACCTTTGTAATCCCTACTCCAGATATTCGATAGTGTAATGTCACATACTAAATCTGTGGGAACCCGAATAGTAAACACTTGTGATTTATAACTGAGCCTACGTGTATGTCAGTTATTCATAGGCTTATAGTATACCTATGAACATTGAAGTAAGAGGATTTTCATAATAATTTATTGTCAAAGAAGAACCTAAAGTAATACATACACGATCGTCCAGCTTCACCCTCAGGAGTCACGCTATTTTCTTAACATTATTGCAGTTAACATCTAACAAGTGATAACTGCAGTTTATACTGACAACAACAGGCTGATAGCTGACAGCTATCAGTCTGATAACTGCAGTTTATCCTGAAACTTACCATTTTACCAACATCAGAAGTGAGAAGTGTATTGAGAATATTCTCTAATCTAATGTACTATTACGACAATTCCCAGGTTATACAATGAAGATTTTTGAGCTCCCACCTCAATGTGCTACGGATGGCCGTGTTTTAGTCTGTAGGAATCCGACATGACCCTCCCCTTTCTTTTCGAAAGACGGGGGAGATTGGTCCTGAAAATTTCATTAATAAATCCAATAGCACTGGGTCAGGAAATCAGATTCAGGAGTATTCAGGACCCTACTACACTAGCTGCAAAGCTTGTAACTACTAGACCAGTAAGCAGTCAAATCGTGATTTTGAATGAATCATCTATGAATCTGTTTTATGAAAGCGAGTTAATCTTAATATATTTAATGTTTTTGTATCTAGGAGTGTGCTTCAACGCTTGAATGTAATTATTCTTAGTACAGCTGTACTGCTTACAGTTATAGTACAAGCAGCAATAACGCCTGGCTCGTATGGCGTGTCATCACATTTCTACGCAATTATGCATACAGGAGCGATTGGATGTGTAACGAGCCTTATACGAGCATTCCCAGGCCATTTGCGCCGGCCAAATGACAAATACCGAGACAAACAAGCTATTGTACGTACGAACTATGAACAAACATAAATCTTATCTACTATAGTTCGTTGTATGCTCGGCAAGATTATATGAAAACCACAACATGACATGAATAAAACTGTACGTCTATAAATATCCCTGTCTAGTAGATTGCAGATTTTATCGAATTCATATCAGTTAATGTAACTACGGTTTCGTCCTATTTATTTTGGTCTCTAACATGAAACCGTTAGGTACAATAGCGTACTTTGTGTACTATTCGGAAAAAACTGATTTGAGCATTTTGTTGTGTATATTCAGAACCAGTCAGGTACCAAAAAAAACTAAATTTATGTATCAACAAAACCAGTAGTACCTACTTACCTAAGTGTACCTATTGTGAGTGAAGATAACATTACATTGTTGTAATAAAAATGTTTATTTTCATCTCAGTACAAAATTGCAAGCGGAGTAGTAGAGAAAAAACATTAAAATGTTTTCTTTTTAATTTTCCAGACATTTATTACGAAGCTTAAATTAGTTACTTACATTTTCGATGAAATACTTTCTTTGAATCTCTTTAAGGCCCGTATTAATAAACCGATATCAGCGTAAGAGTAAGATCTTAAGAGCTGGTTTGAGATCCCGGCATATTAATGAATAAGAGTTAAGATGCGGTTTAATACTCTGTCATCACCTGAGATCGTATTGTTTAATAAACAATACTCGGGTTTCAACAGCGGTATTAAGATGCTTATCAAGATCATAATAGTTGAGTACAGTCGATCTGGGAATTAAGATCGTGAACTTGTAGTGGTGGGAGCTATGGACGTCGAAAATATTATTTTTAAATCAATTATTACGATGAACAAGACTATTATGATGATATTTATTGCCTTTACAAATTCTAATACCTAAAGTTTATATAAGAGACGCGACAAACCCCTTCGAATTACCTCTGCAAAACTTAAAAAATCGATGTGATACTCATGTGATATGATGAAAAATTTTGTGATAACAGAGGGCTACCAGTTGCGCCAGAAATAGCTGCCTCGTTAACTTTGAGGTATTACGCTATAGCATCCTTTCAGGTACCTAGGTACTTAAACCATTTTCATCACATGAATTGTAAATAATTATGAAAATATGAGTTTGTTGTGTACCTACCTACCTACCACCTACTACACAATACCTAATACCTATATTAAAATACCAACTGGAGATCAAGCTAGCATTTTTATTCCATTACCTATAAACAAATCATTAGATAAGTTTATATACAAGTTTACAAAGACCAAAAACAAAAACTGTTGAGTGTGGACTGTTATTGTTATTAAGTAGGTACAACCACAGATTATAATGATGTGACGCGCAATCTCAGGCGTATGCGTTTAGTTGACTTGTTAAATTCAATACTTTTTGAAAATATTGTGCTTTTTCTATAGTTTATAAAGATTAAACGTATGAATTATAATCATGTGATTAAATTTTATAAAAATGAATCGATATAAACTGAAAAATAAATTTTATTTTTGCACACAAAAAGTTAAACATTATACATCTACATAGCAAGTACTTAACGTATTGAACAAAAGATGAAATAGTTCGTTCACTTTGACATAGCAAATCTTAAGATCAGGATCTCATTGGGTGTCGAATTACGAATCCAAAGATCGTGGTTTAAAACTCGGTATCATCTGAGATGCTGTCGATATGGGTTTATTAATTAGCGTTGACATTAAGATGCCGATCCCATCTTGAGAACTTATCAACTGACGCCGGTCTTGGGATCACGTTTGAGACCTATCTATTAATACGGGCCTAAGTTCACAGTAAAGGTCAAACGCACGTTCGTTGCGAACATAAAAGCATGTCAATTAAATAAGTAATTCGTTTAAAAAGGCACTCGCTTTTATGGTTTGATAAGTAAACATAAGGTTGGTTACAGTTTTAATTAATTGCATTAAAATAAAGAAATTGAATTAAATAAGCTGTTAGGGTAAATCACTATCTGCTCTAGTCGGTAGTCGTTAGCGTGACTCCTTAGTTTAAAGTTATGTGTCTAGTAATAAGTATCTAAGTATTACTTATCTAAGATATTGATTAGATTGTTATCTAAGGCGTTATTTTACTTTATTGGAATATAATAATATAAACATTTATTTGATGCAAGAATACGTTCGAAGTTCATATACATACACTTTGCTGTCTAGATCCATTTGGATTGCAAGTGAGCAATGAGTTGAGAAAACGACGCACTGAACACTGTCTGATGCAATTTGCAGCTTCGGAAACGTACACAAACTACAATGAATTAGCATTAAATGGATCGAGGAACATTATGATGAACGTCGATAAATCGACTTTTGTTTGGAAGTGCGCGCTTTTGGGTCATTCCAGCTTATCTATTCACTGTATTTCGGTAGTCGATAAAGGACCGGGGATTTCGAGCAATTCTGGAATCAATTCATATTGTTTTTAGAAGTCGCAGCAGATCTTTAGCATTTTATTAACGTGAATCATGTTACTGTTTACTGAATATAAATCCAAAGTAATATCAATGTTTTTAATATTAAATTTATATTATTAAATATTAGGTATTATTATACTGTCTCATTGCAATTCTTTCACTTTATCGATAATGGTCTATAAAATTTATCTTTATTAATTTATCATTATTCACAAAACTTACTTGATTGGGCGAATAACACTGCTGCAGAGGTAGGTAATCTCAAAGTATATTTTTATTTATTTTTATAATCATACTGACACACTCACAATTTAAACGGAGATATCACTGAACAACACTTGTTTTATAAACTGTTACCTACGCGAAAACTGAATACATTTCACATCGCACTGTGAAAATTGACGTGAATGTGATTTTATCGAAGTCTTGAAAATAATTGATACACACGCGATGCTGTTTGATCAGTTACTGCTATCGACGTTCGACAGCGTTGACGTTTCAATGTGATATCAATAAATTTAGTTACTGAAATGTCGTAAAATATCTAGTGCCTGTTGTGACTTGCGAATTCGAGAGATATGACTCAGACGTAGTTATTAATGGCATAATATTATTCCTAACCCAAATTTTACCATATAAATTAATAGGATAGTAAGTATATAGATAGTTCAATTGTTAATAGTTAGTTAATATTATTGAATTCTTAAATAATTCTTCTTTTACTCTTAATAAATTCGCCCACTATTTTAAGCCATTTCTTTTGGTCTTTTTTCATGTTTTTTTATTTTATTATTAATTACTATAATTATTTTAATATTTGTAATGATAGTGACGTTCTATGTTTAAATAATATTTACTAACTTTAAATATTGTTATCGCTTGCAACTATTCACTCATTCGCGTCTAAATATTCACTGAATCACAGTTTTATTTCCTTACGAAAATAGGATTTTAGAAGTTTATTTATCGATAAAAGGGTTCCGTCTGATCGAATTACCTGGGGAATAGTCAACAAAACGATTTCGTTTTGTATTGGGGAGGCACATAAAGGCGGCGACTCGATGCATCCGGCGCCTGCGCGTCCCACCGGATGCCGGCTTGTTTCCGAACGCTACAACACCTTCCACTTACAGAAACTTGCGTTTACTATGCTAAGTATTATCTAGATGTATTTTAAACTTATATACCTATGTGAAGGATTGAAAGTTTCATCTGACGGCGTCGCTGAATTAGGTAGTTTCAGGTTGCTCTTTTGTATGTAGTTACATTATATGTATAAAAAACTAGCTACCTACCCGCGGTTTTACTTGCGTTCATCATTTTTTTCCAATCCCGTGGGAATTTTCCAAAACCCTTTTTTAGTGGATGCCTACGTCATAATACCTATCTGTGTGCCAAATTTCAGCCAATCCGTTCAGTGGTTTGAGCTGTGCATTGATACTTTATCAGTCCATCACCTTTTCCTTTTATATATACAGATCATCGGAATACTGAGGGTTAAGACGTCAATTTTGTTTTTAATACAGTACCAAAATCCCAAGAAATATACCTACGCGGGAGATAAAAACATACTTTTCCATGCGCCACTTACCTATATATTTTATGCTTTTGACTTAACAATGTTAGCTAGGGGTAAAATACCTACAAAATTATACATAGGCCAAATAGTGTTTATTCCATCCTATTAAATTTGTATAGTCTTATCATATTGAGGCGAACAATCTAATTTGTCTGTTAAATTGAACTTTCCCGCAAAATTGTAGTAGGTACTATAAAACAGTCTGTGAATATTTGATACTCAATTATAGTCGGAGAGACGGATGGGAACAATAGCGTTTGTAGGAAATATAAGGAAATAAAGCATGTAAGTCGTGTTACGGAGTACTTCCGCAGTGTCAGTGATATTGTGGCACGTACTTCAGACGGGCGAGGTTCCAGGCAGAAGCGCGACGAAGCATGAAGCGTGTGTACTATGATTTAAGATCGTTGCATACGTGACGAGATTTAGGTAAGCCAAACGTGGCGGCATCTAAGTATAATTTTTCAAACATTTCTTCGATAAATGTAAGTATTTCTGTTCGTAAACTCACTGCGTATTTACACAGTGCTAGTGATTAAAAGTTAATTTCTTATAAAATATAACTGAAAAAGAGAAATTGCAGCGCAGGGAAATAGCTAATTAAGCAAACCTTAATCAGATTTGATTAACTTCGCTGCATCATCAAAAGAGTACCAGAATTTTTGACCCTGATTCGTATTCAAAAAGTATTCTTTTACACAGATTTTTGTTGTCTGTGTGCGATATCTTGGAATAGTTGCAACTGTCGTGTTTGGCACGGGTCTGACCGGGACCGGTGACGGGGCGCGCATCGTCGCGCCGCCTAGCTCTGTGCGCCCGACTAGAAACAGCCTGATTACGAGCGCGGCGCCCGGGCCACTCAACCGCAGACTGAAACCCGAAACCTCATCCACTCCATACCTATTGACAATACGTCATTTGTACTTAATTTATTGCAATGCTGCGTTGTTACCGAAATTATAAATTTTGAATCCATTAATTGATGAATTATTCAGCCGAAACAATTTAACATCGTTGTATATTCATTAATCTTTATTGTTCGTTCAACGGAAACGGCGCAAAAATATTATTTAATTTTATTTAATAGTTAAATCTCAGCTGAATTGAATTACTTACATACCCACAATTGCCATCAAACAAATGTTATTTGTAATAGCAAGTACCAACATTATATCGTAGCGATATCAATTGAATCTTTTAAAATGTCTTATCTAATTTGAAGTACTTAAATCAGCGAAGAAATATAATTGTGCAACTTTCATGTGAATAATGAATTACGTTAAAATAAAAGGGAAAAATTTTCCGCGTTTAAAGTTCAATCTGTGGACATTTACAAAGAAGGACTTTATCATTAGTGTTTTTGCACGTTAGACCATTGTTGAATTATAAACAAATCAATTTCACCTAGTTAAATATTCTGTAGAATCTGTAGCTAAGCAGGAGGTAATGTGCTAACATTATTGTGTACCGGTTTGAAGGGTTACCTACGTAGCTAGTGAAATTATGGTAAATAAAAGAGACTTGACAACTGAAGTTTCAAGGTGACAACCCTACCCTACTTTGATACACTACTTTGAATTTCGATACACGGTACTAAAACCTTAGCTTAATTGATAACGATTCCAATGACATGGGGCTTGTTGAGCTACAATGCGTAAGTTTTAGAGAACGCGGCGATATCGCGGGTTTCTGCCTATGATGTTCCGTGACATATGCGCCATGACAAGCAAAACGGGCATGACGGTTCCAGGGGTTTCAAAATACTTTAGTTTAGTATTCAAATAGTTGCCAAACCCTACCCTGCTAAATATAATCCCATTCTATGAGTAGGCCTTTATGTGCATTTCAATACCAGAAAAAGATGGAGCTATACATGACATTGAGTATTCGAGTTTTCACTAAAGAGACTATTATGGCCTAAACACTTCATAATACGGTTCCTGACCAATTAATCTCCTGTTAAGTATTGTTACCTACATACCATACATAGGTACATATTGTTACCTACAGTCCTGTATTCCCATAGGCTTAGAGAGGTGTATTAATGTTCACCCAAAGTTACACATACCTAATAGATGATTCATCAAAAGCGTTTCAGCAGTTCCATTCTAATTACCATATGTGAATTAGAAGCACATATCGATTGTACTGATACTTTACCGACTCAAGATTACTCGTCGGGCGTTGAATAATTCATGCGACGTCCCCCATCTTGTTGTCTTACGACGGTTTAGGCCTAACTAATGCAAAATTACATCGATCATTATTATCTATTACGTTTCGCATAACAAACCATATAAGACTGATACTTGATACTTATCAGATCTACCTTTATTGATTGTAAACTCGCGGAATTTATAAACATATTTCGTAGATATTGCCTACTAAATTAAAATATAAATATTAAATTTAATGTTACTCAGCTAATGCCCCGGGCCGGCTGTTTTTCAAATTTGTGTCCCATGAGCCCTCGCATTAATCACATACTACTAACACTGTGGCAATTTTCAACAACAATAAACCTACCAATACTTACGTGCAAAATAACAATGTTTTTCTTAGATTTCGTCGAAATTAAATAAGCCAATAGTGTTGCTTGTATGTTTAGTTATAACTTTTACTAAGTTGATCGTTTGGGGAATATTTGTAAGCACTACTTGCATAGCTATAACGGTATTGTCTATGGGTGCAGACCCATCCCAGCCGTAACCGTATTTGCTCTCAAAACGTAAGTATAACCACATACATAAAGACCTAAAAGCCCCGAGTCGTGTAAACTGGAATTTAGGTGACGATGTCAGGCAACTGCTCCACATGACATTGTCAGTACCTACCTACTTTAGTCTAACACTACATAAAACTGTTTATAGTACAACATCAGAATAAGTAACTTAAAATTTCCCTTGACACCAAAGGATCTTTGTCCTCGTGTTGGGTACGGTCACCAGCTCTCAGGATGAAAGCTTAAGGTTTAGAGTTAGACCACTAAACTGGAAACTAGACTAGAATTTCACATGTCACCGAACTCACCGAGACAACCTTACAGACATATTGTGAGAAATAACTTGTATGTCTGAGACATACAAGTTTTTCCTTCACCGTTTCAGCGAGTGAACATTATAATAAACCTCATAATTTCAAAAAGGCATAGGTGCATGTCGTGACGGTGAATATTACTACGAGTCCGACTGCCCCGACCATTGACCAAGGGAAGGCAAGTCTGGTTTTTACCCGACTGCCGAAAGAGGGTTATTAGTGGGCACGAGTCCCAAATACCACGGCACTTCCCCTGACGGCGAACGATTAATGAGCTTTGAGCTTTTCCGCACGAAAACCCCGTACTGGATTCAATGACTTGGCAGTCCACACGAGGCTAACTCAAACAACGATAAGTTTGTAAAACATATTATGTATTTCACTTCCCGTCGCCGGCGCCAGGTTCATAATATAAAACGGTCTACACAATATTGTTTATGGAACCTTACCCGGCACTCGAACAAATATTGTCGCTAAACTATTTTCACTACCCGTTTCTAGCGTAAATGTTGCTTTGTATAAAATACTTAATAAAGCTTTGTTATAAATAGTTTCCTATTTGTACTGTTCAAAGTTTTCGAATTGAAATAGAAATTATGTGTTGAGGGGCTCGTGATTAAGTAATAACTTGAACTCTGATAGCTAGGTAAAGATTGCTTAGAATAATTTGTTTGACGGCAGTCGCTTTATGTACAATACTGATATTCAGCCGCATTTGGTTAATCTGGAAGCTTAGACCGACATAATCAGGAAAAGTCTAGAATAACAATGAAAATATTAGTACACTGAGATTTGATTGGAAATATCTTAAATATTTTGATTGGCCACTCGCCTTATTAATAATCCCACTGTATACATATTCTTTACATAAATGTTCTTAAAAATCAGAAGAAGAAGTTCTTAGACATTTCCTAGCTAGACTATGTTTATTTTGCCCAGAATAACATGATAGTTTTCACAAATTCGATTGAAGATGCAAATGTGGTGCGGATGCGGAACTAGGTACATTTAAACTGTAATATTTCATTCGTATTGCCATTTTAATGGCCCATTATAATATAAAAACCATTAGTAATAATTTTCTTACTACATTTTTCCATTTACCATATCAGTATTGTAATGAGTACCTACTTACATTATCATTGTAAACATCATTCGTTTCATGGTTTGTTAACCATGAAACTATTGCGAACTACGATAGTCTAATGGCTTCAATTCCCAGGACGAGCAAAGAGGTTTCTTGCTCTTGGCTTGCTATTACAATGGTACTTAAACATACCGGTGAACTGTGGGTATAAATACGTTACAGGTCTGCTTAACCCTTCGGGGAATACCGGCGAGATAGTATGAAACGATTCGCTAAAAATGAATAATGGCTGTGGGGTTGGTGCGGTAGTCTAAAACGTAGAATATGTGAAATGAAACATTATCTTGCCTTTTACAAGTACCTACATACGTTAGGGTAGGCCTTTAGTTTAACCAGATACGGTTAATAACCAGCATTTTACATAGGTATAGTAGGTGTCTACTGCAATCAGAACTTCCGTAATTTAGTTACTTACTGAGTAATATTATGTCGGATTTTGACTAACATTGACTTGACTACCTCGGGGCCCTATCGTGTCAAACAATGAGAAACAAGATCGATTATATCGCACAATTTTGAGTTTAAAAATAATGATTATTAGCAAGCAACAGATTACAAACAAATTAGTATCCTATCTAATTGCTATATCATAATTATCTATATAATAATAGCCCCCATAACCATATGGGCACTTTTGATAGATGTTAAAAATACTAATAATTGGTTCAAAATGTGTGGTTTAAAAGAAGATCTTATCACGGCATGAATGAATCAGTCATGAACAAAAAAACTATTTAAATACAGTTTTAACTCCTCCGTTAGTTTTTCTTGTACATTGAAAAACAACTTCTACATAAAGATGTAACTAAAAAAAGCTTCCAAATAGGAAATCAGCAACTCAAACGCGTAACACAATTAACCCAGATATGACGGGTAACGTTATTATAAATGTACACAGCTATAAACGTCACATCCTCTCAGCCCTTTCAACAATGAATCTCAGGTGTTTTCGGTTAGACTCCCATATTTCATGCGTCACCGAAATAAAAGATAAATCAAAGCGCTCTGCTACGCGTGACATTTTTATGCACACTTTGCTGTCAGAATGTCTTTATTTAATGAAAAAGGGGACTGTTATGTAAAGAGTTACGTCATAATCGGTAAAATAACGGTCATGGGGTGCGCAACGTGAGATTTTTATGTGAGACTCGTCAGACACGGGCACACTACACATTAGTACACATACACATGGACGAATGACACAAAGATTGGAACAGAATGATGATGATTTTGAAGAAGTAGGTTATATACAGTCATAATACCTATAGGGAAGTTGTTACTATTGTCTGTTTCTTATATATAGTAAGTATGTATTTACAAAAAAAGATTAAAAGTATTATATCCATTGTCTAGTACCCATAGTACAAGCTTTGCTTAGTTTAGGACTAGATGGTGCTGTGTAATAATGTCCCCAAATTATACATAGGTACCGATCTAAAATCGATAGCAGAATATAAATAGGAATGCACTTTAAAATTATGAAGATGACAAAAAAATTGTTATGAAATTAGATCTGCTACGAATGCAATAAAATCTGGTTATGTTGGTTTTTGTGTCATTACCATACAACAACACCAAATTAAACGTATGTTTACTACCTACATAATATATATTATTATATACCTACTGTGAAATACTATTTATTACACCATTGATGAACCAGCAGAATGGAACTAATATTACGATTATGATTCACCAAAAATCATATCCTATACATACTATAAATTGCGTCGGATTTGCGCAAAATATAGGTAAGTATCTATATTTTGCGTAAACCCGACGCAATTTATATTACCTGGGGGAAATGGAGGAAATAATTGTGTTCGCACGTGATGGACGACGAGCTTTGATCGATGTTTGTTGATGCAATACTTTTGATGGCTGTTTAATTGTATTCATATTACTTACCCGTGTGACAGATTTGTTACTCTAATTTCATTGTTTTTTCCTACGTATCACCAGTGGACTACTCAGAATATATAAAAAAAAAAATCCTCCCCGCACGTTGCCGCTGGTAACTTTTACAAGGAATGATCCTGGCTAGATACCATCCACACATGTAATAGCGGTCAGTAGTGTGTTTGTGAGTGCCGGAGCCCGAATGAGTAAGTATACATAATATCTAGGTAGTAAGGTATTCTTAGAACCTGTTTTCTGTGTTTTGTTTTCCATAAACACGAAGAGCATCTAAAGTCAACAGTAAAAAGTCCGGAAGAAATCTTAATGGTATTTAATTAATAAATGCCTTGGAGTTTGCTCTGAATGCATTTAGATAACATTATCAGAAAATTAAAAAACAACAGCGAGTCAGAAATTACCAATTAAATATGAGCAAAATATAAAAGCGCCGCTGTAATGACACATGATTCCGAATAACCAGGTTAATCTCAGACACGACCAGCAAATAGCTAATTACGTTTACTCCGATCCAGAAACCAATTTCCTAACCCTTATTTTCCAGTATCGACTTGATCCTTATAACTATTGAATCCTAAAGGAACAACCTAATTTATAGAACACCATTTATTCTACAAAATATTACTGGTTACATGGTGCACTAAACGTTTCTTTTATATAACCTATGTTTCTACACAAATAGCTACCTACAACAACTTTGAAATGAATATTGGTTTTTCTATCGAGGAGGTAAATAATATCAGTGTTCATATCGAAACATTTGATCGATCCCAGCCACACTTTTAAAAGACTTGTCAAACAGTCAATCCGGCGCGAGATCGGTGAGATTTATTATCAAAGTATTTTTACCTACTTGATTTTTCTCTATTGTTTTCCTCGTTCCAGCACAGGGAGGGACTCGAACGGGATTACTTCGATATCCGATTAGGGTATATCAAATTCTCTACTCCTTATTTAAACTCATGATTTTTATGTAAAAATAAAAGGGCAGGAGTGTGTGTATTTCTAAAAATACTATATAATTTCACATTTTATCATTAGTAGAGATTCATAGATGGCCCATGTACCGAAGTATCCGAAGTATAAATATACGTTAGAAGTCAAGACGAAGTGTCTTGCTTACATCGCTCTTTACATAAATCATATTATTAGCTACCTAACCTACGGAAACATGACAGTTTTGTAGTACCTTTAAACCAGATTTTTTACCCAGATTCAATGAAAGTCAAGACTGCGTGAAATGCAGTCACACGAAAATTCATTTATATCTCGTCGTGTTTTATGAAATGCAACTCGACACGCAGTAATTTGTTCCACACATCTCGTATAATTACATGTTTCATAAATCACTTTGCCACACGAAATTACAAGTAATTGTCAAAATAGCGAGCTCTCGTCACTACACATTTATCAGAATATTCATTAAAATTAAATTAGGAGTGAGAAGGTACCGCGACTGTCAACGGACTAATCGCTGTACTTACAGCTGTTACGCCTCCCAATGACAGGCGGTTAACTTTAAATGGATGGTAAGTTTAAATCAATGACCAAGGATAAATTATTACTTGAAATAAAATGTCTGTAAGTAATAAATAAACTGATTTAACATATCATAATCTTAATAATCATAAAATCTATAATAATCATAAAAAAATAGAAATAAAAATGAATTGCTGCTTGATGAAAGATCCTATCTTGACAACAGCCTTGCTGTTCTTTTTGGTTGTGTTCGAAATTGTTAGGACAAGGTTTGTATTTTGAAAATTTTGTTTATTATATCGCAGGCAAAGTTGCACATGGGAACATATTACGCTTGTACAGTCACTAAATAAAGTGCTAAAGCGATTTTCTCCTAAAGTACCTACTAATAGAACTTTTGGTATATTACGAACACAGTATTGACGAACTAAAACTATAGTGACATTGGCGTTATCTCAAAGTTTCAATAGTTCATTCATTAAAAAATCCCAACGGCTAAGAAGACAAAGGTGTACTGCTATATACAGTCGCACCTATGTTTTGTATAAATTAATTATTGCACCGCATTACAAAAATATATTTTGGAGTCTAAGACCATTCAGCAGCTAGTATTATATATTTCTATATTAATTCTGAAGTCAAAGTCAGTGACTGACATCATCAATATCAATACAAGACAGCTTGTCTCTGTTTAATGTTGAATGCTATTTTTATCTGGATCGGAGACGGCTATCTTACTCTAGGCTAAGGGCCATGACTCACCGCAATTACTTCAGTTGATACTGCCGCAGAACGCATTAGTACGAGTTGGTGAATTTTTCATAAAAACTACCTATTCAGGTTGTCACAACACTAGAAACGTAGGAGACTACAGAATATTTTGAATATTCAAAAGCTAATTGGGAAACATCTCATTCCAAATTTAAAAAGTTTACGAAGATGTAACTACCTACAGTATCAACAATACTAGTTCTTGTATTTAATTTAAACTTTTTGAAATTGAATGCACATATACAAACGACAAAACTTCTGGCTACAGTTTGTAAGACGTGAAGTGTTTGCGAGGCAAGCAGCCAGTATTTTTTTGCGAGGGTCCACTGTAACACTCTTGAAAGTTTAAAGAAAAATATTTAGTCCAGGTAAACACGATACATTATTGGAGTACCATCTGCAGCACTTCCGTACGTAGGTACCTATGTCATTACCAATGAATGTTTCTGCGAAAACGATAATAGCGTTTCTAATTTTGTAATAACACGTAACTACAAATGTTTCTGTTTCTATGAATATTGTTAATATAACAAACTAATAATAGGCAAAGAAATCTGCGAAGAGTTGTTAGGAATGCGGAATTGTTTTTAGCAAAAAGTACACGTGAATATTTGAAAAAAACATGGGTATTGTATACGGTGACGGTCAGTGAACCCATTTTGCAGTTGTTTCAACATCGGTACTTAGGTATTCAAAGTCCGTCGTCGCCGACCCTAAACGTTGGATCACGCTGAGAGGAGAAACATCAACGGAATAGTAAAAATACCGGAAGCTGCCACGACTCAGATTTGTTACGATCAAAAATAAACGACCAAATTGATATGCCCATTAATCCAAGCTTTACGGCCGTTTAATACAAAATAACGTAATAATCTCCTAAAAACCATTTAGTTTATCCAAAAATCTGAGGAAGGAAGTGGTCGTGTTTAATTTCTTTTGTCTTTTTGTAAAGTCACGGCTGTACTGTGGGAACAAAAGGTGAATGGAACAGAAGGGTTTAATTTACTGTGATGTGGTGTTTAGGAAATGGAATATTTTTAACCTAAATGGTGACTTGCGTTAATTTGCTGTTACTGTTATGAACTTAACTTCTTTTTAGTCAACTTAACACGGAGTAAGTTCTTAACTCCTGCTTTTTCTCACTTTACAGCATTAAACAGATTTGGAATATTTTAATCATCATTACAAGCGCGGAGTAGCAAATAAACAACGGTCTAATTTTATTGTTATTGCTTTATGTAAATACCATTTAAATTCGATTATCTTTCATTATATTTATTCGCCCTATCAAAACTAAAATAATACATAAAAAGGTAGGCTTATTAATTAATATTGCCGAACCAAACTTTTTTTAAAGAGTAATAAATTTTTATCAAAACTAATTGAGGTCACCGCCGTCTTTAGGTACTAAATGTTAATTTTGTTTATTATGATCATAATTGACTGCCTCAGCAATTATGAAGATGAGTTTTGCTCTTCGAAACACTATTATATTATACATCGGTGTCCACAATACTGTGACGTAAAATGGATAGATAGGAATATTCTTTAATGCACACAATTGTACAAATCATGAATATAGAATCAGTAGTTTCATCGCTACATAGGTACATTAACTATTTCTCATTAGCAAAGATAAATATCAGTACACAATGTAGCGGCGGCTAGTGAAGTAATAAATCGATGCACCTGTCACACACCACGTTATGAAAATAGATGGCTTGTTAAATGGATCTTAATCAAATCAATGTATACACTGTAACATCTGAATAAGCAACATTAAAAACTACTAAACTCATTTGTTCTCTACCTAGCCATGAAATGTGTAATGTTTGGCCATGAAATAATATCTGAATTTTAATACTTTAAAAGGAGCTTTTAATATTAGACGCTGGCACCCCAATTGCTACCACCATTCGGCTGGATTTCCGGGCCCGGTTGAGCTTGCCCAGAATTTTAGCAAATTGAACAATGGTAGCAACGTGTTCTCGAGGCGAGAATTGGTGATTATTCTTTCAACATGTTGAAAGAATAATCACAAATAATAGTAGGTATACATACCTACTATTTAACAGTAGAAGCTACCTGAAAAATCTCAGGTTCAAAAAAAATCCATTTTATTACACCAACGATCGCATTTATTCGATATTTTTAATGAATCACGCCACTCATAAGTAACAGGACGCGTCATTTACTGCTTATGTCTTTCATTCAATCGATCAACGTTTATTTTTCTCGCTCGTTGACAGATCAATAGCTTCCTAGAATCGCTTTAGTATCATGGAAAAATGATTGTTTATGATCTCAACGACGAAGTAGATGATATTTTAGGCCATAAAACATTTGACAGACTAAAAAGTGCCAATAACATCAATGATACGTGACGATCGAATTACGCAGTGATATCGCGGAAGCCGCTTGAGATACTCTACTAACTGCTAACAACTTTTATTGTGAAGCAATGAGTAGGTATAAGATTTTATGCGAAACGTTTTTGTGCTACTAATATGCGCAGAAGAAATTCAAGAAAGCATTACATCGTGAACGCAACATTTAACACTTCTTTTTAGATGTTACAGTTTACGTTTTGTCGATTACACGTTTTGTACCTACTTAGTATTTTTTATGGTCTGACGTAGTGACATTTCTGCTGTAAGCATTTATTTTAAGTTGATAGGTACAATATTTTATAGATGCTTTTGTACAAGATAATAGAAATTTGGTAACGTTGCCATGAAAATTGTTAATTAAGTATATAGGATATATTTTGTAATGTAATTGCTTCGCAAAGAGAAGTATAAAACCAGTTTATTACGTGGTAAAATTACTTAAGTATGTGTTCGTAAATTAAGCTAATCCCTTTGCAAATTACAATAGTTCGGTGAACTTATAACAATAGCAAAATACACCTAACTGATGTGTACCTAATGTTAGATGATTTATTATAATATAGATTCTATTTTTGATGTGTCTTTTACAACAGCTATAACTCAGGTAGGTGAACTACTTACTGTATAAACTATTATAATCATTGGTTTCATAGTAATTGATGATTGTATTTGTATTGGATTAATGAGTGTATTGGACGAGTAAATAATCTGCCAAATTGTATTGGTGTCTCGGTCCATCCGGCCACGAATCCCCGATAAGCCGCATACAAGAGCTCTGGTTTTGTATCTACATTGTTGCTGCTTTCCGAATGCCTCGGGATTGCAAATAATTGTGCTGGGACTCAACTGTTCCGACTAAAGCGCTGCACGCCGCTTTAACAAACGTAAAACCCAATCTCACTGTGAATTAATTTTAATCCTCATCTCGAAAGCAATAACAAACGAATGCACTGGACACGGTTTTAGCTTCTAATCCCGTTAAATTGCCATAGTTACAAAAACAATACTTTGTAACAATGTTAGTTCCCTTGAAGCAACTCTTTCCCTTCATGTATCAACAAAATATTATTCTTTTTGACATGTGTCCTACAATTTGCCCTTTAATCTCGATGGTGAATGCCCAACACTTTTATGGTGGAAAAACTTTTATTCTGACATAAAGGCGCCGTCATCAGATAAACTGTACAATGTTTGGGGCGACAGTTTGCAATAAACTTGCGGATGAAATATGACTATTTGCTTCTTATGACATGAAATATGTTTATTAATTATTATTTTTCGTCATGTCATGTCTTCCGGACGTGATTTCTAATGGAAGTATATTTTAAGCAATCATTGTAGGTGGGAGCTTTCTTATTGCGCTGATAGTGCTGATACCTATTTTTATCTTAAGTTAGGTACCTAAAGTAATCCTTAGAACGTGTATCGGTAGTAACGTATAAGCAACAGTTATCTGTCAGTGAAACAACATAGTGAAAAGACCTAGACACTTCAGTTTCATAATACAGCAATATATTTCGGTAGATATAATTTATATGTATATTTCGATTGCATAGAATTTTAGATTGTCATTTTGAAGAGTAATCTTTAGAAAAATTAACGGGTGCCAATAAATTACCATTTTCGTACTTTTGTAGGCTTAACAATTAAAGCAATTTCGCCTTGGCATAACGGTACAAGTTAACAAAGATCCTCACTGGCCTGAATGTTGGAGTAGCTGGCTAAACCAAAAATTAATATTCTTTCTGCAGGGCCCTCAGTCCTTGGGAAATAAAATAACGGATTAAACATTTACGATCAAAAATTGCGCCCGTTTAATCTCCATGGGAAACGGAATATCTGTGATATATTTCTTTTGGGGGAAAATAATTTATTTCCATCAATTTTTATTACAGAGCCTTATCGCTGTTCCATTTTATCGAATGGTGAAAAATAGGGATCTTAGGGTCATTAATGGAACGTATAAAGTCATTAGTCTAGGGTCTTGTTTCCTTTCCTCGGGTTCCATTGTACGAACGCTGATGTTAGAGAACAGTTATCTCCGCCTCCATTAATTGGTGTTGTAATAGGAGCCTCTATCTTTTGTTCTGCTGATTGGTACGCCGAACCATTATTGCAGCGACAGCTATTCCTTGCTCAGACTTAATGCCATTGTTACTCAGTAACAGAATGTATTTAAAGAAAATTTATCACATAAACTTAATCTATAGTCTTTTTAGTATAAAGAGGTAAAGTTTGTTAGGTTGTAGGGGGTAGTCTACATAAAATTATAATAATAGTACTCCAAGCGAGGATTATAATATAAAATTTGTTAGGAAACTTTACGTAGAAAACATATTTTTATACTTTTACGTGTGAAGGTACTTAATTAAATAATAATAAATATATTTACCCATTGTTACAGTTTTATTCTTAAAAATAGTTTTACACGGAAATTCTGTTTGTAAATAATAAACATTTACAATGATTGAGACGGTGGACCCCAAACTAGACAGAGCCTGTCTCTTGGGGACCGGAGATGTGGTGATATATTTTTGACGTTGGAATTTGTGGAAGTTACTGCGTAATAATAATATGAAATTGAATTTAAATGTCATGAAAAAATAATCAGTCCTTACAAAATAAAATGTACAAATTATATAAATATGCAATTTTATTATAAGTACCTAAATATTTTCTTTTAGAATAACACCTATCCGATATATATTCCATAGAAATATTGGATTCTACATCCACGTGGCCGTTTTACTTTCCTCAGTATTCATATAAAATACAAAATACAAGTGATACATGATGCTACGTGTATTATGAATATTAGATTTTCTAGATCCAAGGACTTTGAAAACATGTTACATGATACTTGCTCAAGATAAATGTAAAAATGCATGTCGAGGAAAATATAAAATAAATGGCCTCGGTAAATGGAAATTGGAATTGCATGTTTTGAATGCAAAGTTTTCTTAAAAGAGTACTCACATAAAGCAGAGTAGGGACCACCTACTATTATATTATGTATTGTGTAAATATAATTATAGGGTATCTGAATATAAACGAGAATAATAGCAAAATACAATTTTAATAACAAATTTAGACTAATGATCATAACCTAAACAAATTATACGAGCAACTTTAAGGTATTCATATTGTCTGTAATCGTGTTCTTAAAAACAACTCTAACATTTTCGATGACCGTATGGCGAAAAAAAGATCTAGATATGTCGCATTTCGAGAAAAAAATGTTTTGTCCGTGTTTAAAAAAGGTACCTACTATTATGGCGTAGAATTCTGTGAACGATCAATTGACAAAACATTAGTTAGTATAAAGTTATTATGCGATTTGTGTATAAATAAACTTGTAGACAGTGGTGGTAGTACATAAAGTCTCTGAAATGGGCGCTCTTAAAGCAACAATAGATACTGAGATGGGTCCCCGACAAGAACACACCGCAGTTATCAAACTTCCACATCAGTGGTCAGCGGCAGCGCTTGCCGACGCGACGGTCCGCTTACATACTACAAAATTAGACAACTCCATTTAAATTCTAATATCAATTCGAATGCTATATTCAAGAGGCATGCATCTCTATAAATCGGGCTTTACAAATGAATTAATGAAAATTTTAAGAGTTCAGTGGCTGGGTTGATTCGCAATTTGCGTGATGTATATGCTTGAATAAATAATATGTTTTTTGAATAATTAATGTTTACAATTCCCTTTAAATATTGCCACTCTATTTTCACAAAGTCAAGTCCTTTAAAGAAAGAATATTTGATTTATTTTTCAGCAATTATAATGCATAATTTAATTTGTATGATTTGAATTTTGAAGTAAACATCACACAAATACATAATTATTATGGATATTATATAAATATGAAGATATTTCTACTAACTATTGAATGCATTCCGATTTTTTTATCGGTATTTGCAGTCTCAACTGTTGTAACAGAGTGAAGCTTTCTATAGCCACATCTAAACTATTTCCATTGTTTAGGTTGAATAAACAAATTAATGATGATGTATAACAAGATTTATGATGTGGACGAAGCTAAAGAAAAATGCAGGAATTATGAATGAATGAATACATGTGGCATTTTGTAGTTTCTGCCTATCCCTATGCAAAAAGGTGTGTGTAATTAAGTAAAGTTTTTACAGTTTTGTTTAATGGATATATCACTGGTATTTTGAGAATAACTTGTAGCCTCAATATATACTACTTATATACTGTAAAAAGATCATTAATCATTACGTTATTTAGGTACTCTACATCTAATGATTGCGAGACATGGCGGGTGACTTATGGAATCTTCATAATCAATCTTCTTAAACATTCGCGTGTGTTTCTTAATCCTTAGGATTTTCCGGTCCGCGAAAATATCCAATATCAATGTTGATAGAAGCAAAGAACTTTGAAAAATACTTGAATTAAAAGCTTTGCTTTGATGTTTTTATATAGTTCAAGTTACTGTATGTATTGATATCTATCAATAAATATCTCAGCTAACGACTGCAAATACGTAGGTATATTGATTACACAAGCCAATACAGTATCCAATATCATATCTATATGGAACATTAGCTCGATCAACATTTCACATTTCCGTATTGCTGCTACATTTAAGATATATATCATTAATTCATTGGATTGAAAACCAACAGTCGATATATGTTTGTTTTTTATCTCGTACTTAGTGGCAATATATACATTTTGTTTATGGAGTTGGTAATAAAATAAAATAAAATAAAGAAAGAAAGAAAGAAAAATATTTATTTCTACCACACAGAGTAAAAACACAAGCTTATTTATCAACAGACAAGTAAAAAAAACCTTTTTTTCCACTTGCAACTCAGTATACTGTAGAGTTATCTATGGTATTAACAAAAAAAACTATTCTTTAATAAACATAAACACTGAACTGCCCACTTAGCTATTTTGTAGCTAGATCTAGCTATTTTGCATCCTGACAGCTACATTTTTAAAATTTAGTATAAAATTATAATAAAGAGGGTGTATGTATCTTCTAAATATATAAAACTCAAAGGTGACTGACTGACTGACTGACTGACATAGTGATCTATCAACGCACAGCCCAAACCACTGGAGGGATCGGGCTGAAATTTGGCATGCAGGTAGATGTTATGACGGAGGCATCCGCTAAGTAAGGATTTTGATAAATTCTACCCCTAAGGATAAAATAAAGGATGAAAGTTTGTATAAATCTTCTTAGATTTTCGACTGATTGAACTGAAATGAAAGATTGGAGCAACTATGATGAAGACATCCGCTTAAATAGGATTTTGATAAATTCAACCCCCATGGGGATAAAATAAGGGATGATGGAGGATGTAAATGTATTAGTTTGTTTGAGTTTTTTACACACGCTAAACAAAACTAAAGCCGCAAAAAATATACCTAATTAATAATAATACTTCTTAACGCGAGCGAAGCCGCGGTCAAAATAATTCATAAATTTCGACCTATGTAGGGGTGATATAGGGGATGAAAGTTCATATGGAACAAAGTAACTATTCCACGCGGACGAAATCGCGGGCAAAAAGCTAGTGTATTTATGAAGATTGCAGGTAACAGTATCAAGTACCGTACCTGCACAGCATGTGCAGAGTTCAGCTTTATAGTAAGGTAACATATTGGTTTTTGAGATTGGTGCTGCTTATGATACTGGGGAAAGAATAATCTGGGGTTATTGGAGATGTCAGCAAAATGTTTTGAAACCCAACGATACGATATGTTGGAAAAGGTTAAAGTAAATTACACTAAAGCATGTGACCGTGTCTAGTAATAGGAAGAATGCGCTCAGGTTAGTGTAAACGACAGCAAAATTTTATGAAAACCGATATGAGAACAGAGATAAGAATATAAAATTGAGAAAAGAATGGAAAATGCAGGGAAATGAATGGCAAAGTTCGGAGAAGCGCCCGACCCTGAGGTACAAAGAAAATAGAAAATTTCAATTAATTCAATTTACATTATTGGGCTTTTTGCTTCTCCCGAACCCTATTTTAAACTAGTATTTCTTGTTTTTATTGATTCAGTAGGTCTTCGTTATGCCAATATCGGTTTTAAAATTTATGGCAAAACGTAAAAAAAAAATATGGAACGCGATGGTTTTTCAAAAGGCAAATATAAGATGATTGAATAAAGTATTTAATGTATGTACTGAGTAGGCACCTACTTACCTGTAAGTGAAAGCTTCGTGTCTAAAAAGCGACGAAATTTGACCTTTTGGAATATCTTCAATAAGGGTACTACGCAACCGGTGCGCGTGAATGACATAATGTATGAAGTGAACAAATTAATAAAAGAATTGTTACCTCATGCAACAATTCTGGCATCTCTTCGATGGGAATTACATATTCCATTTATTATACAAGGTGGAAGGGACATCGACGCACAAACGTCGTGACAAGGTTTCACTTAAGGTCAAAAATAAAATAACCTAGGCCATTCATGTAGAATATGATCGGTTTTTACAGATATTAAAATTTTGAGCGCGTAGTGTATTGCTAAAACGCGATTATAATGCTCCGCGGTGAATGTTATCGCGCGCGCGATCCGAAATAAATGAAATAATGATTTTCTAATTATAAATCATTACTATACTATTATCGGTTTTTACTTGAACGTGTGAATTATTTCCATCTGGAAATAATGTTTTTTCACACGTTCAAGTAAAAAAAAAACTGCAATAAAAATTGAAAAAAGTTACGGAATATTTCAACGCAGGGGGTCCAGAATCATGTACTGAACTCATGGTATTCGGATGTGCGTCGTTGTCCCTTCCACCTTGTATAATTATGTATACCTGATACAAGACAAATGACGTCAGTTATATAGCATTTTAAGGTTAAAATTTATGTGTGTAACACTGTAATTAAGTTTGGATTTGTTGGTTTCTCAATTACATGGGATCTTAACATAACAGCAAATTGTGGTTGTACATTAGTACGCCTATGCTTAACCTGGGACTAAAGACTTGATAGCATGTAGGTATGTTTTAACAATTGTCGTGTAATCGACTAAAGTGTACTTTGACGTAACTAACCCTAATCGGTGCAATGATTAATTCTCATGCATAAAGCATGTGCACCACATAGACAGTGTGCGGTATTCCATGCAATAGATTGGTGCCGATACGTGGTTAATGTGCTTACATACTAAACGGTCCTGAGTAACGCGCCATTAACTTCTACGTCAGGATACTCGCACATTAATTCACCTACATTTGTTGGCTTAAACGTAACATAATATCACGCTTGCATTCTCGGAGAGGGTAGGTACAGGTGTAAGCATACCTATTGTGTTTAGATTAGATTCTTATTTGTTTTTGGATTTACTGGGCATAAATTCAAACTCTAGTCTGCTTCTTAAATATTTCTAATTGAAAAACCACTACAACGTTTCCTCGAACGCTTCCGCTAAGTTCCTTTACTAATCCGTTCTGGAGTAAGTCCACCATGTCCACCTCAACCATGAGTTTATGAGTCGCTATCGAGAGCAAAACAAATCACCTGCAACGCCTCTAGGTGTTACGTGAGGAAATAAAATATGTTTTGAGATGACAGCGTTTTTATGCGTAAAAAACCTATTAAAAGCAATTTGATAGCTACTCATAAATTCATGGTTGAGGTACAAGACATACTGTAGACAAATGTACTATAAAAATTGTAACAAATAAAACTTTAGTAACTACCAAAATTTGATATCATAAACGTATGGTAAAACCCTTTGAAGCGAACACAATTAAGGAAATTTTCACGGTTAGTATCGCATTGTGTCCTATTTTGAATAATATCACATGACATAGCTGTGAATTTTAAACAGGCGTAAAATCTTCATTGTTGTTAAGGAAACGATTACTTCAACGTAACGATACTCATGTATCGACCGTCTGTATGTGAAATGGTGCTGCCTATAATTGAAGGAGACGTGATAGTTATCGCAATATGTTTTGGCTTCTTATTGCAAGAAATCGATCTTCTACGCTATACTAGAATAATCCAGTATTTTCCTGTATACGCGCCTGGGTCTTCTATATCGCCGGATCTTCTATACTTAGTTCGGGATTATTCGAAGCAAGGTCTCGCTTCATAAATGTAGTCCCCTTTTTTGGTGCAGAATATCCTCATAGAATCTACCTGAGAAGGCTGCAGGGCATGTCGGAATCAACGACTAAAAACCGGACTTGCCATCACTTGTCCGTTGCGTCATGGCCATGAGATCAGGAATATTCACCACGATTGCGAAGTCCTCTGGTGGCAGACTATCCATGAGTATTTTCTGTACTAGGGATAAAAATGTCTTGATATGTGCAGACTGTGCAGAGGCGTACACCTCAACCACCACTACGATCCTGACGAATCGAATGTTTTACTTGTGGCAGAAAGAGTACCTCAGACAAGGCGGTTTTAGGCAATATAAGTATAATATAGATTCTCTTTTCGCGTTTTGACATATATTCTTGCGTCGAGCTTAGGTACATCTAAATACATTATTTGGTTGTTAGACAACAAATGGTTATATTTTTGTTTCGATCGGACGTTTTTCGACGAATTTCGTAATCAATTTTATTTTATTCTTGTCTCGTTCATGTTTATATAAAAAAGTTTTATACAGTGCGTCAGTACCGTTTCAAAAAAAAGTTGCGATATTGTTTTCCTTTGCGACTGAATCGCGATTTAAATGACAGACGCAGAAAAAATAATTAAATTATACACCCACAAAATTTTATTAATTACTTTTCTGTTGAGCAATGGACTACGGCATAATATGGTACTGGTAACACATAAATCTATGAAATCCAGTATAAGAGGAACTCACACTGTATAGGGTTTAACGACTATAAGAGGTCTGCTTATACTGGAATTATATAGCTTGATGTGTACATCATTTGCCGAATATCAATATGAAGTTGTTAGCTTTCCTATTACGTTATGTACACTATTTGTTATTTGCCTATACAATTACTGTTAGTAATAAAAGTAAATAACAATCTACTTTTACGTGCCTTTATAATATTCAGAAATCTATCCGTCCAATTGGTCGACGGGTCGCAATGGCTATTGCTGAGAATTAAATGCTGGTTTGATTCGCCTGAGAGATTTACCATAGGAAATTCCCAGTAGAACAGTATGGAGTTTGCATTTGTGGAACATGAAACCTGAAAAAAACATGAAATCTGCCCCTTCGTGTAGGCGAAAGGGCAGATCGCTGTAATAGTTCTGAATAACTATACATCTCTGTTAAAAGTATGGGGTGGGTGAATCGCATTTGTCTACATATGCATAACAGATTATTAATCCAACTTACCTTTTATGTGGGTAAGAACACCGAGAGAATGACTTTTGTACTTCGGATGCACGATTAAAGATAACATTTAGGGCGTGATTTCATAAAAATGGACGAATGGATGAATTTTTTTAAATAAAATTTTGTCAATTTATCGTTTTTGTTATTACAACTCTGTAGTTCCCGGAGGGTTAATAGCAGATATGTACATTGTACACCTTCAGTTCGCCTGGAGAGTGATGTCATATTGCCATTAACCAGGCACCCAACCCAACTCCTACCTGAAAATATAGGTACTAATTACACAAACCCAACATCAAATTGTTCGGTCAAAGTTTGTGACCAATAACGAAAATTAAAATAATTCGTCAGTCATTGTTTCTTTACTACTTACTCCTTGCGTTAGGTTTGGTCTTATATTAATGAAACATTAACATTTAATTGCAACATTGGTGCCAGTATTGTCACCACAGCGGTGTAACTCTATACGTCAAACGTCTAGACAAATGTTATCTTAACGTTGGTAAACGTAGGTTTCTAGGTTTGACTTCTAACCTCCATCGTCATTAAGATCTTAATTAATCTTTAATGTTTGTCGTAAATATTTGTAAAGCGATGCATTTGTTTTATCATAAAAGACTAAAATTCCATCTTCATGTCCTTGTGATTGACCTATCAAGAACACAACATTAACGCTCAGTAATGGACATTTTCAGCTGATGTAGTTTTTGTTTAGAACTAGCTATTCCCCGTGGTGTCACTTGCGTTTATCCATTTTTCCCCAATCACGTAGGAATTTCCCAAAATCCTTTCTTAGTGCACATCTATCTCACAAAAAGAACATTTGTGCAAAATTTCATGCTTCTAGACAAAGCGGATCAATCAGTCAGTGACTCTGTCAGTTTCTTCTTTTATAGATAAGATAGATCAATATCTAATGGATTTTGCATACATGGTTAACAATAAAGAAGGCGATGACCCTTGCTAAGTGATGTAAGGGAGACAATATAAAAATGTTTAGTTGGCTTCAGAACAACCAGATTAAATACAATAAAATTAAACATAATATAATGACCGTATTTTTATATTTTGATTATAGTAGCCCCATGTTTCACTCTTATACCGAGGGACAACAGGCCCTGTGTCTTTCCTCAGAATGCAGTCTATCTCCTTGCCGAAAGTAGTTTAGGTGTGAAAAGGAAACAGATACAGGTACACACAGACAGTGATACTTTCGCATTTATAATAAGTAAATCAAATTAAACGTAATAAATACTTAGACAATATAATAGTGTTTCAATTTTTTTTTAATTTAAAATTGTGTCTAATTTTATCGCATATTTATATTCGAATAATAATATATAATATAAATTTAATGCTATTCACAGGAGAGATAAATGTCACAAATGACTTTCAGACTTATAATTATATAGGTAATATACCTATATAAATTACTCAGACGTTTTTATTGAGTATCGCTTTCTTGTTTACAAAACGGCCATGATCATGGCTTTGACCTTAGAGGCAGACGAATGTAAGCGCGTTTAGATTTAGAACACTCTGAATTATAAATGGGTTAGGCCTATACATAGAATCCGAGTCGACACTTTCTTCACATCTACCTTTAGATTTAGACCGAATATCTTCGCTAAATATTTTAATTTGCAAAAAATGACTAATCTACAATAACAATTAAATATTGTAGCGAAATAATAAAATAACTTAAATAGGCACGCACCTCTGACTTTCCGAAATTATGTGCGTATTAACACTTAGCTTACAATGGTGAAGGAAAACATCGTGAGGAAACCTGCATGTCTGAGAGATTTTCTCGAAGGCATGTGAAGTCTGCCAACCCGCACTAGGCCAGCGTGGTGGACTATAGCCAAACCCCTCTCATTCTGAGAAGGGACCCGTGTCCAGCAGTAGAACGTTTAAAGGTAAACCCGAGCCTATATAACAGTACCTACTCAATATAAAATAAACATTCGAATTGAGAACCTCCTCCGGTTTTTCGATCACCGGTTAAAATGAAAATTTTAAGAATTTCTTTTCTTTAAATTATTACTAATAATTTATAAACTGTAACTGTGAGATAACCACAGTTTATTGCATTATAGTTTATTAATTTAATCCGTTTTCAGTTTCGAACTGTATAATAATAACAACTTATTTTAATAATAATAAATAATTGCCCTACTATGTGTTTAAACCGCAGTTAATTACGTACGTTACCTAATGTAAGTGTGATAACTTATTTGTTTTGATAAACTTTATGTGTTCAGTTGTGAACATTATTAAACTATGAATGTAAACACCATTTGCCTTGAATATTGTAACACACATTGGTAAAGTGTTACCTATTATATTGGTATTCCAATCGAGAAAACTCTACTGTTTATACTGTTAATTTTTTGCTAATTCTATAGGATTTGTACTACTTCTAAATGTACCTTAGTGCAATAGGAGTTTTTGCGAGTTGCAGAAGTGGTCTAGTAGTGTTATGACTCGGTGCATCACCCAGTGGGCAAGTCTGGCGCGGTTACTACAGCAGTACTACAGTCCGTGGGCGGCAGACGGGCCGTTACCCCTAGTCGGCACTTATCACTGACAGATGTCAAAGTCACCAAAACTAAATCACATAAGTCGAAGTCGAAACAAAGTGGGGTTTCACTCAAGTGTATGGGTCATCGGACACGGGATACGTAGTAATTTGTTTACGGTTGCGTGAAGGGCGGGCGGTAGGGTCGCGTGCGGCGCGTTCGTAGCGCGTCCACCGCGCTCGGCGCGCAACAGATAGTACGTGTAGCGGTACGGATAGTCGGCCGCCGCGAGGCCGGGCCGCTCGGTCGGCGGCGCGCGCCACTGCCCCGCACCCCTCGCCCTCGCATCGCTGACGTCACACCAGAAACCTCCGAAAATCCCTCACGACCGCCGATCGCTGCAACGACTTGAGCTGAGATCAGCCCAAGCAAGAATTTAACGTAAATACCCTCAGACTGTTTGAAAATACATTTGTGTATCAATGTATCTAAGATCTTGGAAAACTTTATGTACTTAGTTTCAAACTTTAACCAACATCTATTCGGGTTTTTTTCTGAATTCAAACATTCACAGGCGGGGCGAGTTTGCCAAACATCCTTTCAATAGAGAAGATTTTTGGCTGGTGATTTATATAGGTACCCAATAGGAAAGTTAAAGTTACAAGATCCGAAACGACAAAAACCCGTAAAAAGTTGTTTCATTTCAACGTACCATTCCCGGTGTGTTAAACAGTGGTGTACAAATGTACTGTACACCCATAGTTCGCCGGTATATTTAGGTTCCATTATAAAAGATTTAAACACCTGGCTGCTACTAAGAATATCATAAGAATGCCTAATAACAATTTGCTCGACCTAGGAATCGAACTGAGGACCTCTAGCGTAGCAGCCGCGTTACCCACTAAACGAATGAGGAATATTTCAAAGTAATTAAAACGATTTGGTAATTGGAATTTATACTACTTTACTTTTAAATAAATATTACTCCGCAGTTAATGTTCTGTCGTTTAGGTAAATGCTGATCGTGAGCGCTGAAAACAATAACGAATCAAGCGCGTAATAATCGGGATGCCGGCTACATTTACATATTAAACGTGCATATCTCATGCCGAAATTACATAATTGATATAAAGTTTTAAGTTAAATTGATAACCACCTTTTTTGGCGTGCTGCCATGGCACCGATTAAAAACCGCGCACTTGGCTCGCCCTATTGTCACGGCGATAGGATTCCGTTGACAGAAATTAATAACATCATTAAAATCTATGAATCTGACACTACAATATTGTGCTACAATTAAAATATTGAGTTTTCTGACTTAAGTACTCAAAATGTACGTTTGGTGTAGCAGTTACGGTGGTTACCTCGCCACCAAAGACTACAATATATTATCTCGCCACTATCGAGCGTAGTGTCGAGTGCCGGGGGCCTAGACAAGTTTTTTGACATTAGAATCGACAAACGAATAGAAAGAAAATGACATAAGTGACAGCCCCATTTTTGACAGCTGCTGTCATTTCCATAAATTTTCTTTCTATTCGTTTGTCGATTCTAATGTCAAAAAACTTGTCTACAGGCCCAAAATCTTTGTGTAAACCACAGATATTTGTTTTAAGTTTGGATGTTCTTTGTGTCCGTTATATACTAAGGCGTGCGGGACCTGTTTTTCGTTTAAGTTAAAAAAAACAATGTTCGTAAGTAATACCTATGCGATTTACCAACCATTGCAGCATTGTCTGGATTTAACTCTAGAGCTAGAGCACATACTCCGCAGTTTACTTATCTATGAGTATCAGACATTGTATCCTCAGAATTCAAAAGCCGTACGCAGAAACCTTTCAATTAAATATCAAGACAACATTTATTACCTGGGACCGTGTGCCTACACTGTTTGCGTCTGGTCTTTGTAACGATTTACAATTACTATCCTAGACTGTAGACTCATCTGGCTTTGTTAGTTACTCTCATAAAACGAAAATAACATATAAATAGGCACATCAAATAACGCTTTAGTATGAATGTAGTAATAGTGCTCTGCCAGACTATTAATAATACACCCAATTAGAGACAAAAATATTTTGTTGTTACCCTCACAACTCTGTGACTAACTCAATGGTTTTTGTTTACAAGGTAATTAGCGTGCCTGCCTTATTTTAATAAAGGTTTCAAATGAGAAATATTTTATCTACACAAGGTATTTGGAGGAACTCGTGTTTAATTGAGTTTAATAACAAAGTATTTTTAGGACATGAAGTACCTACTTGAAAAACAAACAAAATTCGATTTATACTTTCACGTTTACAATATCACCGGAGGGTGTCAGGGCAAAATCCAATTTAAGCTTCGTGATCCAACAACAAAACGTCGTGACCAAATCTGGTTAGCAGAAAAGTAACGTGAGTGGGGTCTAAAAATACACGTACCTATAGATTAGTATGGAGGGGACAAACAATAGCAAGTGAGTATTAACAAAGCGTGTGTTCGTGACGACGGCGCGACTAACTGCGCGCAATAAACCGCCTTTGTCAGACATTTAATCCACTTAAGAGTTTGTAGCCCCTGTTCAAAGATGTGGACTGACTCCCGCCTATTGTCGCCGAAAAATATTACTTCCGATAGGCGTACCCGTTTCCGATGCGACCTGACTGTCCTGAGTAATCGTTTTTATTATACGCACTATCCGTTTTATTCCTTTGCGACAATGATACCTACGTATACGTTGTAGTACTTTGCCACTGGGTGATATATTTTTGCGTCGTGTGTAATATCATCAATTTTATGTTTCTTGTTGTTGTTGTACGGTCGATAGGAATAATACGTTAGGATGGATTATTTTTCTGAACTGTCAGAAAAAGGGGGTTCACTAAAAAGTTGTTGTTAATTCCGTACCTATAATATATTATAGAATTTTACAATTACATCCTTTTTTTTTCTACCGTAACATAAAACAAACTGTCAAATAAAGCTATGTTCATCGGTCGGCGCTAAAATATTCCCAACATGTTGTTTTGAGTAAGGTCGGTCTCTCATTTGCTAATATTTTTTTAGGGACTCTCAATACACACGTATAATTTATTAAAACACACAAAATAGTAGATCTTACAACATGAGAAAATTCGGGAAATTACTTCAACTTTGGTTTCTTATATATCCGTCCTAAATAAGGAAACCATCAATTATTTATAGACTAGCTTCCCGCCAGCGGCTTCGCCCGCGTGGTATGTTATTATACAAACCTTCCTTCCTTCTTATATAAACCTTCTTCAATCACTCTATCTATTAAAAAAAACCGCATCAAAATCCGTTGCGTAGTTTTAAAGATTTAAGCATACATCGGCATATAGGGACAGAGAAAGCGACTTTGTTTTATACTATGTAGTAAAGAACCGTGAATGAACTTATAGTAGGAGCTCATGTCATGTACTGAGACCAAGACGGTTATGTATGCGAGAATTTTCGTATTTCCCGAAACACATTTCACTGAAACACGTTTCCCAAAAACTGTAGAGTGACATAAATATCTTAAAAGGCTTCGCGGGACCTCTGTAGCTTTTTGCGTAGGACAAACAAACTTACCGATGCGCGATGTTAAGTATAACGTAAAGCGAGCTTTTCAGATACTCCTTTGTAAGCTTGCTTTCAACAAAGAATTTGAGCCCCCTATGTACATTTTTGCATAAATTCTCTGATATGGTAACCGTTGTTAACGACACTATAAATGTAGACTAGTTAGCTGTTTCTCGCCGATTGATACGCGGTAAAATTATGATTTTATCAATCGTGAGGATTTCCAATCATAGGGATTTTCCTATAATCCGTGTAACTGACAACGTCACAACAGTCAAGTTTTTCTTGGTTTTAGAGTTTAAGTATGAGATCTCGTGAACAATTGAATTTCATCAAAGTAAAACTTAAAAATTTATTGTATTTAATAAATAATATGTGACTATGATTAAGATTATAAATTAAGTTGTAGTATGATTTGTATAATTATGATTTATGCCAAAAGCGTCGTTACTAGATATGTAGGTTTGTTTATCTAAGAGTGCTAATTGGAGGGCTTAATAAAATAAGCACCTCTAACCGAAGAGCGTAGTCGATAACGCGATTACAGTGCTCGGCTCGCTCCGATATTAATACTACGACCGGGTTTATTCCGTGATGTACACTACAAAAGGGATTTAGCCTCAATATTATTTAGCTAAGCATCAGTAAATTTTGATTAAAATAGCATCTATTTACAAACCAACCACAAGCAACTTTCCAAACAAAAAACATTTTTATCTCAAACTGAATTTCTTCACTCACCTGCCCCTATTGACCTCGATCAAAAGTTAGGTAATTAACATCTACTTACAAATGCCAGTTGGCGTGTTTAACTTCTTAAACGCGGAGCGGTAAAGCCAAATATTATTTAGATTTCCTGTAGCATCTTTGAGTTTCCTTTTACAAATTACTTTGGAAAATCAGACCGTAAATACTTTTTGTTGTTTGTGAATTTCTTCTGTAGAACAGGCTAAGAATGCATCTGAAATAAAAGCAATGGGAGATCGACATCAATCACCTTAAAACTCTGAAAATGTAGAAGTTGGCTGCAAGGGAAGGGTGCGCGACCTTTGGCATTTTACGAATGATTCGCGCGCAAACTCGCCGTACAAAAGGTTTGTTCCCACCGGGCGGCGCTCTCGGTCGCTCGTTGTCTGAATAATTTAATGTTCACGTAGATTTTACGTATTATGTTCGTCGTACTCTTTTTTTAAACTTTTTTTCTTAACTTCACACGACAGGCTATATGTGGTTTATTTTATTTTGAGGTTTGTAAACGCAGTAAACGTACCTACATGTTTTTATAAAGGATTTTTTTTATATCAGATGGATTAATAAAAATTGATAGGTATTTCTAAAATCCTCGAGGTACCGGTAATTATTTTACTGTAAAGCATTGCAGGTGAGATCCGCCAAACCCTGGGGTCACTATGGACAAGAGTGAGATAGAGTCCAGTGGAGACAGTTGGAGGAGGCCTTTGCCAAGAAGCACACAGAAATCAGAGACATTATGTGAACCAATATGTAACTTCACACAAAAACTATAACTCTGGCGACTGTAATAAAGGCTATTTTCATTTTCATTTTCAAAGCATTGCAATCTAAAGTACTTACTTATTCATTTTTGCTGACACTGAAAGTAACCGTGTAAATATTCCACAAAGACCACAAGATCGGTTCATAATACTCAAAGATAAGGCTCTCCCATGAGACCCATCCATGATCATTGCTCATAGGAAATCGCCGTAACTTATAGTCAGTAAACATACCGAACAGAATAACAATGCAAAAATATTAGACATTAGAGGGTAACAAAATTCCCTTTACTGTGATTAAGTCTTACGGTGGCGCAGTCATAAAAAAAAACATATTGGACAAAATTAATGAAAATAGAATTATGCCTACAACTGGATTAAGGAAACCGCTCCTATTCGTATCGTAGCGTAAAATGGAACGCCTATTTAGGGACCGACATGGATTTAATATTTACCTTACCTACTTGATAATCTGTATGGAAATTAATTATACCGAAATTATATTCTCTAATTACAATGAATAAATTATTTCAGTTGTATTCTGAACGGGTAGCAGACATGATTCCTTTTAGAGACACGAGATTAAACCGGAAATTAAGGGATTATGGCCAAAGTATGGCCGAACCGATAGGCGGACGTGTGCGGAGCGCAGATAATGTTACATACAATACGTTGGTTTCTAATTACGTACGCGGAACGGTGACCACGTAATTATACTGATCACCTATGAACTCAATTATAAATAGTTCACTAGCTGTTAGACTGAAGTAAAGTTAAAAAGTGTATAACCTTTTTTTAATCCTATGTGTTATTCTGATGTATACGCCTATGTTCAATTTTTTTTTCGCAGACTACATGATCCATTACCGAAATGGATATGAAGAACTGAAGTAAAGTTAAAAGGTTTATACTTTTTTATATCCTATGTGTTAGATACCATAATGAATCATGTTATCTAAAATGAAAGAAATTGAATTGAATATAGCTTATACATCAGAATAACACATAGGTAGGATATTAAAAAGTTTAATCCCCTTTAACTTACAATATCTTATAATTATAAACTATGATAGTACTGTAAAACTGTAAAGTTTTTTCAAATTCTGTTCAGTAGTTTTTGCGTGAAAGACTAAGTAACAGCCATCTATCCATTCCCACAACAAAATCTGGACATTATACAACATTTATCGCTTTACTATTTCAATACATAGGTACGTATGATAATTGTTACAATTTTTTATTGGTAGGTTAGTATTGTAAGCATTTATTCTGTTGAAAAAACTAAACGCAATACAATATAAAACACGAAGAAGCGTCTATCTTTACGCGGCAATACTTCAATAAGTGTGATCGGATTTCTGTAAGCGTCGCCCGTGACTCGGGTCAGCTGAGATCGATACCTTGCGGCAAGATGATTGCTACAATTAATCTTTCGTCTTAGAAGTTTAACGGAAGCCTTATTTTGAACGAATAAGGTATTTATCACGCCCTATTTAAATTGTTTTAAGTAACATCTACTTAATAGAGCACAAAATAATAAAATCATTTATGGAATGTTTTGTTGGACTGGATATTTAAAAAACACGGTCTTTTGACTGGTAATTTTAATATCTATATCATCTAGTCTTTTTTCGAAACTTTTTCCTGTAGGAAACAAAAGAATTAATATTTCAAATTTCGCAGATCGATAGTTTAGGTGCAATTGTATTGGAGCAATTTGATACTGAATTCGTAGTTATTTGTTTATTTTGTCTAGTATGGTCTTTGAAGAAATAAATATTTTTAAACGCAAGCAACTCTAGCTCGACTTTGTTCTTTTCTGTAGGATACTTTTCAAAGAAAAAGACAGTTAATTAAAATAGCTACGCGGAAACAAATTAGGAGCATTTGTCTTAACAAAAAGCCGATATACGCACAAACGTGTGCACCTAATTAAATTACAACATACATTACGCGTAAATTACATAATTTAATTAACAATAACAAAGTGGGTTCTATAGGTACATTTATATTTACCGCATTCCTAAACTTAAAAAAATGGCGGAAATTTTTCATACATATAGTGAAAAATAACGCCTGTCTCAGAACTCGTTTTGCACATTTATTTGTCTCAAAAGGGGAATAAAAGTTCCTCCTCATATTTTAGTATGTTTGCCGCGGTCAGTCTATAGCTGATGAGAGTCCATTCAAGACCCCTCTGTGCTTGAGAAAGTTCACGCCTCGGTCCCGGTGATAAAGTGTTATAAAAACACCTATGCTGTACCTCAACCATGATTTTTATCGAATGGCTTTCGATAGGTTTTTTACGCATCGAAACGTTGTAATCTCATAGCACATTTTAGTTCCTTAACGTAGCGTAACCGCTAGAGGCGCTGCGAGGGTTTTCCATACTAATATTTTACGGCGTCGCTAGCGAGTCTAGTGAGAAAAACTCATGGTCGAGGCACTGGTAATCAGAAGGTTAGGTTAGTTTTAATTTTCAATTAGCAAATATTATTGAACTACTAGCAAATGATCTTGTAAGGGGATGAAATTATAATTGTACTTACTTATAGAATACATCAGACCTAAAATCAAAGCCAAACTCAAAGTTTGACTTTGCAGATATGGACTATATACAGACAAAACTTGATAGTTAGTACTTAATTAATATTCTTGTAAGCGCTTTGGATTTGACATCTGTTAGCTTGTGAGAACAAATTGATAAACAAATAAATAGGCGAGGCCTTTGTTCTGCAGATGATGATTCTGTTAAGATGGGTAAGTGATGGTAAGTTAAAAGGGTAATTTTAGCACCCCCTCCTATTCACACATTAAATCAACCTACGCCCCGTGACACTAGTTGATTACTGTTGAGCGACGTTCGAAAGTATGCCTAAGAATAATTATAAGACCACCAACGTCTCTAGTAAGTAACTACATCATAAAATATATCACCAGAACTCATCGACTTTTTTATACAGCGTAGAAAAATACGAAAGAGGTTTACGCCTTATGAGTTAACTCTTAATGTAAATTATATTCCCTGAAAATAGTGATAGTAATAAACTGCCGGTGCTCGTGAATAAATTGAATAGCTTGAAATATCTGCTCAACACTACACAAACTATGCAAATATATTTTGGGTCAGCGTGGCGACGCCGTATTTTCTCCAAAATTGAAGGCAAAGGAATTTAGTGGTGTGTCAATAATTTAATGATGTCATATCAGTTAAAATTGTTTGATATAAAAGCAATATCCGTACAATAACTTAACGTTGTAAGTAGTTATATTGTCTTCAGAAATTTAATACCTGGTTTCAAAAGTCTAAAAAATACAGTTATGTAGGTATTTATTTATTTGGATACAGGCAGACATGGCAGGAGAGGAGATGAAAAAACACGTTTCCGTAATAACAATCAAAAGTGCTGGGACAGTTCGATGACACAAAATCGCAGACTTATTTCTGATACAACAGCAATATCGATAAAAAACATTACGTGTTTGATTTTCTGATCATTCTTTGAGCAACATACAATAAATGATCCAAGTGGCGTCACTTATCGAAGGACGTTTTTGTACCCCAATCATTTTTGTACTTACCGGGCTTAATTACGTAACGTCAATGACATTATACGGTATAAAAAGTGCCAGTCATTTTGTTAGCCTCTGGAACGTGGTCAATCACACCTTGCGTGGTGACAATCGGGATAGCCTACCTACCTAATGTACAGAAGCAACTGCATTTAATTGCATGGCATACACCATAAGTACATAATATCCTGTGCTATGCTATACAACTCAAATCGTTATTCAAAATCAAAAGTAATAAAAGAAACAACAAAATTCTTAGCTTCCAATTACATTATAATACTGGCTGTGCCCCGCCGTGTTACTTGCGTTCATCTATCAATCCCGTGGGAATTCCCCAAAATACTTTCTTAGTGGATGCCTACCTCATAATATCTGTCTGTGTGCCAAATTTCAACCCAATTCTTCAGTGGTATGAGCTGTGCTTTGATATATCAGTCGATCACCTTTTCCTTTTATATATAATATATACACATTTATCATTGCGTTACTATTAAAAAACCATATTCATTTTTTATTTTATTTATTTTAACAGTTCATCATAGGTATGGTCGAAACCATACACACCAATAGAGATATTATCTTGATTTCGATACTTCATTAATGAACATGTTTTGTTAACCCAAGAAGATAAATTATCCCGTTTTGAAAAGGCACGGCATCGTAATGAAAATTCATTACATTGTTCAACATTCCAAACTCTTCTACCGCGAACGTTAAATTATAGCTTTTAATGTCACATAAAGGCGAAATAAGGTTTAATTTAAAATGGAGAAGTATTAACACTTTGTAACAAGAAGAAAAGTGGTTACAGTGTCTACCTGAGATGGAACAAAACATTCTTGTTATGTAATGTTAACGAATTACGTACTTCGAAGTTATTTGGGTGATACAACACAGGCTCGTGTATCCATGTTTTGAAAGTCAATCAGCTAATGCACGGTATTTACGAGCCTATAAACAGTCGCTGACTCAGATATTATCCGCTTAGTCGGAATGTTATTGCTATCAATGACATATGACAAAAGACATTCTTCTAGTTTTATTGCCAAGAAACTGATTTAAAGACAATCAGTGCCGGTGTCGAAATAGCTAAAGAACATATTGGTCAGATGCGGTCAACTGGTGGTATCCGTTTTGTACAAAGTTACCTTCGTCATGGGAAGTAAAACATGACCAGTATGGGTAGTTGGAATACCGTTAGTTTTATATCAATTTTGATAACATCATAATACGATGAATTCAAATATTGATCATCATCAACCCATTTACAGTCCCACTGCTGGAAACTGGTTTCATTTCAGACTGAGAGGGTTTAGGCTATATCTAGTCTAGTCGGAAAATATTTCAGGCGCATGCCTAATTTCCCTAATGGTTTTTCTTCACCGTAAATATTTATATAGGAAGTGAAGTGAATATAGATAGGTAGAAATCCACAATTTTATGTAGATCATAGAAATCAATATTTTAACTCTGTATCTGTATGTAAAATATAGGGATGAGGCGTTACGAAACTGATTACAAAATTCGCTAGCAACCACGAAATAAATTGCATCGCCAAACATAGCAGTTTGTGGAGACGATGGATGGGCATTGATAAACTCAAAGAGAGGAAAATAATTTTACAATAATAATAAGACTGTAAAGAATGACGTAGTCTCTATAAAATTAACATACCTATATAGAAAAAAATGATTGTTTGCCCTCTATACATTCATATTCCATTTTTCCGATTAAGTTCCATAAAATTTTGGCTTTCTTTTATAAGAATTCATGAAGGATGCTCTTAAAAAAAATTACGGGCGGAAACAGCATCCTACATTCATTTCAAGTAGGTACCATGGCAGACAGCAAAATAAATATAGGTACAAGTACAGTCACCCTTTCGTGGTACAAAATTAATAATTTAGCCGCATATAAGACTAAGGGTTATAAATCGTTAATATAAATCATGGGTTACGTAGGCATTTGCGTGTGGTAGTAACTACATTAGCCGGAACGTGCCACGGCTTCGCCCATTACGAACAGCTGCTACCCGCAATAATACCTAATGATATGCATCTCACCTGACGACGCCTATTTTCCATTATTGTTATTTTTAATTGTTCCGAACAATTACACTCAATTAATAGACCAATTTGCTACGCATGTTTTCCGATTCTAAACGCGTAAACAAACAATCTTGTAATTTAAACATAATAGAGGCTAAACTTTTGCATTGTTGTGTAGGACAATAATAATTCCCTATTCTAAGGTCAGAATTTTAATATATTAATGCGTCTTCATAACTGTTTCAAAAGACTGAGCCGACAGCTTCACAATACTATAACATGATTTTGAATTCTGCAAGTTCATGGCCTTAGGATACATTAGATTTTTCTATCATCATTACGCACGAGACAGCAACTACGTGTAGTTAGTTACTGTCGAATATCACTTACGGATTTCTTAAATTTTCATCGAAAGCGTCGAAATTTATCTTGTAACGGAATCCTACAAAAGCCTTTTCTCTCTCTTTCTCAAATAAATTTAAATTCCGTAGTTTTTTTTAGGGTCTATGTCATTTCCGTGGAATCCACGTGTATTAGGAAGGACTGCGATACGTCTACAAGAGTAATACGACTTGTTCAAAGCTGAACTAGGCTACCCACAAACAAGACCTATGAACTTTCCAAGATTTTTAAGGCCCACGTCACATTTTCTCTTCCTAGGTAGGTATGCTATAAATTATAAACACAATACATCATCGATCTACTTTCATGAATTCGTTTTAAAATCCTGTAGGATCCCAGAAAGCAACTCCTAATTGAGAAACTAGCCATATAAATAAAACCCTCTGACTAACACTTGTCTAACTGTCTGCGGGTGTGAGCTACCATTACCATTAATCTCAAAGTTAGCTTTCAAGACCCGTCTGGAAGCACAGCCCTCTGCTATTGGGGCCCCGAAGAATACTCGACCCGGCAAAGTTTGAAGCCTCGCCCAATGAGTCTGGGTACTTCTAAGAGGAATAATGTCTTACTACAGACTTACGAGGGGAATCGTTTAAAACAAAAACAATTCGCGCGGTTAGCACTTAGCAACTGCATTCTACAACAAAAGTGTTAAAGTACTCTACTACGTCTCAGACCAACGCTACTAAAGACTATTTCAGGATAAAGAATAGCATTACAACAAGCTAGTATTGGGATAATAATTGTACACAAACAATGTACAAAACATTCCTGCTAGGAGATTTTCTCGACATCGTGCATCGTGGGTATACCAACCTGCATCAGACCAACATAGCCTGGCCTCGCTCATTCTAAAAGAAAACTGGAAGGTACGGAAAATAGGTCGAAGATGACTTAATACCTACATAGTGTCAGCAAATGATATCACAGTTTTTCGATCATTTATTTGTTACGCAGTAGAGGTGTATAAATTAATGTAACGACCAGCAAACTATAAAGTTGGTTGGATTGCAGATTGTCTAGATTGCAGTTTGCGATGCAATAAATTCACCGTTGTGTAAAACTAAAAGCTTGTTGCGACACTATCTCGTAGTTAATGCTGGCGCCAGCACTTTAAAACTGCTGTATGATTCCTCACAAGTTTTCTTATTCACAAACAAATTGCAATTTTACTGCAGTTTGCTTATGCGAGTATAATAGGGTGTCCATCTTCTGGTTTTATAAAACTTTGGTTATTACTCTTTGTTCTGGAGACAGCTACACTTGAAGATTAAATGAAAAGCCACGCAATAAATCTACGGTAAGAATGCAGATGCATTACTTAAACAATGATTAATTTTATATTGTAAGAGAAAACAATATGCATTCAAAATGATCTGAAATTCACTTTTAGCTAATGGATTTCGTTAACTGCTTCCTTCCCCTAGTGGTCGTTAGCGCGATTGCTGTGCTCGAGGTCCTCTGACAGATTCCCAAAGATCGAGCAAAGTGTCAAAGGGATTTTCTACGAAATTCTCGGTAGCAACTCGTAATTCGTGCCCAGTTAATGGCAATAGGCTTGCCCTCTATTACATGGGATCTAAACAGCGATTACAGCGAACTGTGGATGTACATTACGCCTTAACATAACCCTGCGAGGAATGCCTAGAGGCGTGATGTTATGTTTTCTTTGAATGAGTATTGTATTATGCAATATTGCGGGTTATAAAACATACTTACATTACATATATCTCGGTCTGGATTTAACCGAAAAACAATAACAAAATCCTAATATTCACTCCACTAATCTGAAAGGTTTAATTAAATAATAATTTTAACTTAAAATTCTGTTAAAATTATATATAATGAGACAGATTTTCTGAAAAACAGCGTTTTAGAGTTGGCGTTCGTTCGTGTGCGTATAAAGTCCTCGAGAGCTCTTGGTCGAGTGTTTGCTGCTATTTAATGAGAATTTCATTGTTAAATCCAGCATAGAGGCCCTTAAAAACCCTTAAAGCCTAAAGCTTAAAGTAATTGGGTAGCTTGTGTGCGATTACAATGTTTCTTAAGAGGTTTAAATTACGTTTTCCCAATCTTAAGGCTAGATTTATGAAATACTAAGGTTTTGTCCTGGATTCGCTTACTTTGGTCGAAATGTATTATTTAAATATTTTTTTCGCATGTGATTCATTGATCTAGTGACATATATATAAGATCCTGAGTTCTATTCCCAGCTCGAGCAAAGGTTTCAGTCCTGTTTTCGACGAAAAATATTTGGCAACTCCGATGTATGCAATATGCCCCATACTAATATTATATTCCTTTATGTACAGGCATGATGATAATGATTTATTTACTACCCATAAACCTTTTTGAAGATTATGAAATTTATAATCTATTGTGTGCCCTCGCAACGGCAAATTATAAAAGTGAATTATTTTAGTAGATTACGCCTCACGATAATCTTAATAAGTCACGTATAAAATTAAATAGAACAAGAGTTTCGTTCAGTGGCACGCGCGCTTAAGGCGCATACACATTCAGCTCCGCAACAAAGAGGTCGTTGTGCGCCAGCCCGTCTGTTCGGCGAGTGCTAACTTACAATATATGACACCGACTTGCCTAGATACCATCTACGTTCTCTCAAGTCAAGTTCTTTCGATATACTTCGTACTACGTCTTGTATATAAACTGCATTTTACAGCGAATTGCTTTAGATTTATTTGTTTGATAGTGTTCACGAAAGAGTGATATTTTTTTCAAATTTCGTAAAAGCTTTCTTCAATTTAACGAATAATGTATGTTTGAATAAGCAAAAGCGTTTACGTTGAAGGTTAGTCAAAAAGGTTCTTATACTTTTTATGTTTAAATGCATAACCACTTATCTATGTGTATGTGTATGTAAGCACGTAAAAAGATGATAAGTACGAAGAAGTTGATCAAATCGAAAACTCAATTGAGGTCTGAGTGAGATTCCTTGCACCATAGTTAATTACTGTCTACTATGTTTGTAAAAACTAGCTGCTTTAAAAACTGTGAATTGAAAGTATTTCATGACACAATGATCATTATGTCGTCATGATACGATCACTCTATCACGCACTGTCCTTCCTTTGATTTCTCGTCTAGCAACCACCGGAAGGCGGCGCCTCCGTGCTCTCATTCTTACCTAGAAACAGAACTACGGTTGGTAACATGAGGTCACCTCTGACTATCGCGACGAGGTCACGAGGATTTCCCAATCAGGGTAAACAGTAACTTGCGCCGTGTTGTCGCGTCGTCGTCTCGTCGTCGCCTACGAGTACCCTAATTTCCTATTGGCATCTGTTTACTTTAAGAATTTGTTCTAGATTACAAAAAACTGATACACTGTATGTTTTCCTTTAATTTTCCGATCGTAAGACGTGAAGAAAAATTGAATGAAAAATTGTTCGTCAATATTTTACGTCATCTTACTGTTATGATTTATGTGTGTATAAAGCTTAGACGTTTTCTTTTAAAAACACTTAAGTACTAGTCACTACAAAATTGGACAAAAAATAAAGTCAATACGGACTAAACCAAGTGCTTAAAGCTTTTATATTTTAGAAGCTTTTATATTTTCAAAGTAGCTTTATACCATAAAGCAGCTGCAGCGGTTATACATAGCTGAATACAACAAACGCAATAAACGTTATGACGCAAAGAACTTCAGCAAAGGTTAGCTTTAATACCGCTGGCATTAAATTAGTTCTTCAACAAATGGTAACTTTGATATAATGAATGTACGCGAACAAATCAGTGCGAGCGAGTACCTAATTAACTATACGAATGTGTCACAATTACTTAAATCACTTGGGTTGTACCTACTGAGACATGATTATTCAAAATAGCATCGTACTTCGGCGTTACAAATTTCAGGAGAGAAGTTTTAGTAATTCAGATCTACAGCCGAATATTAGTTATAACATTTGTTGGAATCGTGCATATAATTTTAAAGTTAGGGATTTGACAATAAAGCCTTAGAACCAGTTTATTAATAATTCTCAAATAATGTAATAAAACTGGTAATTACTCGAAAAAATCCGTTGAAATCTACGACAAATGGAAAGGGAGAGAGTAATAATACAAAATGCGTATGAAAAAAAAATTGTCTGAAAAGTTATCAGTACTTATTCCTCGAACTTGTGTTCTTATACACCCACAGTTTGCAGGGAGGGTTAAGTCCCATGTAATGGGGTGCGACCCTATTGCCTTTAACCGGGAACAAATTCAAACTCCTAGCTACTTACTAGTACTAAAACCTGGGAAGACCAGACCTCTAGCTTAGCAGTCGCGACTGATTGACTAATGAGGTCGTCCTTAACACTGAATGAATATTATAGTCAATGAACAGGAATATATTAATTACAGATGTTAAGCCTCAGTGTCAATCCATCATGTCCTCGAACTTGACAGATACTTAATAATATTATTATAATATAAACTGATTGATTAAATTAGCATAATACATCGGAAACACGTCACAATGTTGCCTCGCCCTAGCTTTTAATCCCTCTAAGCTATGATAATGTGTCTTTAATAATTAATTCAAGGGCCTAAATCCATGGTAATCGCATATTATGGTGATTCTGAGAAATGTATTGATTATACCTTTAATGTACTGTAACAGTGATGTCAGTAGCTACGCTAAGTAAGAAAACTCGACTGTATTCATTTACAATAACGATTTTGTATGGTCTCAGTTTGTTTTATTCTCGGTTCCCTAGTTAATGGCAATAGGCTCCTATTATGTGCATGGGACCTAAACATACCGGTGAACTGTGGGTAGTATCTGCCTTACGCTTCAAGGAATACGGTTGTGATCGAATGATAAAGGACATAATTATGTCAGCTAGTCTATCCTTCTAATTATTTTAATAAAGGGAAAAATCTTATCTTAGCATGGAAAATTAAAAAAAATACAAAAAGTATAGTAGTATACACTTTACTTCTACTATAGTTATGCTATATCTATCGCATACGTGTGTAACTTACACAGTAGGTACATTTGAATGTTGTAAATGGGAATCGTTACTGAACTTATACTACCTACATTAGGTACAGTTTGTTTCTTACAACTTAGTTATTTTTATGTATCTCGTTATCCGTCATGTGTCTTGTCTTTGTTTCCCTTTCACGGATCACAGCCATATAAAATAGATAAATAAATATTACAGTGCGAGTACCTACAAGTGTCAGAGAGGACGGCCTCGGTCTCCATTAGCTCGTAACAGGTGTATCTCACGACTGACGCGCACATATGAAAAGATGCATGCATGTGGAAGGGGCAAAAGGGTGTGAGCATTCTATAGTTCGTATGTAGGGTCATGGGACAAAGGCGTATTGCTGAAACTAAAAGCTCGCGTTTCAGCCGTGAATACCACTCTTAGCAGAGAAATAAGTTTTGACGTTTTGATATATTGACTTAAAATTATCTTCGGTTAGAAGTTTGATAAAGAAAATTGTTCCTGAGAATACTTGCGTATTATTAACTAATGTTGAAGCAACATGTGGGTCTGCGTAATTATTTATATCTCGTAAAGATCTTAATAATACAATTTACATAAAAAATAGATTAATAAAAGTTTTAGCATAACGAATATAATAATATAGATAGACAAAATGAGAAACAGATGGAAGAATTTTGAAGGAGCCAACAACCAAACTGCAGACGTTCTAAAAAAATGCCAGGTTAAGAGCACCGAATCGAAGAGCATGCATGGGGATGTTGTTGAACATAGATGAAGCGAAAGTGGTGTTCCAGGACCGTATCAAATGGAAATATATTATTGTCGGCATGACTATTATAAGAAATTTCATTAAACATGTCAGCGACTAAGATTATGTTTATAAGAGACACAATCGTCTACTTACTTCAGGAAAATCAGTTTTAATTTAAAATGTTGCACACAATTCTAGTAACTCCTAAACAGAACCTCATCACACAAAATCTTAACAAAACATTGTGCATGTCTACAACACAGTAATTTGACCTAAATAAATCTTCCTTACTTGTGTATAGGCAAAAACTGTAGTACATAATAAATTGGTGTTGCGGACAACTTTCTTGTATGCCGCGGCCGTCGAGAAAATGCGACATTCTTACACTAATGGACCTAGTAATAAATAATACGACAATTTTATCATTAATAAAGTTAAGTAATCACATAAGTACTTACTTAACTTAGATTTTAAAGGTTTGTTAAACACCAAATAATTTGAAACATTGTATAATTTGTATCCTAAAGCTAAATGTCCTAGATTTACTTCTACCGCTCTAAACACCAAAAAAATGTATTTAATTATGAATCAAATAAGGCACGGCCCACGGCCGCAAACTCGGTTCATTTTGGAAGCAGTCACCCAGTCCCGTCACGTAGTAAATCGAACTTAAAATAGTATCTAAGCAATTGATACAACATGAAATTGGATTGGAAGCCGCAAATTGAATCAAAATAAGCATCAGATCCAGGTTCTGTCTTAAATATACTAAAAAATACATTGATGTACCTACTGAGGATCATTTCACAAATATCGCGTAAATACTATCTAGGTACTTAGGTATTATGTAGAAAAGAATTAAACCATGTCTGAGTCTGTGGGTCACCAACTCTTAAGTCATATAATGTAAGACAAAATAAATATTGTGTAGCACCATTGCGAGAAATAGGTCCCGACACTGTTTTTTTTTTATAAGAAAGACTTAAGCTTCACTTTGACATTGATCGTGAAAGAAGCAGAAGTGGTACAATGGCAGTGTTCGGAGGTGACTTGACAGGGGTCTGCGTCGGCAAGCCTCATATGTTGGCAATCGTTCGTCTTGCTTTAAGGAAACATTATACCTACTCGAGCCACCTTTTAACGCTCCGCGCTCCCGGCCCTAAGTTATTACTCGTTTTTACCCTTACTGTTGGCTATTACGAAACGTGAGGACTTAAATGTATATAACATATTGTACCCCCGGCGCGTCCGAGAGGGACAAAGCCACTTCTTAGTGTTGATATTTATGTTCGCCGGTCATAAATAAACTCAACTTCGATTTAGAGTAATAAACGCGCCTATGTTTATATATTACGTTTATGTTAAAGTTGTAGTTTTTGATAACACTTTGCCTTCATTCATATTAAATAATACAATTTAGTAAATTACCTTAGTTATAACGTAATAACTTTAACGACGTATGGCACGCAAGGTGTACGTTGGATTTATAGGGTTCCATAGTAAAATGTTCGATAGTAGCACGAGTTTGAACGCTCAGTTGATTAAAAGTAAAAATGATTTTGTTGTAATAAATGAAGTGATGTTGTAGCATTCAATAATTCAATCGGCGAGGTAACGATCAATATAGCCCGGCTTGGTATTATTGGAAACGCCTCGAGACAGAACCACGCGACGCAGGCGGCCTCGGATAATGAATACTTTCGCAAATTAAAAGCCATCATTAATTTGCTTTTCCTTTACCAACTTATTTAATTATTCCTATAATTTTCTCCTTCCTTCCTTATCGCTGTGCTATTGATTCCTTTGATATGAAAATCGTGTATAATCAATTAACAAGAGCTTCATGTATTAGTATCTAGTCTACTACTTATGGCTCTTCTGGCTAACCTCCTTTGGCCGAGATTCAACTCAGACCAGAGTGCAGTGTCCCTCCGCAGTCCAACTCGCTAAGAAGAAATACGTAGGTACTTACATACGAAAAGACAATTTTACTTACTTTACTTTGTTTTTTTTAGTAAATAAAGTTTTTGCCACACATTGTGTTATGTACTTAGGTATTACTGCGTAATCCTATCGAATTTATATATTTTTGCAAAACAAATATGAAAGTAAACTACTCCTAAGAAAGACGGATTTCCTACTTTTAGGGTTTCGGGTTCCCTATAACGACTACCGCCATAAACTTTCAAGGCACGAATGGATCCTATGATATGGATCTCATTCTAGCGAGGCCGCATTGATCGACTTGTGAAGCTACACAAGAGGGGCTCAAACGGTCACCGTTGATAAATCATAATATGAATAGCGTACATGAGGTGGAGGAGATGCACGCACTGTTGTATATTGCCGGTATGGCTGACCTCATATTTTTTATGCTTTGTAATGGAAATGTATGGCACAGTGTAAAGCGTAAAGGCATAATAAATAAAAAGGTGATATATATAAGTTCTATGGGCCATAGATGCCTGACAATATGAGATTTATTATTATTATTATGCTAGCTTTCCTAGCTAGCTATGCTAGCTAAGCTAGCATAATAATTTGTAGCTTGTAATTCCACACATTCCTCGTAGCAATTCCTCTCGTAGCAAATTTATTAGTTAATAATCTTAAAATGTCAAGACTTATTTATTTAACACTTCAAAAGTAAACAATAACAATTGGTTAAAACTTTCTAAAAATAACAAAGGCTTTGGAACAATAAATGAATGATTTTCTTTTTTTACGGAGCGAATGAACAGGTTCACTAACCGAATAACCTAAGGAGTCTCTTATTTCGTTAACCTGTGTTGTTTGTCAACTATGCAGTCAGCATGTTATGCACGGCATTCATGCACGAGAAGGTGTACGTGCAAATTTTTCAAATATAATTATGCATTGTAATTTAATGCGAATTTGAATTGAATTTTTTAAATATATTCAAAATATATTATGTTCGACCCTATTCGTATTAAATATTCAAAAGAATTGTCTATATTGTTATGCTAAGTAAATAACGCTTGTTGTGTTGACACTGTGAAGACCTAGCACCAAACAATTTGTGATCCGTAATTTATTTACTGTTAAGGTCAATCTTACCTATTTGTGGGCTAGTTAAATGCCTAAATAAATCAGCTGTAGTAAGATATACTGCAAACAAAAGTTATAATGTAATAAATTTCTATAAGCGTACCATTTCCTTGTAATATGTAATATTATGGTAGTAATAATGACACAGCTCAGGGTGAGTTCTCACCCGCCAGCCCGGGATCCACGTGGCAAGGGCGCGCACGCCACGACGCCGTCGGTCAACATTTGCGCAGATTGCGGCTTTTAATTAATTGCACACATTGCTCACTGCTCGCCACCTAGCCCAACATTGTTTGCACGAGAAAAAAATCTCATATGGGCTCTGTTTGTTCGCTATATAGGTACGTACAATACCTCCGCAGAAAAAGCATACATCATAACATAATAAATACTGTACACATATGTAACAATGAAATTATATGTAGGTAGGTATCACTAATATTACGATGAAATGGGTTGACATTTATTTCTTGAATTAAATGAGAAACGTCTCTGCGAAATATAAAAAGATTTCTAAAAATACGTCTCACTTTGTATTCATTTAGAAACAAAAGGTAACGTACATTTCAAGAGTTCATGTTCACGGAGGATGATATGTCAATTGCCACTCACTTGGGGCCAGGGTACACAAAATTTCATTAGAAGGTTCATAAAAGTCCATTAGTCTGGTGCGGCATTTGCTGAGAGAATGGCAAAGGTCAACCTCAGGGCCCTCCGCTTCCTACTTACCTGATGAGTGCCTACATTATCTATATGTATTTATTGTAATTATCTCTCAGATACTTACTGAACAGAGAACACCCTAAATTGACGTTCATAAGACCTCGTGGCTTTGATTATATTATTTTGCTTTTATCAAATCTTAAAACTATATATCTACTTATAACATTCCCTATTACGTTAATTACGTCGGGTTGCCTCGTAAGGTTTAATTTCAGAATATAGGTATACGACTAGCCATTGCCCACGACTTCGTTCCCGTAGAAGTTGAATTTTTGCCCCCATTTTTGCAACATTTTTAATTGATACTCCGCACTTAATGGCCGTAGCGTTATGATATATAGCCTATAGCCTTCCTCGATAACACTGAAAGAATTTTTCAAATCAGACCGGTTCCTGAGCTTAGCGCGTTAAACAAACAAACAAACTCTTCAGCTTTATAATATTAAGTATAGATTTGTAAAGATAATGAAACCCACTCCTGCGAGATTGAGATACAATATTATTGATTATCGAATATTAGATTTAGCTCTCTCGTGGGCGACCGGTTAGAATACAATTCCTCACCACTATTCAGTTGGGTATCTCGTAAAAGGCGAGAAAAGCTGTTCTGACTCTTGGGGTTTTACTAAGTGTCCTACTTACGTCTAGTCCGTCAAATTTTGCGCGTTAGAGCCAGTTCTCCCTATTGGTTGCTTCGGCAACACAATAATCATCAACGGTTTTGCAGCTTGCAGCCGTTGCAGGTGTCCAAGTCCATGGATGGCGATGGTGGCTCGTCTGCTCGCTTGCCGACATCCTATCCTATCCTACTTAATATTATAAATGTGAAAGTTTGTGAGGATGGATAGAACATTTTATACATCAGAACACATAGGATATAAAAGGTCTTTTAGAATAAATAAATAAATATCCTGGGACATTTTTAAACAACACCATCTAGTCCCAAACTAAGCAGAGCTTGTACTATGGGTACTAGACAATGGATATAATATTTATATACTTTTTTTTTGTAAATACATACTTATAATACATAAGAAACACCCAGACAAACACAAACACTTAAGTTCATCACAATAAATGTTTGTGTCCTGTGGGAATCGAACCCACGACCTCGTGATCAGCAGTCCGGTACTCGAACCACTAGACCACAGACGTCATCATCACATGATGCGAGCAAAGCCGCCTGCAACAGCTAGTAAACAATAAAAGAATATAACTGAAATATCGAATTCGCTCTTTGTAAGACTGTACATACACTCGTTATTGGGTTTCACTGCGACCAGAATTTTATTGCGATACAGAATGATCTAAAGCGGAATTTCAATTGAAAAGTCGGTTCATTTCGATGAAAGATGCAGTACAAAATTGAATTCAACAATTTGTGACTGGATAACTTATACAAAATGAATAAATTATTGAAGCAATGATGTGACCGAAATGTGACGTCATTTACAAAATAAAATGAACGTAAAAATAAATTATATTGTTAAGATTGTAATTAAATAAGTAAAGCTTGAATGAATCCCATATAATATTAGTTTGTACTTTATGTAATTAGTGCGAAAGTACATCGACACGTAAAAAAGAATACAGCTCATAAATAGACGAAGACGGCTTTCTATTAAAAATTGTGCTTACAAAGAGTGTAACCATAATGGTTACTGAAGTATTGCCTTGCCATTTCAAAACTATGTTGGGGTCGACTTCCAGTCAACAGATGCGGCTCAAAATCAGTATTATAGAAACTATTGCCATCAGACCTCCGCAACCCAATATACTCATACTCTTCTGACGATTTTTATAGGTGTCCCATGTGCCAATTGTCACTGACGGCTAAACGTGCTCCGAGTCACGAAGGGGTCTCGAAATGCTCCTTAAATTGGCCGCAGCAAACTCTGCTTACTATGCTGATCAATTGATCAGTGTAGGTAGTACTTACTGAGCCACGAACCCCTTTTTAGCATGGTTTACTGAAATTTCATAGGCTAAAAATACGTAAAAATGTATCCGTGTAGACATTCTTTGTATTCCAAGACGAAAATAATGAACTCACTGTGGGGTTTATTCTAAAAACGTCTGACAAAAATTACGATCAATTTTCTTTGTTTATATTCTCTAAAAGGCGTCTCTTCCCTCGCGCTGCCTGAATTAAGGCAGTCCTGAGTAAGTATGGTCTTCATAACAAATACGCTCTCTGCGATGAATAATTAATGAATATGGGCCAACTTCACGTCGGAACGGAAACTTGTAAAAGAAATTAAAGTTTTATCAATTGTAATAAGTTTATCTAACTGTAAACTTTGACTGATTTTAAAACTAATACACTATTTTTTAATCTAATATTTAATGTGTTAAAAGTATTTTCGTAGTTCTGACGAGACAAAAATACATTAATTCTCAGACAGACACAGAATTTATTGGAGCATTTTGGTATTTGTTTTCTAGAAAATTCTTTCTTTCAGCTTATTCTTTTTCTTTGTCAATTCTAATTAATTAAATGTATCTACGAGTAATGAGATTACTTGATTAATATTCTTCACATCATTCTTTTATAAAATTTTCTTATTGTAGTAGGTATTGTTATATTGCAAGTCTAGTAGTTTTATGACCTCCAGATCACCTACACCAGAATCACCTTCAGATCTAGACTTGCAACAGCAAATGTTGGGTCGACTTTCTGACTGACAAAATGGTATTTCTGTAAAATTCTCAGTAGGTTGGTTGGGTGCGTACCTTATTATAACATGTATTACAGTGGACCTGAAAACACAAATATCAACATTGGCACACTTCTGTGTTACACTTTGAGGATACAGCCTGATGTTATGTCAAAATAAACACACTTAGAAAGAACGACTCGACACGTACCTATAACAAACAACCAAGTGTTTGAGTAAGACTGATCACGTTAGCGTAATGAATCTGCCTTGCATCGAGGACTCTAATGACGGTAGTTAGGCGGAGCGAAATTAAACTTGCATTTCTGACGACGCGACGCAAGACGATTTATTATTGACATGCATGGAACTCTAAGGGCATTTTTCACCACGGCTAATCTAATAATAATGGAAATTTATAAGAATTTATCTGCCAAGTGATTTAACGAGAACTTACTGGGAGGTGGTGGAATAGGCTAATACTCTAACAAGAAACATTTTGCTCGAGAAACGTGACAGGCGACTTGATAAAAGTATTCTTTATCTTAATTGATTTTGATTTAATACTATTACCTCCATGGTCTATTTAATGGGAACCTTTACTCCAAGAGTATGGACTATACTTTCTAGATTACCATAAATAATCCGTTTGGCAGCCGACATTAATATTAACATTTACAGAATACGTCTAGCACCAAGTTTATAATGGCCTCCCATCCACATATAAACCAAAGCAACTGTATGCAAGTGTGTATATACATACCATCACGCCTATATTCCCCAATGGATTAGGCAGATGTGTGCTAATTTAACAACGAGAGTTAGCCAGATGCAAATGTGAGCATTGCTTTTAACCGCCAGTTTTCCAAACATATTTTGTATCCTGATTATGTTTAGTTACATAATTTACCTCCGGAACGCCTAGCTTACACGGCATTTCTTTGGAAGCCAGTGATAAATTTGAATTTTAAATTGTGTATGTATATTGTTAAAAACACATTGCCGCTGTTGAATTTCCTAACCGCAGAACACGCCGCTGTTTCTGCATTTGCATATACATTAATATAGCGCTTTTAAATTATTATTTTATATTTTTATAGCTATTACATATTTGGAAACAAAGCCTAGTTAAGCTACTTGAATGTTTTTAATTATCCTAACTCATATTAAATTTTTAAATGACACTAATTACTCCCGAGTTGTTAACGACTCATGTCGCAATTATGTTAAATTGCGCGATTGTGTATTTGTGAAATTATGTTAGGTCTGGGTATGTCCTTGATAGCTCGCTATGTCCAAACAAAATAAATAATACAACGGGTACAACTTGGCCAGATTTTGATAAAGTAGGATACGATAAAAAACCAAGTTCTTCCAACTCCGTCAGTCTTGCACTACTTTTAATTTTTGGCGACTTTCAAGATAGTAAGTAACAGATTTTGCGCTGTGCCTCGATGCTGCAGCCAGTTAGAGTCAGCACCAACAGTATTCTCGCCACCCTGACGGATAAAATTGACGGTCCATTTCTCAGGCACGCACTGGGTGGGTGTACATGTGCGAGAAGGAGTACATGTACCAAATTGATTGATGTGCTACGTATTTCTGTATTTCTACTAACGTTAGTTTTTTAAGTTTGTACTAACATTTTCTATGGCTCTATGGTCCGAAATAAAAATATTATTATTATTATTATCATAAGATGTCCTGGTTCACAGATACTATAATAGCAAGAGCTATGTCACTTACCAAAAACATAAAATTACGGTTCTAAGTATAGAACATAGAATAAATAAATCTCACTGACTCAAGAATTTTTCAAAGCTGATAATTACTTATTTTAATTTTCATGCAAATTAGGTTCTATATAACCTACTGGTTCCAACTACACATACAATACATCCAACTACAATTACTAAGATGTATTTACGTATTTGTTAGGTATACAAAACACAAGTTACTGACATTTAAAATGATAACGGGATAGTTACAATTCTCAGAAATGTAAATAATATGTTTAATTATCTGAATTTAAACAAAAACAATATGATGTATGTAGACTTAAATATTAACGTTTTCTAACTTCTGGTCTTTATTTAATACCATATTAATAGATCATTTTCATAATCTTCATTTCGTTCACTCCAGCGGCGTCCCGTTCCATAGTATTTGTCATCCCCAATGAATAAGGATTCATAAATATTTAAATTCGCTGGATTTTTAGGCATCTATCATAAATTTGGTCTGCCCCAAATATTTTCACACTCCATTGAAATAAAGATGTGCTTTATTGGTTTTACTTTGATGATGAATGGTTTCTTATTAAATAGGTACATATTTATATAAACAGAGGTAAACGTACACTAAGATAGATTAGCGCTTATTGGAACTTTAGGGGAGGAGGAAAAACGCGGGAAATCCTAAACCAATATACTTTTTCATGGAAGTCTTACGTAACATTCTGATTAATGTACACGATGCAAATAAAACGAAAATCAAAGAATATACTCTTATTATAATTACGTTCATACGCGCAAATGAATATTATCGTCGTAGAATTTTTCATCGGTGAAGAGATAATTCGATAATAAAGTTATATGGTGGCTTTATACACATTTAAATTATATGTAGCCTACCAAATTTTTACTTGAAGTAAGTTTCTTTTTAAGTATTAAAAAATAAATAGAATAAAAAGCAACATCTACGTCATCTACATTGGAGTTACATGTTTAGTTTTCGACTTACTTTTTTATATTTTCTCCTAATTCTGCAATCCTGTTGCTACTTGCCAAACATGTAGTGTTTAAACCCAATCGCATTGTTTTTATTATTTGCTTTACTTGCCTGTCTACGAGTTAGCGAATACAAACCTTTTTTTTAGTTGTTTGTTCTTTTTCTGTTGATATTACTTGTGCTAATTTAATTAGTATAAACAGTTATTGGTTATTGCACTACGATAAAATGTAGTTAGTAGTTGGGCAATTTCTGTACCTAACTGAGTTTCATAATAACAAGTAAGATAATAAAAGATAATAGCGATCACGGGAGCAAGTTGTCGAGTAAACACGGCCGGGGTTATCTCCAGGAATTCTTATAATTGCCTGTATGCTTTCTTATTGTCATTATATAGGGTGGCTTTTGACCAGTTCGCACGAAGTACTCTCTCTACAAACACAAGTAAGTTTATTAAGGAATATTTGGACTACGTATTATTAATGTGATTTAGATTTTATAGTTTTATATTAGGCTCTACTGAAATTTTCTTGATTTCTGGAAATTAAATTGTTTTATTTTATTACAAAATAATTTGAATACTTAAGTATTTAAACTTATATGGCCCACCGAAGTAAGTACGACTAAATTCGCCTTATATTTCGAAAAATCCTTGCAGTAAGCAAGCACAAATCTTTTAGGTTATCTCGCCTTAACTATAATAAATCCCTGAAATTTACTATGTACGTGCATAACTTCTTTTTGTTTTGTTCGTTATTAACAGTAAACCTCCTAATATTTAATATCATGTTATGGAGCTATTTATAATATAACTAATATAATATAATGCCAAATAAAATACAACTTTTCAGTTCCTATTTCGTGTAATCTTTCCCCGTATTGTTGATTCGCAACACGATCGCAAGTTATTATCGTTTAATACCAGTCTCGGGAAAACTGGAGATTGTTTTCAGTTTTGCGAAAACCATTTCGGTTTACCCAACCCACGGATGGATCAATTCTGATTAGGCAAGGGTCGAATTGAAAACAAGGGTAGACCTTAATTTACATTACGTTGGATTTTTACATAATTCAATTAGACAACCCAAAGTATTTCGATATATAAAACATTATCTGCGCGGGCGGACAGTGGACGGCGAGAGAATATTAATCTCCATCGTACGTAGTCCGCGGTGGGGTCCGGTGCTGGCGGCCGGCGCGGCGGCGGGGCGGAGCCAGCCACTGCCTGTTGCCACTGATAGCTTCCAGCTCTGAATTTGTGTGACCGCATTTTTTTAAACGAATACGAGTGATATATTACCGCGGTTGTTACTGTATTTGTAACCCAAAACATGTTCTCTGAAATTACGTCCATTAAACAAACTCAGGCTATATTATATAAAAGGTCAGCAGTCCTACTTATTCGTAATAATAGGGATCTTTGTTGATGGAGCCCAAGTCAGTTGCAGAAATATCTAACTTACTCTAAGAACGGGTCAGAAGGAGAAAATGAATGGTTAACAGGGCTAGAAGACTAAAAGGATTCTTTAATCAATCGCCATTGCATTTACCTATAATGTTCCAGAATGAAGGCGACTTTGATCCTCTTGGTGCTGGCGTGTGCCATGGCTATGGTGTACGGTGACCTGGTGTGTGGCTCCAACTACTGCAAGCAGCACCCCTGTTCCACCCCGGTGGCGCGCACCAGCTGTCGCAACCCCTCCGTGTACCGCGCCAACCACGCCGGCAAGTGCGCTTGCTGCCCAGCTTGCATCACCTTCCTTAGTAAGTACTTGTTTAAAGTTTAAAAGGAGATTTTACAAAGAATCTTCATGTGTGATTTTAAAAATGAATAAATATTTAAAAATAATTATTTGAAGTTCCACCAGACATTGTGATATGAGCAGAATATATCTTTGGGGCTTAGTTTCACATAAAATACCACATACAAGTTAACACCACACAGGAAAGTTAACGCCACTTACGGTACATTACATCTTGGCTAGGCCCGCTGATCTTCTACATCAATATTATAAATGCGAAATTAACTCTGTCAACATGACTTGTTATCGTTTGTTGCCTTTTTACGCCGTAACTTTTGTACAGATTTCTATAAAATTGGAAAACAGATAGATTGATCTGGGGAATAGGCTATGTCTCAAAAAGTTATTTTGGGATTCGAGTGGAACCGCGGGATACAGATAGTTAAAGCCAACGAAGATCAGTGCCTCGACCATGGGTTTTTCTCACTAAACTCGCTAGCGACGCAGTAAAATATTTGTAGGTATGGAAAACCCTCGCAGTGCCTCTAGCGGTTACGTGAGGAACTAAGATCGGCTATGTAATTACAACGTTTCGATGCGTAAAAAACCTATTGAAAGCAATTCGGTAGAACTCATGGTTGACGTCCAGCAAGAAAGATGTTTTTACATTATAAAATCCTGACATAGGTACAAGTACTAATCAAATTTTTTGTAATTTTTTGTCACTATTTAAAAGTTATATTTTCAGTATTCAGTATTCAGTATTCATTCATTTTATGTGTAAATCGTGCACTTTTTTGAGAAATTTATTAAAATACAATTATTATTAAAATTTTATTAAAATACAAGTACTAATCAAGTCTTTGTCGTTATGAGTTTACGCATTGTTCCCTAAAGACGTGGATCCTAAAGGTTGCACTTGAGACAATATTGCCAGTACTTGTAATGTACGCATCGCCAAGAATATCACATCTTCCTAATATAATTCCATTGCCTCTCACATCTTCCCGGCACTCGCGGGAAGTGATTACGTTGTCGCTGGGACAACGCCCCTGTACAACAGTAATGAAAATTGTCTTTTTACCAGATTCTGCTAAAAGTTGCAAAAATAGGGGCTTTACTGCCAATTTAAGTAAATATCCTTATCGGGTACTACCTATCGATATTTGTAAACGTATGACGAATCCTAAGATGTAACTGCAATGTAAATGTTTACTCGAAAAACTAAGAGATGATATAATCTAGCAGTCATAATAATTTTGGTGGAGTCGCGTCATATAAAATTTTCTTACGGCTGGTACCTGCCTATCTCTCGATTGTTTTGCAGATCGAAATTTGACATTAGCTGTGGTACACAAGTAATATAAATTTTCTTTTTCTGTTGTAGAAAACAATCGCAATAAGGGTTATTCCTAACAGCTGCTAAGAGAAATATGAATTTAATTTCAGAGGAATTCCTTATGACTTTTTTTAACTCCCTGAGTCCAACTAACTTTGCCATAATATATCCAGATGGCGTCAACAGTTACTCGGCGTCACGTTTTTATTTCTCTCTTTACCAAAATTTTCAAACCTGAGAAAGTATTACTATATTAGTATCTAAGTAATTAAGTTGAAACAAAAATCTTGATGCTGGAATGTTTTCAAAATTTACCTGTGTCACCTAATCAGACAGAGGATTGCTAAGTGCTTTCTTCTCTTCTACCTGTCCGAGCATCCGTTCTAGGTACCACCTCAACTCAATCGTGTATTTTTCTACAGACGAAGGTGCTGCGTGCAAGACTTACAGTAAGGAGTTGGGAGAAACCCCGTCCGCCATCTGTCGGGACCCACTCTTATGTCTGCGAGGCGTGTGTACCAAGGCCAGTCGTAGGGTTTAAGTTGTTACCTACGTCAATGTATAGATTGCATAAAAAAAGAACTTGTAATTATTATTAAGATTTTTTTACATTATATTTGTATAATAAAACATAAAAAATATTGAAAACTCTAACTTTGTCTCAATTTAATAATGATTTACAGTCGATGCGCTTTGATTTGTGTCCACCAGGAACTATCTTTCAGAATAATAAATAAATAAATAATTCTGCATCTGTAACCATCATCACCGTAGCCCATTTTTATTTTTGACTCGGCAGTTTCGCACAGCTATTTAGCGATAAGTGTTAGCTTTTGTCCATTTCAAAGTAGGGAAACGGAATTGAAAAGGAGTTTTGACATACAGCATTTAGAAAAGACCAGAAGAGATTTTGGGATTTTTGGAGATCGAACTAATAATGCACATAATATATAATCAGGTACTTAATCAGCATTTAAGAAAACGTTATAACGGCATTTAGAATCTATCTAATAACGCACACAATAAAATTATAGATTATAGACCTATTTTCCATAGAAATAATATTATATCTATGCTATTTTTTTTTACCAACACTAAAACAAGATTGGATATATAGCGTACCTCAGTACCCAGGAAGTAAAAGAAGTTGTCAGACGTCAGCCAGAGTACCATAACCAACACAGTTTAAAATAAAACATACCTACCCCATTTATTTTGCCAATGACATAATGTAGTTAAAAGAGGGTAAGTATTAAATATTGTGGTCCTCTCTCTCCGGCCGGCATACAGTAAGTGAGAATAAATAATAATTTGTAATAAAAAATTATAATAAATTATATGACAGCAACTATTTCGGTTCAATGAGATTTAAACTTACACTCAACATATAACACCTTTGCAACTTTTGCATAAAATTATGCAACCCGCAAATGGATGACGTTGCGGCCAAAATCCAGTCAGCAATAAATCCTTCTACCCCGCAAGTAAACTAAGTACATATTTAGGTGATACTGCAAAACTCTCCCGCTCTCTTTATTTGTTTCGTTTTTCAGACTACGATGGAAGAAAAAATACCATATCTAGGTAACTTCTGTAGTTTTAAAGACACCAACGATTGTAAGTACTTTTTTTTTCATCATTAACGCTGTGGTTAAAATTCCCACGAGTATGATGTCTTTGTTTTACATCTTAATTAAAATTATTAATGCTTAAATGTACGTATTTATTATTAAATAGTGATTACTTAGTTATTTCTGGATATAAAATCGACATGTCTTTCTATCGGGATTGTGATGAATGTTGAATTTACGTTTTGTAGTTAGTACGACTTCCTTATATATATCCTGCTATGAGGCGGACGATGTTAATTATTCACACGATAAAAGCAGCGTAGGTACCATCTACTTAAATTATTTAAATTATTTGGGGGTCACCGTTAAAACTGTTTTAATGTTCTCTTAATTGTTACAAGTTTTTACTGTATGTACTATGTTATACCCAACTTATGTAACAAAGGATTGAATACATTTATTATTATTATTATTATTGTGGTATGAATAGGTAGGAACATATCATCAATTAGAGATTTAAAAGGCTTTTTCAATAAGCTAAGGTTAGCCATGTGTTTTTAGTTAGTCCGAAATAACCGTTTCGATTTGCACACTGAACAGCCAATTATATCGTTACAAAACCTGCAGGAACGCGTTATATAATTGTCGTCAGGACAAAACGCCAATTGGACTGTATGAGGTGCAGCCATACCGGTGCTTCAGAAGTTCAGAACAAAAGCAGCTCGCTTGACGTTGCGACCCGGCCGCTTCGAAACGACCACTGTAATATGTTTTTATTTTACCTCTTTTTGCTTGTACGTCATCCAAACTGCTTATTTTACATTGTAACAAAAAGAGACGGAAAAATTATCTCAAAAACTAAAATAATGCACAGAATGATACATAATGAGGTATCTGTATCACTAGAGTAATGACACTAGTGCTCATTCTTGTGACTGCTACGCTAGAGGTCCTGGGTTCGAATTCCGGGTCGAGCAAAGTGTTGTTGGGTTATCGGTGAAATTGCCAGTAGCAGCTCGGATTTTTGCCAGATTGATGACAATAGGCTCGCCCCCTATTTACTTACATGAGACCTAAATATACCTACCGGTAATATGTGGGTATACGTAATACGTAAAATAACAAACCTAAGATCATACAAATTTTATGTTCCATTTTTTAATTTATCCGGTAGTTAGCGCATACAACGTTAGACGACGTCGCGGTAGGCCCAAAAGGAGATGGTGGGACGAGCTAGACCTTTACTTGAAGGATTGGCCGCAGATAGCCCTTAATCGTGACGAGTGGAAGGCGGGTAGGGAGGCCTTTGCCCTGCAGTGGGACGATAACGGCTGTTAGTAGTAGTAGTAGCGGATATCCACAGATGGTGAAACAGGCTCTAAGGCTAACACAATGATAACACTAATAATGTGTATAAAATGGTATAACTACTATTTACTTTCATTGTACTCATTGCCTTTATTGGTTCAATTTCTTTACGTTCAGTATTATTAGTCCAATTTCTTAGCATCCTTTCTTGTCCAACTTACTTACAGAGGAAAGGGCAAACCATTCTTAAGAGCCTTTAAGTATTGCAAGAGCTGTTTCCCCTTTACCCAGCTTTCATCTGATATTAATTTAAATAGTGCTTCTTTGTAGACGTTTTTAAAGTGATTGAAATGTAAAAAGTACCTAGAGATGAACTAACATTTCTGACCGTTGATTCTATAGATTACTTACACACAAAGTAGGATTCAACACCGATTTTTTTTTTTCAATTTCAATTTATGATGTTTATCCTGAAAATACTAATAATCTAAAATAATAGGCCCTACAAGTAATTTTTTTTTAAATGTATGCGTTATTCAGGAAAGTCAAACCATTTCAGTCTGACAATAACTAATGCAAATTACAATAAACCTGAGTCACTCAAAAATTTCATTTACACGAGTGAAGTCACAGTAAGCTGCTAGTAGGTACCTATCTGTCTAATATTTATGGTGCCTTGTTTACGTCATGGTGACACATAATAAAGAAGGAGCTTAGTAAATAGTATTCTGGGAGGCTCTACGACAAATGTTCAATGAAAACGAAATACTGGCCCTAGAGCGTAACATATAGGAGGCGGTGCGCCAATAAAAACGAATAATTTGTATGTGACAGGACAGTAAATTATTTACTGAAATAGAACATTGTATTATATTTCAATGAAATTATTTGGCTTTTATCCTGAAATAAATTTAATGAGAAATGAATATGAATATTATTTCATATAGAGGGATAAATATATTAATTATTTCCTTCCCTTCAAACAGATGATACAAGTTATTATTACACGTGTCGCTATTGATGTAGGTGGTGTTGACTCGGTTTAAAGTCACGTAGTTACTGAACTGTTCAGTGTAAGTTTAAACTTGTGTGAAATTTGGTTGCTACTTGAATAGCGGCTAAAAGATGACGCCATAATACCTAATGTGTTCAGTGATATGACCTCACCATGGACTACCAAATCAAAGGTTCGGATTTTGTTCGGATTTTGGAAAACTTGTACCTATTACGAAATTACGTGTGTATATTCTGCGCAGCCGCACCACACTAACCCCACGTTGACCTATCCACGTGGTAGGAGAATGGGTTGATATCTAATGATGAAAATGTTTAAAAAAAAATCAATCTTCTTACCTGTCAGCATAAATTATGCGAAAGTGATCCGATTTACTAGGCAGGTACTTGTCTATCTTCTTGTCTTTCTGATACTAAACTAAGTACTAAGTAAATAAATCTATGTAAATTTCTAATAGGTAAATCCAGACCAGAGCAGCTACAAATAAGCCATACAAATATTTTTCGATGGGGCATGAAGCCGCTGAAGCCAATCACTCAGCCTGGGCAACTCATGCCTAACTCTAATCTCTACCTACACCAACATAAAATGTGTAGATACATTACGGCTAATAACATTTTCGTGTAAGTATTAATAATATTGATAAAGTTGTTCATCATAATAAATTACTTACCTAGTTTCTTCCTACAAATTACAAAGACCCCTTAAAAATGTATGTCATTACAGCAAAAGTTAAGAGTTTGTTCGTGTTTGAAGGTGAGAAGGTAATTCAAGAACGGTGAAAGCTCATAAAGTTTTTATAGATTTTCATTGTTTACGGCGCGCCCGCGCCCGTTCCGCTGGCGCTGTGGCCTTATGACTGTTCAACATACAGGTACACAAACAAGCTAGAGCTAACTTTAACAATGAGGATTATATAAAATTAATGGGTACCTTGTTACATTCATTCGGTATAGTACCTAAATGAAACAATTAGGTACTCAGGAGTATTTTATTTGGAATCCAACGTAAAAACCATTATGATTATGGCTGCTATGCTGATTATTAGTGGTCGTAAGCGCAACTGCTATGCTTGAGGTCCTGGGTTCGGTTCCCAGGCCGAGCATAATGTTATTACGCTTTTCTACGAAATTCTCAGTTACACCTCGGAGTTTGGACTTGTGCCCGATTTATTGATAAAATGAGACCTACATTTGTTGCGAATTAGTACCATCTCTGCCTATTCCATCGGGGACATACAGGCATGATGGTATGTATAATTATAACTTTTGAATGTGGGTTGGTAACGCAAAATATTTTAATACTAATCCTATATTTCATTATCGCTGTTCGGTAGCAATCATAATCGAATTGCCTTTCTTTATCTATCACAACTAATAAGGTCAATGTCCTCGTGGCCTTCAAAGCCAGTAAATAATAGATAATAATGATTTTAAGAATCTAATTCAACTGATGTTTTTTGACATGTGAACATAGTCATAGTATAGTAGATATAGAATCTTTAACTACTTCACAATACTAAAAGTATAGACGCCATTCTTTAGATCTATGTACCTAGGTAATGTTTGGCTTAGAATCATGTTTAGTCTGCAATTTTAAAAAGTTTGTATACGACTCGTACATATACGGTGTTAAATTGTCGTTGACACAATACTGTAAAGACTTCTGAACTCGCATCATACAACACCTTGTATAAAGTTCACATCACATCTGCCGTACATTAATTAGTACATAGGTACTAACCCAGCACTGCCAGTATTTTTAAGTCCCATAAAATAGGGGGCGGACCTACTGCCACAAATCTAAATTCCGAGCTGCTACTGAAATTTTCATAATAAAAAAACAAAAGTTAACATTTCCCGACCTGGGAATCGAATCCAGGACCTCAAGCATAACAGTCCCGCTTACCGACCCATATGTATACACGAGTAATGTACAGAAATAATGTTAAATATAACATTATTTGTTTACATTACTCGTGTTTTATCTCGATACACCGCCTAAAAGCCAAGTTATTATAGTAAGTACCTACTACTAGCAGCAGTTACAAGTAACGCTGTTCTACACACGCTTTCTGTGGGACTCATCGCAGACATTTGTATCGATTGTCATGTCTCGACTAAATAGAGGATCGTGCTGAGTGATCTTACACTAGGGACGTCTCTCCATCCACGTTACGTCAATAGCTTTATAAATATCGGTGTAACTATGTTATATTAAATAATTCTATTCAATGTATCTGACAGGGGTAAAGATAGGACTACTTGTCTGGAAATAATGCGAAGTGCCTAAGTAAATGGCTCTTAGTATCTACCTATAAGTATAGTCACCACCGTGTTACCAGTGATGACATATGGCACAGAGACGTGGTCACTCACTATGGGCCTCATAAGAAAGCTCAAGGTCACTCAGCGAGCTATGGAACGAGCTATGCTTGGTGTTTCTCTACGCGATCAAATCAGAAATGAGGAGATCCGTAGATGAACCAAAGTGACCGACATAGCTGAAAGGATTAGCAAGCTAAAGTGGCAGTGGGCGGGGCACATAGCTCGTAGAACCGATGGCCGCTGGGGCAGAAAGGTTCTCGAATGGAGACCACGCACCGGAAAGCGCAGCGTGGGACGGCCTCCAACGAGATGGACCGATGACCTGGTAAAGGTCGCTGGAAGTCGCTGGATGCAGGTAGCATGCGTCCGGTCCCTGTGGAAGTCAATGGGGGGAATTGTATCTAACTTTGAATTGATTAAATAAATTATGAATGTATCCCAATGTGATGTTGGTTCGCCTAAAGATTCCAGAGATCTTAAGTTCTTAGAAAATGTATCGATTATTGTTCGTATGGCTGAGGCTGATTCACGTTTAATCTGCTCAGCACTAAACAATGATTGAATGTGATTTTGAATTGAAACCTTCTTATTATTATAGCGGTCACACAATAAGTCCCATGCAATATTGTAGTTACTGGATGAAAACCCGAGTGATCCTATTACCTGTGCAGCGCCTCCCTCCAATGATGCTCTTAAATCATGGATTTTTTTAATGTCACCAATGCATGTTATCATTTTCGTGTATAAGAGACAAAAATGTGTCTCTAAACTCTAGCCGGTACTGGCAGCTGAATTTTGGGACTTGGATGGTAGGTAATTTGACATTTTTAATTGTCTTTGCCAACCTCACCACCGAAGACGCCTCACCTGAAACACATGAATGTACGTCATTATCATCACAATCTTCTTTTGGAACGCTGCACTTTACAATTTGTTTCGCCTTTGCTAAAATATCGTAACATTGATTTTCTAATTCTTCCCTTTCACTAAACTGTTGAGTATTCTCACTGGAGTCGACTGAAAACTCAATACTACTCTGAATTTGATCAAAATGTTCAAGAAGCTGTTCTATTTCAACTATGCGCAATTCAAGTTCGAATTTTTAAGTTGGTAAAGTTTTTAAGTTAATAAACATCGTAAGACCACCTTTAATTGAGGCCCGTTTTTTAATTAAATCTTTAAACTCTGACATATTAAAGTGCAACGTAAAATGTAGGTGAACAGTAACAACCTTCAAACAAACGACCGTAATATAAATGACTTTGTAGGTAAGTACCTATGTGTATTTATTTTATCAACAAATATTACTTTTTAAGTTATAATGGAACCTATTTTTACAGAAAAACGGTTACGAGAGTATTTTGATGATTTGTGTATGACAAATAGGTACTTTATATGACATATAGGTATTTAGGTTTAATGCGACTCAAGCTAATGAGCTTTTAAAACTGTCACAAGAAATACCCGGACCACGCGGGCGAAGCCGCTGGCGGGAAGCTAGTATTATATATTATATTTATAATAAGTTGTATTATAAATACGGCGCAGTGCATCAATTTTTTTACTGCGATTGTAGCGTACAAATTAATTTCGGCTAAGTAAGTACGAAGCACATTAATTACTCTCCGTCGTAAAAAGTGGGTAGAATATTTAGAAATATTTCAACTTTATTCCTTACCTACAGCTTTAATAAACTTTGATGCTTTACTAAAAGACTTTTAGGTCACCTTACCAACTTCTGGGTAAATATAAAGTAATTGTGTACACTTAAGTTTACAATATGTTTGCAAGTTTGCAATGGTCAGGTTTATCTTTGAACATCAGCAGCAGCACTTACAAGTTTTTTATATACCTCATTTATACCTCGTTTTCATATAAATACCGCCGCCTTCATATTTATTCTCAAAATAACTTAACTCCGTAGCATTTTATTTAATTTTATTCTAGTTGTGTAGTGTATCTGTTGTGTGTAAGTTAAGTTAAATCTTAATTTTTAATTGTTTTAATTCCAAATGTTCTAACTAATATCATCCTATAAGTAGTAATAGTAGTATTATAAGGTTTTGTGTGTCAGATTTCATCTAATTTTGTTTAGGGAATCCAGTAGATCAAGTGGATGTGATCAGTAAGTGCCTCAAAATTACCAACATTGGTAATTTAAATTACGGTAAGTACTATCGTATCAGTTTCGCTGAATCGCCAACACTATTTCCTATTATATATTTCACTAACACTGTGCATAAAATATAAATTTCGAGCATAAGAAACTGTTTTAAAATTTGCTATAGTTGGAACATATCCAAGCTTCAGAAGGCAATTTCTTGGTTGGTAACGTTGCGAGTAAAACTTCCCGTTCATAATACATTCTAAACATGTGTAGTGCTGAACAGCGATAGATTAGGTCAGCGTGACGTAGAGCATGCACGAACATGCATTACCGGCACCGCCTCGATATGGATCAATTTCGGGTAAACTCACTTGAAATCAATTTCTTCATGTTAAAAAGTTTTCAGCTCTCGCAGAGCCTTCAACAGAAATGACCCAGTTTAAATAACACTGTAAAAGTCCGTGGACTTTAAACCGTATTGTGGAGATGAGTTGTCACTTATTCAGTATCTGACGCTGATATACATGAAATAGTTATTAACCCATATTAATCAATGCTTAATTAAGCCCGGTTAAAAGTAATGTCTATGTATTCTCTCTTTGTATTTTGTTAAGCATTTTCCATGCCAAGATTACAAGTTATTTTAATAAAGGAAAAAATCGGCTGGTGGGCAGAATCAAACCTGTGTCTTCTGGTTCTGTACACCAGACGCTTTGACCGCTGAGCTACCGCGAGTCCCGCTCGCCAGTCGAAATCTTCCTTCACATTCTAAACTTACGTCATAAGGTGACGTAGCGACGTCTAAGTATTGTGAATGCTTCACAGCTTCACAAATCTATCTAATTTATTTAATCGAAATCACGTTACATAAAAGCCTCCTCGACTCCTACAAACAAACTTTAAAAAGCTAGCTCTTATTAAAATGATTTAAAACGACAGCCTACGACTTGAGCTTTCGTTTTTATTTATAACAATCTAATATTTTTCTTTTTCCGATTTTACCGGCCGGGTTAAAGATAGCTAGGGCCAACTTCAACCCGGACAATAAGTTTGGTGAGAACTGTAATTAGCAGTAACCATAATCGTGTTCTTTTTTAATTTAAAATGATTTGCTACAATATAAATTATCTTATACTTAAATTAAATCATATTAAAGTAAGTTATATTAACAATATTAAATACAAGACATAAGTATATGCATTGTTTATGGCAATAATTAATTTATGTAGCTTCTGCAAACTTTAAAAGCATAGAGGAAAAATGTGTTACTAAATCGACTATGTATGTAATGATATATTTTATCCCTGCTCTTTATTAAATAAGAGCTTAATATTAAAAAAAACACTACATAGGGAAATCGCAAATCATATTTTTTACAAAAGCCTCTCGGTTTGTCGGCTTTGGCGGCCATTTAAAACGACCCTTGATAAATATAAAACAAGAGAAAGGCGGAAAAGCTTCCTAATTCAAATCACATTTCGTTTCCAGACAAATAATACATGGTTCTTTTTATTTTATTGAACCCGAGATTTAAATTATATTGTGGAATGTGTAAAAATTTTCATTTTATTTCCAATAATAAGTATTTTTGAAAACTACAATCTTTGTAATGGCACCAGGCTTAATGTCATCCGAGCAATTCCTTTTAATATTGAGTTTACGTGACATTTTCATCCACCTTGCGAGCCGACACCATTCTCATTCATTCACCATTCACCATCTTTGGCACCATTCACTTGCTTTTACCTTACTCCGTCTCCACTCTACGTAAACTTCCTCCAATGACGTCTTGAATCTTCGTTCATTTTCAGATCTTGATGTTCGTACTGACCATAGAACCATATAGTTTTTTTTCTTAAGTAGGCTGACAAGCAATTTATTTGATACCAAGCATTATCATAAATCTAGAAACAACAAAACAACAAATTGTATATTTATATCCATTTCATATGTACAAAGGTTGGAACATAACTATTATAAGATCCATTATTTTGAGAAACAATAATCCACGATGGGTTGTGTACTAATCGTACGTCTGTCTGGAAATAAATACATACGAGTATTATATTAGACCCTACGTCTATGGACTAGGCAATATCAATATCAATAGATTATTTAATAGAATATAGTTTACGTTTTTTTTTTTGCACTATATGTAAGGGAACGTAAAATATAGATTTTCTTAGAGTTTTAAAAACCTGACAAATACCCTATTGCTGCCTCATTAGTGTAGAGCGTGTACCTAATGAAATGTATGTATGTATAACTTAAAAAGATGCTTAAAAAGTCCTTTTATAATATAACCCACAATAACCATTTTCATCTATTACCTACATAAGTACCTATTACAGCAAAAAATATGGGTTATTTTAAACAATAGAATATTATTTCTTATCTGCCTTATTAAATATATTAGATAAGTTATGTATTTCATGTAGATCACAATTGCCCCTCACAGCATTTATCATTAAATGCTGCGCCTGCCGGCCAGCGGCTTCGCCCGCGTGGTCATGATAACTTTTTTCCTCCGGTTTTGCAACATTTTTCATTGTTTCTCTGCTCCTATTAGTCGTAGCGTGATGGTATATAGCCTATAGCCTTCCCCGATAAATGGGCTATCTAACTTTTCAAATCGGTCCAGTACTTTCGGAACCATAAAAACAACAATTTCGGGTAAAAAGTACATTTAAAAAAACTTAATCTCGACGCGGAATTAAATTTTTTCTCACGGTCAACTGGCACTTTGATAGAAGTAAGACAAGTTGGAATACTTTCATTAAAACAACCGGGCTCAGCCCGCAATTCACTTCATTCACATATTTTATTAGGTACCTTTAAATACTTTTAAACAAAGCTACGTTTACCGACTTTAAAAAACTAAATTAAAAATTTAGAAAACCCCCGACACAAATTGTAATTTGCCACTGTGGTGGCGGCCATTTTGAATTTGAAATTTATCGTAGTGTATTGTATTCTCCTAGTTAAGCCCTTTCATTTGATACCCATATTGAGGGAGTTGTGAAAAAATATGTAATTCGCTATTTTGTGGCGGCGGCCATCTTGGACTGATTTTTATCAAACATAGCTAAGAACACTCCCGACTAATTCACCTTTCAAATAAAAAAAACAAAATCAAAATCGGTTCATCCGTTCGGGAGCCACGATGCCACAGACAGACATACACACACACACACACACACAGACACGTCAAACTTATAACACCCCGTCGTTTTTTAAAAAGGCGGTTAAAAAGGCGGTTAACATTACAGATTTTATTATATACATTGGTATTTTGATACACCTAATACTCTTTTAAGGTATAAACTAAAAATCTATATTTATTTGCCCTCTTGGTTTTACACTTTCCCATACTGACCTAACTCACTGTATATACTAGGTACTATATATTGTAAGTATCCATATATTATTATAGCTGATATCATTGTTAAAAACTAAAATCTAAAAGAGTAACCATGGAGTTTCTTTCCGGTCCTTCTCGACGACTAATTTGAAACCGTGCACCTAAATTCGACATTTCATAAGTGCCTGTATAAGGTTTATATGTATGAAAATAAAACTATTTTGATTTATGATTTTGATAGGTACCTATAGTCATTTATAATTTATAGTTACTAATTGTCTATACCTTGCATAGGTCGGCGCTTAAAGCTTAATAACCTTATTTTTTTACTACGGGTACGGAAAAGACATTATTTAGATATAGAAGTGATTGGTATGCTTTTTTTTGACATAGTCACAGCAATACACTCTGTATATCAATTTAGCAATTATTATTATTATTATTATTTTGCATTACAATTTCAATGGCATTAATTGATTGCTGCAAGACGATTAGTTTTTTTTATCATGGCTTAACTTTCTTGATAGTAGTTGTCTAATTCATTGTATGAAGTTACGGCGCTATCAAATAAAATATAAATAATACACGCAAGTCCAGTTGTATACAGACCAAAGAGATCGACAGGCGCGCACGCAATTATAAATTTATGATAAATAATACTTATATTTAATTAAATGTGACGTGATATCTGAATAACAAGTATACAAAAGATAACTTTGTCAGTGCTCATCAGAACTCAAAAGAATTAATTTAATATCATCAAATAAATTTATCGAAGTATTTCAATTAAATTTAGATTTCTAGTTGTGTTGATTGATATTAGAAAAATACTAATACATATCAGTGTTGCAAACTATGTGTCTCTAGTGCGTTCTAATTTTCAAATATGGAATAAGTATTATTGATCTGGAACTTTATCAAGTGTGAAAGGTTAGTTCGATAGTCAACAATGTAACTATGTTTCGAATTCCAGTGCCACTGATAGTTTAAAAAAAGAGAATTTGAATTGAATGCGTGTTCCATCTTGTCTCTGATTTATTATTTTAAAATTAGGTATGTGATTTTATTTATCAAACGTTTAAAGGTGATTAAAACGGATTCATTAAACGCGTTTGAGGGTTCAATTATACCTTTATAATAAGTAGGTATATCGTAAATTTATGAAATATGAAAAAGAAGTGTCAGATAATTGGTTTACTACGTGTTATTTTATTTTATTTTATTTATTTTATTGTTGTTCGGGAAACAAACAGTATCTTAATCTATTTCTTACAACTATCTTATATAGCTATACACAATTAGCTATACATTATTAGATAAGATTATCCCTAGTGTCTAGGCGGATCCGATTAGACTAGAATAATAATTGCTTTGAGGCCAATAATAATAGAGATAAGGTCAGTGGCGCACTGTTTAACTCCCGCGTTTATAATCTCATCGTAAGACGTAAAAGACTATTTTATCTTTATTTTAATAATCAAAGTAGCCATGTCAGCCTCCCTTCCCAGCTTTTGATGGTTGTGTCAGCTCAGTTAGTACTTACCTATCAAAAATCTGTAATTCACCCAAAAACTTAACTGTGAGGGATAAGCATACATAAGCATATTAGGTACTTAGGGCCTATATCACCACCTGGATAGCCGCTAACCGCCGGATAAATTTAAAAATGGAACATAAGTTGTATGAATTTTTTTCCGGGTAATTTAACGGGAATTTACTGGGAGGTGGTAAAAACGCCCCGTAATGTCCTTTTCACTTCACTAGGTATAATTTTGACTAACAAACGCCGAAAAGATAGTAGTACTTACTTTGTATTTATAGAATTGTAGATGAATATAGGTTCAGTTCTACACTTATTCCAAATAATACGGTCGTAATTTTTTTCATTACCGTAGATCTACTTTGTGTTGTTTACATAAACAGTCGTGTGTCTGGGCATCGTACTACTTACCTACCTTTGATCTGAAACACGATTTGTTATTGTATATCTACTGTTTCCAGTCAAGTGCTGTACAATTATCAATATTATTTCACGATATTATGTGGTTTCCATCTGTTGGACGCAAAACAAAAACAGCTCGTGTCATCTGTTAAAGATCTTTCATTTTCGTAGAATGTGGAATAAGGGACCGTTGTAAAATGAACGCTTTACTCCGGAAATAGGGTCCTTTATAATATTATTATAGAGGATCCTCTTCATACCTAGAATCTTACCAACTGAACTGAAAATGACGAAATCCAAGGTGAAAGAACTACTTGACTTTATTTAAAAAAATAATTTCAAGATCATTCTTATGTACGTCACTGACGTTGTCCTAAAGGGTTGGACTATTTTGAAAAAAAATGTGTTGAAGTCCCTCGATGCTCGGCTTAGATTCCCTTAGCTTAGAACCCAGCAGGTGGCATTTCGATTGAGTCAAGCGGACAGGACAACATTATTTGCTGAAAACGAAAACATTAAGAATATTGTATTTTTTTCCATAAAAACAAATTATGTTCGCATATAAAAAAAAGTAATTTAATCAACATTTGTTTTTGTAATAATGTTGTCATTACTAGAGCGATGTCACACACTGCAGAGATAGAGGGCACAGTGTCAACAGCGATCAAATATGTAATGTTTTTACGATAGGGCAAAGGCATACAGTGAGTTGTCTGGCATCGATACTTGCATAAAACAAAGAGAGGAGGGCTACTGTTTCATGTGCTATATATATAACTAGGTATTATTTATCTCTTTTTTTAGACAAGAAAGATCTATTCCGTTATTTAATTTCTCGTGACATCTTACTTAATATTATAATAATAATATATTTTTAAGTGTAGATAAATACCTACGCATTTATTAAGTCCTTTAGTTTTACTTCCCTAATTAATTAGAATAAAGTATGTAAAAGGCTTCCTTTAGCAATCAAGCTATTAATTTTGTTTCAGTTTAAAATATTAAAATGGAAGAAAACAGCGTGCGCAATCGTTTCAAGGATGAGAAGCAGAACGGAATGGTTACCGTCAAAGAAGAGAAAAAGGATGACGAATTTTCTATACGAGAATCTCCACTGACTAAGCTTATAGAAGAATCACTTCACATAAGAGCCATATACCATATATTCGTCGTCATTCTTCTGGTGCTGTTCTGTGACACTGTCATATTTGACCTCGTCGAAAGTGGAAAGCAAGTAAACGTTTAAAATAATACTTACCTAAAACTCAGGTCCGTCGGTCATTGCTATGATTGGCAGTTATCAGGTAATAATCGTTTTACTTGAAGGCAGGATTCTGGCTCGGCGAAATCTGTCCATATATATTTAGGATAGAAACATTGAGCAATTATTAAAATATACAAAGGTTGGCATAATTGCTTAACTCAGACATCAACTGAATAAGACATAATTGTAAGATCCATAGTTTAGGACAATAAAGCTAATAGGTATTTAAAGCCTTACTATGACCTGTAAATATTTGGTCGTAGATACTGATTTATCAAACCACATCAAAGAAAAACAAACTAAAAACTAGTATATTTCCTGGCATACTTTTATTTTATATAGTTAGCTACTTATAAATGTTATGTAAATGTTTCTAAAAAAACATTTATTATGAAACAAATCATAATGTTCTCATTAGATTATTGCTAAGGTAAGATCTTCCCTCGCTTCCTGGCTACTCATCGCCCAATTTATCCCCGACGGTAACAATCCCTCGTTTAAATTTCAGACGTCAGATGTTCAGATTTTATCTCCGGCATTCTGGCAGAGACTAAATACTGCAATTTTGTCCCGTTGCTTTAATTATGCAAAATATTTCGAGCTACGAAAAAACGTTGAACGAGCGACGGAGCATTTTTTGTAACGTCGACGCAAAATTACCCAATTTTTTAAGGCGTTAACATGCAAAAGTTTCGTTTGTACTTCATAATAATGTAAAGTAAACTTGGGTTATTTTGATGGGCCCGGGTGTTTGTGCCTAAAAAGAAGTCTTATTAAAATTTCCCGTACCAACTTAATTGTTTGTTTTTTTGTAGGATAAATGTAGGGCTGACCGTAGTTGCAGAGGGATTCGGCGACATAAGGCGTGGATTCAAGCTGTGGCTGTATGATTTTTGTGTTGTAATGGGATTTTACCCTTTACTCAGGGTATACGCATGGACAGGGAAAATCTCAAGAAAATATCGAGGTAAAAGTTTATAGAGAACAACACTTTATTAAATCATTGAACAAAAATTTAAAGTAAATTGATTACTGCAGCTGCTTATCGGACAAAAATATAAAATAATTTGTTATCTATGTAAATTGTATAATGATCACATCGTAACGGATGCAACTGTTACATATGTCACACACAATGGTCAAGTTCAGGGTTGTAATACGTAGGTATGCAGATGTACCATTATATTTAATTGTTAACCGACGAATAACCGGAGGAAGTTCTATGTTCGACTTAATGTTTGTTTTTTGTTTTTTTTTTTTCAAAAAAAAGATTTCCATTGCACATCATAAAAAGTTTCTAAAATATACCTAGTGTTCTTCATCAATCCATTTACTGTCCAATATTGGCAGCGGGTCTTCTCTCAGGATGGGAAGGTGACCACCATGGTAGTCTAATGTGGTTGCCAGAGAATCCCTCAGGCATGCAGCTATCCTCACGATGTTTTCCTGTACCGTTTAAACAACTTGGTTATTTAATTAACAATATGTTTGTTGTTTAAAATAGTTACATAGCAACCACATCTTAAAATACATGATAAGTAGGTAGATAACGACTATACAATTATTTAATTAATTGAGGTTTTAATTTAATTAGGTAACTGGCTTTTCGTATATATTGCCTTATATAATGAGTTCTCAACTCAACCCACGTCATCTATGCGGGTGGTCAATCTTCGTTTTCTGAAAATGAATCTGGGTAGGTACATTTTCTATGATACGATATGTATTTTTCCCGAGTTGGCTGCAATTAATTTATATAGTTAGTTTTTTCTTAAAATAGGTTTAAGAAAATTTCTGTAAATCCTTTTTTTTTTGGAAACGACGTGGCATGATTATGTAGTTAGTGTTGGACCAAATGTGTAGTATTTATTACGTGTACAAAAAGATTGATGAAGGCATGGGTAGATGGAGTAACACCAAGTGGCGAATGGCGTCCTCAGTCGAGAGTCTTTTGTTTGAAGCGGGCGGCTCGGTGCGGCGCTCTCGCCGCGCCCTCCAATTAGTCACTTGGTTGGCCATAACCCTGCACCCGGGATGACTAGTTTTTATACAGTTGTGCACTTTTCACACTGTCACATTTTATATTTATACAAGGTTATTTTTTTAATAGGTACCAGCAACTATTTAACGGGTCATTCTACTCATAATTATGAACAACTTTTACTAAAGGGCCGACCTTGAAATCACGAAATAAAATTCAACTGTCCCATACATTTACGTTTATGTTAACTCAATTCGACAAAATGTATGGAACAGCTTATTTTTATTCGCGTTTCATAATTATTAGTAAAATGACCCCTTCAATTTTGGTTTCTTTGGTTTTTTTGCCAAGAATTTAGTAGGTACGGAACTCCACGTCCTAGCATTTGACTCCTAGGTCTACTACTAGAAAAGTAAGCTGTAAAGAAGGGAATTGTTTGCAGATGAAATTATGCTCTGGCATTCGCAGTTACATTAATCCTAAGATAAAGTCAACCTACACTTTTACTTTTGGATACTTGACACTGTACCTAATAGTTGGTAACACTACATGTTTTCGTCAAATTATTAATCGAATTCGTTTAGAGCAGAATAACTCTCCCTTCACTCGAACTGTTCCCTAATTTATTACGAGTTTGTTGTTGTAAGCAAACTCCGCAACTTTTAGGGGCCTTTCAGACAACTTTTAGGTTTATACGTTATATAAATATGTCTTGCCCCGGCAAGAGTTCCGGCAATCTAGTAAAAACCCTCGGTGTTTCATTGTCACAACATAAAAGGAAAATTAAATTGAAATAAGTCTTCTGTTCCAAACTTTAAATGTCGCGACTTAATTGTATACGTTCAAGGTTTACTAAGATCACAGTACCCTCTCAACAATAGCCAGCAACTGCGATCAAATCCCCCCAAAGTCGCTCCAAGAAATGTACAGGTATAACGATAAAAAAATATAAGCTCACAATAGGGTGGCTCTTGCTCTTGCTCCACATACAAAATGATTGTACCTAGACCCTGCATTTGACACCTGATGCCTGACTAAAGACAAAAGTTTTCAACCGAACCTTTTTAATGAAAGACATAAATCTTCATGAAAACTGAAGGTGACATGAATCGTATGCTGTTGTCCAATTATTCTGTTTTGATTTTAATCCATAATTTATTAGAATAATTGTATTTAAACGAGCGATGCCAATCGTTTGATATAAATCGAGTCTTTATGTTGCCATTTCTCTTGTGAATACATGGCTTAACTCGCTGTGCCTTCCAATTTGCCGCATCACAGACTTTTATACAGCACCATATATCTAGGTAGCGAACAGCGACCAACTCCGTCGGTTCGGTACCCACTTCATAGTATCGAACTATTTCCTAATAAGACCTTGTTATGAATAAACTTCCTTTGTTCCCGAAATATGTACTAACGGGTGGAGACCAAAATAATATTTCGCAATATTGACTCTACGAGAAAGTTTAATAATATTTCACAAAGTTTTAATTAGGTACCTTGTCTTTTGTTGGTTCAAACAGTGAGAAAACAATTTTAAAATAATTTCTAATTTAAACTTTTTTATCGGTTTAATCTGGGTTTAATCACGCGAATTATTTTGACGACTTGGGAGAACACAAAATATACAGAATTATTCGGAAAGTGTATTATAACTAGCCCGAAAGTAGATAGAATTAAGTTGGTATACCTACAGGACTTACTTTGTTCTACAACTTTTCTGAAATACTAAAAAGTAATTAAGTATCTTAGATCTTTTCAGAGTTAACGATTAATTTCTAGAGTTCGGAATAATATTATTGGTCGAAATTTAATTTGCTTATTGTGAATATTGTGATAACTGATTATTCTGGGTATTAGATGCCCTTTCCGAAGAATAAATAATTATTGTTTTATATTACTTTGCAGTGCTACGTCCGTCAGTGGTGGTGCTGGGTATAGCCGGGGTATTCGCAGTGGAAGTGGCCGTTCTTGCGTTGCCAGTGTATGAGCTTGCCAGGGAACACTTGGAGTTAGGCTCGTCTGTCACTGTTACGTGTGAAATGGTAAGTACTCGTAAAATAAACACAAAGGATGTAAATACGTTTATACTTAAATCAAATGCCCTTATGTATAGTACTTACAGTTTAATTTCTCTGTAACCGTTGTCGGCAAATATAGTGTATGTATACACGATACCAATGCCAACTGTTTTGACACAGTTTGCTAAACTAGGGCGTTATTCAATGAGCATTCAACATAAACATACATAACGAACATTTAGATAAACGTAGGGACATTACACTTGAGTACAAATAGACCTCGGGGGTCTCATAAGACGGGTGAAGTATAAATAGAGTCGATATAAAGGATAAAGAGGATCGCGACCCTTGTACTTATAACGGTATAATATGACGACCAATCCGTCTGATTTTCACAATATCTCGGTATCGTTTGAAGCTATCTCTAAAGAGGTTGTTTAACAAAAGATATTTAAAGAGTATTTATATTAAAAACCCTTCCTTCGGCTTTTTGCCGTGTCTTCGGGTAAAAAGGTGCGCTGCTCAGCTGTAATAAAAAGATACTTACGCATTTCTGTCAATGTAATATTAGCTATTGGCTTAAATTTTATTTTTAATCCACATTGAAATGTGAGGTGATATAGCACAAAGAGATAGATAGACGGAAGTCAACCCTAAAATCGTTGCGAAAAGGATGAAAACAATTAACACTACTCTTCATCCTCCACAACAAACGAGGGTACTTATAAGGTAGAGATTGTAAACGTTGACACTATATTCAAATTAGAAGGGACGTCAAACTGGACGCAATAATTAATTCTAGCCTGTGATATCGCAATGGGTGGCAGTTTGTTGCGCGTCTGTGATTTATCTACATTACAAAAGGAAACTTCCAGGCGTACGCCAAACAAAGCGAACTGTGTAATACACAAACAACAACTTTCCTGTACTATACATATATGTGTGTCGTGAATCCCTATTGGAATTAGAGTAATTTGCAACAATAACTCGCTGCTTGACTGTCATTAGTTGGTACGTGTGTAGCAAGCTTTATCTATACTATACCTAGACAAATACTTGAAATATTAATAAAAACTACTTCACTCGTGAAAATAAAAATAAGTAATTACTTGACCCGTAACAATCACAAGGACTACCAATGTACAAATGTCAAAGATACAGCAAAACTGTATGGAATATTTCTGAATTTGTAGTTTTACAGGACTTCTTGCATATTTTCCATATTATTATACTGAGCTGTTGAAGCGGTGAAAGTCTAAAACCCTAATATTATAAATTCAGATTAAGGTGTCTGGCAAAAGCTTAATATAAAAAAATAGTTAAGTTTATCACAAGGTATGAACCCTTATACTTATTTTAAAAATATATAAGCAAAATAAGTTATAACATTATAAAGACCGATGTGAGTAACATAGGGTAACAGCGCGAAAGTGAAACGTTACATAAATCACCTGAGTTGGACCCTTGTCAAGCTGCGTGGCCAGCAACAGTAAATAACAAGATCGGCGCATGTCGCTGACGAGGCATTACGGTCCCTACGCACCCTTCGTAACCCGCCGTAGCCCGTAGCGCGTAGCTCGTAGCCCGTAGTCCGTGCGAAGTCCACGAGCCTCACGGTCGCGAACCCGACACCATTTTGTTAATTAAAATACAAACGTGATTATGAAAGTAACTTAATACATTATAATTTATGAAATTATGATTTATTGTTGGAGACTTCTGTTTGGAAGCCACTTTTCAAAGATTAATGGCTCGGCTACCCTCCGGTACAGAATAACGTTGGACCCACTGTTGCCATAATATATTTTATTGAATATAAGGTTCTTTTTTGACTCTTTTACATAACGCACGTGTAAACTATTATTATTATATTTAAATATGTACTGGAAGCAGTTGAAATCTCTAATTCCAAGTAAGATCTACCTTTGTACCGAAAACTCAGACATATTTCCGACTAAATATCTAATTGGCCAGATCGGTCGGTCTGACAACCTAACAAATTGGATAAATTCTCTTGCGATCAAATTACTGGAACTAAACAATGTTGGGTGAGCCAAGGTACCAGTGTAAATGAACTAATAATGCTGAGAGGACCGTGGGATAGGGATTATTAATTATACTTATGGAATATAATATAATGAACAGGGTAATGAAAATAGGTATATTAATTTATGGGTCTAGATGTGACCAAGAATCCCATTGCCGTTCACCACGCCACTCAACTTTGCTAACAACGAAGGAGGTAGGTTTAGGTCTAATGTAGGCGGCAAGCCTATTGCAGTCAACTGGGCTCAAATCCAGACTCCGAGCTTCTACTGAGAATTTCACAGAAAAATCGAACAGCACTGCTCGTCCCGGAAATCAAATTCAAGACCTCTACCGGAGCAAGCGCGCGTGATACCACTAGACCAAAAAATAATTAAATGTTTTTTTCAGCATTACTTAATTAAAACAGTTTTCAGTTTTCTCTCATCAACGCTAGTACAGAAAAGCTTGCAATAAAAACGCAGAAAGTTCAAATTAAATGTCGCCTACATAGACACCTACGTCAGTAATTAAAATGGCCATCTTGCTGGCATTACATATTACAACCTAATAATTTGTATGTAGACTAAGATAGTATGAACAGTCTTGTAAACAAGAAAAAACAATACAAGTAAAAATACTCTGCTGATGACCTAATGTTATAGACGCGATATTTGTGGGTTTTTTTTACCATTCATAAGTCCCATCTCGCTAGACGTCGTATGTTACCATGCCTAGTTATTCAAAACAAATCTTAATTAGAAAAATAATACAGGAATATCGGCGCATGTCGCCAGGAACGAGACTCTCAACACAGCGCAGAAGGCAATTGTTAAACGACTGCGCTATTCCGATACTGAATTCAAAGACAGCTCGTAATAGTTTGGAGAACTGGATGATGAACCAAATCTTGTACTGATAAAGCTTCGTCAAACTTTGCCTACGTTATTTACAAAGCTTTGTTACGCCTTCACTTTTCACTAGCAAATTGTTACTAAAATATGGTGCAAAATATTACACCTATTATTCAAAATAAAACTGAATAGCCTTTACCTTTGATTAATTGCTTGGAATATACCTACCATGCAATATAATGCCTTTAGTAAAATTATTTAATTAAGTTTCTAATTTACCTAGTCAGTTTGATATTCTAATAATTTAGCGTAGCGTAGCGTAACTATAACAAACTGCCACAAATTGACTTAGTGTCCTTAGATTCCCAGATCAAGTAGTGTTATTGGGATTTTCTATTCATTTTTCAATCGCATCGAAGTCTGGATTTTTAACCGGTTAATGGCAATAGGATCGCCCCCTATTACAAAGGCCTTAAAAATTCTCCCGATCTGTGGATGTGTAATTGTGTATAAGTAGGTACGCCTCTGCCTAACCCTTCTCCCCGAAGGGTTACAGGAGTGATGGTATGGGTAACTATTATTTATTACTCGTGAACACAATTACGTACAAATTAATATTGACCTCTCGAAACAAGCGTCGATAGAATGCGAACTATTTTAGCTTACAAATTAAATACTCTGACGATGAAGCACCCCACTCGAGCAAATCCGTTTCTTGAATTTCTTGGTTTAGAAGTTCCAAGTTGTCAGAAATCGGTGTCCAAAAAGAAGTATATATGTACTATATCCAATTATCCATTGTGTACCTATAGTATAAGCTAAGCTTAGTTTGGGACTAGATCATGCAGTGTAAAATGTCCTAGGATATTATAGGATTTATTATTTATTCTCATTAATGTTATGTTCTGTTTGGTTTCAGTTTCGCTTTATGATGAAACTAATAGCAGTGGCCGTCGCTTGCGGGCCGAGATGCGTAAACGGCGACACACCGCTGCCATCTTTCAAACACTACGTTTACTTCATGTTCGCGCCGACGCTGCTCTACAGAGATCAATATCCAAGGTTAAAACTGCACGTTACTTGCTGAAACACTTAACGTCTTTCTAATATCCTGAACTACGTAAAGGAAGCTCGGAGGAGTATCCTTGATTTGAAAACTGCTACGTGTCGATTAGGTACTCTACAAGAAAAAGCGATCGAAGTGTGTGAATGAAACCAAATTGAACTGAGATCTAGATAAGTAATAGGTATAGTAATAGATAGTTACATTTTAACCGTATTTTAAAACTCGATAAAACTCTAGAAGATGTATAAATAGGTACCTACGTAAATCCTTTACACACAGTACACAGGTAGCTGATTTACGGCAGGTTCAGAACTAGAATAGATTTACTTATCTACTAAAAATATATTTTTTACCCGACGACACGGCAAAAAAGCCGAAGGAAGGGTTTTATATTAGGCAGTCTATGTATCTTCCTATTTACGTATGTTCCACTACAGCGCCTAAAGTACTCATCTGATTTTGATGAATGAGGTGTCAAACGATTCCTTATTATGGTCCCGGTAACAATGGCTACATTTTACATAAACAAAATCAATACGACGAATGTTACATGCAAAAAAAAAGAGCGAAATCTGAAAAATTTGCTCTGGTAGTGGCTTCTTATCTTCTTATCATCTTCAAACCCCCACTGACCTAGCCAGTAATGACCAACCAATTTGTGAACAAACATGAGAGCCCATCCCACCGGACACAAGAATCTGTTTTCCACAATTACAGTGAGTTAAAAAAACATTGATAAGTTGTCTTTTGAAATAATATTCAGAATCTAAGCATCCTGATAGTGAATGAAGTAAGCAGGAGCCAACAAAAAGTGTCAAATAAAATTTAAGTTTAAAAAACTACAACCCGCCGACTACGGAAGAAATCAACTGAAAATCATGTACACAGCAGTTTCTTTTGTTGTTGATTTAAATTCAGTAAATTGTTTATCAGGATGGTGACATTATGTTCTTGTTACATGATTTTCAGTTGATTTCTTCTGTAGTCGGCGGGTTGTAGTTTTTTAAACTTAAATTTTGAAAATATTTGTATGGACGTTATGTCAAAATCACACATCGATCATTACGACAAATGACTAAATACATCGGCATGTCTCACATTTGATAATCCCCGATTATGCCACAGCATTGGAAGCTAATATCGCAAGAAAACCGTGACGATATCTGTCCTAAACTGGCATGAGAATCATGGAGATGGATGGGATGGTAATTCCACATAGTTCAGGCAGCGGTATTTGATTTGGTATTTGCGGTTTCAAATTGCTTGATCGTCGCTTTCCTGCTTTGGGTAGAACCTAAATGCCATTATGTTCATGAGGTTGCGTACACGCGCTACATAAGTATATATATGCATACTAGCTGTTCCCCGCGGTGTTATTCGCTTTAATTTCATTTTTTTACATATCCGTGGGAATTTCCCTAAATCCTTTCATAGTGCACACTTAAGTACGTCATTGTTGCGTAAAATGTTATGCTTCTAGACCATTTTCATCCATCCGGTGGGAAATATCGTTATAAATTATAGCTTAGATATATGATTTTTAGAATTATAGCTTAGATATTTTTTGTGCAAAATTATTGTTCCTTTTAATCGACTCTACCTAAGTTCCACCCTGTTGTTACACTTGTAGCACTTGTAGTTCGTGTTTTGCTCAATACCGTAAGAATTTCCGTACCTAGTTAGGTACAAAATCCTTTCTGAGCGCATGCCTTTACCCGCTAGAAACTGTATAGTTTATTAATAAAGTATAAACCCTAAAAATACTTTTCGAGTATTCGTGGTTGAGATTACTGAGTGTTATTTTGCTCATATAGAGCATAGGTTGAGTATGTTGGTACTATGTTATAGATTCTACATTAAACAAAACTACTTTTATTACACATTTTTCACGTTACTATCAATTATAATTCACGATATTTCGATTTCTTTTTACAATACAATTCGTAAAAATATTTTTTATAACCTTTTTTTAAACCTAAGTGTTAAAAATCAGTGAGTATAGATTCTAAAATTAAATGTATCTATCCAATTACAGAACAAAGAAAATCAGATGGGGCGTGGTGGTGTTCCACTTATTGGAGGTAGCGGCAATTATATTCTACAACAGTTTTCTTTGGGAGAGGTTCATTTTACCCTACTGGTCTGATTACGGGAAGGAGAGCACGGTGAGATAATCCACCTTTTAATTACATTTCGTGTATAAGAATGGAATATTTTAATTTAAATTACGGGAAGACGCATTTTCTAGCTGAAAAGAAACCTAAAAAGTTTTTACAAAAGATGTTTTGAGAAAATCCTAGGATTTGAAATAGCCTGTTTAAGTAAATCCTAGTGACGGATACCTGCTAGGTATATATCTATTGCCTGGGTTTAGCTTAAAGCATCATAAACTAGAATTATCTAGATAAAGGGAAATTTAAGATCGATTTGGTTCCAAAACCAAATCTTCTAAACATGTATGATTTTTACAGTTTTATCCTTATTTATAACATAAACATACCATAATGCCTGTATTCCCCGTAGGCAGAGGCATAATACTGTACATCCACATTTCGCTGGTATGTTTAGGTCCCATGTAATAGGGTGCGAACCTATTGCCATCAACCGGGCACAAATCCAAACTCCGAGCTGCTACTGGGAATTTCACAGAAAAACCCAACAACACTGCTCGACCCGGGATTCGAACCTTCGGCCTCTAGCGTAGCTGTCGCGCTTGGGACCACTAGACCAACGACGAGTTGTTATTGGACTTCTTTTTTAGGTGGAGGCGGGGCAGGTGGTCCGTGGAATGTTCGGATGCGTCCTTCCAGGGGTCATATCCTTCCTGTGTGGCTTCTACTGCGTGCTGCAAGCCTGGCTCAACGCCTGGGCAGAGATGCTCACGTTTGGAGATCGACTTTTCTATGAGGTACTTTACCTATCTAACGCGGTGTAATTATAATTAACTGCTCATGCCAATACTCACCCTTCCTAGTTTCTAAGGAAAATCTAGTCTACTTAACTTATTTCTACAGGACTGGTGGACCACATCTCGTTTCTCGCTGTACTACCGCCGCTGGAACCGCGTCGTGCACTCGTGGTTGCGCGACCACATCTACTTGCCCCTGGCACCGCTAACAGGACGAGCATTAGCCACATTTACTGTATTCTTTGTAAGAAAAAATTTATTTATTATATATTCTATATTCCTTTATTCATTGGCGGTGCAAAAATAAGCTCTAGAAACACATACCTAGTCAGGTAAAATATTCTAATTTTGGGATTGATAAATAATGATAGGCACCTATTGAGTATTCATTTGTTAACATCAAATGAAGCAACTTCTACGGATTATATCTATGAAACTAATTTATATAAGATCTTGATCCCTAATTGGACGTTGACCTACACGAACTGCTAATTAGAAATTAACGAGGTCAACAGTCGCGCTCGCTGGTGTATACCTACCTACTTAGACAATTGACAATACTGCCATTGTTAACAGCACTGGGACAAAATTATTCCAATAATGAACTTGAATCTACAATGAATCAATGAAATAAGCAGCCAGGAATGCGTTCCAACTTCCAAAACAAGTCGACGTTAAAAAAGCAATATCACTTCTACCTGATCACAAAAGATGAAGTGAAGTATTTTTTCTTCTGCGATAAGTAAATAAAGATTCAGTCATTCACGTCCAACGCACAGAGGCAGCCGTGTATATGACAAGATAAGGGGAAGCCCGCTTGCTGAAAGACTAGCGGTATCGTCTTCGCCGTGATAGCTGAGTTTTTTCATCGGAACAATGTAAGGACGATAAAACGACGTAAACAGTTTTATCTCGCCAATTAAATAAGCACCTAACATTATTATGCGCCTTGGCGATGTACGCTTTCTTATGAAAATGACAATGAGTCCTAGCAATGAGAGTAACCATGCGCTAATCGCACCTACTTACTTATATCTATACATTTTTAGTTATCGACTAGGTATATTACTATACCTACTCTGACAATCTTTTTCTTATTTATAGGTATCATCAGTAGCGCACGAGGTGATTCTGGCGTTGGCATTTGGCTTCTTCTACCCAGTTTTATTTGTGGAGTTCGGCGTGTTTGGCGTCATAATGGTACCACTTACGGCGTCTAGTGGGCGTCGCTACCCTAATGCATTCAACTTACTCATGTGGCTAAGTTTCTTCATAGGAAATGGTAATTATTAATTTGGTACCCCGTACCTAATGAAATACAGGTTAACGAAATCAATTAAGCACTTCAAGTGTGGTTTCTCGATAAAAACCAGAGTGTAGAGCACATGGTTTATAAGATTGTTGTACTTTTACATAAATTCTTACCAATGAACTTAGGTACCTACCTACCTACCTACCTAAATTAGTAAATTGGGTAAACGTAACTATCAGCACGCACAGAGACGCGTTAGTATGGTAGAATGCAAGGCACTAATGATCTGAACACTCCACAACACATGCCTCTACATCGACACCTATCTTCTTGTTTACAAATCTGCTCAAATAAGATAGCAGGACTGGTCATCGTTTATAGAATTTTCTCGTAGGCACTTAGAATTCATGTCAGGTCTTGACTTAAAAGACTAAGGCTGATATTCAGAAACGAGACTCAACATGAACTTATGCTTCCGTATGTCAAATTTGTATGACAAATTGACATACGGGGGCCTAAGTTTATGCTTAGTTTCATCTCTGAATATCAGCCTTATAGACAATGTCCAAGGCTAACTATACTAGGTGCTAACTAACATCTTTTAATGTATGTTTCAGGGATATTGTGGAGCTTATATCCGATGGAATATTTCGCTCGAAAGAACTGCCCACCCTCGGAACACGACAGTTTCTTTATCCCAAAGTCATGGACGTGTCCCGAGGTCATTCTGAAACCCAACTGGACGTTCCAGAATCCTTTAAGATTTTTATATCAATTTTGAAATTCTTATAGTTCTTAGGTAAATTTAATTATTGGATATAATTTTATATTTTTGTAAGTAAATACATACTTAGTTCTAATTTGAAAAAGTACTTTTTTATAATTTTGTTTCTCCATAGCCTACCCAAATTATGAACGAATGAGGAGTGGTTAAAATTTTAAATGTATGTACTCCCTAATCCTTTGCAATACCTACATAACACTACGAATGGAATGTAATTAGGAAGACATCAATTAGTTTAATATTTTACGTTACGAGAGCGGGTCAAGGTTAATGAAGCCGATTTCTAAACTGCTTGCACCACTGAAGAAGCAAGCATAGCGAAAGATCCTGGGTTTGATTCGCAGGTCGAGCAGAGTATTGTTTTTATTCTCAGTAGCAGGGTTTGGATTTATGCATTCCACAAGATTAAAATAAACATTCCAGAGCTATGTGAGTTTTGGGAAATAGATAGAATTTACTTCCCTTTCTCGTGTTTCAGTTTAAAAAACAGATCATAATAGAAATTATTTATTGAGTAATAAGTATAAAAAAATATTAAAATACAATTAAATTCGTCGTGACAATTTAATCAAGGTGTAATTATCGAATATGTACGTGTTCACGGGGAAAATAGATGCCGTTTAACAGTTACAAATTAACCTAGGCAAAGGCATACTAAAAAAAATAGTCCAACTTGGGTACATAAATTCTATGGCGGTATAACTTAAATAATATCTAACATAATATAATCAAAATCTCATGAATTTAATTCTTAACATCTAAAAATGTATGACATAAACATAAAATACTTTACTAGGACTATGGAAACGAGTGTAGTTGGGAAGAATGGGAATGTAGCCAGTTAAACCTATTGAAGCTATCATCACATGTAAGGAAGGAATCTAAAACATACAAAATCTTACCTAAACAACTTTGTTTACGTAATAATCATTGAGTAGATATAAAAGATATAAAAAGAAATCAAACATTTGCCTTCAACTTACTCTCTGCTTGTCTGCATTGTACTTTCAATTTTCTATAGATAGCACCGTGTTAGCAGTAATCACACGGCACCCTACACTGTTAGTCACACTCCTATAAAACCACAATGGCATCTCTTCACAGCCCTTACTGACTATTACAAGCGCTACAAATATAACAATACTACACTTAACATAAAATAAATCTAATCATTGTATATGGAACACTTACATTTATTGAAGATAATATAAAAATAATTGCAACTAAATAGATCAAAATCTGTGCCAATTGGTGTACTTAACTTTAGTTTTTTTACACTAAAATGTGTGGTCATAAAGCTTTAAAATATATTTGACAATTTTGGGCAAAGTCCAGTATGTGCATTATATCAGACTTTTCATAACAGTATATAATTATTATAAATGTTTGTATAAATTTGTGTAAATGCACTACAGTTGGTGGACTTTGCTTCATAACAATATTATAAATCTTTGATTAAACAGCAGGAGTGCGGTCCAATTCCTTGAACAATGATGATGACATTCTGTAACAGATAGAACAGTTAATAATTAATGCATACACAGTTATCAGTTTGTCAGTTATCAGCAAACATACATGCAATATATGCTTAGATAAGCTATTTGGCATCTGCAAACTGACACAAGCTTTACTAATATTTCACTCAACCTATAATATATGCTAAAATTACTCAAGGATTGGCCCCACCAGTACAGACACTGGTCGAGTATATAATAGTACTTGTAAGATTTAGGGAGATACAGTTAACAATGGTAAAAATCAAAAACATAGTGGTTTATTCTATAGTTAAACTGCTATTATGGTCAAATGTCAATTCAATGCACAATAAAGCCATTAATCACTCACTTGCTTATCATATGTTGGTATATGTAGCTTGGAATTATTGTAATGTTTACAACAGAAGGGCTTGCTTCGATAACTCTAGATATTTCCTTATCTTTCATGCCTACAACATTAATAGTGTTTATCTCTAATATCTGGTGATCAGTCAATAAACCATTGCGAGCTGCTGATGAATCTTTGACCAAGCCAACAATTCTGCCATCCTTAAACTGGAAACCAACATGGCCGAGGGAGTCCTTGTGGAGGGTTATTGTCCTTTCAAATGGTCTGTAAATAAAATTTAAATTTTAGTTTACAGAAAAGCTCCTAGTTTTCAGTAGTAGACCAATGTTTTGGATTGGGCTTAACCCAGTGTTTTTGCTTGACCCTTAAGTGATTTGTAGAATTAAGAGAGGTGGGTTTCATTATTTACATTTAATTACTCACTGTTGTAAGTACATCTCAATACATTTTTAAGTCTTTCTACTTTCAGGGTCACACACAAGATTGCGTCTAAAGATCATATTGTGAGCAATGGAAATCTATTCAGTATAAACACACAAGTAAATATAATTGTAATAGAAGTTATTTAAGGTCTATTTCAAAAATCTATTTCAAACCCATTTAAGTAATTATTTTAGATAAATTATACCAAAAATTAAAATCCATACCTGTCACGAACAGCCATAGTAATACCATTAGCAGGAGATTTCTTCAGTAATGCATGACATTGGTCCATTGTCATTCCAGCCAGTGCCACATTGTTGATTTCTAGGATTTGATCCCCAAATCTCAAGCCAGCAAGGGCAGCAGGGCTATTAGCAGCCACATAGCATACAAATACACCATTGTTGACTGAATGGAGCCTCACACCACATTTGCCATCCTTATCTTTGCATAATATAACCTGTCTTATAGCCCCAGTAACTATTGCCTTTGCCAAAGTTGTTGATTGAGATGACAAAGGTGCTATCAAATTACTTATGGCCCCTCCGGTCTGAACCTGTTGGTATTTATAGAAAACCTGTATTTTGTAACTGTAAGTAAAACATCATCTTTCTTTTGAGTGTGTAAAAAAGTAATCGGAAATATACCTCATACATTCATTTTTCATCAAATTAATTGCACAACGAAATGAAAATTCTGATGACTAAAAATGTTGTTACAATATACTTACCGTTTGAAGTTGATATTCTGGCATATTTAGTGCAATAACATCATTAGAGAGCTCAAGCCCCATGTATTCACCCAGTGCGGGATAAACATGAGCTGAAGGGGCGCTGGGCATTGGAGAGGTAGGTGGGAGGTTGTACGACGGTGCTGCCTGGTGGTGAGCCATCTGAGCCCTCACCATGGTATCCACCTTCATATCCTCTAAGGATGGGTACAACGACATCTTGTTTTGCACTTTATAAATTCACAGAAAAAAGCCGTAAATTGTCTCGACAGCTACGTTTACACAACTTCTATCTATGAATGACTAATTGAGAATACAAATTACAAATGAATCAATGAATCATAACAAAAACCCAATTGAAAAATCGAAACCACAATGCAACAACAATGGAAAAGGGAGGAACGATCCACCACGAATAGTCGAATACCACGATTAACAGATTATTTTAGTCCCAGTCTCATTCTTTTAAAGTCGGTTAATCGATTCTCGATTCAATTAGAGTTAGATCTGTTGAAAGGTTTTAAATAAACGACAACGTACAACAAATGTTCTTTGAAATGTTACGGTTAAATGAATCTTGATTTGATATACATTATTAGTCATTCATAAATTTCAAACATTTCAATTAGACTATAACTTAGGTCATTCATTTTTATGATAAAAAATCGTATGGGTGATGAGTTTCAAAATGTATAATTTACTTATTCAGTAAATTAAACAAACTCTTTCTAAATAGGCGATTTTTGTTTTTTTATAACTACGCACTACACTACAACACTGGGTCGTACCATCATGTAGAAAGGATTAGTCACCTAGACCCTGCTATACCGAGTGCTAGGTTAGTAGAGCGCCAGACGGCGCACCCCGGACACCACCGGACACAAATCTAATTTTTTTTAAAATCGTACCATCGACACGAAGAAGAAGAAGACTATAACACTAGCAGTGTCGTTTCAGTTGACATGGGGTTTTCAATCACTGTCAAAAGTGTCAAAGTCTTTATACCAGCGTTTATATCACTGTCAAGTGTCAGGTGTCATTGATTGGACAAATCTGGACAATGTCTTACGTTGTCTTAGAATTTATATTTTGTACAAGATTATCTTATTTTTCGAGTTTTGTGTTTTGTGAATGTGATTATTATAATTATTTCTAGAGAATTGAACACGTATAGTCTAAGGAATAAATGTATACAACGCAATATATAACCTAGTTTTCAAGTATTGCTTACAATGGAAACAGTAAACAACAAGCGAACTCCAAGGTAGTGTTATTTCAAAGCAAAAAAACCTAAAAAGCTGTAAATATTCTGATTATTTATTTATATTGAAGCATAAGTGGTTATAATAATCTAATTTACAATGTTCCAGCCGCTGTCGGGAATGGGAACGCCGCCGACGTAATAAATTCAACGAAGCTATAGCTAAACTTGGTGAAATTGTGAAAACCATACACAAAACTAATTGTCCAGCGGAAGATAGTGAAGATGTGCAGTACCCGAAAATAGAAATTATCCAAAAAGCTATTATATACCTTAACAATTACGCTCAAGAGAAAACATTATTGAGTAAGTTGATGAAGAGGTAATTGCTCTCTTTACATAATACCTACTTAATTTATTTGATGTTTGTTTAAGTATTCGCCAGGATTTTTACCAACAAGTTTTCTTTGCTGCTTTATGGATGATAAAACATTCATTTTTATCGTTGCTATAATTGTGTTGCATAATATAAAGATTTTATTTATTCAACATGTGAAAGACTAGACATTGGACTAGACAAAGATTTATACGAAACGGATATCAATCAAAATTTAAACAATATAATAATCTGGCTAAACGAAAATAATCTTAAAATTAATTTAAATAAAACACATATTATGACTTTTACTCAAAGAAAAGAACAACAGAAATTAAACATTCATTATGAATCAAAAACAATAGACAACATAGAACATACAAAATTTTTAGGACTTTGGTTAGATGAAAAAATGACATGGCGTAAACATATTGAACACACTGTTAAAAAGATCAATCAATACCATTATGCTCTGCATAATCTTAAAAAAGTTGCAAATAATGAAACAGTAATAACAGCATACCACGCGTACGTCTCTTCAACATTACGTTACGGCATAATATTTTGGGGAAACTCACCAGATCGAGAACTAGTCTTTAAAGCGCAAAAGAAATGTTTACGAGCAGTGTGCCAGCTAAAGGTTACTGATAGTTGCAAACCATATTTCATCAAACTTAACATTCTAACCCTACCGTGTGTATACATATTCGAAGTAGCCATGTTAATTAAGAAAAATTTATACATATTTGAAACCCTTAACAACAAACGTCATAGTAACACCCTTCGGATTAAACCACATAAAACAGCACTGTACTCGAAAAGTTTTCTGGGAATGGGCCCAAAAATTTTTAATAATCTACCCAAAAATATCAAAGAGACAATTAATATAAATAAATTTAGAAAAATGCTCTCAGATTTTTTACTTAAAAAAGCATATTATTCAGTTAAAGAATATTTGGATGATAAAATGTATAGACTACTGTAGTTAATACTGCAATTATTTATGTTTTTTTAAAAATGTACCTATATTTGTATGCCGTTAATGGTAAAACATAGTGATACTTTTGTAAGAACTTTTAATATTCCACCAAGCTTGTAACTTTTTACCTATGTTTAACAAATAAAATATTTGAATTTGAATTTGAATTTGAAGACTATAGCTGGATGTAGGCCTCATAAAAACAATTATTTTAAAATGCTATGGAATGTGTCTGCCAAATTTAACTTATGATAGTCATACTATTAGTGCAACCAACTGTTGGCAGTACTTATTATTATTATTTGATTGGTGCTTGTGTTGTCTGGGTTCCTTATATATTTGAATTTATATATTTATATATATTCTGTAAAGATATTGTTGAGAAATATAAATAAATAAAATAAAATAAATTAGGAACTGGATTGTATGTTGTATAAAGTCACAGTAAAAGTACAGCCTATGTATTATTTGATTCTTACTAAGCAGCAGCTCTGTACAACTGGTTAATCTAAATAATTTAATTACAGAAGCAGAAATATTAGCTTTGCAAGTGAAGTTAGATGCTGAAAAAAACAAAACAGAGGGTGTCAAAGATGCCTCAACTCAAGTTTATATTGGCCTCAATAAGAAACGCAAAGGTAATAAAAGGAATAAATCAGACTCATTCTCACACACAAATGTTCATGTAAATGAACATATTCCTGAAAGAAGCTACACATATAAATATTTGTTCCAAGTTGTAATCATTTTCATGACCATATGTAGCAAAAAGTCACGCCAGTCAACACGTTTTTTATTTACTGTTTATTATTAAATAAAAAAATAAGCTATTAATCATTATGTTATAGATTTAACAATATATCTCTTTCAGATAGCAAATATGTAAAAGTTTTAATGTTAAAGAAAGGTAAAAATAAAAAGGAAAAAAATGAGATTAAAACACCTCCACAGGTTGAAGCCCCAAAAAAACTACCTATGCTTCTACCAAGATCTAGTTTAATAAATAAAAAAGGTAAGAGAAAAGATTATTTCTACCATATTTAACATGTCTTGTGTGTTAAATTGTCTAGTTGTGTAAGAAATTAATTTCTTCTTAAATCTGAACAGTAAAACAAAAAAAAAATATAAACAAAATAACAAACAAACAATGTACAACCTTTAGTATTTTTATATCCCATGTAATCAGAAGCAAATTTTTTGCCAAAATGTATACATATTACATAATAATATCTTATATCATCACACAACTATATTATTTCAGGTCCAGAAAATACAATAGTTGTTCTGCCAGCAGCACCATACATTTTCCCTCAGAGACCACTTTTATTCCCATCAGTACCACCGGCTATAGTCTTAGTAGATCAAAACTTACAACCACTAAATAAAGCATCTGTTCCTATTGTTAATAGAAATAATGGAGATATTACAAAAACGACAATGGTTAATATCTTACCAATATCTGCATACTCTCGTCCACTATCGGCTACCAAAAGTAAAAAGAATAATATTAAGTTAAAAACTGATATAAATAAAAAAACTTCGAAAAAATTCAAGGCATCTGTTGATACAGCTAAAGAAACTTTGAAAATAAATGAGGTGAAGAACAAAACGGTTGTAAATGATAAAGAAAGTAAAGGTAGTGAATGCTCGAATAATGAAAATAGGAAAAATGAAAAAGACGTCGCCAGCTGTGATAAAAAAGTTGAAAGTAATAAAATCTTATCTAAAGAGCCGCCAGCCCAAATAGAAATAGCCCAAATCGAAAATGTACAAAAAGACCAGATGATAAAAAGTGGGAAACCGACAAATGTATCACATAAAATTAATAACGAGAATAAAGACGATAAAGTTACTAAAGTCGTTGATAAGCCTAAATGTACAGAAGACGCTAATGAACTGTCAACCCCTGCAGTTACTTCAACAACAAATATAACAAATACTACTGTAAATATTAAAACAACAGACCAAACTAGTAAAATCACACACAGTAAAATGTTGATGGGCAAAGAAACTGTAGCTGAAAATAAAGAAAAAAATAATAAATTACCTAGTATTTTACCGTTAGATACATCATTATGCGATAATGTTGTTGATGGTGGTAACGCGCGTCTGGAATTAGCAGAAGAGTTTTTAGCTACCTCGCCAACAGCCGCTTTCCTTATGTCTTTTCCATTAGTAAGCGGAAATAGGGCAGACAGTCCCGCCGAAGAACATAACCATAATACAACACAAACACATACAAAGGATAATCAAAAGAGGTCGGAATTAGTGCCACCTCCTATATCATACTTTGATAAACACACTAATAATGATAATAAAATAAAACCTATAACCAACAAGCTGCCAGATACATGCAATATTGCAAATAAACAAAACGAACAACAGAAATGTGTTGCGAGCATCGTCACTAAAGAATCTAGCATTATCACTGCCGTGCCAAAAAGTTCAAACGCAGTGACTATGCCAAACGTTTCCACCGAAAATCCATTTTTAAACTTATCAGTGCCTTCAATAATAACAACTAACTGCTCATTAGCGGATAATGCATTCGGTTTAGATTTCGATTGCAATATTAGTAAATCCATGCCAAGTCAATCAACTGGATATGCAAGCAGCAACAACTTTTTCTACAAAAGTGATCCCTTTGGCAAAAGTACCATTTATAGCACGAGTAGTATTGCTTCTAGTCATGAATTTAATGGACTTGGTCTGTATCCTTGTGCAATGGAAAAATATACTTCTAAAAATAAACCAGATTATTCCAGTGTTGATGACAATCTTATGAAAATTGGATCATCTAGATTGACATACGATATTGACTTGGGTTGGTCACATAAAGGTTTAGATTTTGTTAACTGCACAACAACTGCGAACACATTTAACAAGGACACTATACTAACAACTACTGCCACGCCATACACGACCACTTATAATCCATTTAACCCAGATTTTCATGCCCCATTAGTAACAAATTCTACAAAGAAAGATAATTCCACGAAACCTACCTCATCGTTTGCTGAGACCATTACTAATTTTTACTCTCAACCCGCGAATTTATGGACAGAAGACATACCCTTCTATACTAATAATAACATATCCAAAACTTTAACATCCAAAACCCAAAACTATACAACATTTGACCCTGTTCACTCAAACGTCAATGTAAAAGTAAATATAAATAAACATTACGAAACCAAAGTTTCTGAAAGTGGGATAAAAGCAGGCAATAATGTAGCAACTCAACATATTCCTGATAAGTATACTAAAAAGTCTCCAACCAAAATGCACATCAACTGGATGACATCAGAAACAAGATCTGTACAAAATAGTAATTGCAATCCAATACATCCTCAGATAAAAGAAAGTCATAAAGCGCCCTATAATCAATCAGATCATGTGGTAAAAAAGCAAGACCATAACGAAAGTAATTATTTTCCTATATCGATGCATAATTTTCCAACACAAACACCTCAAGATGAGTTTCAAGTGTGGCCTTCTACTAGACCTTTAGGAACTACAGAAATAAGTATAGATCCACCGCCTATTAATTTACCAACATTAGTTGGGGATCTAGCACTAGGTCCACACGATAAGAATAGGAAATTAGATATGACAAATCGTGGAGCGCCACACCCGGACACACAGAACTGTGGAAATTTCCTGTCAGTTACGCAGTTAATGAATCGTTCAAATGATAATATGGCTTCACGATATCCAGTTACAAATATCGATACATCGAAGTCTAGCGCGGGAAAACAAAATGTCAACCATTTTGCTAACGACACTAACCGTAAAGCTATGCCGCAATTAGACAATCATATGCCACAGCCGTGTTACGTTTTCAATGACCCTAAATTAGGTAATACATATGACAGTATAGCTCAATATCCATCGATTAAAACAAAATCTAATACTAAAATTGAAAAATCCTCTAAAACGCAAAAGAATAACTATTCAACTGAAGCTTTATTAAGAGGTGCCAACGGTACGCAGAAAATTCAAGACGTTAACAGTGCAAAGTTTATGATGCCATCCCAGAAGTACACTGATTTCAGCACCCCACAGGAAAGTGCTGTTGCTCAAGTTTCTCATTTTCCACCAATTTTAGATTATTCCGATAACAGCTACGCTAGCCAACAATTTTCGGGTACAACTTTATACAACACCACTACTAATACAATGTCCAATTCTTTTTACTCCAATTTTATACCCGGCAGCAGTAATTTAATGTCTAGTAATTATGCCAGCGGACCATTTACTGGCGACTTTATGGATTACAATCAGACTGAATGCAATTACAACAATCACAAATATGAGGAGTTGAAAATGAGAAACAATTCAACTGTATTTCAAACTGAGAAAGCGCCATCTACCTATAAAAGCTCAAGAAGAGAGTCGGCAACAAAGCATAAACTAGAATGTTCAAAAAAGGAATCGAGTAAAAAATATCAGAGTAAAAAAGCTAAGACTAATAACGAAGTCGAAGAATGGAACGATCCTCATCTATTTTGGCAAAACAAAGCTTTGAATAAGAAGCATCCTAACTTGATGTCGGAGGAGTTGCCCTTCCCGAACTATGTAGGCAATCAGATGCCGTCACAGTATCAGGCTGATTTCTTTAACAGCCACCTAATGCCTGCCAACATGCAAGGGATGGGACACAACGTGGACAGATCGTTGGCTAGTTTCCCTGTCACGTCTCGCGCTAACTTCAACTTGAGCACTATATTTCCAGAGATTACTATGGTGAGTGTTATTAACTTTGTCATAAATTTTGATTGCATGAACTTCTCTCTACTTTCTTACATGTTGTTGTAAATTATCGTAGTAGAAAGCTCCATATTCCAGAATTTTAATAGTATACTCGTATGACGAACTCAAGCAACCCTACCTATCTATTTACGGATACGTACATAATTCATATGTGCTCTTGCACAAATGTCTGCTTACGTATCTAGTTGCAGTAGTTTTGGTCAGTGTGCAAATTAAATTGACAATTCAGGGATCCCTATAACCTCAGTTTCCATATGTATACCTACTTACATATTGCATTTTATTTATCTGTTGCAGAAGGTGCAATGATTATGGCCGCCGAGCGTTGTTGCGAATTTTTCTACTTAGGTACCACGGAAATTATTTTATCACAAATATAAACTGTTAAATCCTGTTATGTTATATAAATGAATTTATTATTAAAATCCTGTTTTAATTAAAGTAACGAATAATAAGTAGCTAATATCTAAATAGTTTCTTAGTTACCTTGCCTTAACGAAGTCAGGTGTAAAGTTGTCATGAAGTTAAATGTAATAAGCCCAAACACGAAGCTGCTACTAGCTGCTGTAAACCGTTGAAGGCTTCTTTCTTTCTTTCTACAGTCTTCCATCTTTATCATCAGGTCAAGGTTAGATGTCCAATATGTTGTATATAGCAATTATCACGAAGTTAAACGAAATAAGCTCAATGAAAACACGAGGTAGCTGCTGTAAACCGTTGAGGGTTTCTTTCGACTGTCTTCTGTCTCCATCGTCAGGTTAACTCTAGGTGTCCATGATATTGTAGGGTCATCAGAACTACATGTGTGTCAAGTTTCACTACAATCGGTTCACAACTAAAAATTAAGAAAAATCAGAAGCCAACTATGCCCTATTTTACTACCCTAAACGCCTGTTCCACCTCTTCCGTTAGTCAAAAAATCAACATGCGTTCCTATGTGACATAAATATACGTATAGTTAGGTAATGATATTTAACCATATATAATATCATTAGGTAGGTACAACTAAGTCTACATTTTCAAATAAAATGTGAATTATTTATCCTTTTCCTAGTTGTACTATTGAAGTCACAGTCGTGAGTTAGATCAGAGACATTGATACTGTTATAATGAGATCGTCTGTAGACTTTGTAAACAATATAAAAACATATTTTTTGCAAACTCATTTCAAACACTTATTTGTAGTTTTCACTTTTTTAACAGTTCACTAGGTATACATTTCAGGATAATTGGGACACCTTAATTTCTAAGATAACGCTATAGATAGATCAATGATATCAAATTAATTAAAATGTAATGTGTCGATAAAAATACACATAAAAGGTTATCTCCACGCCTATGTTCTCCGAAAACGTTATTCAAAGGTGTAACCAGTTCCGTGGCGAGCGTATTATGACTAACCAGGTACAAATCCAAGTTCGAAGCTGCGACCACAACCTTGTTGAAAAACCCAATAACACTGCCCGACCTGAAAATCGAGCCCAAGGACTTGACGCTGATTAACGGCGCTTGTAACCTTTAGTTAGACCATTAAGGCAGGTAAATTATTTAAGGAAACCGTTAAAAACTTTCATACTAACCGGTATTTTAAACCGGTCGTGAGCGTTGGTTAGCTCCGTGACACCAACCACAAAGGCATATTATTTAAAATTACATACAACAAACATTCGAAACTACGCGTGCCTAAGCTACTCAGAAGCAAACGCCACTTCGTTTGTTGTACCAGATTAGTGTACTACTTAACAGAACTTGGTTTCAACGTCGGATCCTCTCATTGGATCATGCCGCGGTGACGCTCAGCTCTACACTAACTCCCGTGGTGCAGCGACTTATCTGAATGCATTAAAACTTCCTCCGCTCAGCACTTCAGCTGCTGAGACATTAAGTGCTTTTGCGCGTCCCATACTATCGGGCTAGATACACTATGCGCTGAATTGATGTGTGAAGTGAAGGACCCTCCGATACTTGCTTCTATAAAAATCTGATGGCGCCAAAAACAACTATTTGCCAACCTGTCATCATGTGTTGCGTGCCTTGCACACCAAGGCTATTCAAAAAAAGAAATATTACCTAAATATCCAAACATTTCAAAGATTTTACTGAATATTATTAATGCGCTCTAGTTGCTCTACATTAATGGTCAAAAAAGTTGACATTTTCGTGGCATCTTATAAATTGGTTCAGAGTACCCAACATCTGAAAGCAATCTAGATAAAATCATGATTAATAGCTATACCAAGATCTTCCTCTTGTCTTAAGTTTTTGGAATGAACCCAGCTGATAACGATTTTTTCATTAACTGTCTCAACACAAATGCGTTTGATATTAAGTAGGTAGGTACCTACTTGGCAACGATACGAAATCGACTGTGAATCATTTACATAAGTATCAGTTATTATGTTTCCTGCTTAACCTGCTACCTGACATAACATGACAGGCAGCGAGTGTGCATGAATGATCAAGTAGACATCACTAGATATGTATGCAGACATTATAGGTAAGTATTTTGTTCAACGTATGTCGAATTCTCAAAATATTCTCTCTATGGAACGTGTCGAGCATAAATATATAAAGTAGGTACCTAGCTAACTATTTTTATTGATACTCCAAAGACATAGCAAGACAAGCTCTTTGGTCTTCGTCTTCACATTGCTTCTACTGTACCTACCTACTAGATTACCTAATATGTACCTATACCTAGGTACTTACAGCTATAATACTCTCAGATTCCTGTCGCCTATACTTCTCTAGTGGCGAGAAGTCAGTAACTAGACTTGATTGATACCTATATATCACATTAGGCACCTGGCACATGTCGGTAATAGGATACTAGGCAAATGTGATCACAAGTCTTATTAGTTATTAGCCCTGGTTAAAGATGGGTGGTCTTTTAGGCAAATTAAGATTCCTCAGTGGTGACTATACTTACCTCTAACCTTGAAATCGTATGAACGAAAAATAATATGGATTTTCCGATCTTTAAAAAAGAAGACCCTATATATTTTTAAAATTAAGTAAATTAATCACTATCAGCTTATAAGTAGGTAGGTATATAGGTAAACTCATAGATATTCTATGGGTAAACATAGCAAATACGTAATACAAAGTGAACAGGTACCTACCTATGTAAAATTGTAAATAAGAGTTTATGTAGGTATGTCGGTACGTCTCTCAATGACACCCAAATAGAAATTAATTTATTAAATAGAGGATAAATAGAGGAAAGAAAAAATACAAATTATGGACATGAATAATAAATGGATATATCATACGTAACATATGTTACAGGTAGTCATGTATGTAGTGAAACAAGCATGCTCGCCTTGACCGCACTCCGGTTATGTATATTTTGTTCCATAATTCCATTCATAATGCCATGCCATGCTGATGATAACACAATTTTATCTTTGGACGAATTCCCTTGGAAAACGGAAGTTAAATGTTTTTATGACTAAGTGTGGGTATTTAACTTTCCTTCATTAAGTCTAAGAAATTTCCACCTATTTATTTTTGGACGATGTATTTCAGCTGCAACCCAGCTTCATCTTTATTTATTCTCTTGAAATTGCATTTGATAAAAGCAAAACTGATCTACATGCCTAAGATTTAGTTAATAGAACATGTTTAAAAGGGTAGATAATCCCAAATTAAGGGTATCAGTGTCTTGCAGAATGAGTCAGAGCAGAATTACATTTCTGACTATGACAGATCAACGTCATCACAATTTCACCTTACCAGTCAGTCAACTTACTTTATTCTGCAGACTGTAGGTATTTCGCTCTTCGCCAGCCAGTCTATTACTGTCATCGGTGGACGAGAGACGCGTGCTTACTGTTCTGTACCGCGAATCGCGTATAAACTTTACGTAATGGCGGGAAAATAATACTACACTTTATTTCAAACTCTGGAACATGAATAAAAGTGACATTTTGAGTTATGATTAAATAAAATCAATTTGTTCAGTGTTAAAATTTCAAACTTGGACATTATGAAGTTTCTTGCTTGGATCATGGTAAGCATTTCAATTATATCCTTTTGTCTGTACTGTATTTAAATTATTCATGTTAGTACATGAGAAGGTTCATTTATGTATTTATATTATTTCCAACTAAAGTTGCCTTTCCAGACTGTTCTTAATTAAAGTATAGAGGGAACTACATTATTTTAACTAATTTAAATAAATATTTCCCACTCCAACATACAAGTATGTATAAATACTTACTACAGCCGAAATTTTGTCTCATAATGGAATCCCCACGTTAGATAAAAATATATTCGCTCTTCCACTTGGGGATTAAACTCCAAACAAGCTCTCCCAAACTCCAAGCTGTGTAAACGAGCTCTCCCAAACTCCAAGCTGTGTTTGAAATCGTTTTATATCACGATCAATTACAAGCACAGAATGTTGTAACAATTCCTAACATACCTTATAGTAATGAAAATACATACAACTTACTTATACATACTTAGTACAATTTGTACATGAGTTTTTTTTAAATTACTTACTTAAGTAGTATTTAGTAGTGGTACGAACTGTAGAATCAAAAGCATCGCAAGAATTTTGACAAATAAAAAATCTACATGTGATGTTTACGTAAGTATATAAACACAATATACTTCAATGTTTCTTCATTATATAAATTACTACTACATATTCTACATATTATATAAATTACTAGCTTTCGCCCGAGTGATCTGGGAATTTCTTATAAATTATTATCCTATGTCACCCGGGGGTAGCTTCCCAACGGCACCGGTAAAATAATTTTCAGAAGAAATCAGTCCAGTAGTTTCGGAGCCTTTTCAATTCAAACAAATAATTAAATCTTACCTCTTTATAATATTAGAATAGATAAATATAATACAGACTGGCAGACACTGACAACAAAATTGCTTTTACATACAACTTAATTTAAAGGTTGTAAAAATCAAGAAGGTTGTCGTAAAAATGTTCTTGTCTTTAGGCAAACTAAACATACATACATACCATATTAGGAAGGTCCTTATTATAAGCAAGTAGCATGATAATGTCTTGAATTCGGATTGATTATGCTTATTTATTTTTGACCAGAAAACAAATGTTAATTTGACTGTAAATGGCTCCCTCAGAGGTCTAGTGGTCGCAAGTGCGTCTGCTAAACGTGAGGTCCTGGGTTTGATTCCCGGGTCAAGCAGCGTTTTTGGGTTCTGCAGTAGCAGATCGAAGTTCGTATTTTCAAAATCGGTTCAGCTATGTTATGTACATGGATGGGAGTGTAAATTAGTTAAACTCTCTAATCCATCGCATCCTACGCATTGGATTAATGTTCGCGAATGTTTTTAACATATACGAACTAACTTTTTCATCCGAATTGATAAGGATTGTTTAGTAATCTCAAAAAGAACGCGAAACGATTGGATTGGAAATCTTTTTCAATTGGATCTAGAACTTTATAACAGCTTTATGACGCTGATTCGTTCCAATAACGATTTCTTTAACGTTGTGAAGCGCTTTCATTAAAGTTCAGTAGACAGTAAATAACATCACGCTTGCAATGCAGTAACGAGTAACTAGAATACCTAGAACTAGAACATCATGAATGTTCCCTATTTTGTGTTCATAATGTTTGAAGCCCCGTGTCAAGCGGAAAGGCTTTTCCGTTTACCGGTTTGAATATAACTCATGAAGGATTTAACTTTCAGTCACAATCGAATTACGATACACTGACGTGTGTATACGTAAATTATAGAAAAATTTAAACATACCTGTTTAATAAATTGGATTACAGTAAGAAATTGGCCGCGATAAAACACAAATTGTCTAGGTAGACACATAAAGTAAAACTGTAAGTAGGTATAATAAACTACAAATTATCAACCTATCTGCTCACCACATACACCCAAGGACCTTTGAATGTGTTAAAAGTTTATTACCCAGTTTTAGTAAGTATTTTCCCTCACACAAAATTTCGAGTATTAAGTGGGTGACTAAAGCTTTATTCAAATTGTTGCCCCTACTATATGGGTGCTTTTTAAGGTCGTGCATAAAATGCTTTAATAAATATAAATTAAGTAATTTCTTTGTGCCTATTGAAAAGTAACACCTCCATAACATTAAATTACGACTGGTCCTTGTGCAAGTCTATGTTGCAGGACTTTGGTTCAGCACCACTTTTAGCTGATGATGATCAGATGATGAATATGATGATGAGTAAGTAACTCCCTCATAAGCCTTGCATTGGTACGATTTTCAATTGGAGCAGTGTTTTTGGAATTTAATAATAAATTCTAAGAGTTTGGATTTGTGCCCGGTTATTGGTAATACGCTCGCCCCTTATTACATGGGAAATAAACATACCTTCCGGCGCACTGCGGGAATAATTAGGTACACCTCTGCCTAACCTTTCGGCGAATACAGGCGTGATGGTATGTTTGGTAATCGTATAATATTATCTGATTGTACCCTATCAGTTTTTGCATGTAATGTTTTACATCAGGTAATTTATTCGTCTAAACATGCGGGCGCAAGCGCATCCATGTTAGAGCGCGACCAAAATTTTCACCATTTACACATGCCAGCGGCCATTTTAGTTAAAGTTAAATAAAATCAATCTAAATTGCATCATACATTATTTATTCATTTAATTTGCATGGAAGACTTACAGCTAAACAAGCCAAAATGGTAACAACTAATGAGTCCTCACGTTTAAATACAGTTAGTACATGTTTATTATTAATCAAATGGTATAACTAAGCTTATGATATTAAATATAATTTTTAGAAAATTGATCACATTATTCATATTTTACAAACAGTAGTTTTACCTTCTTATCATTTAAAAGCTTGATTCTTGAGATTTGTCCTATTTTCTAAACCGACTATCATCAATCGAAGACGCATAAGTTAATAAGTTTATAGCAATAATTACGCTTATCATAACGTTCATTTAGATAAATATTATACGTACATGACCTCTTCCAATTTCTAGATTGCCAATAAAATGTAAAATTCCACGTTCGTTAAATATATCATCACGCCTGCAATCCCCGATGTGTTAGGCTGAGGTGCACTACGATACATAAGAACTTCACACTATTTATTAGGTCTCATATAAAGGGGGGCGAGCCTATTGTTATCAATCTAGTACAATTCCAAACCCTATCTGCTACCTACTGAGAATTTTATAGAAAAATTACTTTTGCTCGACCTGGGAATTGAACCCAAGACGTCTAGCGTAGCAGTCTCGCTAACGACTACAAGGTCAGCGAAGCAGTTCATTCGTATATCAACCTTAATATTGGTAATGTGTGTAATACATACAAATTTAAATATGGCGAAATTAATATGTTGTGTGGTGGGTTGAAGTAACAAGAAGGCTGCGCAGGCGGCGCGCCTGGGATCAGTCAGACATTGTTTTTCGATGATGCGGGCACAATCGATGGTCCCACAACGTACGGGCCTACCTCGACATGCATACAAATGTCAACTTTTCACTTACACCAAATTGATAAGTATCGGGGGCCCAAATTGTTTGTACCGATCGAACACCAATACAGCCTGTATGGGTGGTAGGTATATGAAATTTGTCCAATTTCTTTGACGAAAAGTGCTGTTCTCATTTGATGAAGTTATCAAATGTCATCCATTCTCTTTGATCTCTCTGATTTCACAAAGAAATTGGGGTACATGACGAGTGTCATACCATCTTGTATATGTAGTTATAAACCTTAAAGCCTTTTTCTCTCTTGTTGAAAACTAAGGAAATGATGAAGACAACGTGAAACAATACGACTTTATACGAATGACGTGTATTTTCAATTTTGTGGGGACTCTTCCTTTATTTCGATAGAGCACACATTAGAATTAGGTACCTATTATTAATAGGATTAGGAATCTTGTATTCTTTAAGAATTTCAAAAAGAACGTAAACGTCGTTACTATGGACCCGTCAGGGTCGATGTGATACGATAGCCGCGAACAAAATAAACGTCGTTACTTATATTGGCGTCCACGTTACGCAGGAATTTAATTAAACTAACTATAGGATCTTTCCTTTAGGAATTCCGTATCTGTCGTAAGTAATTAAATAGCTGTCGGATGGTTGAAATTCCTATCTTTTATCACAATTGTTCCTTTTTAAGATGTTTAGAAAAATGTTGGCAGGTTGGTGTGCGCTTGCGTCGCGTGGTGCGGGCCGTTGACGCCATGACGCGGTGACGTGGTGACGCGGCAACTATGTCAATGCCGCGCCCGCGTGTCATTTGCACTATCGCATAATATTGTTATCGAGCTCTTCAATACATTGGAAAACAAAACTAATTACCACAACTACGAGCAAAAGTAGATCCGCTCGTACTCATTTTAGAAGTAAGAGAACTCATCTAAGTATACCTACAGTTCTCGTTGAAGTCGGCACGAGCTGACTTCAACCCAGCCGTAAAAATCGGACAAAGAAAAATATTGGACTACTAGCTTTCCGCCAGCGGCTTCGCCCGCGTGATCTTGATAATACTTGTCCCCCGTTTTTGCAACATTTTTCATTGCTACTCCGCTCCTATTAGTCGTAGCGTGATAGTATGTACCCTATAGCTTTCCCCGATAAATGGGCTATCTAACACTGAAATATTTTTTCTAATTAGTCCTTTTCTTTCGGAGCCCATTCAATACTTTTTTGCGCCACCTCTGGATAGCCGCCAACCGCTGGGTAAATTCAAAAATAGATCAAAATTTGTATTAAATTAAGTGGGAACTTCTCAGGAGGTGGTGATACAGGCCCCAAGTGCTAAACGCTAAACCATAAACCTCAACCGATATTTTACCAGTTCAAACAAGAATAGCTATATGTTAGACCTAACCTAATCCATTTTATTTTTGTGTAAAAAAGAAATGTAGTTTCGATACGTACCTACAAACACTCTGAAAGGCTCTTATAAAGGCTATTAGGTTAAAAAGGAAATTTCGGAGATGGCGTTAATTGAACGTAACCGTCCATTCTGCCATATCCGATAGCCGGACCACCAGAGCGAGGGAGGACTCCCTCCAATAAATCTCCGACATTTATTGCAATTTCCTTTTATTGTGATGGAAAAGAGTTTCTTGTCTGCATCTGATCTACTAAATGTGTATTACCACAGTAAAATGGAACAAATCGTTATTTGGTTTTAGTTATTTGCTATCTAGTTATGTTGATCATACTCTCTCTAAATCAGATTAGGTTTTTTTCCAAGATAAAAGATCCTCACTGTACCTACTTGTCAACAATATACGCAAAGGTATAAATACACTGTTAGAATAATCAAACGCAAACTATCATATTAAAACATAATAGATCCAGGACACCTTTCTTATTTCTAACGGGTAGGAGTACCTACCTGCACAAGAAAGAACAAGCAAAATATGTCTACTATACATTATAAACTTTTTATGCCAGCAACGATGCCTTTAAGGCTTTTGACTTTTGTACTGTGTACATGTGACTAAGTAGCCAATTAATCTGTGAGCCTTTGAATAACAAGTTTCAAAATACACTGATAAATTGTTGGTAGATAGGTACGTACATCTACATACATAATACGTAACGTATTCAACCCGTTTCTAAGACAACATTAATTTAGACGTGTAGGTAAGCATGGCCATTTATTTAAAGCAGCTTTGACAGGGCTTCGATAATGAATTCCCAATTTATAAAATACTAGCTTTTGCTCCGCGGTTTCACTTGCATCTCAAAGGGCTCACGAAATATTTTTATTCCTCAAATTTGCATCGCCTGTAAAAGGCCGCTAAGTTCTAACTACCACTGGGCTGAGCAATAATACCTGTAGATAATTGTACTAAGTGTACGTAAGCAAATAAATGCTTTGCTTTTTGAGACAAAGGGTACCTTTGTTTTTTTTTACAATATTCTTCCTCAAAATACAATCTCTTAACCTTTTTTCAGCGGTTTACACGTGAAATGGTAACAAACAGACAGATAGAGAACACTTTCGCCTTTATAACAGTGATCTGCGAGTGTACATTAGTAGCTTTGCTCTACCTTTGCCTAGCCCTTTGGGCAATACAGGTTTGATTTGTTACGTAATAACAGGAAAAAATTCAAAAGGACACTAGGGAACCAAACAGATAGGTATACATAATACATACATACTTGGGCCTTGGCTATACTTAACGCTGACCCACTAGCTAGTTCCTTATGTCTGATCGTAATCGTAAGTGATAATTAACAGCGTTTACTTTTTATTACGTACATTGCGCAATTTGCACTTACAACTTTTCTGTCCAACCTTTTATTTCGGTGGGGTCAGCTCAGCTTATATTCTACCGAGGTCCTGAGCAAACATCGTCAATATCCACGTAAATATTCCCAGATAGGTGTGTAAAAAGGTTCACTTCTTATGGTTATGTACCTATAAAATCCCTATAAAGTATAATGAAGTTCAGGCTTGTGCGAAAATTCAATCATCGGTCTTCGTACTTTGAACAGCCGTTAAATAAATGTTCGACGGAGGTTCCAAAGTTCCTCCATGAGTAATAATTAGTTTCACCGGCTGTTACGTACTTGTTATTTGTTCAACCCCTTTAATATCTTTCGAACTATCACATAAAATATCGATATTTACGGACATAATGTCAGTAATAAGTAATTGAAAGATGTGTGTTGAGTGTTCGATTTGGAATTTTTCGGTAAATTACTGACATATTATTATGTATCTACAGACCAAGGTAAATGAATGCTCAAGCGAAGGTTTCTCTTCGCAGAAATATTAGGCAATAAAAACAGCAGGATAATAAATGAACATAAAACTTTTGCTTAATTGGAATATTGCGCATAAAAAGCTATTCTTGACACGTACGTCGTACAGGATCGATATTCAATAAAGAATGTCAATTTTAATTAAAAGCATCCTTTTAATGTAGGTTTACCTACCTACGTTTGGAAAGGAGATTCGGTCTAATGCAAGTGCAATAAAGCAAACAAGGGATTCTTTTATGATACCTACTCTCTCACTTAACCCGGTCATAGTTACATAAATATCTCCCACGGGAGCTATTTTTAACAACATTGTACACAAAATGAGAGCCCGTCTAGTGTCGGCCGAATGCGTGCGGACAACGCTGTCATGTTGCCCGTCTACACCAATTTTAATGCTTCCAATAGCAATTAGTCTACTTTCCATATGTTATCAGGCCCAGGTGCCTCATTCATGGATATTTCTTCGAAAGAATTCAAAACAAGTGGCGTGAATTTTTTACATTCATAAAATAAATTCACCACAGGTCGACTTTGAGGCCGTGGCTTCGATAGTTTGTTTTGACATTTGTTTATTTAAAATGTCATGTTCTGTGGGAGTTTTTATAATTAGATTATAACTCATTCCAGATCTCGGTTGGTTGTTTGTAAAGCAGCATTCATGTATTTATATCGTTAACACCGACTACCTGATTATACAAAAACAATTTCACTTTTAAGATATATATCAACGATGCTACATATTGTGTAAGGCAATTTGTGTAGGTATGGCAACTTTCACAGTGTGAGGCAAATTGTATGCTTCACATACGTCGTGTTGGCTTACGGAGCGTCGTGTCGCCTGGCCAGACAAGTTTTGTGTTCCACACTACACTTTATTCCGTTACATAAATACTGTGCGGAATAATTATCATGCAGTCGATCGGTCATTCTTACAATAATAGAGGCAAACCTACGCTGAATGTTAATCAGGGGAACGTCTTGACTGAAGTGTCATTAGCAGAGTATCCAATAAATTCACGACCAACGAGCTTTGAGCGTAATGCCTATTCATCGTATAAATTAAAGAAAAGGTTTTCTTTCAAATTAAATACTCGTACCATTCCTAAACTCTTAAGTCTAGAGGGTGAAGGGACTACCTATGTTCGTAATGCTTGCAGCACTTTGTTTTTATTTGTCTTAATATTCCTGTAAGTTTTTAGGAGTCCTGCGTCTAGGAAGTATTACTTATTATATATACCTGTATTACCTAACACATTATCGATATTTTGTCACTGTCATCATCCTGTAATTTCCCTATTCTATTTAATGAAGTTACTCTTAACATTTCAAAGTTATGGCGCTGGCCGCTGACTTCCCCATTAAGTTCTGTAATAGAATGTCAGTATTAAATCTGGCGGAGTTTCTACCTATAAGCTGTGTCATGTCGCAAATGTCTATAATTTAGAGCGATAAACATTAGCAAGCTTTAAAGGCTGGAGCGTGTGTTTAAAGGCAGTGGCATCCACAAGACCCGCCATTTTACGAGCGGGCAATATTGGAAAAATGTTGGCGGCACGTGCACTCGAAACGATTTGCTGCTACGAGTTTTTTTAATTCTTGCTTAGCTCACTTCCTCGTTCCATTTTTAATTATATATTCTTGTTTTGGTGATATGGGTCAACCCGTTTCGTTTAGAAAGAAATCCGGGTATAAAATATCTTAGTATTAAAACAGAAATACTTACAGAACTGACATGATCAGAGGATTCAATGTGATAGAACTAAATTAAATTTCGACATTTATCAAATACAAACTTTGTTTGCAGTGGCACTGGTGTTGGGGCTTACTGGTGATATCTTTGAAGTCTTCACACGGAGAAAAATTCACACTGGGTTATCTTACGGGCTCCCAACGACGGCCAGGAGACTACAGCTATCAGCGACCCGGGAGAGTCATTTCAGGTAACATAAAGGATAATTAATGACTGGCAATGGGACTTTACAGTAAGGACTTATTAAAACTTCAACATCCGAGTTTGCATAACAACAACTTAATTTCACCAAGTTCTAAAAGTAAAATATTCCCCCGAAACGTCTCGCTAGTTCTGTGCAACTTTAAGAGCTTTACCGTGTCGATAAATGTTCCATTAACGTCTAACACTATCTCTAGCGACTCAAGTTTTTTGTAGTTTTCTTTGGGTTATCGATGAACACTATAGTAACTCTTATTGATAGTTAAACCAACGAGATCGTGTAAAAGTGCATATTACCTACTGAAGCCATCAAAATGTGTGGTTGTTTATTTTAACTGTCAAATCGATACAGCTCAACGAGATTAATGGTAGCGAACGACGTGTTACTTGGCGCTGAATCCACTTTATGAAATAAATATATGCAACAATTAACTTAAATTAATAACTTAAATTATTAGTTTAAATAATATTTATTATTGAAACAGGTGCTATATCTATGGCGGTGGATGAGGTGAATGAGAAGCTCCTAGGCCCTATGGGTCACTCTCTAGACTTCGTCGTCGCAGAAACATTCGGGCAAGAAGAAGTTTCTATTCGGCAGGTGCGTTCCCATTGTTAAATAACTTTTTATTGCCATCGTTAACTTAAATTCTGAAGAAAATCTTTGGAAAGTATTCCAATTCAGCCCGTAGATACTTTTTTCCAATCGCTGGCAAAATTACTTGGGAGTTCATTGGGAGTGCCCACTCACTCGACACCCATTATTCTTTCACAGGTTGTGAACACAGATTACTCTGGAGAAATGTTTTATTATTAGTGATATCTTAGAAAGGAGTTTATTTTATGCTCCTGGCGTCAAACGACGTGTTGACATTTTATTATTTTATCGCATGAGTTGTAACCTAGCAAAAAAATCACACAAAAAAATTCACAAGAGTCCAGAATATTCATATTATAATTATATATTCAAACACGCAATACTTACTCAATATTTTATACTTCGTAAAAACTTTTAGACGTGTATAACAACATGTCATCATAATTCATCCCAAACTTTATTACTTACAAGATACGATCGATATGCTGTACAGTGTGATTTTATGCCGGTAAACATTTTAGGAAAATTTTATAAGGAGTACGATACAAGGTACATCGGTACACCTCTGCCTAAACCTTCAGGGAATACAGCTAGGTGTGATGATTTGTTTTAACTAACTATTTATTGCAACTAACCAGTAAGTGGAAGAGTCAGATAAGATAGTCACACTATGCGCAGTAAGCACCAGTTTTATGGGCCATAGAATGAAGTTTAACAATGACCATAACTTCATGGCACTAAATGGACCGATTGATCCGGCGGCGGCGCTAAGAATTAATTCTGCAGTTCGTGTAAGAAACAAAATGTTTGTGCTTAGAATTAGAAGGAATAGTTTTAGTCAGCTTAACTTCTCCACATTATTTTAATGCGAATACTGTCCTATTTCGTTATTTAGCAGATTGGCCATATTTTTGATTGCATATTTAATCTCTAATCCACTTAGAGTACAATCTTATTGAGCTAAGTAGCAATATGTTCAGTGTGAAAACCTTGTTTTAATTCGTACTTTGTTGCAAAGGTCGCTGATAAAGCTTGATATCTATACAATATGCTGTTTCAAGCACATGACACGGATGCATCGCTGACCAGAAATAATTCTATATACTTATCTAGTTATTCCTGTGAAAAGCAATGACCCAGTAATGGTGACCATCAAAACATTGATCTAAACGCAAAACACGTGTCTGACATTGAAGCTTGGAAGTATCTTATTAGTTTAATTCAAGCCAGACTGCATCAAACCACTTAGGCGCGTGTGCAATACGTATATTACCCACTTAACTACAAATAATCATTACCTATATGAAATAACAATGAATATAAGTACGTCGTTGTGTGTGAAGGTAGTGAAACGTATTATATATTAAGTATACCTACGTATTCAACTTATTTATTTACTCCTTAATATTCACCAATCTCCTCTAAAATAAAAAAAAACGTCCGTATAAGGTTACCAAGGCGCATTTTTGTCTAAGGCCCGTATTAATAGATAGGTCTCAAACGTGATCCCAAGATCGGCATCAGTTGATAAGTTCTCAAGATGGGATCGGCATCTTAATGTCAACGCTAATTAATAAACCCATATCGACAGCATCTCAGATGATACCGAGTTTTAAACCACGATCTTTGGATTCGTAATTCGACACCCAATGAGATCCTGATCTTAAGACTTGCTATGTCAAAGTGAACGAACTATTTCATCTTTTGTTCAATACGTTTAGTACTTGCTATGTAGATGTATAATGTTTAACTTTTTGTGTGCAAAAATAAAATTTATTTTTCAGTTTATATCGATTAATTTTTATAAAATTTAATCACATGATTATAATTCATACGTTTAATCTTTATAAACTATAGAAAAAGCACAATATTTTCAAAAAATATTGAATTTAACAAGTCAACAAAACGCATACGCCTGAGATTGCGCGTCACATCATTATAATCTGTGGTTGTACTTAATAAAATAACAGTCCACACTCAACAGTTTTTGTTTTTGGTCTTTGTAAACTTGTATATAAACTTATCTAATGATTTGTTTATAGGTAATGGAATAAAAATGCTAGCTTGATCTCCAGTTGGTATTTTAATATAGGTATTGTGTAGTAGGTGGTAGGTAGGTAGGTACACAACAAACTCATATTTTCATAATTATTTACAATTCATGTGATGAAAATGGTTTAAGTACCTAGGTACCTGAAAGGATGCTATAGCGTAATACCTCAAAGTTAACGAGGCAGCTATTTCTGGCGCAACTGGTAGCCCTCTGTTATCACTACATTTTTCATCATATCGCATGAGTATCACATCGATTTTTTAAGTTTTGCGGAGGTAATTCGAAGGGGTTTGTCGCGTCTCTTATATAAACTTTAGGTATTAGAATTTTTAAAGGCAATAAATATCATCATAATAGTCTTATTCGTCGTAATAATTGATTTAAAAATAATATTTTCGACGTCCATAGCTCCCACCACTACAAGTTCACGATCTTAATTCCCGGATCGACTGTACTCAACTATTATGATCTTGATAAGCATCTTAATACCGTTGTTGAAACTCGAGTATTGTTTATTAAACAATACGATCTCAGGTGATGACAGAGTATTAAACCGCATCTTAACTCTTATTCATTAATATGCCGGGATCTCAAACCAGCTCTTAAGATCTTACTCTTACGCTGATATCGGTTTATTAATACGGGCCTAAATGTTTAATTTCTCTATTCTCATTTCAATAAAATCCGCATATGAAAAGCTCCTATGTCTGCATAAAAGATTCTAGACTTTCTCCGCCAATTTTAAACATAAAATACTAGAGGCTACAAAATCTTATTACCTACTCTAAATTGTAAAGGGTTTTAAGTTAAGAATAAGGGTCACCATTAATGCCACCAACGTTACGTTACCCTGTTTGTAGCCTGACGTATCGAATAGCTAACGCATAAAATGGTAATCTCAAATTCCCTTCCGAATAACCGAGATTCTTGTAAATGTATTTTTTTCGAATAACTTTTATATGGGGCTACATGTTTTTGAATAATTTCTGAAATCTATTAACGAAAATGTATATCTGCAAGATGTTTAAATAATCTATTCTTAGTTTACTATTATTACTTTTAAATGTTATCATAGACTTGAAATGAAAGAAAAGTCTTTCAATATCTCCCTTTGATCTCGATTTGTTTATACAAATGTAAGTAGCTGCATGTAGAGCAGGAAACATCGAACATAAATTTTGTTGTTACAGGAAACACTATCTTTACAAACTTTTATCTATTAGGGGTATTTGTCTGCGAAATTGATGTTGTTGCGTAAAGTTGACAGTCGCGGGCGGGGACGCCGGGGGCTCCGTAAAAAACGAGAGCATCACTCCCTGTCTGTCGCATGTCCAGAAATCCATAAGGGTTGCCGACAGAGAAAGTTGTCAGCATGACCAAACATAGTCACGTTGGCGTCGTGCGTGCCTATAATGCAACACACTAACACTACAATTGGAAAGTTTCTTTGTGTACCTAATCTTGACTTCTGACAAAATCCAGAGTAGGTAAGTGATATTGTCTTTACCAGCACATTAACACTAAGTGGAGATAAACACTAAATAACACTGTTGTGTAGTAGGTACGTCTAGGTACAAATATAAGAATACGAGTTACTAATTGCTTCAAGTCATTATCGGCGTCTACGTGCCCTCATTGTAAATATTAAAATGTTCTGTTCCTCTGTTAACTCATTTCTTGACTAATCGCGGTACTAAGCGGGATGTTTCCCTCTCCCATAAAGGTTCCGCTTCGTTCGTTAGGTACAAACTTTTAACAGATAATGATGTTTAATTTCCTTTGCCAGCTTGGCGTTTAGAAATGCGTACAATAAATTTTGTAACTCTTTAGTTGATTGTTATACCTATTCTTTTATTATAGGATGATAATAAATTAAAGTAAAGAAACACTGAAATTCTTTTTCCTACGTTTTAAAAATATTCATGTATCTTTTATATTAAAAATTTTCTGTAGGCACTTGTTTAGTAACCTACCCTAGGTTACTAAACTCCTAAACGGTAGGACCGATTTTGATGGATATTTGTGGGTTTGAAGAAAATTTGGACAAGATAGCTATGTTGGGCCAGCTTAGCAGCTATATAGTATATGAATAACAAAATAACCAGTCAGCTAGGTGGATAAATGACTCACTGGTAAGGCAGCGTACCTTTTTCTTTACAAGAGTAGTCACAGCGGTAGAGATGTTAGGACCAAAAGAGCTATTTAAGTTAAAATTATAACAATTTGAAGAGATTAATAGTAATGAAGGCTCTTTAGTTTTCTTAAACTACTTGGGTGCACCACAGCGTGCACCGAGCGCTCTTTCATAATCACATTTTTCTTTGTTTCACTCTGAGTTAGTTATGACGGAGTTAAACCACGGACGTAGTAGGTACTGACCTGAATAAATCTTGTTGAAAAGTTAATTAACAAAGCCTTAATGCAATTGTGGCGACCAACCGACGATGTTGGACATTTTAAAATTGTATTATTAAGTTTTTAACATTGTAACTAAATCTTTTTATTATAACTATTTTTTTACGAGCTAGGACGTTTTGTGGGCACAGAACAACCATCTCATCTTGTGAAAATCTTCCAATTTTATTTAGTTAAATAAAATCTGTAACGCATTATACCCATCGTAAACTAGAGGGGCATAAAATTTGGATTGAAGGATCATTCGCAGTTTAGTGTGGTGAAAACGATTTTTGGTTCTTCTGTAAGAATGACCAATCGGCATAAATTTTACATAAATAGGCAAATAAATTTGCTCTGCACGCAGCTTGCCTCTTCAGCATATATCACAAGCTATTTGTGTAAGTAAGTAGATCTCACACTAAAAATTGTATAGATGATAAAAGATTATTTCAAAAGTTGGACGTAGATCCTGCAAGGTCAATTTGGCGTAGCTACTACGTCGCTACGCGGGATAACTACATCCCATTTATAAAAATCCCTGGCTACGGTCTGCGGCGTAGCTTAACAATCGTAGCAAGGTTTTTATGAACTATTCAGTTAACCACTTGCCATGTAATTTTTAGGCTTCAGTATCTCATGAATCGTAATAGGTAGAATTAAAATTTTCAGTTAATATTTCTAGTGCCACTATAACGTAAAAAACTAATTTTATTAATACTAATTAATAATAGTACAGAGCCCTTAATGTGTATGTGCGGGTCCGACTCGCACCTGACCGGTTTTTATTATGTTTGTCGATGTCAAAAGTTGGCTATAATGGCCGCGTGGTTATATGTTATTATTCATAAGAAGAGTCCATTTTATCCCACAGGACTAAGTTTTCTGTGTAACTTTCTGCAAGAATCTTTTTTCTGTGATGTAAGTAACTGTGTAGGTGCGTTCTACAGGTGGCGGCTTTGTGGGCAGCCAACGTGTCCGCGTTCATCGGACCGCAAGAGACGTGCGTCCACGAAGGGCGCATGGCCGCAGCTTTCAATCTGCCCATGGTTAGCTATGTAAGTACAATAACACATTGTTAGCCCCCGATGAATTAGTTAAAGGTTTAATACCTTTGAAGGCTAAGTATGAATACCTACAAGTACATACATACAAATAAGGTTAACATCCCTACGCGTAAAAAGCAGTCGATGTTTTAGCAAAAAATCTTATCCCTTATATTTAGGTATTCCTCATACTATTCTCGAAATGTCTTTGGTTTAGCCTTAATATTTATCAAGATCAACTCGTAAAGAGACCTTGTCAAGAGATTTCAAACTTTCACCTTTGAGCGAGAAGGCATTTGGTAATGGGGTTCTGACACTTAAAACAACGTGTTTGATATAGTGGAACTCCATCTAAAGGAACATACTAATCATGCACAAAATCTTAGAAACTATGGAGTTTACAAGGTGGTTGGTTCCTTATCAGCAGGGAAAGCAGGGAAAAAACAGCGGTCAACGCGGGCAGCATCATAGAACGCAGCCTGTCTACCTAATATGATATTTCATCCATTAGATGCCTTGTACATCACTGTGCCACTTGATCGATCGACTGTCAAAATGCAATTTGGCTAACGATTATAACTTTACCTACTGACGCACTTTACATGAAACTCGACAAGGTAATCGTGTCTAAAAGCCTTACGAATTTTACGAGGATTGAATGAATGCTTTCAATACTTAAGTGCTTAACCACAGATTAACAGTCGATAAAAATGACATTCTCTCTCTTAAATCTGGGCCAAATTCGAAATGCCTTTAACACTGTTCAGCTGACTGAATCCCAAGTTTTCAAAGTTCTATCTTACATTATAGAATTATATTTGTACTAAAGAAATGTAAATTAACAAAGCTCTCCTCAGCCCAAGTCTGCTATTTTAATGCTATTTATCTATAGGAATCAAGTGACACTAAATACAAGTACTAATGAATTTGATAGACATAACCGACGAAAATAAACGATTCCGAAGACATATTTATGATTCGTCAAACAATATTCTGACATTGTTGTCATAATTAAACCCTAGACCCTAGGTAGGTCTAGACTGTAGACCATTGTTTTATTTGTCACCTGAGGATCTCGTATCTTTCGGTACTCGTGCACGGTAGATAGTAGAGACCTATAAGGTCATAAAGCTCCCTCACGCAATGACCTGTATACGAAATATCCTTTTTTAGTTGTTTTTACTTTACTGAAATGGTTTTTATTTAGTGGAGCGCGAAAAAAAATTGTTGAGAAAAGATGCACTAAGTACAGTAAAGTAACAAAGGAGCAATAAAATGCACCATACATGCGATACAACTACGATTTGCAATGTGAGTTGACATAATGGCTATAGGCAAACTGCCAAGAACTGCGAGTTGATTGGAAAACGAACAATAGATAGTTGTTTATCTCAAGTTATAAGTAGATAATTTACAAATGCATTGAATGTCATGTTGTCATTTTATTTCATAATAACAAAGGATGGTCTAGTAAAGTATCTGTAAGATAAGAATATGTAAGAATTATTATGATATAGGTACCGACAACCCAAGTCTTTATAAAGAAACGTTTAATAATACGAACGACGTTATAGTTAAATTTAAATAATTATTTTTGTTAATAGATCTAAACTAACAATTTTGGTTACTGAGCGTGCCGTGTCAAATAGTAAATTTAAATTTGTAAATAATTAAGGGTACTTAGTCTCTTAAACAGTAGCAAACTGTTTTTGCATGCGAAATATCCTAAGGATGTTCCGCCGCCAGAGTAGCAAGCTTAAAGCTATCTCGTGTATACTTTTCCTTCTTCTTCGTGGGGTACGAAATTTAAAATTAAATTTGGTTTGCCCAAAACTTCGCTAAAACTATCGCATGTAAATTAGCGCGTTTTAAGAACAATAAACAAACTGACGGTGTATGTTGTTTGTCCTACAGTATTGCCGCGATGTTGCCAGTTCAAACAAGCGCGTGTACTCCACGTTCTCGCGCACGCGGCCCTCGGACATCGACATCTCACGCTCCGTGGTCGCCGTGCTCACACATTTCAATTTCATGCATGTAAACATTATAACAATACATACATTTAGTTGAGGATCATTTACGATAATAATTACTCCGCTCCTCACGCGGTACCTCACTCTACGCTCTACACTCTGTCTTCCGTGACTAATCTAGTTTATGTTAAACAGTCATTATTACAATACAAATTATTTCCTTGCTTTCATTTTTTATGTCCAAAATTTTTAACTTTTCCGCTGAAGAAAATGAGCAAAGTTTATTCTAATTTTAATGATACGTTAACTTTTCTCAGAATTCATTACGAACTGACTCACTGAGCTCCTTTGATAAATGTAAGCTATTATGAGATTTCAGTATCGTAAAATTTTATTGGTCTTTTGTGTCATTTCATATTAGCGCTTTGATAAAGGAAGGATAATTCTTTCTAACGTAGCAAACTCAACCTAATTTATCTTTAATTTCTGCAGGTTGCTTTCGTGTACCTAAAAGCTCCAAACCACGACTTTTCACGTTTAGCGCTTGCAATAATAGCGGCGGCGAGAGAAAAACAAATATCAGTCCGCACCGTGCAAGTGTACCGACAGCCTTATTACTACGAGAACAGACGGGAGAACTTTACCCGTAACCCCTTCCTGGACATAGTTCGTGAAACATACAAGGATACTAGAAGTACGTCAACATTTATAAATATATTTACATCAAAAGTCAACACTACTTTAAATATATTCTTATTTCTTTTGATTTTGTTGCAGTATACGTGTCGGTCGGATATTACCATGATCACATTGGTTTAATGCTTGCTCTAGATGCCATGAAGCTTTTGGATTCAGGTAATAAAAATTGTACCACGAAAGCTTTTTTTATTAATTTAACGGCTTCCGGAATTGGATATAAAAAAGTCTGTAGGTATATTTTACGATATATTAACATACGTTTATAATATAGACTAAAATATTATGAATCTAAAATAATCCTTCCTTATCTACTTGCTTGCTTATGATTATCGATCGAAAAAGTCGGAATCAGCTAAGTCGAAATTATCATAATTATTTTGCTTTTTTGTAATAGCGTAGGTACCTACAGAATATAAAATAGAACATATATAATTATATATACATTAGTTTTTCTATTTGTCTCATACTCGCTTCTCCTTTCCATACGTAAACATACGTAAATCTAATATTTTTATCACAAAAGAGTAAGGGGATAATAATATTCAATCTATTTATCCGCATTGGAATCTAAAGACTGATATGAAATACAAAAGAATGCCCCTAACTCTGGTGATATAACCGGAGGCCGCGTATAGAAATCTCACGGAAAAGCAAAATTTAAATACTATTATTAGAACAAGCAAGGATACCCACACGAAAGCAAACCTTTATTATTCTAGGCATGCTATTGTTTTAGCACTCAAACTATTGGAATGCTCGACATATAAGGCTCTTCCCAACTTGTGCCGCAACTTACATGCATGCTTATCTTGCAAAATTTTTCACGTCCCAAACAGTTAGCGCCCTCAACTCCGAAGTCGTCTGCACTTCAAACCATTATTCCTGTAGCACACGTGCCAGTCGCATTTTTCAGTTATTTGCCTAATTTAAAAAACAAATTAATGACTTTATATATTCTAGAGCTACAGTTGAACTCACAATTCGTTATATACAATTTCTCTATTCATGTCAAAGCACCCTATTAGCGAGTGATACATCACACAGTGACTACGAGTAAAAAGCATGGCTACGTGCTTGATTTCCATAAGCTCTTGAGTGATATATTTGTCTAGATCTCCCTTTGTTAAACTGACACCAACGCCCCATTATTCGGCGTGAAAAGCCTTTACCCGCGTTCTCATGGTACATTAAGAACGAATATTATGAACCCCTATAATAATAACTTGCCAGCTTCACTTCGTAACCTAATGAATAGGCTTCGATAGAGTCGTTACGAATATTATAAAAATAGACACAGTCAAAATATTTTAGTGGTAAAAATGTGGTCTGAAATATTACGATTTAATTACGAATACGTTTTTCTAAGCCCAATACCTTCAGGTTCAAAAGCTTTCAGGCTTTTGTAGGCTTTACTTTAGATTTATGTTTTACGAAAATAGAAAAGAGAAACACGCTCAGAAGTCACGCTCGTGAAATATAGCAAATAACCTGATCTATATTGGAATACGTTTTCATGATAAACTTTGAATCACAAACACAAAAAACTAGTCGTACACAATCTGAATAGGGGATATCGGTAGATATAAAGATACTGAGTCAGGCGACGTTAAATGGATTTTCTATCAAATTAAAAGAGGCTTAGTGAGATGATGGAAATGTAATAAGCCTAAATTTCTTGGAACGCTATTGAATAGTTATTGGTGGAAGTATTGCGGGTCGCTCGAGCGGACACGATTGCCTCGTCTCGAGAACATCGATCAAATGACGAGCAAATATTGTAGCGTACCGCGAGCGCTGCTATTCAATTTACACCCGCTTTTCACTAGTGTATATGAATGACATGTTATCGATATGCAGATTCAACTGCTATTGACAGCATGATTGGCGCAGTGGCTAATTGATTGCCCCCACAGGCTTCTGCGTTGCGTTCATCGTCGGCTTGATTACCAAATATACAATCATTTGTAGGCATACAGATCTGGTTGATTGTCTATTATTTTAAAATGCTCCCACGATTGAGAAAAAATCTTAGGATGCAATAACTCTAAAATTATTGTGATGAATAAGGATGCAATGTATTAAAATACTTAAACTTTTTTTTTAATAAATTATTTTCCATTTAAGTTCGGTTTTCCGTATACATAATAATTAGTTATGTAGGTTGGTACTACGACTCCGTGCTAATCATTATTCAATGACACGTTCAACAAGCCTTGGGAAGATAAACAAATGGTTACAGCTGTTATCATCGGACAGATAAGCATGTAAGCCGTAGAGGAAGCATTGAACTATTGACAAAGAGTTGGATATCACAATCTCAGTTATATGACAGCCGTGTAAAAGGGCTTTTATTTCAGTTTCCATTTCTGTGGCTAATAAAATAGCCACAGTAATATAAAAGTTTAGGATTTTGTTTCGCCTCGCAGTTTGCACCAGACTGCAACCACCACACGACATTAGTGTTAATTCCCAAATATTTGCCATATTTGGGAATTAACACTAATGGTCGTGAAAACTTTACGTGAAAGCGCAAAACATTTTTATACACGTTGGGCCCGCTGTTATTTTGAATGTTTAGTAAAATAAATTCACAAAACCACATTCCATATTTCTATTTATTATGTCTGTTTTAATTTGTTGCTTGTGTGCATTGTAGAATGTTTTGAATGGATTTAAGAACCCATCGAGAACCCTAACTGATTAATTATGTCCCCAGGTGAGTACGCCGCTATCGGAGTGGACGTAGACAAATATGAGTCCGAGGAGGCAGTTCGGTACCTAGCAGGTCCCCTGCGAAAGGAGCCTGGGTCGCGGACCCTGCGAGCTTTCCGCTCGTACTTGGCGGTGGCTCCGTCGCCCTCGCCCTCCTATCCCGTCTTCGCCCAAGAAGTGAACAAGAGACTGCAAATGCCACCGTTCAATTTTACCAATCCTTTACTCGCTTTTGGAGGTGGTAAAGTGGTAAGAAACTTATGTCTCAATTAGATCTTAACTAACTCCGTGACTATTTCAGTTCGAAAAAGATTTTTTGACTTTTTACTTATTTCTGTATATCCTAACTAAATGCGAAAGTAACTGTCTGTATATCTGGTATCTTTTGACGCCTAAACCGCTGAACTAATTTCGATAAAAGGTAAGGAGGCTAGAAGATGTTAAGGAATGAACTAATTTCGATAAAAGGCAAGAAGGCTAGAAGATGTTAAGGAGATTGATTGCACCCTGAGAAAGAACAGAATTCTACCTTTTATATCAAAAAGTCCTTTAGGATGAAAGTAAAACAGCGGAGAACAGCTAGTAATTTCGTATTTCGCTTATTCTACCTACAGTGATGAGACTAGCGACTAGCATGTTATTTTACATGAAAACCGTATCTGGTGTCTGTGTTGTATGTTTTATTGCTCTATCCAGAATCCAACGCTATGAAAACTATGTAGTATACCTGTATGCAACCTCATTGTTTTATTATCAGATTTTAACGTCTTGTCTCAACTCAGCTTCTCGTCAGTTCTCTTCTTTTAGCGTCCAACATTATAGTTACTGTTGTCCGTAACGTATATTATTAAACTAATTACACAGGACGTTAATTTAGTGTTAATTAAACCTGCATGTGACACACACACACACACACCACTAATCTATGTACATATTATAGTTATGTGAACATGGAAATAGACAACATTAAAGTAAATAATGTGTCCCGTCTGTTTTGCCCTTTTGTAATTAAATCTGCATCCGCCGAGTAATTAATGTGAGGGCATGGCAAAGAATGAGCTCATACGACCGCAGGGGGGTTTTAATCTTATGAATAAAATCTACGTAAACTCCGACTAACGTACCTATGTTCAACACATTGGATGGACTAGTCATTTCATTCGTCTATTTTTGTAAAAAATATGTTATACCTACGTTAAATAAAACATAACAAACATACGTAAATAAATAAAAATATATTAATTAAAATAAAGGTCTCAAAATTTTGAAATCGGGGACAAGGTAGGTATGTGCATATGCATGATATTATGGTATGTTATATAAATTAAAAAATATGCTGAACTAGATAGGTAATATAAATAAAAAAAACGAGTAATAAATAATAAAATCAACAAAACATCGCTTTACCTATGCAATCGGTTAAAACTATATTGAGTGTTGTGTGTTGCGGTAGTTCAAACATTAGTGATAATCAAACAATGTAGGTAGTTGGAGACGAATATGTTTTACACACGCAACGATCTCACTGTATCAGTCTGCTTTTGACCGCCATTGACCGCGGCCAGTGCAACCAGACCGAAATGCGACCTCGGTTGTAATCACTTCCGTAAAATTTCGTGAAAATGTAGAAGTTCAAAAGAAAAGAATGTTCAACCTATTTGCGACAAAGTATAATGAGGACGATACCTCACGACGAAGCGTAGGTAATTGGTGGTGGTTGTAAAACAATGTGATGTTCATCAAATAAGCATCTAATTTCAAAATGGTTATATACTTAGAGCTCGGCTAAAGTAAGGTACTTTGTGTATGTGTTTTTTTTTTCATCTCAACGGCACCCACCGCTCTTACGGACGTGCTTACTCTTACTGATACTTTTTTCTTGGTCTGAGCTGGTAAGACATTTTTATGGACGATTTTTGACAAATAACACAATTTATTTTGAACCGACTTCTGATATTTTAGTGGCAAGAACCAACAGGGTTTTTGTTACATATTGTATCCTAATAGAGGGCAGGCATAGGTACTTTACCTGAACGCTAACCCCGCCCGGTTATCTGACCCACTAAATGAGTTTTCGTTATTACACTACCTTTTTGAACGCCTACTCGACCTCGAAATGAATTCTCACGGATTTGACACCAAGCTTAATGACTTTCCGAGGTTTTCACATGTGAAAAAGATCAGTTAGGGTTCATTAATTTTGATTTACAATGGATACATTCACGCATCGGTAATTTATATACTTAATTATTAATTCTTTATTATGGTTACGCCTACATTATTGGACCAGAACATGTATGTATACCTATAGAAATCATACACTGGTTTAACGTATTTTTTGACCCCCTGTTTTCCAGACCCCCGGGTCAGGAAAACAGGATTTAAAAAAATCGTTTCAAAGAAATTATAACTCGATCCTATATCAAAGACACCTTTACTCCGGGTAGTATTCTTTCAGGTCCCGACTAAGCCCGGGTAGATTTTTTGTTGTATCTGTAATTTGTTATTATGACGAAAATTGTTCCCTAGATACCGGTCGAGGCTGCATGGCTTCACGATTCGGTGTGGGTATATGCGCGTGCGCTGGCAGAAGCGCTGACCAGCGGCGAAGGCCCACGCGACGGCAGGGCCATAGCAGCCAGAATGAGGAACACCACCTATCACAGCGTTATGGGGTAAATATTTTTATAATTGAAAAACTATTTATTTACAATTTATAGTTAATGAAAACACGAATAATAGGAATATCAATACAGTTTCAATACATAGGTAATAGTATCAGCAATCAAAGAACTGTAAGTTAAATTTTAAACTTTTCTTTTGTCGGATAACGAATTGGCTTACCTTTTTGTTGTTAGGTAACTGAAACGTGCTTCTTTAACTAAATCAGTTGTAGGTAGTACCTATTGCCGAACATCTATTTTCCAAATTTAGATCAGAAAAACTTTAAATAAGCAAAGTAGCTGATATCAATGGTAACATTTTGATTAAATTGTTACATGCTTCTGTTCTTTTTGGAATTCTTACTTTAATTTTCATGTTGTGACCAAGTTTCACGTATTGTTGTATTGCGATAATTATATTAACTCCATCACAACTTATGATAGGCAGTAAGTAACGCCTCGCATCAACAAGATCGCGCAATGTATAAAACAAAAATATAAAGCAAAAATTCCATATTTCAATGCTTTTCTTTTAGCCATTAGCGCAAGAAGACTACCTACAGTACTACTACAGGTACAGTCAGCAACGAAAGTAGCTGAACACTATGAAATCTTCAAAACGATTTAACATCTTTAATATTCAGAATTCACTGACTCTTGAAGGCAGTACACATTCTCATAATAGAGGACAATTATATATTTTACCTTAGTCAAAATCTAATGAATAGTTTTGGTACTGTGATGTTTTTAAACTTTCGTCGTGTTCAACGACTTTCGTTGCTGACTGTACGTATATTTTTACTCTTTTTCACAATGAAATTTGCTACGACGACTTCAAATGGTACCGACTTTAATTCTGCTTTGTTTAATCAAAACTCTGATATTATACGCGGATTGTAAATTTAGTGAAATGTAAATAAAATTGCCAAATAAAACAATATTGCAAAAAGAAAAGTTAAGACATAGTTCACACAAGTTCTGTAAAATAATCCAATTGATTTACTTTATGTCTACCGCTGCGCGCTTGTGCTGTTTTTTTTTTCAACCTGGCCGTGTATTTAGATACAGGGAAGCATTGATTGACACATTATAAAGATAGTAATTAATCGGAGCGTATGTTCAGGTACTGGGTGCACATGGACGAGAATGGCGATGCGGAGGGTAACTACACGCTACTGTCCATCGACCCGGCGCGCCCGCCCGGCCTCTACCCACTCGCTGTCTTACACAAGTCCACACCGGTAAGGTTCACTTCACTATAAGAGTAATGCCTGACCATATTATCAGGGTGGCGATTCCCAGACGGCCCTAGCCTGCACGCGCCCCCATAGATTGGGGGCCGTTTCTTAACGGCGATACCTTTTGAACGAATCAACCAATGTGGACGTGCTTACAAGAGATTTAACATCATTATTTTCTGATAGTGTTCTTATATCTACCAATCCCGGCCCGGGCCCTGGGTTTTTGGGGAGGGGGAGCCACCCAGGCCCTTCCGGCTGCTCAGTCCAACCCTGGTCCATATACAATCGTGTAACTCCCGCCGGCCGAATAGAATAAGCATCTTAGGGATATGTGAATCTACAGATTTTTGTCCATAGTACATATAGTAGGGGACCAGGTATTCTTCGGATTATGTTAGAAAATTGCATCTTAGTTGAAGATAAATCAGTTTTTACGTGTTCATTTGAGCGCGTGAATCACTGGACCAGTTTATAGATCTTTCAGATTCTGAGTGTCTTTTCATAATGATTTATTAGCTCCAACGCTCCAACAGACAATTTTTCTCAATTCAGAACACTTGTTTTTTAATAACAACCTACGTAGAAATTAAGATTATCATACTTGCTTTCGTTTCGAATTGGCGATTTCAAAAAATATTCGCATGAAAACAATTACTTACGTCTGCATGTAAATGTATTAGTTATCAAATATCCAAAACACGTAGGTACGCACAACGATTCCCGACGTGCCCCGAATAAATGACATCTTTTAACCGTTTACGTCACATTTTGGCTGGGAAGATGCACTTTAGTGCCAACCATGAACCAACGTATAGATTCAAATCTAAAGACAAACTTTAGATCCTTTTAACTGGAACACTGTAATCCGTGTCCGAAATATTTACGCTCATCATGTAATTTATGTCTAGGTATATCTCTCTCGGACCTCGGTCTGTCTACTGCAATGCTTCCAACCTTCATTAGAGCTGCGCGATATTTCACGGCAATTTGTATCACACACAGAAACATGTTGGTTCGCGGAAATTAAACATATATATATCTACAAATATTTTTTACACACAGGAAGTGCGATTTCTACGGGAGATGGAGTGGCCGGGCGGTCAGGTGCCCCTTTCTGAGCCGCCTTGTGGATTCAGAGGAGAAAAATGCGTCAGTAAGTACCTAACAGTACTTGTTATAAACTTTTACCAAAAGTAACAGGACACCCGTTGTTGTGGTGAGTGTATTTACTTTCTGCTTAATGCTCAATGTATGTTGGAAGCTAATAGAATCAGCAAGGGGCCTGGACCACTCCATTACTACGAACGCGACATTTTGTTTACTGGCGATCTAAAAAACTAATATGTAGCGTTAGAGCTCGGGCCGGCATTAAGCGCAAGGTTTGTAAGCTACAGTAAGTGGGGTCGGTCGTAAAAGCGTCGTTACGAGTCCTAGTGACAAGCAATACGGAGCAGCGGGCCATCGGGCGCACGCGACTCCCGCTGCGCCTCGCCCCACCGACATCGCCGCCTAATGCTTAGGTTACTATAGCTTCACACATTTAACAATAAAGGTTCTGGCGTAACGAAAACATAGGTCTCCTACAATAAAGCCTTAGGTCGGTATGCAACCTACATTAGAAAATGAAACTTATTCAGAATACCTTTTTCCGCTATACCAGATTTTCTAAAGTAACCGAGTAAATGATTTTAGTTCAATTAAGTTAGTGTTCGTTACGATAGCACTACAAATCTGGACATTTTTCATTTATATAGATTTTAAATTTAATACAGGTAACTATAATTTTCTTGGTGAGACGTTTGCCCGGAAAGTCAAGATAAATAAAATCCATTTTCTGAAGATAACTTTAGAGTGCATTTCAATTTCCAGAGCTTTATTGACACAAAGCTTTTTTCTGAAGGACCACTCGAAGGCACAGATGCTTCTTTCTATTAAAATGATAGTGGATAGCCAGAGGGGCGGACCACTGGGGCACATGCCCAGTGAAATTGTGCCAGATTGTGGGCCGACTATTTGCACACCAATTTAAACGACGGAAATATGTTTGTGTAAGGATCCAATTATATAAAACTTAATTTTGGGATATTTTTTTTCAGTACATACTGTTTTAAAGTTAATTAATCCACGACATGATTTATATTAGGTAGTTATATTACAAATTTTCTAGCCTATTTGGATCATATGGATCAGGATTAGCATACCGTTAGCAAAAGGGAGGGTTAAGTAGGTAATCTTATCGTGTCCACATATACAAATTGAATACAAAAGCTATTAAAATTGTAGACTGGATTCCATCGTAAAATTAAAACATAAAGTTCTCGTGACATTGTTTCGGTTCGCAAATTTTCTGAACAAATAATGAACTCGAGTTAGGATTAAACGTTTGTAGCAGAGATTAAAGGCGAGTCATTCACCTCCGTGTTGTTTTGAAGTGTACTCTATCTTTCAGTCAATCTGGTGTTCGTCTACGGATAATGTGGTAGGACTTGACTGTTTTTAATGACGCCATAAACTGTCATCAAATTCACAACTCGTCTAACAATGTCGTAAAATTCAAAAAAGGGAAAGAAGTTATCAAGACCGCGCGGGCGAAACCGCTGGTGGAAAGCTAGTTTTTGTTCACATAACGTACCATCACGCTTATATTCCCCGAAGCGTTCGGCAGATGCCGTTATGTTAAAGTCCCATAAGTCCCATGTAATTCGAGCTAATTGGCACTAACCGGGCACAAATACAAACTCCGAGTTGCTACTGAGAATTTAATTTAAAAAAATATGTTTAGTCAAGTAAGCTACCGAAATCTCTGAGCGTAATGACTTATAAGAGTATGTATACGAGTACCGATGAGCTTAGTTGATTGATAGGTAACATTTTTCAACCCAGGTCACATCGGAGCATGGGCGCTGGGAGCGTCAGGAGGGACCCTAGCCCTCCTTGCGCTAGCCGCGCTGGCCTTGTACCGAGGCTGGCGCTACGAACAGGAGCTAGACTCACTGCTCTGGAAAATTGACTTCCGCGAGTTACACCTGCCTGACGAAGAGCAGCAAGCCAACAAACTGAGTAGGTAAACCGAACTTATATATGTTGTTTGCATGCGCGCTAACGCTAATATTTGTTCATATCACAAGCTGAATTCAGCTAAATGGATTCACACACATCTTGTTCAATCATTGCCGTATGATTTTTCAAACGAATGCGTCCGATGAACTGTTTGATACGGTTCAAGGCAATAGTTTCACTTCTTAAACATCTTTTTACATTCATTCTAACTCTTGGAAATAGAGTTTAAAATGGTTATGGGAAAATTATCGCATTTCTCTTCTGAAACTTGAGTCGCATCTGGAAATTAATAAAAGCATCCACTAGTTTATATCTCGTTAAGTTTCACGCCTGTTGCTGTAAACATCATTCATTTGCGTCAGTTGATATGAAAGAACAGCTAGCTTATGTATATATATATACCTACGTGTTTCAAACGATGTTTTTACCGACTGTTCGCTGTACTGGAAAAATATGTCACGCGAAAAGAATATTATTGGGTAGCGTACATACCATCACGCCGTATTTCCCGAAAGGTTAGGTAGAATTCTTGGATAGAGATCAACATATTGAAAATAGTGTAGGTGTGTGAACCTTAATCGAATTTTATAGGCCCGAATACGCTTCAGAAGCTTCAGGTCGTGACTAAAAAAAAGTTCTATAACCCAAGTAATTCGTGAGCGTCATCCTCCAGGACAATAATTTCTTTTAGAACCTACTACTGTACTGCCTGATATATACGAGATAGTTCAAGTTGATCAGAGCTGAATTTTTCCAGCAAGATGGCAATGCAGGCGGTAACGTCACCTCATCGACCAACGCCGTGGGTGGCGCCGAGAAGAACGGTGGAGGCAGCACAGGTGGAGTGCGGTCCAGCCAAGTGTCCCTGAGTTCCAATCCTGACCTGGACTTCCGCTACTCGGCAATCTTCACCGAGGTTGCGTTCTACCGCGGCCGCCTGCTCGCCGTCAAACGAGTGCGGAGACACCACATCGATATCAACAGAGAAATTAAAAAGGAACTTAAAATTGTAAGTTTTTTTGTACTATATACATTCACTCTCACCTTTTCCTTTCTTCAAAAACAAAAAAGTGGTAAAGTTGCCTTTTCGGAATGAGAATAACTGCCCATTGAAAACATCTAGCAGAAGAATTTCTTTCCGAACCAAAAATATAGTTATAAAACAGAATTCTGCCGGTAATTTACTTTGATATCCCTAGGCATTATATGAGGATTGCTCTAAGCCTTCCCTCGGGCCGCAAAACAAACAAAACATTTCTCTTTCAAGCTATCCGAGTATGATGGAGGCACTGACTGAGACAAATCGCTTTAATACATTTGGATTTACTGAACTGACACCGCAGGTACAACAGAAATAAGTAAATGGGTTTATCCAGTGGTATATGTTTCATAATATTCATATTTACGTTCTCCAACACGCTCATAACATAGTGTTAGAAACATTTATTAGCATTTAGTTCACTGCTGTTCCCGTCACGAACACGAGCAAATGTTTTCCCAATAAATGATATAACATAACATAACATGTGAGGCAGGGGTGAAACTACGTGGAACAACTGCGTACCTACTATCGCAGATCGCCAGTGATACTGATAACCATAAATAGATCTACATTTAGGGCTACTAGGTACCGCAAATTGACTAAGCTTTTTATTCAACCTTGTATTTAAACCTAGGGGTTTCCGCTCAGCAGTCGTGCTTTATTATGTAACGTACTTTTACTGCAATTTAAAAATACCGTAGGAGCAGGTTTTCTTTTACATAATACTTCCACAACATCCATGATATATAATAGGTCCCGTGCAAGCCCTGTTCTCGCGTCCCGATAAGCACTTGCAATAAACCCCTCGTAGTAAATAAGGTGAAAAATAGCGTGCGATGTGTTCAGGTGTGGATAAATACCTTTGTACTAACTTACACCTGTTTGTACAGTCTCGTTAAGAATCGAATTTATTTGAACATCCTAATGGCTACAACTGTAATAAAGATATTATTGGGATTGCTGAATATTTCTTGAACGATATCGTAGGTACTAAAATCAACTTTAGCTCTAGGTGTAGGTACTATAGTAGTAGTACTAGTAGGAACATATAGCTGGGTCTAAATGACGAATATTTTTTGTAAGAGCACTATTTAGGTAGTGCTCGTGAGACGTGTGGTAATTAGAGACTATTTCTAAAATTACTTAAAGCTTTATATTATGGGGTTATTACTGCCTCGTTGGTCTAGTGGTCCTAACCACGACTGCTACGCTAGAGGTTCTGCGTTCGATCCCCGAGTCGAGCAAAGTGTTGGGTATGTTTGGTTTTCTGTGAAATTACCAGTAGCAGCTCGGAGTCTGGATTGTGCCCGGTTGATGGCAATAGGCTCGCCCCCTTACATGGGACCTAAACATATCGGCGAAATGTAGGTGTACATTGTACGCCCCTGGCCGTTCGGCCAATATAGGCGTGATGGTATGCATGTTTTATAAGGAAGTGTTTTTCTATAATCTAGTCTAGTAGGGTAGGTACTTCCTTCCTAACTTAAAGTTACCTACGAGTCTAATCAGCCGTGTACGGAGATCAGAAATTAGTTTTAAAAAGGCAACTTAGGAATCTATCTTAGCAGGATTTTATAACGTTTTTGCAGGTGTATGAAGTCTGACAATGTTGACATTCCTTTACCGTCTGAGAGGACGCCCTTGAAGTTTGACAGAGGTCTGACTGTTTTACATAGGTATATTGCTAGCTATTAAATTAATGCTGGAACAAACAGACATTTCATGATGTTGCCTTATTTGGTTGAACTAATCAAAGTAATAAAAGATAATCACTGTTGTTGAGAACAGTTGAGTATTAGGTAGGTACGAGTCGCTTTTGAGATTCTGGGATCTGACATTTTAATCCCACGATTCCAATGTAGAATAAGTACGTAATTGACCCTGATGGTGTCAGTAATTCTTATATTGGAAACGTGCCAAGTTATTACGTTATTATTTGATTTGTGGTTTAAATAGTGGTTTCAGCCGTTAATGAAAAATATAAAAGTATATTCGCGATAAATAATATTCTGTATCAACGCAGAAAAAATATGCAGTAAAATTTACTAAGTGATAAATCCTGGATCCGCCCTTGTTTCGTTTCTGCTCCTACTGCGATTATAATCTATGTGTCGGCAGATGCGGGATTTGCAACACGATAACGTGAACGGGTTCGTTGGCGCTTGTATCGAGCCCCCGAACGTTTGCGCCCTGTCCGAATACTGCACTAGAGGCAGTCTCAAGGTAACTTACTACTGTTCACCTATCGAAAATTAAGCAGAAATACTGATATCAGAATACAGCTTATATTTCATGTCTCATCCATGCTTTTACAGGATATTCTCGAGAATGAAGACATCAAACTTGATAACATGTTTATCGCATCTCTAGTTGGAGATATAATTAGAGTGAGTAACTTTTACCTAAACCTTAATTTGATGACGGTCGGCTTCGAAACCGTTACTACCATTTATGGTCATTTTATAGTCATTTTTATGACTTTACTTACAGTTTTAATTATATTTTACCCACGGTAAACCCTATGAGATACAGGATTTTTTATACAGGTGTCTATATTTTTGAATAGTTAAACTACCGGAGAACACCTTTGGCCCCTTAAATTAAATAACTATGAATTAGCACTTGAAAGTTTTCATCCTAAATTGACTAACTTTCCTTTCTAGGGTATGATTTTCATCCACGAGTCACCGTTGCAGTATCATGGTGCACTACGACCATCTAACTGCTTAGTTGATGCCCGATGGGTAGTCAAACTGGCAGACTTTGGACTGAAGGAGTTCCGAAAAGGAGAAATTCCTCCACAGGAATCAAATGCTTTACGGAGTCATATTGAAAGTAAGTTAAATTATATTTATTTCGGATATTATTCTATTTTGTTAGACTCTGTAAGCCGTGGTCATTTTCTAATAGAAGTATGTACCTATAAAAGTATCACACTCTACTGAAACTCGTGGCAAAACTTTAATCTAGATTCGAATGATTCTAAATATTGTTGGACCTACCTATTCAAATGTACCTCTACCTCTACCTACCTAAACCTTTTACGCGTAGACCTAGCGTACTTATCGCCCGAGCTGCTACGCTCAGCCGGCTGGGGCAAGGAGACCGCCAACATGACCGAAGAGCTCCACGACGGCTCGCCGCAGTCCGACGTGTATGCGTTCGCACTGGTGCTGTACGAGCTGCACACAAGACGCGGCCCCTTCGGCGGGGACGCGCTGCCGCTGCCCTCGCTGCTGCACCGGATAGCCGCGCCAGACCCCACGCCGTACAGGTAGGTATGTGTCTCTGAGCACCACGCAACATCACCAGAACGTCTAGTCATCAGGATGACTTAGCACTTATATTAGCCACATGCCATGTAGGTGTTTAAAAAATCAAAATCTGTCTTCTAAGCTTTTACGTAACTTAATAAACGCGCTTGTATTAATAATGATGAAAAATAGATGTGTCCAAATGTTTTACCTATTTTGTAATTAATTTTTCATCCCACCATCTCGGAAAGACTATTTTTACTCTTCGATATCTGAGTGCAAAAGTCGTTTTTATCCTCTAGAGAGACAAAGTAAATTGAATTTAGAACATCGTGCTTTTACCCCCCTGGCGCCGAATTTATCATACAACTTTTTTTTAATATGTTAAAAACTCAGACTTGGAACCTTCCCTAGGTTCCGAGTCTAAACGCAACAAAGTATCGATATTATGTCGAATCGATATTTTTTGAAAATATCAGCATCGATACTGATATTTTTATTTAAAAATATCGATATATGGGCGATATAATTATATTAAAAACCAAATTATAAAACAACAAATCAAGTCGACCAAAAACAAAAAATACATTAAATATAATTTGTTAAAAAGATGTTAGTATAAAAAAAGTATTCCTTTTTCGGATTTTATAATCTTAAAACTTATAAATGTTTATTGGTCTGTAAAAAATATAGATTTTTATACCTTTTCGATATTTTGAATTTTATATCGAAATATTAAATATCGCTCAAAAATATTGATACATTAAAAAAATAATATTGATATATCGATGTATCGATATTTTTTCAACAAGCCTACCGAAACTTTCTTGGTGTACTTTTTTAAGTCACTAACACCAACATTACAATACCTAACAAAAATATTACACTCAAGTAATTGTAGCAACGTTACTTTCAATTTCTCTAGTATTACATACCTACCAACTAATGTACACATTATGGAATGCAATAAAGTATTGAGTATTGAGTATTGAGTATTGAGTATTGATTATTGAGTATTGAGTATTGAGTATTGAGTATTGAGTATTGAGTATTGAGTATTATTTGTTATAATTTAAAAAATAGGTATTCTGTAAAACTTACCTATCATATAGTATTTAATACCTAAAATGAAATAAAAGTATCTTGTGGTTGTAAATGTTTTTTTTAGTCATTTCCTCGCTGAGGTGGGATGAAAAGTTACGTGTTGCACTCGAGTGCAAAGATTTTTCACCTTGTGCTCTTATAATTCCCTCGCTGACGCTCAGGATTCTAATTTTTGAATGAGCACGCGGTTAAAAAGCAACTTTGCACTCTTGTATAACAAATAACTATTTCATCCCACCATCTCGGAAAGTGTATTTTTACTCTTCGATATCTGAGTGCAAAAGTCGTTTTTATCCTCTAGAGAGACAAAGTAAATTGAATTTAGAACATCGTGCTTTTACCCCCCTGGCGCCGAATTTATCATACAACTTTTTTTTAATTTGTTAAAAACTTAGACTTGGAACCTTCCCTAGGTTCCGAGTCTAAACGCAACAAAGTATCGATATAATGTCGAATCGATATTTTTTGAAAATATCAGTATCGATACTGATATTTTTATTTAAAAATATCGATATATGTAGGCGATATATCTTAAAAACCAAATTATAAAACAACAAATCAAGTCGACCAAAAACAAAAAATACATTTGTTAAATAGATGTTAGTATAAAAAAAGTATTCCTTTTTGGGATTTTATAATCTTAAAACTTATAAATGTTTATTGGTCTGTAAAAAATATAGATTTTTATACCTTTTCGATACTTTGAATTTTATATCGATGCATCGATATATCGAATTATTAAATATCACTCAAAAATATCGATACATTAAAAAAATTATATCTAACTGTACTTTTTTAAGTCACTAACACCAACATTACAATACCTAACAAAGATATTACACTCAAGTAATTGTAGCAACGTTACTTTCAATTTCTCTTAATTATACCTAGTATTATTTGTTATAATTTAAAGAATAGGTATTCTGTAAAACTTACCTATCATATAGTATTTAATACCTAAACTGAAAAGTATCTTGTGGTTGTAAATGTTTTTATGTTTTTAGTCATTCCTCGCTGAGGTGGAATGAAAAGTTACGTGTTGCACTCGAGTGCAAAGATTTTTCACCTTTTGCTCTTTTAATTCCCTCGCTGACGCTCAGGATTCTAATTTTTGAATCACTCGCTCCGCTCGTGATTCAATTTTAGAATCCTTCGCTTGCTCGGTCATCAAAATTGAGCACGCGGTTAAAAAGCAACTTTGCACTCTTGTATAACAAATAACTATTGTCGTGTCTTTCAAGATCATAACATTTTAATTGCAGGCCTCCATTGGACGCACTAACCGGTCGTTTTGATTGTGTACGAGAATGTTGCTCGGAGTGCTGGGCGGAAGAACCATCGGGTCGACCAGACTTCAAAGCTATCCGCACTCGCCTAAGACCACTTCGGAAGGGCATGCAAGTATTCTTACGAATTGTTACGATATCTGTTTCGGCTTTCCGATGATCACGAGTTCACGACTGATTAATATTATTTTAGGAAACCGAACATATTTGACAACATGATAGCAATGATGGAGAAATATGCAAACAATCTCGAGGCTTTGGTGGACGAGAGAACAGATCAATTGCAGGAGGAGAAAAAGAAGACTGGTAGGACTGCAAAGTCAAATTTAAAATAATTCCTTAAATATGCATTATGTTATGTAAATTTGTATGACCTACGTCTACGGATGTTTATGATTTTAACACTATTTTAGAGGCTTTATTAGAAGAAATGCTGCCAGCCCCTGTGGCCGAACAACTAAAGCGTGGTCGACGGGTCATGCCGGAGAGCTATGATTCCGTAACTATTTACTTCAGTGACATTGTCGGCTTCACAGCTATGTCAGCAGAGAGCACGCCACTGCAGGTAAAATACTAATTCTAATTTAACTATGTATGCTAGACAGATTTAACCCGTCGGTGATGATAAACAATGTCTTGTAGGGCGACTAAACTATCGCTTCTCCTAGCTCAGGCTACTTACACTAATGTAAGTAGCTGTATCCACATAATAAATACCCAAGTAAAATAAATAATAATTTATTTGACAGGTGGTGGATTTCTTGAACGATCTCTACACATGCTTTGATTCAATATTAGAGAATTTCGATGTATACAAGGTGGAAACCATAGGCGATGCTTATATGGTGGTAAGTAAAAAAATACCTCGTCTATTTTATTACCTTTCTTTAAAAAAGTTCTGTAGTTAATTCACTGATTGTCATAGGTATCGGGCCTGCCAATCCGCAACGGGATACTTCACGCGGGCGAGGTAGCATCAATGGCACTAGCTCTATTATCTGCTACGCGGGCATTCCGCTTGCGACATCGGCCGGACCATCGACTTATGCTTCGAGTCGGCATACATTCAGGTAAGTAAATACCATACATTCTATTATACAGTATTTTAATTACTCCGGTACCCGGTCCCTACTTACCTAGTAACAAGCCTGTTAGGCTGTTACCCTAGTATGTTAGCTATACCTATCTAATCTAAACACTGCGTCACTGAAACTCATTTTGCAGGCCCAGTTTGTGCAGGAGTAGTTGGCCTCAAGATGCCTAGGTACTGTCTCTTTGGCGACACTGTCAACACTGCCAGCCGCTTCGAATCTACTGGAGCTCGTAAGTAGTCCCTTCCAGTTTATAAAAAGGCCATCGCTTTATTTGGAAAACTAAGAATTGTCCCACTTTTTTGACGATCCCACTTCCACTTTTTTGACGATAGTCAAATTTATTACTATGATGAAGATACATTTTCTGTCCATATAACTCCGATTTTATACAATTCCAGCTCTTAAAATCCACTGCAGTTCAGCGTGCAAGACGCTGTTGGACCAATTAGGGGGATATATGTTAGAAGAGCGAGGAATAGTTTCCATGAAGGGTAAGCGCGACCAGATGACGTACTGGCTGCGGGGCGAGGAGCCGGCAGCCGCCGCCGCGCGGGCCCGGCGCCGCGCCGCCACCGACAGCCAGCAGCCCCTCGGCGCTCCCGACAAGAGAGGACAACGCAGCTCCCTCAAGACTAAAAACTGGAAGAATCAAGTCAGTGGACTACATAGGTACGTTTTCTTCAACGGAACTATATGCCATACCATGTTAACACGAAATTATTCTAGTTAGACCGAACAAGTCAGTTAAGTAGTATAGTCTCCGACCGTTGATATTTGATAGCCATCACTCAATTTACAGATGTTGCAGTTTGGAATCTCCGAAAAAGTTGCGCTTCGCGTCTGGAAATCATTTAGAATCTCACACAGATGGTGTATTACATCACCGCAGCGATGAGTATCTCATGGAAGTCAGTATTCCTGTCCACGTATCACCCTCACATTGCCGCACAACAAAAAGTACAGTGTTTTGTCTTGTCGTCAGGTTGTTGGAGAGAGTCGACTTGCCCTAGCCCAACGGTGTGATTTATTGGAGGCCCCCAGCCTTCGTCAAGAATACACCAGCGTGTCGTGTCCCATCATAGAGCACACGGAATGCGTGGCGGCGGCGGCGGCGGCCAGTGACGCGCCGCTACTGGCGCAGGCGCAGGCGCAGGACGCGCCGGCTGATGCCAAGCCATGCGACATCAAGCTGGTGATTAACGGCTGCTCCTACAGCGAGCGGGACGGCGCCGGCATTCCACTACTCGCAGACGCGTAATATGTGCATTTTGTACTTACCATATTGTATCCTAGTCAATGGCAGCGATATGCATCTCTAGCTACTACGATCGTTTCGAGCATAGCTCGTTGCAAATCGCAGTAGTACTTACTATATACTATTTATATAAGTGCGGGAAGGGTTCCCTCTTGTCTTGATCAACTCGGGTTAAATACTACAAGGTTGCATGTTGTTTTGTCCATATGGTCCGTATGATGGACTGATAATTCATTTTCGATTCGATTCGATTACTTACTAAATAGAAAATGATATCAATTGTCCGTACGGACCTGGAACCCATACGATGTTATCTGTATTCTCGCTTCTCGAATTACTTGTGTAATTGTGATCTACGTCAGTATTATTAAGAGACCTTGTTCAATAGAAATTATTTAATAACATTAAACTTATTTCACAATTGACGGTAACATCGTTTTACTTACACATATTATTTACAACATCATTTCATATACATATACATATCGTGTAACATACGTACGTTCGGCGGAAGCTGCACGGGTGCGGAAGCGGTTCAGACGGCGGACTCGGAGTCCAGCAGCGGCGGCGCGCGGCGCAGCGAGCCGCCGGGCGAGCGCGCGCCGCCGCTGAAGATGCCCAGCAGCCACGACGGGATCGCGAACCGCGGCGCCTTGCGCTCGCCCGCCTTGCCCTCGGCCACGTTCTCCAGCGAGCGCCAGCGCTTGTAGAACTCGATGTAACTGGCCTCGGGCGCCTTCCGGCGCGCGCGCTCCAGCTTGGTGGACAGGCTGGTCTTGCGCAGCAGCGGGCTGTCCTCGTCCCGCGGCGCGTCCTCCGTCACGATGCCGATGATGGTGCCGTTGAACACGGGGTCGCCGCACACCGTGGCCACGCCGGGCTCGTGGTCTAGCGAGCGCGTGGTGTGGTGGCGGCGCATGCGCACGGGCAGCACGTCGAGCGAGTGCGCGCGCAGCCCCGCCCACCGCACGCCGTCGCCGGAGCCCGAGCCCGAGCCCGAGCCCTCGCACGCCGTCGACGACGCGATCGAGCTCAGCGCGTGCCTGCCGATATACCAACCACTTTACTTTACACACAGTGCAGCATTTAAACGTACGATACTAAAATGATATATTTTTTAAGAAAGTTTGGGATTCTACTACCTCAGTCTTTTACTCTGTTTAGCCTACATTTCTACATCACAGGAGAATTAGTACACCGTGCACTTGTGAGTAATAGGTATCCAGGAGCACTTAATACCTGGGGCGAGGCGCGTTGGCTTCTGTTCGTCCGCGGCGCTGCGCGGCGGGCGAGGCACTGAGCGGCGCGGGCGAGGCGGGCGAGGCGGGCGAGGCGCTGAGCGAGGCGGGCGAGGCGCACAGCGGCGCGGGCAGGGAGCAGCGCGACGCTCGCATGGCCTCGCTGGCCTCGCGCGCGCAACTCGACACGCGCTGTCTGATCACGCTGCCGCCGCACCCACCTGCAGTAAAAATACAGTTAATAAAAAGACATTCATATATATATTCCATATTCTGTATGATTTCAATTAAATTTCCATATTACTAACTACCTGATAGCGAAGGATGTCTGGAATCTGCCAATCTTGGACTTCGCCTGGGTCGACGGAACAGTGGCCGCTCTTCTCCCTCTACGGCCCTCTTTTGAATAGCTTTCTCTGTTCCGCTGACTAGCCAATACGTCTGGAGCTATTATAATACAGAGTACATTAGTACATTTAGAGGCATCGACGATGTGACATTTTTTGCCGTTTACCAACCTGCCCTTTCCCTTTGATTGGAATAGTGCCCCTGGGCTCGACAATGTAGCCGCCGATCTTGTCGAGCGCTTGCTTGCAGCTCGGTGATATGTGTATCTTGAGCGGCTCGCCGTTGGACTCCATGCGGGAGGCCGTGTTCACCGTGTCGCCGAACAGGCAGTAGCGCGGCATCGTGAGCCCGACAACTCCCGCCACTACTGCACCTGAATATACAAAACACGTTAATTTGATATATTGGCTTGAGCGCAGGCACTTACTATTATTCTAATTTTAAATAATATAAATTAATTTTAAAAACACTCGCGGGACAGCAGGCTTTGGTAAATGTAATCAGATTGATGATTAAGGATCACGATTGAAATGTGTAATCATCAATCATGATTGAAGAGAAGACTAACGAAATCAATCAAAAAAGTAATCATATTCGGTTATTCTCACGGGATAGGGAATAATGAAACCGGTACCTTAGTGTGTAGCCTGAGCGGTTACGCACTACGTCCGATCCGAATCTGTGAAAATATCCGGTGTAGTCGTAGAACTATTTGTATAGAGAAATCGGATGACGGACATCGGATCTAATCTGCCATACCATAGAATTTATATTTTCTAATTTTGCTTATATCTCGAAAACGGTGTGTCCTAGCGCAAAAATAATGAAAATTTGGCCCCCCCTTGCACCCTCGGGGTAGAAGAAAAATCTGACCGCTGAGGTCATAGTCAAGTGACCTTGAGTGACCTTTGGGGTCACAGTCAAGTGACCTTGAGGGTGTCTGGAATTTCAATGCCCTGACACCACCAACCCCTTGACTTCCTTTTTTTCTAAATTTGCTTATATCTCAAAAGCCGTATGTCCTATCGCAAAAATAATGGAAAATGTAATAATTAATAGCCCCCAGCCGCGTAATGATCAACATCCTTACTTCCTTACTAATATTATAAATGCGAAAGTAACTCTGTCTGTCTGTCTGCCTCTATTTCACGCCAAAACTACTAAACCGATTTAAATGAACAGACAGGTACAGGCTACTTTTTAATGCGAAAAAAGGGGTTGAAAGTTATACAAAATACCCAGACCACGCGGGCCAAGCTGCTGGCGGAAAGCTAGTAATATAATAATAATAAAAAAGTCGAGGCTCGCCTCGTTATTTGTGAATGGCAGTAGTAATAAAGCATTTCAGGCTTCTAGACACAGTGGTTAAAATTTTCTCAATCCCTCGGGAATTCCCCAAAATATCGCCTATAAGATATTCTGATGTATAAACAATAATACTGTAGTTTCATCAAAATCCGTTTAGTAGTTTTTGCGTGAACGAGTAATAGACATCACTACATAATCTTCACAAACTTTCACATTTATAATAATTAAATATAGTATTATTGTTTTATTATTGTAAACTACAGTATTATTGTTTATACATCAGAAGTCGCAAATATTAATAGAAAAACAACCATTTAATAATATGTTCAATCGTTTAGTTAGTCATGATTGAATTTAATCAAAAATTAGTTAATTAAACCCATCTCTGGGACATAGAAATCTACTTCGGCTACTAGAAACTGCAAAATAAATAGTATTTACGTAAACAGGAGTTAAAATTACTTACCAGTGTGAATTCCTATCCTAAGCTTGAGTGTTTCATTTGGTCTATGAGATATTTTGTGACTTTTTACGGCATTCAACAATTCAAGCGCCATAGATGCAATTTCACCCACGTGTCTATCGTTATTCTTTATGGGGAGCCCTGATACCTGAAATATGCATCAGTTAAACACCTGTTTATCAATTCATTTAACAATATAAATAGTCATGGCTGGTATTTGCTAAATGTTTGTATTATATAACATGTAAAAGTGGGAACAGAACTCGTGACTTACCACCATGTACGCATCCCCTATAGTTTCCACTTTGTAAACATCGTAGCCTCTAATTATCCTATCAAACACCGTGTACAGATCGTTGAGAAAGTTAACGACCTGTAGCGGAGTGCTCTCGGCCGACATGGCGGTGAAGCCGACGATATCGCTGAAGTAGATCGTGACCGAGTCGAAGGACTCCGGCTCCACTCCCTCGCCCGTCGTCAGGCGCCGCGCCACCGACCTGCAACAAACACACCGTCTAATACACGCCTAGCTTACGCAGTCCATTACATTCCGGCACTTTTTAAACGATGTCATTCTTACGAAATAACTTACCAACTACTATAACCATGCTGCTACTTTATTATTGTAAGCTACGTGGATAAAAACATACCATTAATTAGATCGCTACACCTAATGACATATACATAAACGAAATAGTTCAAACTCAAGCATACACATGTAATGTAATCCTGGATAAATTAATGATAATATATAAAAAAGTAAATATTTCATCCCTTTACATTATGAATATTATAACAGAATATTAAAAAGTGTACATATTTTATAAGAGAAAATCTTAGTATATGTAAAGAAGTAATATTATTATTATTTCAAGCATGCTGGTCTATCTATAAAATAAACAATAAGTGCAGTGTACTCGGAAAGAGACTCCACTTGTGCCCAAATACGAAAGTTCATCATAGAAACTCTAAAAAACACTTGCAAAAGCTATAAAACCAGATTACTACTTCAAGAAAACTGCCATCACCGACAACGACGCGTCACGCTAAACCGCCACAGAATCCCAAGCAAGCTCTATTTCTACTCAAACTGTTAATGACACAGGTGAGCCCCGATTCACACGTATCGGAACATTTCAATGTGAGAATATGACGTGATCCGGCCACCTGTGTGTGAGGCAAACCATATTAAACTACAATCACCAATAGGGAGTTAATTACCTCAAGACATTTTCACGACATTTCTATAATGGATTCAACCTCCACATCTGTAAAAGAACACAAGTACAACAAAGTGAATACATTAAATTTTTAGACGACGTACCACTGTTTTACATCAAGTCCATGTCGATGTTACATATTCTTTTAGGTAAATGACACTATAAATTATTGTTTATTATAAATGTATTAATTATAGTACCATCTTCAATACGAGCCAATAGTACTTTGAGTGTTAATCTGGTTCGAGATTTACACAAAAAATGATCTCTATGGTATATTTACTTCTGTACACAACGAACCTCAATGCATGTAAGATTATTCACACAGAATAGTTATTTTACACAAAATTCGATATAGATTACAAAACAAATTGGTGTAAAGCTAAACGTTATTCCTGCAATGAAAATGGTATATCATTATAGGTAGAATCCAGTGTATGTTGTGCATGTTCTTGCAGAGATATTCACATAACATGACTGTTCTAGTTATCACATAGTACCGACGAGACTTGGACTAAATGTAAACCAGTACGCACACTACTGCGACATCCAGGTATGTGATACAGCTTGTTGTATTTGCGTCTTCCTCAACTGTGCTCACATTTATATTAATTACACCGATAAGATTACAAACCTTTACATTAGTAATATATAACAATTAGATGACGCTAAAATACACCATTAAAATGTACACAGAATATTAATGACATGGACATGCACATTTCCAGAAAGGTCACCAGTGGCGACTGGGACGCCATGAAACAAATTTTTCAAGGTGTTCTTCAACACTATCATAATTATCTTAACATAAAAAAGTGTGGATGTCTGCCAGGCCACTTTATAAGCAACAACTCAGGTGGGGTCATACAGTTATTGCACCTGGTACCAAAAGTATAAAATATATAGAAATAATACACAAAACGACTTACTTTGGTAGCATCCTATGTAATAAGTCTTCGGTTTTCTGCTTCTCTTCAATCAATAGCCTCGTTCTCTCGTTGACTAGTTCTTCTAAATTATTGGCATATTTCTCCATCATATCCATCATTTGGTCCATTATATTTCTTGATCTGGAAAAAATATCCACATCTTAAGTAGTGTACACAAATCTTTAAATAACTAACCTATAAGTTTCAAAACCCTACAAGGATCAATTTAAAAAAATGTGTTACAAATCAACTCACTTGCCCGACTTCATTTTCTTAAGGCGACTTCTTATAATAGGAAAGTCGGGTCTCAAGTTAGGGTCCTCTGCCCAACAGTCTTTCATGCACGCCACCACGTAATCCTCAGGAGAGGGGTCCAGGGCATCCGTGTCTGGTCGGAACACATCCTCACCATCCAACTTTGGTCTTTTCAATCGCTCTATTATATCTGTAGTAGTAAGCAAAAACTTAAATCAATAGCTATCAAGTTAGTGAATATGAACTAGCGTGACTAATAATGTAATGAATTTAAAGTATGAAATCTTGTGTCTTTCGCCAAAACCGTTGAATGGATTTTGATAAAATTGCCAATTAGATCTGACACATTTGTCCGGTCAATTCCGCAATAAGTTGTAAGTTTGAGTTATAAATAAAAAATCACCATTTTGTATTGAAACAGCGTTACATTTATAATACATTGACATTTATAATACATTGTTGGAAATACGTTTGTTTTCTTATAAATATAAACTCACCTTTAGGTTCCGTGCCCGTTAAACCAAAAGGTCCTCTTCTCGCTATAATTTCATAGAGAATGATTCCAAATGCATATACATCGCCCTTCTGCGTACCGCCAACCGTGCCATTGGGATTATCCATTTCCCTTAGTAATTCTGGTGCCTTCCATAGCAAGCCTGAAAATTTAATCAGAACATATTATGTACTAATAATAATTAATATTATAAAGAGGAAAGATTTGATTGTTTGTTTGTATTGTAATAGGCTCCGAAACTACTGGACTGATTTGAAAAATTCTTTTAGTGTTAGATAGCCCATTTATCGGGGAAGGCTATAGGCTATATACCATCACACTACGACTAATAGGAGATTTTTTTTGGAAAAACGGGGGGAAAAAGTTATCAATACAACGCGGGCGAAGCCGCTGGCGGAAAGCTAGTTAGGTATAAAAAATAAAAATGTATACAGATTTTTAAAGTTGTTATCATCATCCTACCTCTATAATATTGATGCTCCCCTATAAATTCGTTTTCAGCACAAGCCCTAAGCTCATGGAGACCAAAATCAGCCACCTACAACAGAAAAATAATAATTTGATAATGTTGTATTTAGAGCAATTTGTTAAATAAAAGGTTTGTAATTGTGGTTTTTACTGACCTGAAGCATCCACCTAGACGTAACTACACAATTCGAGGATTTAAGATTTCCGTGAAAAATTAATGGCGATGTATGAATAAACATCATTCCCTGCAACAAAATAATAGCCCATATAGAATCTTAGCATTGACACCCATGGAACAAGTTAGAACACAATCAAGACTTACCTTTATGAGATCATGGATTAGCGAAGATATGAACATTTTATCCAGTTTTATATCTTCATTTTCGATTATATCCTGTAAAAACATTAAAAGTATAATAGATTTACTAGTGACACTGTCTCCTTGACTAACAATACAACGATAAAAAACCACCATCTGGAATGTAAATTCATCAGTATGGATGATTCCAAATTCCAGATTTGGTTTTTGACTGACTTAATCAGCACTGTATTTTGATTTAAATATTATTAGTTACATACTACAACAAACATTTTATCTCTATAAGCATACGATTAAATGTGCAATAGTTTTTATCATGCGATACTTACATACAAGCTCCCTTTGGCACAATAATCAGTGAGTATGAGCACACGCAGTGGCTCTACGACGGCACCGATGAATGAGTTCAGGTTGTCGTGACGCAACTCTCGTAGCAGACGCATCTCTTTCATTATCTCACGCGGAATGTCCTAACAAACAAACATCCATTTAAATACTTTTCTCTTAAAGATAATGATGTTATGTAAATTATAGTTCCTTACTTTCTTTTTGGAAAACTTGAGCTCTTTGATTCTAACAACATTCCCTTTAAACTGTGCTGTTGTCGTGAATATCTGTGTGCAGCATTTGCTCTCGCACGATATACCGCTCGCTAAACTCAACTGCAACATAAATAATTCATTGAGAGAACAATATTTTTTATGTTCCAACATCCACTTAATAGCACATAAAGTCTGCACTGTTTACACAAAAGCGAGCGCTTGCCTGCGCATCTATTTCTGGTAAGGGGTTACCTTACTAGGCGACCACACGAGCCCACTGCCCAAATATCCAGCTATTTCTTGCGGATCAATCTTCCACAGCAGACCCTCGATCTCTTGCTCGATTTTCCACTTGCGGTATATACTAATGGTGACGACTAAAGCGCAGAACAGAGTGACGGCTAACGTGCCCGCCACCACGAGGGAGGTAATTTGAGAATCATCTTTGGGACACTTCTCGTTTAAAAACCCACACGAGGGTTCGTCTTCAGGTTTCACACTGTCCGGCCAGTCGATGGGTAGACGAGGGTTTGTTTTGTATTCCTGAAAATAAAGTATTTCATCATAAAATCATCTCTATGTACTTATAGCCCTGTAGTCATGTAAGGAAATAATATTTTTAAGGGTGAAAACAGTTTTTGTTTAATAACTCACAGGAAACTCTCGTTTGTTCTGGTGCTGAAAGTGGCCGACGGGGATCATGCTGTATGTGCAGTTGACGTCACCGTCGCGGTATTTTGTAGGTTTAAATGCGAGTACTGAAAAGTTTCCCTCTGAGTCCGCTCGCTCGTCCAAACGTATGGACATGCCGGATATACCTGAGTATAAAAAAATGATAATATTAACTACAATGTACAGATATCAATTTAGCATCTGTTAACAAATAAGAAGTTAAATTTTCAATGATATATTTATAGACTGACAAAACAGAATAAGTAGGCTAAGTTTCGTGAAATCATAATCATCTAGAACTTACTTTTATATGGTGAACTTTGAATCATCTTGGCTACGATACGTGTACCGTTAGTGGCGATCATACGTAGTTTATGCACCGTCAGAGCTTCATTACGAGTCTCTTCTTTTATAATTTCATCCAAAGCTTTCGCGTAAAGTTTTACTGAATCATATAAATAAGCAGCGTAGATGGAAACAAACTGAAAATAATTATTTGAAATATTAAATACACAGATGAACTAAGGGCAGATTTCAAAGGTTACTTTCAATGAAGTGCTAATTTGATATTAGTTAGTAGGGTTCTAATTCATATTATGCATCTAAGTAAAATACTAACCTTATTAAACTTATTTCCAAATACAGAATCTCTGAACTTGAAGGGTTCTAAAGTGTTGTACTTGCGGACTTTGTTGGTAAACTCCTCATAACTGCTGGACGGCTCCGAGGATACCACTACCAGCAAGGACTGCGCGCGTTTCTTGAACTCTGCCGTATTGGGGCATATTGACTTCGTCCGGTCTTCCGTTTCTGTAAATATTACGATGTTTTTATCGTCACAGGATACTTTGTTATTCATAAAAGAGTGTTATAAGCTTTCAAGTAGTAGAATAGAAAAATCTTGATAAATCTAGCTATGTCATAACCATAAGAAAAATTAACACGGCGTAAACATGTATAACGTTTTTATTACTTACTTATCAGATATTTCAATGCTTCTTTAGGCGAATATGTCATCATATCGACAAAAATTACCATATATTCGCCCTTGGAAAACAGTTGCAGTGATTCCATTGCCGTCATCATTTCTATTAGACCAGATGTGGAGCCCAAGAAAACGTATACTGTAATCAGAGAATTCAACCAAAAATTAAAAAAACAATTAAAGTTATGTTTCGCATTACGATAACAGAGATGTGTACAGTACAATCCGAGTTGTGAACACCAATCTCTCCAGTCAGTTACTCGCTTGTTAATCTATGAGGTATAATACCACTAAAAGGTAGATGTAATCAACACAAGATAAGGCATGCAAGGCACGAAATAATCTTAATGTTCCTTAGAATTTTCCATACTGAATGACGGCGACAAACCGGTTAACTATGGGTAGCGACTAGCGACACACCTTAAGGATTAAGGGATTCTAAAACGCCCAGTAAAACTCTTTTCTATGTCTCTTTATTATAATAAAGAGACAAATTTGGAAATATATAGCTGTATTAGAATAATTTGTTTTAAAAAAAGTAATACGGTACAAGAGATTGCAGCAATTTTAGAACTTAATGAGCGTTTTGAAAGAATTGAGTAACAGTACATGTATAAATGATGTCTTACTTCTAGTCTTATTTTTGGTGTCCTGTATAAACTGGTACCAGAATCCGGGCGCGCAGCAGGTCATCTTTTCTTCGCAGCACTTGAACGCATCAATGACAGGCCGCTGGTGGTTCACAGTCATGTTGTTCTTCTTGGCATGGTTCTCCAACGTCAGCGCCACCGTCACCCACGACTCCTCGTAAAGAATGGAGAACTTGTTCCATCTGTAGTAACGTAGGAGTGATATTACGGATTTTGTTGCCTGAAAATAACGAGGTATTTGTATTATTCCATGAGAGGCACGTCAAATTTTACACGTGGAAGTGATGTTAAATGAGAGAATCCGATTTTTCTGTTATAGGCAGACAGTTACATTAAACGGCTGGATGGGGAAAATATATTTATTTTAAAATATTACAATGTTTAATATGTCGTACGTCAATAAAACGCGTCGTTTCCAATATAACTAGTATCCATTATAACTTAAATACATAACACCACTACTGAAGTGGGATACACTAGAAAGATTCCAGGGTGAAAATCTTATTCTTAGTAGACGTTAGATTTACAGGTTTGTAAAACAAGTTCGATTACAACGGACGGATGACGGATGATAGAGAGGTATGGAAGAAAAAGACAAGACGAACCGCTAGTATTAATATAAATGATCTGGCGGCACACCCATTAGACAAGGAGCCTCGCTGAGCTGCTTAGGTAACTGAGGTAACTGGGCTTTTTACCACGATATGAAGTATTCCCATTAACTCTAAAATTAAGCAGAGTATTGCATACCTGAGCACCAGGCGGTTCGAGTCTCGCAAAGTTCGACAACGTCGAAGTTTGATAATCTGAACATCTCTGAAACAAACAAACACATTGATATCTTGAAAAATTACTCACGAAAACTTAGTACCCACCCTAATAGGCGAGGGGATAAGTCATCTACTATCAAAATCGAAAACTAGTAATATTAAATATATAAATTAATACTAATAAAGGATAAAAATTATATCATTTATAAATTTATAGAAAGATGATTATTGCCATGTTTAAAAAAAAACGACGAAACGGTAATTTAAGTCGATTGTGAAAACACTATTTAAATAAACTTATGGCTATGATACTTACATAAGAGATCATGGGTAAGTTTCTGGACTGTGCCACGATCGCCTCAGTGTGACAGCGGCCCTCGGGCCCAAAGAAAGCAACGACACCCGCGCAGCTCATGTCAGTGAGCAGCCGCGTCGCCGTCACCGTGTCAAACTTGGTGTCATGCCATTCCAGCAGCAAGTCGACGTCCGACAGGAGCTCTGTCTTATTGTTCAGCTGAAACGGAAACGTACCCACTATTACATTATCTAGAAAAATATGTATTTGTAATGTTTTTGTTTTCATATATTTTTAGAATCATATTTTTTAATGCGCATATTTAATTGATAAACTGTACAAATTATAATATACTTCTAGGTGTTGAACTACAATAAACTTAATTAAATTTGTTATGGGATATCAACCACGTTTTATAGAAAATGTATTTTTGTACGAGGAATTCTAAAAGTTAACTCGACTTGTTTGCTCTCGCGCTAAAAATAGCTACGGAAATGTAGATATGATTTTATGCTGATCAAACAAAGTTTTATCATTGTATGAGGCCAACCGAATTTATATTCGTTAGTAAAATGTATTATTCTTTCTGTTTCTTGGTTTAGTACGTCCACTCAAAACAACGTTAGAATCAATTTTCACCATTAAGAGGTAGATATCATTTATTATTTGATTTAATGAGATACTAAAAATGCTATGATACACAGCATGCGAATATACGCTGCGGCTAATGGAAATATTCATAACGTTTGATTTATTTTAATGACTATTATATCTGGATACTATTATCTAAAATATGTTAATGGGTTTTATTGCGAGCAGACCTCCTCAAGAGCAATGGAGAGTGCCCCGGAGATAGTGAGCCCCTGTCGGTCGCGCAGCTCGCCGGTGATGCAGGGGAGGTAGCCGATGGTGAGGTTAAACTTCTTGGCAGCGAGCGAAGGCTCGGCCAATAGGCTCAGCGCCACGAGTACCAGCACTCGCGCGCCGCGCCACATGCCGCCGCCTTCACCACGGCACACTCACCTGGAATAACGAACATATTACAAGCTATACATACATGTAATTACTGCTATAGGTAAATTCTAAAGAAATCGGTAATCTGTATTAAGCAATAAGTCTTCTTCAAGATGGAACACCATCCGATTTGACAAGATTAAGAAAATTCGAAAAAAGGACGAATGTTGCTTTAGCAACACCGCGGCGCAAAAAATACTTCGGTATGAGAGTTCACGTTCTGGGATAGACGACTTGTAAATATTTGTAGTACCTATACTTATTATGATATGGTATTAAAAATATATTTATATCCATGTTTTCTATGCTATCGTTATCGGCACAGTAATTACAAGCGCTAATTCACAAGGTGTTTCAGGCATCTGACAGCAGAACGCATTTTTAACAAGCTTTTTTTACGGTAATATCGTATCAAGATAAACCCTAGAGGTTTTATAAAACTTCAGAGTCATTGTCCTATTACGATAAGAGGATGATTGGTTGATAACACTACACTCACGTACTAAAACAGTATGTGCTTTGATCTCGGACAGCAAATAATTATTGTGATGGTAATTAAAACATCATGATAAACATAGTTATTATTCGTCGTGAGGAAAACTTTAAGAAATAATTTACCTAATTACAATCTAACATTTTTATTTGGGAATATAGAAAAAGATTGAATCTACTCAGCAGTTGGTAAATTCGGGCTGTGGATGATGTTGATAATATAGAATATACTGCAAGTATTATATAATACATTTAAGTTTAACTCTTCGAGAAATAAACACACAGTGTGTGTACATTATGGGACATTATGTATGTAAGTACAACCTACAGCAATAAACTCACAATTTAAGTTTCTCGTTATTTATTATGTATTTTGAAAGCCATGAGATTTTACACCCCTGATTGTTTTTTTATTAAATAGCAGGAATATTGTTTACTCTGGAAGGATGATCATTTAATCGAAATAAAAGACTGTATAATACACGATGGCGACAATGAGCGTGTCTATTTCTGTAACTCAATAAAGGGAAGTCTTCCTGCAGCGCGTTTTCCGCCCTCAAATGTAGGAATTGCTTCCATGCTGTCAAGTAAGTAATTGGCTCGCAGTCGGCGACCGATTAGACCAATTGACGTGCCGCTGTTTTGACAACATGCACCTCGTCTTTAAGACTTGTCTGTACTTAACTCATCTCACATAGAAACATTTTGATGACATGCTATTGAAATTGATGCAAGCTTGCACCTTATAAATTACTACATTACATAAGTACCTATGTATAGACTTGCAAATTTTATCAGCGATAAAAAAAAATGAATATAGTATTTTTTTCGTATACATGTTAAAATTTAAATGTCTAGCTAGGTGTGATTTGAAATTAGTCATTAAATACCTATGAAGGACAATCGAAAAGAAACTTCATGGAACCAACCAACCTTAGATTAAATCTAAGCAACCTTTAAAAAAAACAAGTTTCATGTACCTCTCGTATATACACATGAACACTGCTCATCTACCCCCGTGTCATTATTGACACGGGGGTAGATGAGCAGTTGCCCGATTTCGAGGAGGCAACATATTAGTGGCATCTAGCAGACTAGGGTCTGATCGTGCACGCAATCTTTGGTTTGCCACTAGCTGCTAGATATTGCAATTCGCATTCGCAGCGCACTACACGCACGACCGCCAGCGCCGATGAACCACGATCTCGCCATGAGATAACGTCCGTGATAACGTTTTCCACTGTTATTTTTAGAACTTAATAAAAAAAATGTGATTATGATTATATTTCATGTAATCGTATGCGCTTCCCGTATGCGCTGCGTTTAAGCCGAGCCATGAAATTTGCATTACTTATATACGAAACAAGTGTTCTCGCTGAACAACTTTTGGTTAACTGTAGTTGATTTTCATTGGCTAACTACTTTAATTCCTGGAGCTGTTAACTCATTCTTTTTTATCCTCAAGCGTGCCGTGGGCAAATTTCAGAACACAATGTCACAATTGTAATTTGACTCGTGTTTAAAACAGTCATAAAAGGAAAAGGTGACTGAGTGACATGCCTGATTGAGATATATCTATGCACAGCTCAAACCACAGAACAGATTGGGCTGATATTTGGCACACAGATGGTTGTTCTTCTTTTTTTATGTATCAAACTATTTTATTATGTAATTTGAGCCCAGTAGATGGCCACTTTAATTGCGGCATCATATGCGTTCATTAAGTCCTCAAAGGTGGACATTTCGGGCACTTCAGTCGGTGAAGGATCCGGCAGTTTTACAGTTATGATTTTTTAAACAACAGAGAGATCTGTCGATAGCAAAGATGCAAGCTTAATGTTATTTAGATATTTTATTTTATTTATTTTCTCACTTAACTGGATAAATGACTAGACAAACAAAATCATCACCTTTATCCTCAGGATGTAAAACCTGAGCGACAAAAAGAAATCTCGCAAAACAAGAACTTAAAATCCTTTAAAAATAATAAATCTTTGCTAGAAACAGCGAATACCTAATATGTTAATAACCATTACTTTCTGACTAAATGTATAAAAACGACATAATCGCTGTATTCCTGTTAAGTTATACGCCTTTTGGTTCATTACGTCACATGTTTATTTAAGTTAATATTTGTAACCTCGACTTTGGTTACATATTTACCAAGCTATTAATAGTACGCCAAATACATAAACGAGAAGCTGAATCAGCAGTCGGAACTCGGATCCAGTATCCAGTTTGTGCCAGTACAAACTTAGCATCCATTTGATGTTTAGCACTACAGTTAGAGAGTTACTATTTCCCATGGGTTTACCATTAATTTCTACCATTATAGGATTTAATATTCCAAATCATGATCGGTAAAAGAAGACGTGATGTCAGAAGAGAGAACGATACAGACGAGAACTCAGCGAGCACACCATCGTTAACACCACGACCACTGTGACGAGAGTGCCCGACTAGGAAGAAAAGAAGATCGATAAAATATTGCTAACTTGATCATCGAACTTAATCCCAGCTAGCGCTAATTAAAAGAGGACTTTCATGTATTCTGAAAATAATTTTAGAAGTAGTACGGGAGGAAAATACCCCGTATGCGACCAAAATACGTTGGCACTGTATTAGACACTAGCGACCCGCCCTTTCTTCGCTGAGGGTACTAATATATAGCCTACGTTACTCAGGGATAATGTAGCATTCTAATGGTGAAATATTTTTTTAAATCAGTCCAATAGTTTTTGAGTTTATTCATTGCAAATATACAAAAATGCAAATCTTTCCTTTTGTGTAGTAGTGACTTCTTGGTGAGCCTTTAGGACGATGTGTTTTAAAAGTCTTGGAAGTGTAATTAAATCGATGGATCGTCTCGATTGAGTGCTTAGCCATGTGAAGCTGCCATTCCGAATAGAGGCACCGATTTTTGTGTGTGGAAAATGTTTTTCCCGTACGTGGTGTGGCGTACAGTGTGTCTACTGTTTAAAACTTCAAAAGGGTTCTTTTGAGTGAACCAAAACATATATTGCTATTATATGTTGATTCTGTTTCAAATCACACCTAACTAATTTTAATCGCACTCTGGGCACCAAATAAGTATCTGTATAAGTAATAATAGAATGGCCTCTCTCCGCCCCTCCCTAGCGTCAGATACCGCGGGCTAAAAATTAAAAATAAAATTACAATAAAATAAACTTTTTTTTCTAAATTAATTATAGTTTTTAAATACTTTTAGTGTTCAAAAATATAACCTTGGATAAGTATAATAATAGAAAATATTTTATTATATTCTATTTTAACTTTTCTCCCACTTGACTACTGGTTGACTGGTAGAGAATGCCCTTTTCAACCCACTTCAAAAAAGAGGAGGTTCTCAATTCAACTGTATTTTTTCATGTTTGTTACTTCAGAATTTTCGACTAGGTGAACCAATTTTGATGATTTTTATTTGAAAGCTGTGCTTCCCGTACCTTGCTGTACTAACTTTGTATGTACAAATAAATAAATAAATAAAATGTTTACCAACATGAACACAACTATTAAAAACAGTGCTGGGTATTTGGAATTTGTCGCAAGCGGAATAGTCCGTAACGATATCGATTTGCACAAGGCGATGTTTGGACTGCCGGCCGCTCCCGGCCGCACCCACCCTAAGTTAATAAAATCGACCACCCCACGTCTCGGACGACACACTGACACTTTATTGTTTTAGTTTTACGGTTGCGATTTGCTGCTATAGCTTAAACCTCCTACAAATTCGAAAGTTGTTGTTGAGTTCGTAAGAAAACAATGAAACTTTGAAACTTTCCACATAGATATGCGAAGTTTCGATTTGGAATACAAAAAAATCGGTTGTTTCGGACTTTGTCGAAATACAAGTTTGTAAAATCGAAAGCATTCTTAGATACTGCGGAAAGGTCAGTAACATTATAACCGATACGAGTTGGTTACTCTATTCTTAAAACCTATATTCAGAGCTACAAAACTTGTCCTACCACTTGTAATGAAAGTATCAAATAGAAATCCGTAAAACTGAGATAGATACCCTACCTAATAAGAAGTCAAGACGCGAATACTTATAGACCAGTCATTGGATAATTGATTATTAATATTAAGCTCAAAAACAAAGCTGGAAGGGCAGTATGAAAATGAAAACACACGCGTCGCAGGTTTCCGCCCGACAGTCCTGCCAGGAAGTCTTTTGAGTTGGATGCGTGATGTCTTCGCTTGGCCGGCTTGGTCTGCGAAATTAATAAGAATTTCATGAAAAACTCAATAACACTGCGTGACAAAAAAACGACGTGCGAAAAAACCCATGACTTCAAGCGTAGCAGTCGCGTCTAGAATCACTGTGTTTATGAGGCACTTCAAACAAAGGATAAGAGACAAAAATACCGAGGACCGAGGTAGAAACGAATTTTAGATAGGTACCTTTTTGTGTATCAGACTCTTTTTAATATATCTTAGGTCTTGTTTTGTTACATATGTGTATTGTTTTGTATTAAAAATCACAACCTAAGTTATGTTGTTTAATGTAAATGTAAATAATAGTTTCATTGAATTTTCCTCGATGACGTGTTGATGTTATTTATAGACATACAAGTATATATTTAAATGGATAGTTTAACTTATTATGATGAAACAATACTAATTAATACATGGTTCTGTTACAGAATTACTAACAGCACTAGGTAGTTCCCACGTAATACCTAGTCGGCGAGCCACACGCGTGGATAGATCTAGGTCCGTGGGGCGAGCATATTGCCATCATTCCATTATTCCTGAAGATACACCACATAATTATACATTTTTGTATGAGGACCATTTTGATGGTAGTGTACATACAGAGCTTTTGCTTTAGTCCTAATATTAATGTTATTACCTATGTTATTAATTAGTATTGTCATTAATTAACTTCAAAGCTTTCGATAGCCTAACACATTCTGCAATATTTAGTTCATTACGCAATCAAAACATTAATGATACATTTTATATTTAGGTACATTTTATTAAATTAATGTATAATAATAGCAACATAAATTAAATTCAGCAGGATCATCATTCAAAATAGAAAGACGTGTAAAATACGGCGACCTACTCTCACCGAAACTGTTCACTTCAACATTTGAAGAAGTGTTCAAATCACTGACAACATCTTGGGCAAATAATTGACGTCGGTAGAAAAAGACTCACAAACCGACACACCACGATATCGTTCTGGTACCTACCGCTGCCGAGGTCGAAACTATGCTGCGCGAGCTGAATACAGCAAACCTTAAGGTTGGTCTTTCCATGAATAGGTCCAAAACCCAAGTCATGACTAATGGTCGCAGGCAAATAATCGAAGTCGATGGCCAGGTAATACCCTACGTTGATGAATACACTTATTTGGGTCAACTAGTAATCTTCGAAAACAGGCAAAGCAAAGAAATTGATCGTCGCATCGAGAGCGCCTGGAAGTGCTAGTGGTCCATGAAGGATTTAATGTAAGGCAGCCTCTCGTTTTTCTTAAAGCGGAAATTAGTCGATATGTGTATCCTGCCCGTTCTTACCTACGGCTACAAGACTTAGGCTGACATTCAGAGATATTCATGTAAGACGGGCTTAGATCAGTCTAAGACAAGAATCGCCTTACCGCATCTTAAAAAGTGGTATTCAGAAACATAGTACGTCTCAAACTTCGTCCGTCTTAACTTAGCCTACGCTCTGTTATAAATAAAGGATAGCAATATATGTAATGTCATAAGAGTGAGCGAAACAACAATATCTGAGATAGAAATTGTTTTTGTTGCAACATTGTCACAGTAAACAGCGCTAACATCTATTATTTTCGCCAAGAAATATCTTTTTTATAATAATGATAATATTTTTAAGTAGATTTGGTTTCACAATAAAAGCACCACATACACATTTAATGTAAAGTTAAAGTAAGATAAAAAGTTTTTATTAACAAACAATATTTACTTACATCGACATATTATTAATTCTATAAAAAAACTAAATAAAATGATATGAAACAGCTATTTAATAAATCTAAGTAAATAAAAATATATCAAACTACCAAAAATAACTACAGCTTTGTCCGCCGGGTGGCGCTAGATCCACTGCTTAGACAGCTAAAGTAACCGATATTGACTACTTAGGCTTAGCATAGTTTACGCGAAGTTTAAGCAGTGTTCCGAACATCTCTGAATACAAATTTGAACGTAAGCACTCGATTTTGACATACGGAAGCATAAGTTCATGCTGAGTCTCGTTTCTGAATATCAGCCTTAGGCTGAGATTCAGAGAAGAGACTCAGCATGAACTTAAGCTCCCGTATGTCAAATTGTCATACAAATTTGACATACGGAAGCCTTACTTTACGCTGAGCATCGTCTCTGAATGTTAGCCTTGGTCACTTACGAGACTTTAAGTTCATATAAGACCATCCGGTTTGTCAGCGAGCAATGGAGTGGAGTATTTTGGGTGTCAATAGGATGGACCGCGTCCGAAATATTATCAGGCTTCGTTCTAAACATCCAAAACGCGCAAACTGGATGCAGTTGTCCAAACTGCAAGGCTGGGCTAGCCACGTCAGCCTCATGCAACCAGACAGGTGGGCGAAGGTAGCTGCATTAGCTACCGAGTGGGTACTATGCAACGTTATTCCCGGGCGAGTTCGGCCGAAGAAACGTTGGCGAGATTATTGGGACCACTTTTTCCCAATGTGATATGAAGAAGCTTAGGATAAAAAATCCTGGACTGACTTTAGAGAGGCCTTTGCCCTGCTGAGACAAAAGAGGCTTAATGGCCCCTTTTGAGCGTTTGACATTTTCAGAGAAGAAGTAGAAGACCTGAAGAAAATTACCGCGCATTGAAATAATAATCGTGGCAATACCTGTTATAGATTTGCGATAGATCATAAATAAATAAAAATAGCGGGCACTAGAAAAGAAATCTCAGTATGTCCTTTTAAAAAAAGCAAAAAGAAAACTATTGCTATGACAGATGGAGGCCTATATCCCTTGGAAGCCTATTCCTATACAGATTAATAAAATCAAACATTTTAGTAATCTGTATAGGAATGCCGAATTGCCAGTTGCTTGCCCACAAAAACCTAACCTAACCAGCAGAATATCAGTATTTAGCATGAGGCAACTGCCAGAAGCCCTCTGTAACCCTATTTCTGCAAAATATTAATATTCGAAGGTTGTCTGGTTGTCGTTGTCGTTGGTTACATTTTTTTTTTTCTCTTAATATCTTTGTAGAGCAGTTACTTAGTTAAGTCAGATCTTTAGTTCTCGTGAATTTAAATGGAATAAATCAATAATGATATGATGATGATGAAACAAATAGATGCTTTAAACCATTGAGGGTTTCAAATTATGATTTGTTTTCTTTGACTGTCTCCAGTCCTCCATCATCAGATTAACCCTGTGTTCATTATGTAGTAGGGTCATCAGAACTACATTATTATGTGCCAAGATTCACCACAAGTGGTAAGTACATATAAATCAATCACCAACTATTGTTCTAACCTTAGAGATGGAATTTATATTTTATCATAATAATAATAATATTGGCATCATAGTCAGAAACCACTATTATTATTATGAAAACATAAATATGAATAGTTGCAAATTTTTTACCATAAGCAAGACTTCTTGTCTAAAAACACTGCCTCGTAATATGTTTTTAATAAGTATGTATTAGAACTCAACTCCCACGAGAGAGACTGGATCAAGAAGAGCAAGCCTTTAAAACATTCTGACAGTGTCATCATGAAAATGTGGTGCTGGTGTGGTGGGTAGGCTTGAAAATATCATAAAATTCCTAACACCTGTTAATTTGTGGATGTCAAGAGTACCTGCATGTATTAAGCTTAAGGTAGCAGGTGAATTTAAGCTAAAATTTGTGTAATATTTAAACTCATTGAAGTTGAGCTACATAGATCTTAGTTTTCGTACTTACTTAGTCGACAGTAGTGGTGTTATTCATATTCTAATTTTGAATTTGTTGTTTAATATGAATCATCATCATGAACATGGCAATGTTTTTACCCCCAAAGTCCTAGTAATGAATCACAGTAAAGTACAATTACTTATTTATGACAAATTTAAACTTGAACAATAACAAGTGCAACATGTAGGCAGTCACAGGTTTTTCATCGTAAATAATTTTGTAGTTACACTACAACTACAATACATAAGAGTTAAATTGAATATAAACATGCATTACTCACCATGAATGTATAAAATAAATTGTCCTTTTTTAATAGTCCTGATTTATCCTTCATAGGAGCATGTTTCACACTCATATATCAGTCATTCAATTTATAAAACCAGTTTATATATATTTATTTTCACATGTACACAAACTGAATATAAACTTCAAAAATGTTTACAAAGGAATCAAGCTTGAATAGCATAGTAGGTTGGATTCTAAAAATACACCAACATGATAAAATGGTATGAATGTGTTAACATGAAGCAACACAATGATGACAATAAGTAATACGGATTGTGAATCCGGATTAACCGTTTCACGTGCGTGATAGGGTAGTAATAGTGATATGCTGAGGCTAATGATAATACCAAAATAGATACGCACAATGAAAAAATATTACATTGCCATTCTTATAAATCCTTTAGATACGTGACGATACGAGAAATATAATTATAATTTAGACTACTTCTCAAACAATTAATTTACATGATTGAAATGCAAATTATTTTACTGATATTTTTATCAAGTAGGTATAAATTTGAACACTGGACTTTAGAAAGTCGTAGGTACTCATAAATGACCTGTATACTCAGTAAATGTATTGTAAACAAAATCTAGAAATGTGCTAAAGAATCCAGAAACCTTTTAGTCGATAAAATCACAATATATTAACAAGAAACGCAAAAACTTGTATCATATTAAGGATACAAATAAAAATATCTTTCCATCCACCATCACATAACCACCACTACTTGACAAGCAAGCACATCAACACCACAGATTATTTAATCTACTCTTTGCCTTTGCTTTGCACCACAGGATAAGTACAGGAATAGAGCAGTGCTGCCAACTCCTTTAAATCCGTGTTTATCCGAGTCGCTACAATACAAAAGTCACTAGAAAGTCGCTAAAAGGCCGGATAGACGAGCGAGTAGGCTCGGTGAACTTGCTCGCCCATGTGTCATCGCAAGATCGCGGTCGCGAGCTTAAAACCACAAATTATTATAACATCATACTTATATTGATACCACAAATTATTGTAACATCCTTATTACATATGAAAGCAATAAATATTTGAATTTGAATTTGAATTTCAAAACCGGCGAGTACGTTTGTCCGTCAGTGAGCCAATCTTACAAGCAGTGCTGCCATTTTTTGCCAGCAAATTCGGTGCTAAATCTAGCGGAATTTTAGGGTATTCAACTCCCATTATTAGCAGTTGGCTCCTAGCGGAAAATCTAGCGCTTTACCGAAATGGTTGTTAAATTATAAAATGCATAGTATTTATCACCATTTCCGAACGAAAACTATTTCCACTTAATGTTTTTAAACTTATTCAGGGTAATTGAAAATGGTAACACAACACAACAATGAATTTTTTGCAAGGATTCCCCGATCGGCCTTGCATCGCACCCTCCCTTCCTCACCCGCACTCGCCCCATGAGTCACAGACTCACAGACTTGGCACTTTAAGCCTGGCCTGGTTTGCACGAAAGTTTAAAAAGCGTGGCGTTAAATCCCGATGTTGGAATTCCGTATCTACATCCAACATAGCCACAGTGTTGCGCAAAACACTTTCGTTTTGTTAAAAAAAAGTAGGACATAAGTTTAATTATGCTTTTCTTTTTCTTAGCTCCGCTTTTAAATCACTGACATTCGTTGACTCGTAACTCATATTTGCCATAATTAATCTGAGTTATTGCCAAATTACAACATTATTTTAATTATAAATGAATCCGCTTTCAACCCACAAGCAATGACATTTGGCATTTCGAAGACCTCGCGCTACACAAGCGTCTCTAGTGGCGGATTCATACGCGATAGCCCACGACCCCATTGAGTTCGACATTGATCACACTAGCGACGGGCGATTGTTATTAAAAAATAATCGTATGAATCGACAATAGTATATGCATGTATTCGAATGTTGATTTATTCGTTACCCGAATATTATCGAATAACAATCGAATAAATTTAGTAAATTACCTTAAGAACTAGTCACTCATATGACTATAGAACAATCGAATGAACTTAGTAATTACGGAACTAGTCTATCAAACACATAGATATGGAGTATATTATATTAGCTAGTGCCAACTTCAACCCGGACAATAAGTTTGGCGCGAACTGTAATAATCGCCCATTTCGATCACACTGTCACTAGCAGGGTTGGATTTCGTACTATAATTATAGTATAATTTGTACTAGACTATAATTTTTTGCTTCGTACTATATACTATCCAAATCTACGGATAGTATGAAAAATACAATAATTTCAGTATAAAAAAAGTATAATTTCAGTAGTGAATATTCAGTGAATATACCTTACTAAAATAAGATATGATACAAACTGGCAACACAATTCATGGACGGTAGCGTAAAAGTGGTAATTGTGCCGATTTTATTGTTAATATGGATTAAACAAAAATGAATAACTGATTAACTTAGAAGAGATGAGATAGTTTGTGAAACCATCGATAGTATTACAACATCGATAGTTTAATAACTGCTGATAGTATCGTTTTCAAATTATAGCATATGTAGCAAGTAGTGTTAAACAATTCTCACTCAATATGCCTTACGTTGTGTCACCGTTACCAAACTTTCAAAAAGCACAATGTGGGTATTAACCTGCTCGCAATCCATTATAGTTTAAAAAGTATAACAAACAATTTAAATTTGACGAGGCTAAGTGTTGCCCTGTGTCAATTTCGCTTGTATTCGGATAATCTTTCGAGTTAATACGTTTTCTATACTCATTATTTTTATGAGATAATACTAGCTATGTAATTGATTATTGAAAGGCAATACTATCGCCGTTTATTAAACTATCGATAGTATGAGCTATCGATACTAATAATACTATCAATAGTATTACTCCTAAACATATACTGGCCTTCGATAGTATTGATAGTATCGATACTATTGGAGCTAATATTTTTTACCAATACTATTGCCCTGTATCCATGGAACTAATATGTCAAACTTCGTTTACATCCGGAATGCGTACTCGGCTCAACAACTCAACGTAAAACCGACCTTATTGCAATCCATTAAACTTTATATTTAAACCGAAATACGTTACGGTCAGATAGAGAGGTTAGGGTAGGGGATTGTGTCTCGTTTTAATAAATTGCCATACAAGAATTTTCAAATCGTCTAGTAGATTTGCCACGAGGCTAGGGTATCCGATCCAAAAAATATTATAGAGTTATACATTGCTAGATAAACTACTGCGTAAAATATCTTTTTATGAAATAAAGATAAGAAAAGTCAAAAGTATTTTTTTTTGAGTAAATTCTTGAAATATAATAGAACTTTTTAGGTTTATGGTTAGTTTTGAAATTTTGATATGACAACTTTAAAACAATGGCAATGACATCGCGTCATTTTCATTCCGTGATTTTTTGTTGTTTATTTTATTTGTGAAGAATGTATAAAATAGTGAAAAGGTGTTGCGTATAAAGGATGTGGAAATTAATCATATACTGGCTCTAACAAATCCACTCACAGGTTACAAACTTAACCCACCAATGGTAACGTAAATGTCTACGAGACCGGACGTATCGAAAAATTCCAACTATTTCACTGTTTAACTGTTGTTTTTTATTATTTAAGTGAAATCGTATAAACACTAATAAACGAGCTTTGTTATTTATAAGATGCCTTTGTTTTATTATCAATGTATTTTAATAACCAAATTATCAACCTACTTATACTTTAAATAATCATGATTATTCATTTTGCTGAAAATGTTGGTAGTATTTATGTTTAAAGTTTATTATTGCAAAATCTAAGACTGAAAATCCCGGTACACGGGACCGAGTCTACCAATAATATAATTTAAATTTACGTCACAAATGGTGGGTTGAGGGGCCTTTCGGGTGACAATGTTTTCAAATTATGTCAGACTTTAAAAGGACATGTATGTTTTGACGACAATCAAAAATATTAGTTATGTCGACTATAATTATTTATTGATGATTACGAACGACCAGTTGACTTTTTGAGACGACAGTGGACGTCTGGGCGCCATCGCGCACTACACTTCGGTGGTGCCCTCTTTAGCGCATTAGACATGGTATAATGCATATTTTTTGGTACATACATAAGAAACTCCCAAACTTGGGCACTTACTAAAGCGCAATCAAGAAACTAGAAACATGCCAGACAGTAATGGAGAGAAGCATGTTGAATATAAAGAAATTGGACAAAATCAACAATAAAACCATTAGGAAACGGACAAAAATAGAAAACGTCACAACTAGAATAAGAAAACACAGAAAAGACAGGTCACATATTAAGAGGCCCTGAAAAATGGAACAAAAATATTGTATTTTGGTATCCTAGAAATAGAAAGAGGAAACGAGGGAGATAGTTTCGAAGGTGGGAAGGCGAAATAAAGGCAATAGCCGGGAAAACATTGACTAGAAAAGCGGTAAACCGGAGAGAGTGGAAAGAATTGGAGGAGGCCTTTGCCAAAGCTGGGCAAACAGACCAAGTTGTCGGTGTCATTGACTCACCAGAGTCGTCAATGTTAAATTAATGCAATAGTTGTCTGGATAAAGGCTTATATTATTATTATAACATACTCCCAGAACAACACAAACACTTGTGCTTATCACATAAATATATTTATCTCATGATCAACAGTTCAACGCTTTTACCAATTTTTATGCGACAGACGGCAAGATGCAATTACAACAACAGTGCCTATGCTTACTGCAAATATTTTTCTTTAGTAGAAAGAAAAATAAACTAATTTCACAAATCCTGTCATATAACATAAAACTGACATGGTCTCTCTTGACGACAAAAATCATGGTCACTCTAATAGAGCGAGATGAGTTGCTCCACCCTAACTATCTCGCTTAGACCGTTTTTCTTCATAAGTGCACATTCCTATTGTATACTAAGTATACTTACTACTTCCATGCCTGTATCATACTATTGATAGTATCGATAGGCTATGAGACTATTGATATGACGTCAATTATCGATAGTTTAGCGATAGTCGACTATCGATAGGCAACTCTAATCTGCTGTCATCTGTCACTGGACGGGACGGACAAACAGTTGTTTTTCCATAATTTCCTTCATTTTATTGTCTGTTTTGTAACTCCCTTTAATAATACTTATTTATTCCTACATTTGTCCTGTGTTAATATTATTAGTTCTTAGAAAATATACTGACAAGATGGGTAAAGGATTTAATAATTACATGTGCAAGAAATTCTTCCATCCTGCTTCTAGGGACAATCTGAAAAGGGTATGTCTATCAGATAATCGACAATCGTTACATTGTTTTGTTCTTCTGTTCGTCTTGTGACTGTATCTGAGCTGTATTTCAAATATATTTTTTTACATTATTTGTTATTTGTATCAACAGGTATGGATGGCAGAACAGAAAACTGAAGCTTACAAAAAAAAACAAGAAGAATTAAGAGTTCAGTATGAGAAAGAACAGGAACTACATGAAAACAAGTAATATTGTGTCCTTAGAATAATTTAGAGTGTGTCTAGCAATGCCTATAATATACTTAGTATAATTTCTGTTACCAGATTTACTTAGTAATTCTAAGATAAAAAAAACAGTCTACATTTTATCCCAGCATTATTACAAATGTATTATTTTAAAGTTTTATTTATTGTATTTTTACACTGTGTTGGTACAAAGGCAGTCTTAATGTGATTAGGCATTTTTTGCCAGACAATTTAAGGGTAATTCGAATAGAATATAAGGCACTGGTAAAATTAGAGACGCACTCAGGAACATTACTTATACAATGTACTTTTATTTTTAGGGCATTACTGAGCAAAGATAGTAAGGATAAGTTGAGTTTGAACTTTATGTATGAGCCACCACCCGGTGTAAAAAAAGAGAGAGAACGTGAGGACAATGAGCCAGAGTATAAATTTGAGTGGCAACGCAAATATAATGCACCCAGAGAAAGTTACTGCAAGGGGGATAACGAGATTAGGGATCAACCTTTTGGAATACTGGTCCGTAATGTGAGATGCATCAAATGCCACAAATGGGGCCACATAAATACAGGTAACATGCTGGTTTATTAGTGCTTACTCTTGTATGCACTTTTTATTACACACATTTTTGTGAGCAATTATTTTAGTTGTCTTGGCAAAGGCACTTTATTAGGTGATTGGTGAAGTTAGTGCGTATAAATAACAAAAAATATGGAAATACTTTCATATACCTAATAAGTATGTTTTTATATTAAAATTGTATTCCTTTCTTTACAGACAAAGAATGTTCAATGTATTCTCTATCTATGAGTGAGGCCCGTGCCTTACAAGCATCAACATCGGCACCTGAAGAAGAAGAGGAGAAACCAGATGTACCAACACTGATGCAACAAATGCGAGATACTGGCCTTGTGATGAAACCTGGCGCTTTACCACTGTCGGCTACGAAGATTGAAGAAAATGATTCCTCTAATCTTACTGAAATGGACCTGATTAGCCAGCTAACTAAAAAACAGAAGAAGAAACTGTTGAAGTAAGATCAATTCAATAGTGTTTCTTGGTAAATCAAAATCAAAATTGTAACTAAATTTCTTATCTTTGTAGGAAATTGGAAAAAATGGAAAAGAAGAAGGAGAAGAAACATAAGAAATCCAAACATTAAGGTTTAGATTCAGAGAAGTCTAGAATATAATTATTAATCCTTGCATAATGATGAAATTGAAAACCGGTCCTTGTGGAAGTCTATTAGGAAGGCCTTTGTTCAGCATTAGAGGCCTCTGTAGGCTGATAAAATTTGGCATAGTGAAAGCATAAGTTCATGCACACATTAAGATTAAACTTGATAAAAAAGATTAAGAGTATACATACATTAGAGATTTGGGGATAAATCTAAATTCATCCCCAAATCTTAATGTAAAAACTGTAGTAAATTAGATCAGTTTGGTTTTGTCATGTAATATGAGAAGTTAACCTAAGATTCACATTCTGTCCTCTAACTTACTTATAAATACTCCAACAATGCAACCACATATATTATGTTGCTTCAGCTTGCCCACAGACAAAATTAAATAGTAGTACACTCAATCATTGTACAAAGTACACCAAGACCTGTAACAAACAGCTGCAGATCAAATATTGTCTTGCATCTATGGTGGGAATCAAACTGATAACACAATTCAACATTTTGGTGAGGTGCACACCAAATGGGTTGTCAAAATATATTCAAACCATTTTAGATTTATAAAAAGCAAAATTTTGCTGCAGAACTACCTATTTAATACATATTTTTGTTTGATTAGATTTTGTTGCCCACCCAACATAAGTGCAATTTGCACTTATTTTGAGGCTGGTTTGTTTTTTCACACACTTTTAGTATAAGATAAAATAATTATAGGAAAATAAAGATGTTTAAAAAGGATATCATGTTTATTTTTTACCAGCTATCTTCATAGGTATCACAGTAACTTTATTTATAAAAAGATTTATACTTTGATTATGTGCATAGAAATGATTTTTTCTTATTTGTACACATTAAAAAACAATGAATAAAGTCAACACTTAGGTGGTTACAGCACAAATGGCATAATTTTGCTAGACTGAAGTTAGTGGTTTGAATAGCAATTGATTTGTTACATTAGTAATAAAAACGAAAGCTTGGTTGTAGGCTTTCGTTTTTATAAATTTTCTGGACGAAATATGTGATTGCATTCGCTACTTTGCAATCTGCTCAGCAGCTCCCACTAGCTTCAGCCTGGTCAAAAATAGAGACTAGGTACCTACTGTAGGTTATTAATTGTATACTGTACAAACAAACAGCTAACTTTAGTCTGGCTAACATATGCCGCGCATGCTGTATATATATAAATATAAAGTCTGCATTTAAAACAAATTTGATCACCAACCTCCAGTATGATACATTGTATGCTGACTGCAAAATAAGCTACGAAAATGCTCATGGTAATGCATTTGTCTTATATTGAAGGTATGATAGAAACTTTCATGATGGGTCTTATTAAGTATGTTGTTTAACTAATTATAAAACTTATGGAACTATTCAGATTATTTAATTAAATCTTTACATATGTCTTCTCATCAATTTCTATTATATCCTGCCTGTCATTCCTTTCTTTCCAATGTAAGTATAAGACACACCCAGTAATTATGACTATGATAGCAGTTAATACAAACACACTCTTAAGAATAACTTTACTAGGTGTGACAAAGAGTTGCGCCTTCCATTGAGAAGGATCACTAGGTGGTGCTGGAATAACAACTATTTGAGAATTTGGTATTATTTGAGTCCAACTTTTTGAGTATCCTGAAAGCCCAACATTCAAAGTATCCACAAAGTTTGGGGTACGATCTAAGCCAAATATGGAATAGGGTAATTGAAGAGCAAAGTATGCAGACTGTGGCAACTGAGCACAAACACCTGTTCGATAACTACCTTCTTGAGACCATGTATTGTAACCTATTTTAGGGCCAGGGAGATTAGTTCCTGAAAAAATTAAAATTATAATATTAAGTAATGTCAATGATTTGAATACTTATTATCCTATAATACTAATTGTATCGGATTTGCAGCTTACCAAATGTCACTTTTCGATTATACAAAGTCCTATTATTGACTGGAGTCCTTTCATTTGTCAAACCAGTCACAACAATTACTTTGATAAAGTTTGTGTCATATTCCAATTCATTTCTAAATGAATGCATAGTATGTTGCTGTGTTGAAACATTTTTCTTAACATAGATTATATCAAGAACACCATCCATGTAGAAATCATAGAATGTGGCCATCAGAACATCATTTCCAAATGAATCAAATTTATCCCACTGAACTTCAAATGTTCTGTAGAACTTGCATCCAGGCAAGTTGCATGGAATGTTGTGAAGCAGAAAAGCTCTGGTTTCATTGTTATTGACAGGACTTAGAGTCATTAAGATGTCAGGATAACCATCCATATTATAATCTCCACTTCTCATTGTGATTGTATCTAAGTACATTTCTTTGCTTGGTGGCACAAAACGCCATAAGGTTCCCTTCCCATCATTAAAATCCACTTGTAAGTCATGCCATTGCTGATTATCGTAAATCAATATGGTACTATTAAAACACTGTATATCATAACAGACAGGTATAACTAAAAAGAATTGACCAGATAGAGCAACATCCAGAAATAAAGCTTGGCCATAAATTGTAGGATGACCCACCAGCAACTCAATACTGTTGTTAAATCTAAATCCATCTAGTTCATCATTTAACCATACTTCAACAGTCGAAGTGGTTGTAACTAATAGATCTGCAGCATTATCCTCATTAACATCCAAAAATGAGTGCGAGTGTGGGAGTTTTATCATCTGAAATAGATCATCACCCATTTCCTTCTCAATAGGTGTAGTTCTTGACTTGTCAAATATCCAAAACACTCTTTGATTTCGGGTGTTTATGCCAAATAGGTCAAGAATCATGTCTCTATTATAATCCATTACTAATGGCTGACCTAATGAGATAGCTTTTACAAACAAAGCATCAGTACAGTTCAAAGTTGATTCACCGCCCCATAAGATTCTAACTGTATGCAAATTAGAAGTATCATTTAGATTTTGAGTAGTCAGTAATATGTCCATATAAGCATCTCCATCGAAATCACCTGGTACAATGCTGGTTATAATATTGTTACTAAAATTACATGCGTATGGTGATGGCCTTAAAAACGGTTCTTTGTCGTAAGCTAAATACACTTCCACACTCGAGTAATTTCTAATAACAAACGCATCGGTCAATTCATCAGAATTAAAATCGCCAAACGCGGCTATAATACCTTCCTTATGTTTTCCAAAAGAACTTTCGGTCATGTCACTGACTGCATAGCAACTATTTTTTATTAAAATACCTACAATTATTTGTACTGCAAACTTAGGAGACATTATTGAACTCTTAAAATTATTTTTAAAACAAAACATTTTCTTCTGTTTCTGTCTTTCTAAGACATGACATGACAACATTGATTGACAACAACAAATTGACAATGACAAAGATAGTGATGGGCTATACTTTATTCTACTAAAATCATTAAATTATGAAAATGTCTCGAAAACTCTCGATTATAAAATTTAGTAATTACTCATTTATTAGACACAATCCGGACACCGCCGGATGTCGACGATGGATCCACAAGCCGGACAGTGACGGCAATCAGCTTAGTGGTTCGTTTCGTTCGTTCGCTAGTAGTTGGTCACTTGGACGGCTCGTCTGATTTGGAATAATCCAAAAATAGTAATAATAATCCAAAAATAGTAAAATAACATATGCCGTACTTGTTGGTCAGTAAATTCGTCAGCGAACCAATACATACTCGGCTCGTAGGTACTTCTGAGTTCTGTCATACATAGCCGCTCTGGCCCCAAGCATGCCCCGAGCCTGGCAATACTGCCAGAACCTCTTTAAGAAAATCTCTAGACGTCTACTAGAATATCAGGAGATGAATGGGGATTTTTTTAAAGAAAACAAATCGCACTAAAATAACATTTGGTATATATATGTTGGTTTGCAATTTTACTTTCTGATTCTGAAGACATTTTAACATCACAATATTCTCAATTTTTAGAATCTGCTCCTCACCAATATTTTTCATTTAATACACCTGGGAATGTATGATTTATGAAGTAACAACGCTATGAGAGAGGGACAGAATTATTGGTCACACCATGGGTCAGACAGAGAGAAAGGAAAGAAAGACTGAACGGAAGAGGATTGGGAGAGTTTACGAACGGGTCGGACAAAAAAGTTAACGATTGGAAAAGACGTGTAATGCAATTAAGAAACACATGTGTGTGTGTGCGTGGTGAATGTACGAGGCTTAAGGTGAATGCTCCAGGGTAGCCCGCGAAATTCAAATTTCCGTACGTTTTTTGCAATTTGCAGCTGAGTATCGGATATTTTATTAATAGAAACTAAATTCGCGGTACTGGCATGTATGTATTTACACAATTATACTTATTAAAACCTTCAATATAATTGTCTAACTTAGAGAAAAGAGAAAATGTGCCATTTTAATAATAACTTTACGTTTAATATAAATTTTAACTTAGTGGGTTACATTGATAAATTTAACTAATATAATGATATAAATACATACATGCCAGTACCGCGAATTTAGTTTCTATTAATAAAATATCCGATACTCAGCTGCAAATTGCAAAAAACGTACGGAAATTTGAATTTCGCGGGCTACCCTGGAGCATCCACCTTAAAAGCCTTCTAGTAAACTTCTAGGTTGACTAGCTTGCTACCATAGATAAATATATCTATGCTTGCTACAATATAGTAAACTGTGTAGGTGATGGTTGACAAACTTGCTTGGCAATGGCAAAATGGCAACCCTGTTAAAAAAATTGTATTGAAATTTTAACATAGGGATGTCGGAAATTCAAAAAGTATCGATATATAGTATCGATATTTAAAAAAAAAACAATATCGATATTTATATTTTCAAAAAATATCGATATATCGGCCAACTTAAAACTAAATTATAAAACAGCCAAAAAAAGGTCATTTTTAATCTTTTAACTTAAATTTTTAAAAGATTACAAATGACCTTTTTTGCTATTTTATAATTTAGTTTTAAGTTGGTCGGTTTATTGTTCTGAAAAAAATATCGATTTTGATACCTTTTCGATACTTGGAATTTTATATCGATACATCGAAATATTAAATATCGCCCCAAAATATCGATATATTGAAAAAATAATATCGATATATAGATATTTTTTCAACATCCCTATTTTAACAGCTTGCTACAGTTGCTACAATATAGTAATCTGTGAATTTTAATGGCGAATGCAGATGGCTTTGGCAATTGAATGGGAAATTAGGAATATTTATGATTAAAAACCTGGAGATAATTCTCTCTCTAATTCTTTCTGTCGAATTAGCTACATTCATTTTCTGGCGTTAACAATTTTAAACTTTCTCACTCCACTCCAAGACTGAAGACTCGTAAGTTGACATGGCTGAAACTGTTCAAATATTGAGACGAAATCGACCCGGTTCAAAAGCAAAGGTAATAACAATTTTTTGGCAGGAATAATTACGTATTGAACTGAGTTATTTCACAACCCATCTTACAGGATTTTTGTCGCTGGCCTGATGAACCGTTCGAAGAAATGGACAGCACCCTTGCGGTGCAACAGTTCATACAGCAAACAATTCGACGTGATCCCTCAAATCTGGAAGCTATTTTAAAAATGCCTGATGCCCAAGATGAGGGAGTGTGGAAATATGAACACTTGAGGTATGTATTTTACCCATAGTTCATAACTTAGTTGTATACATAGGTTTATCGAGTTGTCTTAATAAAATTTACTTTCAGACAGTTCTGTATGGAACTAAATGGCTTGGCAGTAAAATTACAAGCTGAATGTAAACCAGAAACTTGCACACAAATGACTGCTACAGAACAGTGGATTTTCCTTTGTGCAGCACACAAAACCCCAAAAGAATGCCCAGCTATTGACTATACAAGACACACCCTTGATGGTGCGGCTTGCTTGCTTAACAGCAACAAATATTTTCCTAGCAGGTATGGTTTGTTTTAGTAACTGTATAAAACAAAACTTAAAATTTATATTATTATAAGTAATAAATAAAATGATTTTGTTTTCAGAGTAAGCATCAAGGAATCTTCTGTTGCAAAATTGGGTTCAGTATGCCGAAGAGTTTACAGAATATTTTCCCATGCCTATTTCCATCACCGAGCAATATTTGATGCTTTTGAGAAAGAAACTCATCTTTGCAAAAGATTTACATACTTTGTCACGAAATACTCAATAATCTCCAAGGAAATTCTGATCCTGCCTAAACTAGATGATGAGACACCAGTGGGTGAATCAGAAGCATGAGATTTAAAGAAATAGTTAGTTTGGTTCTATTATAAAACCAAATTGAAAGACATTACTGACTATTGTGTTTGCATTAATTTGTGATGATAACTGAAGCAGTAAAACAAAAAGTTGATTTAAATACCCAGTAATATGGTTACCTATAGAATCCTTTTCTATGTCTTATGAAAAAAGTTAAAAGTAACTTTTTTATTCCTTCGAACATTACTATTTAAATAATTATGATGCCTGACAACCTAGCTACTTTTTTAACATATTATATTGATAATGCATCTATAATTATGATAATTACTGACTGGCGAAGTAGTTTATGCCCTTTTTTTTAAATATACAGTACCTAGTATTTGAATATATGTACTAAAAATAAAGGTCATGTTTATTATTAAACATGTGAATATGCTCTCAGATAGGAGGTGTACTATTTCATGTGTCGAGTAACTTAAAAACCTATGTGTTATTTATAAAGTAGTCTTAAGAAAAAAATTGTGAGTTAATTTGTATTCTTCAAACCATTAACCATGCACAATAAAACAAAAGAATTAAAATACTTAGTAGTTTATTTCTTATGCTTAAAAGGTTTCTTTGTTTTATATGATTGATGCTGCTTAGAATTGCTGCACTGTTCTTTCTGCCAAAACTTTTTTCCTTGGAGTGTTTGGTACCTACAAAATAGAAGTTATCATGATTAACTTTTACACTAGGTTACTAACATAATGCAATGCTGTGCTTAGCGTATCTACCATCATTTGTCTAGGTATTCCCAATCCAATAGGAGTTTCCTAAAATCCTTATTTATCTTATCTACACCAGTTATGAAACTTACTTGCTAAAGGTTTTGTGGGCCTTAAACTTTCTAAGATATTGTAAATAATCAGTGGTGAGATTAAAAATAAATTTTCTGCCATGTTATTTCGACACTCCAATCCCTTGTAGGCATGACCTGCTATGCAATGCAAAAATAAATATGTGTGGATGGACACTGATGCCTATGACAATAATGTTTGAAGGTCCTACTAATTTTCTTTTTATTTATATCTACTACTACTACTTTTGCCTGTGACTTTATCCACATGAAATAGTTACTACCTACTATGTTTCTTACAAACATTCATCTCCTATTTTACTCCCATTTATGTTATTTATTTATTTCTTATCAGGTGCCTAAATACAAAGTTTCATTGTTTTATGATGTTCAATGATTCCCATATGAACATTACTTTCACATTTAAAATATCAGTAGGGATATTAAATTTAAAGATAAGCAACACATGAATCAAATCAAAGATGAAAAGATGAGACATAAGTTTAGAATGTGAAAGAAAATTTTGAGTTGGCAAGCAGGACTTGTGGTGGATTAGTAGTCATAGCATCTGGTGTACACAAAACAAAATAGATCGGTTTACAGGGTGTGCCCTGTAAACCGATCTATTTCATCACACCAACACCAATCACACCAACATCTACGTTGGTGTGCCAACGTAGATGTTGGTGTGCGTAAACTCGATGCGTTCATTACTTCGCCTATTTACTAGTTAGCGTTAGCGTTAGCACGCACACATTTGCAATTTCTTGTCATTTTAAAGTTGCAGGGAATATGATGCATAAATTTAGCTAATGAATCAGACTCCACTGTGGCGCATTAGTTTAGCATGCGCTTCTTGTCGCCGGCACCGTAAGATCGAATCTTACTATCAACGGTTCAACTTTTTGTGTTTTAAAAAATATTTTACATTTGTTTGTTCAATTCATTCAAGTCTTCTTTATATTTGGTTTGGATTATATTAATGGTCTACCCTCTAAAAATGACAAATCATAATATGTTAGTAGTTTAATTTCATCGTCATAATGCTATTGACTATCGAGCTTCTGTTACGTTTTTAGACATTATACCCTGCGTATTTTGAGAAGTGCTATTATTTGTGAATCAATATGAATCACTTAACTACACTTTTAAGAGCTGAGATAATTATTTTGCATGAGCAAAACGTTTCAATTACTGAAATTGCGAGGCGTTTAAAGATATCGGTGAGTAACAAAATATTATTATTACGTTTAGAAGTTTATTATGTTTCAATAATACACATATTGTTTATTGATGTTTTATGTAACAATATTTAATTATTGTTCACAGAGAAGAACTGTGCAATTGTGGGTCCATCGTTATGCAGATTCGGGAAGCATTGATCCTTGCCGACCGGGACCAAAGGCTGGATTTGCATATACAGATACCAATGCACGGCACCGTGATATAGTTGCTACGCATTTGGCTGAGCCCTTCCTCACTACTCGTTCCACGGCGACTAAACATGACGTGACGTTACAAACTGTGCGGAACCACTTGCGTGCAGCTGGTGTGAAATGTCGTAGGCCAGCCAAGAAAATATTACTGTCTGATATTCACATGCAAAACCGGGTTCTCTTCGCAAGAGAATATTTGTATTTTGATTGGTGCAATAATATAGTTATATTTAGCGATGAAAAATGTTTTAAGTCGGACAAGGACGGTCGTAAAATATTATGGCGAAAAGATGGTGAACGCTATAACAAAAAAAAAAATATTATTCCATGCAGGTCTAGTGACAGCATTACGTTGGGTTATTGGGGATGGATGTCATCAATGGGTCCCGGCCAATTAGTGCAGGTTTTGTGCTGGAATATGGTTGCTAGCATGAGGACACGTTTGCAACAAGTAATAGTCGCAATACCAGTCAAGGTTACTTGGATGTTTTACAAAATAGATAGTGATGGCGCACCAATCGGCTATTAAAAATATCAGGGGGTAATTTGTATTACATGATTGATGTTATTGTTAGTGAGATTACAATTTACAATTTAGGATCGCCAGTATCTTATTATCTAACTTACTAACATGTTTATTCATATCATTAATAAATAAATTACCCTCTTGAATATGAAAAACAAAGTGTAGCATTCTTCACAATAGATGGCGCTACGTCACCTTAAGACGTACATTAGAATATGGAGGAAGATTTCGACTGGCAAGCAGGGCGAGCGGTGGCTTAGTGGTCAGAGCGTCTGGTGTACCGAACTAGAAGGCGCAGGTTCGAATCCTGCCCGCCCGCCGATTTTTTCCTTCATTAAAAATAACTTGTAATCTTAGCATGGAAAATGCTTAAAAAAATACAAAAAGATAGTTAGTAGGTAAGGCGGTATCATACGACATTGAACTAGCTGTAAAGTTAGTCGTGTCGGTTGTGTAGCATTCTTCACAATAGATGGCGCTACGTCACCTTAAGACGTACATTAGAATATGGAGGAAGATTTCGACTGGCGAGCAGGGCGAGCGGTGGCTTAGTGGTCAGAGCGTCTGGTGTACCGAACCAGAAGGCGCAGGTTCGAATCCTGCCCGCCCGCCGATTTTTTCCTTCATTAAAAAAAAAAAACAAAGTGAATTCTTGTCCCACTTAGAATATTTGTCATGAACCATACTTTATAATTTGTATTTATAATTTAAAAAAACCATGTCAATAAATATTGTTATCATGTTACACATTGTTTAATATTTTCTTCCATATACCATTTTTTCTGGAATAATGTTCTTATTATTAGGTTAAATAACAATAATAAAAATTCAACAAAACGAAAAAAAATAATGATAATAATGCAAAAAGTTAGCGCCGGGCCGGCGTGATTTAATCCTAAGACTAATGTCACACCAGCCGCTTGCATATACACCTATGCCACGGTATCAGTTGATAATACCTTTGAATTTATGCTTCATATTCTTTGTTTCATATATAATGTGAAGCAACAAGAAATTGCAAGTGTGTGAGTGCACAACGGGTTATTGTAAAGCTAACACTAGTAAATAGGCGAAGTAATAACGCGTTGAGTTTACGCACACCAACATCTACGTTGGTGTGCCCTGTAAACTGATCCATTTTGTTTTGTGTACCAAACCAGAAGATGCAGGTTCGAATTCTGCCCACCAGTCGATTTATCCGTTCATTAAAAATAATTGACAATTTACTTACCCAATTTGGTTACTATCTGGAATAGCATCAACTGATAGTAGTATATGTATGATAGGTGTCTGTCGTTTCACTACTAATGTCTCGAGGCCATCCACTTTAGGATCCCAAAATTCTTCAACCCTGAAAGTTGAATAAATAGTTAGTAGGTATTTCCTCAAACTTACAAATATAGTGTTAGATCTGTTAAAAAAGGAAGACTAGTACAAAATAAAGTTATAAATTATTATGGTGAGAGAACACGTAAATATATAGTACCAAGGTTATGTAATAAATACCCATTGTAAGAGATGGTGAAAGAATTAAATGGAATTGATGATTTCTTAATAGCTCTCTTCTTCGGAGTTATCTCTTTTTTTAGATTAGTATAATAGTACCCATTTAAATTGTTAAAAAAGCAGAGCGCCTACAAACTGCTGAGCAGTTTCGCGATGGAAAATTTGTTTACTCTGGACTACATTAGAGAAAAATAAACAAATAAAAAAAAAACAATATCAGGAAAGAACACCAAGTGCCTTGTTTAGTTCTCTTTTCCATAAGAGCACAGACCCTATATAACAGTACCCAAAACTTATGCCCAAAAGTCCCTGGATGGCCTAAGAGGGCCCTGGCCCACATCTGTCTCTGTGATTTGAGGTTGATACAATAAGTTAGCATTAGAGATAATACTCAATTACTCACATATAAATGCAAAAGTAACTCTGTCTGTCTGTCTATCATGCTTTCACACCAAAACTACTGAACCGATTTAAATTAAATTTGGTAGACAGGTAGTATATAGCCTGAGAAAGGACAGACTTTAATGCAAAAAAGGGCTGTAAGGGGTTAAAATAGTGGATGAAAGTTATAATAAATACCCAGACTATACGGGCGAAGCCACTGGCAGAAAGCTAGTAAAGACTACTGGGGAAAATGTGGTTGGAGTGTACGTAATGGGGCACTGAGGAAAAGACAGATTTTTTTTCGCAAATCGTTTATTTTCTCGATGCTATCGTATATAACACGTAAATATAAAGCTGAAAGCATCTTGGTGCTTTTTGGATCCGACCAGCCGTTTGTCGTAAAAATGATGTCGAAGGGTTCCTCTTATAAAGGCCTCAGGAGACTTAAAAAAAAATTTTTTTTTTTAAAATTATTTTCCTAAATCGTTGATTTCGTGATGCTATCGTATATAACACATAAATATAAGGTTAAAAGCGTCTTGGTGTTTTTTGTTTCCGACTACATGTTTGTCGTAAAAACGATGTCGAAGGGATCGGTACAAAATGCAATAATATTACTGTACTAGGAGAATCTAGGATGCAAAAGCGAGCGAAGCGAGCTCAGAACTTGGGGCACCCGGGGGTGGACGGTTTTTGGTCAAGAATTTTCTAAGTCTTTTTTTCATAGTGCCCCGTTTCGTATCCACCGACCGAAAATCTTTGTAACAATAATGTAATTATTTCGAATAAATATACCTATCTCTGTAATTATAACTTACGTTTTATAACATAGCTTTGTCACTTGATGTTCAATAGAAAACTGCCTCTTAAGAATTTCTGCACATGATATGGCCTTAGAAATGGCAACTCCTGCACCACTCCAAACTACAGCAGTTGCAGCTTTGTCTTCTAAGATACCTGATGCATGGCACAGCAAGTTAGACATCTTACTTCCACCTTTCACCTTAAATTTTATAATAATTGTTTATAATGTACCAAAAGCTATATAATTTGTTTACATCTCAGTTTATGTTAAAGGTCCTTGGTTCGATCCCAAGTCGAGTAGTGTATTGCTTATTGTATTTTTATGAAAATTTTCAGTAGGATCTCTAAGTTTAGATTTGTGCCCAGTTAATGCTGCTAAATATACCAGTTAACTGTGGGTGAACAGTAGTACACTTCTGCTTATTTAAATTGTGTAATATTAGATGTGATAGAATATTTGCACCAAAACTCACTTGCATCCATAGAAAATTATCGGGCAAGTCTTTTATAGGTATTTTGCAACGTTCCAGTTCCTCTTCCACGTTTTTACCTTTGCTATAATTCTCCATTTTAAAGATTTACTTTATTCAAGGGACACTTATCTAGTTAGAGTTAAAGTAATATAATAACAAACAAACATAACATGTTACCATACATAACCTCCACGACCTCCACGGAGTGACACCTCAGGTCACCGAGGTGTCACTTTAGTGTCAACTAACAGACAGAGACAGGACTAGGAGACAGCTGACTAGTGTTGTCCACTCATAGAAATCCGTAGACAGCTGTCTACGTTAAGCACCAGATAGACGCACGGTTTTAAAGACCGCGGTCTTTAAGCTGGCGAACTTGGCTCATCGCTGGTCAGGGTTCCCAACATATGGTCTTTCTCCCCAAATTTAGGGACAAATGAGTGGGAAGGTATTTTTAAGGGCTTTTTATTTACAAGTATAGACGCTAAGATAGCCAATATTCAGTCAGTAAATTTATACCAAATGCAATAAATGAAAAATATTTGAATTTGTGATGTCAAAATGTCTTCAGGATCAGAAATTAAAATGCAACACACAGCAACAAAATGTATGTCTCAAATTTTTATCATAATGCAAGAAGTTGTTTTATTGTTGTATTTTTTTGTATTTTTTTTCCCATTCATCTCCTATAATCGAGTGGCATCTAGTGATTTTCATAAAAAAGACGTGGCAACATTGACACGGCTCGCAGCGGTGACAGACGTACGAACCGACTCACCGGCTCTAATTCTAACTTACAGTTTTAAAGTTACGACAGTTTTAAATCTCGCGGTCTTGCGGCGACACACGGGCGAGCTAGTTGCCAGAGCTCCTTCTAAGGATGCGCTGCGCTGGCAGCCAGAGGAATATTCCCTTAAACTGTTGGCACCGGTCGGCGCAGTAAATCCTCCATAAACCTCAAGACCTTTTTAAGGTCGGCAGCGTGCGAGTGATACCCCTGGTGTTGCAAGCTTCCATTGGAAACGGTAATCGCTTACCATCAGTCGGGCCGTATGCTTGTTTGCCACCTTAATGGTATACGAAAAAAGATCGCTTTTTGTAGTCATGACTGCATTAAGCATGGACTGCGCAGGCAAGACGGTAGCCGGGCCATTAGTGGCAAAATTAGGGTTTTCTGAAATGACACTCACTAGGCAGCAGCACGGAGAAGCATCTGAGATAGTTAGGGAATATGCTCATTTTTTTTAATATTTTTAAACGATACGTTATATCGTTATGTAGCCGTAAAAAAAATTCCAGCGCCTTAAAACTAAAATTAAGTAACAAAAAAAATATTATTAAATTATGAGACAGATATTGGCATTTTAAACACCCGCGATTTTGGCGCGCTTGGCGTGACGTCAAAGTCTACGTTCTCTCAACCAAACAACCACGTACAACAGACACTGTTTTAGTAGACTTTGACGTCATATTCCATTTGACCGATAGTGTTGCGTTTCAAGTGATTTGAATTTCCAACAGTTTTTTTGGACTTTTTAATAATTATTTTCTCATCAAAAAAGAAATAATATTATAAAATATCTACATAGACATAATTCTAAAACGATAAAGTTCATAAAAAAAAAAATTACCTTTTTTTAAGTCAGACGCATATTCCCTATTGTAAAGTGTAGAGACCTTAGTTGTCATACTTGTATCACTACCGTCGATCAACAATAGTACTAGATACAGGATCAGGAACAAAATTAAGTCGCAAAAGTGGCCACATTTGCACACAAGTAAACATTTAAATTTCGTTGAAAAATGTCTAATAATATAAACAACTTCAGTTTATTAAAAACCTTAATACTTGAACATAAAGTTCAATTACCATTGCAAAATAATATTTATTTGAGTCCTTTCATCTGAGAAAGGTAAAAAGCAATAAATTTAAAATGTCGCTTACAAATAAAAAGTCATAAGTACAAAAAATATTTATTCTAAAATTAAACTTAAAGTCTAACTCATGGAAGTAGTAAGTATACTTAGTACACAATAGGAATGTGCACTTCTGAAGAAAAACGGTCTAAGCGAGATAGTTAGGGTGGAGCCTCTCTTCTCGCTCTATTAGAGTGACCATGATTTTTGTCGTCGAGAGAGACCATGTCAGTTTTATGTTATAAGACAGGATTTGTGAAATTAGTTTATTTTTCTTTCTACTAAAGAAAAATATTTGCGGTAAACATAGGCACTGCTGTTGTAATTGCATATTGCCGTCTGTCGTATAAAAATTGGTAAAAGCGTTGAACTGTTGATCATGAGACAAATATATTTATGTGATAAGCACAAGTGTTTGTGTTGTTCTGGGAGTTTCTTATAATAATAATATAAGCCTTTATTCAGACAACTATTACATGAATTTAACATTGACGACTCTGGTGAGTCGATGACACCGACAACTTGGTCTGTTTGCCCAGCTTTGACATAGGACTCCTCCAAGTCTTTCCACTCTCTCCGGTTTACCGCTTTTCTAGTCCATGTTTTCCCGGCTATTGCCTTTATTTCGTCTTCCCACCTTCGAAACTGTCTACCTCGTTTCCTCTTTCTATTTCTAGGATACCAAAATACAATATTTTTGTTCCATTATTCAGTGCCTCTTAATATGTGACCTGTCTTTTCTGTGTTTTCTTATTCTAGTTGTAACGTTTTCTACCGGGATTTTCAGACTTAGATTTTGCAATAATTAACTTTAAACATATACTACCAACATTTTCAGCAAATGAATAATCATGATTATTTAAAGTATAAGTAGGTTGTTAGTTTGGTTATTAAAATAAAACAAAGGCATCTTCTTCATAACAAAGCTCGTTTATTAGTGTTTATACGATTTCGCTTAAATAATAAAAAAACAAAATAATAAAAAAACAACAGTTAAACAGTGAAATAGTTGGAATTTTTCGATACGTCCGGTCTCATAGACATTTACGTTACCATTGGTGGGTTAAGTTTGTAACCTGTGAGTGGATTTGTTAGAGCCGGTATATGATTAATTTCCACATCCTTTTACGCAACACCTTTTCAATATTTTATACATTTTTCACAAATAAAATAACAACAAAAATCACGGAACGAAAATGACGCGATGTCATTGCCATTGTGTTGAAGTTGTCATATCAAAATTTCAAAACTAACCATAAACCTATAAAGTTCTATTATATTTTAAGAATTTACTCAAAAAAAAATACTTTCGACTTTTGGTATCTTTATTTCATAAAAAGATATTTTACGTAGTAGTTTATCTAGCAATGTATAACTCTATAATATTTTTTGGATCAGATACCCTAGACTCATGCCAAATCTACTAGACGATCTGAAAATTCTTGTATGGCAATTTATTAAAACGAGACACAATGCCCTTTTTTTTTTTTTTTTGCGTCTGGAAATGCTTTATGCACCGTCACGCCGCCCTGGGGAAGGCGGCGCGGTGTGTGGGACTACATCCTGAAAAGGACGTATACCCACTAAAACCAGACGGGTGTTCGGCTCATCACCATTCAGCCGGGGTGCGGGAACATGTTGACATTCTTCCGCGACAGACACAATGCCCTACCCTAACCTCTCTATCTGACCGTAACGTATTTCGGTTTAAATATAAAGTTTAACAGATTGCAATAAGGTCGGTTTTACGTTGAGTTGTTGTGCCGAGTACGCATTCCGGATGTAAACGAAGTGTAACGAAGTTTGACATAATTAGTTCCATGGTCTAACTACAGCATAATAATATTGTTGACAATTTCGTGCTTACTCTATTTTGAAACTAGACGCAGTACTTCAAAAATGGAATCATATTTAAAATAGTCGATGTTTGTTACAATAGTTGGTGCGCTGCGTATAGCAAACATTGGCCCAACAAGTTATTTTGCACATTTTTTTAAGGCAGACTGCGGCATTTCGACGTCCTAACATTGGCTATGATTGGATGATACTAATAGGGATGTTGAAAAAATATCGATATATTTTTTTCAATTTATCGATATTTTTGAGCGAAATTTAATATTTCGATATATCGATGTATCGATATAAAATTCCAAGCATCGAAAAGGTATCAAAATCGATATGTTTTTTCAGACCTATATACATTTTTAAATTAAAAGATTACAAATTACTTATTTTTTTGGCTGTTTTATAATTTGGTTTTTAAGTTGGCCGTATATCGATATTTTTTTAAAATAGCAATATATCGATATTGATATTTTTTTTTAATATCGATACGATATATATCGATACTTTTTGAATTTCCGGCATCCCTAGATACTAATATCCATAGATATACAATATATATCTATGCTAATATCCAATATAACATATGATATTAATCTATGGATACTCATTTGAAATAACACCACAAAAATATTTGTGGTCATATTTTTCGGGCCGTTTTTGAAGCGCACATCGGAAATCTAGTACTATTGTTGATCGAACATCACTACCTACTTTATAATCTGTCTCTGCTATAAGTCAATCATAATAGAAAGAAAGAAAGAAAGAAAACATTTATTTGCTATGAATACAACGACAATATAAGGATGGGTACAAAGAGAATACAATAAAAATAAACACACTAAACGAATTAATAATAACAAAAATAAGCTGTACGTCGCCGTTGTATATACCTATATAGCAAAAAGGTTCCCACTCAGCATAATCATTATAATCTCTTATTCATCGTTTATTACTTACTATTACTTGTCTTATGTCTGGACTGTAAAAGAGACCATGATTCTCTGAGTTTGTTTCGGCGTTTCTTCTCAGAGATCGTCAGATAGGAAATGCCGGAGCCATCTGTTTAAAAAAATGTAAAACATTGACTTGTAAAAGATCTATTTAATGTAATAAATATATCATTTATTTATTATTTATATGACCACGCGGGCGAAGCCGCTGGCGGAAAGCTAGTCTATACTTTAATAATATTATAAAGAGGAAAGATTTGATTGTTTGTTTGTATTGAATAGGCTTCGAAACTACTGGACCGATTTAAAAATTCTTTCAGTGTCAGATAGCCCATTTATCGGGGAAGGCTATAGGCTATATATCATCACGCTACCACTAATAGGAGCGGAGTAGTAATGAAAAATGTTGCAAAAGCGGGAAAAAAATATAAGACCACGCGGGCGAAGCAGCTGTCGGAAAGCTAGTATATAATAAAATCCCGGAATCCTTCAGAGAATTACCTGGGGACAAATGCTTTTGTCCAGGAACCAGAGGCGTAAATGTTTGCGGAAGTTTCGAAGAGGTATCCATCCATCTCGTCGGTCCCTCAATGCTGAGGATCGTGACTACTATGTCTTTTAAGACGACAGCACGCTCTCCAACCAGCCCGGTCACCCGCAGAGTGGATTGCCTTGTGGAGTGTTAAATTGATGGCCTTGAGTATTTGATCACTCCACTTAGAAGGTGGTCTACCTCGAGCTCTAAGAGGTATACCATCCAGGAATTTCTGGATAGTAGGATCATATCAGCCTACAGAGGTCCACTGCTGAACAAAAGCCTCCTCCATAGACTTCCACAAGGATTGGTTAGGTATATGCCACCTGCATGCAACGGCTTCCATAGTAGGATAATAAGATAATAGTTATAAAGTATAGTAAGATAAAGTCGTAACATTTAGATAATTAGTTAAGTATTTGTTATTGTACGAGTAAATTAAGTAAGTTAGTTTTGTTTTATTTTTTGAAATATAAATTACAGTACATACCTAAGTGTAGTTATTACTTTACTATTAAACTAACTTACCTAATTTGCATACCGCTGTATTGACGAAACAAGTTGAACTCATATTATTGATACCTACCATGGGCGTACCCAGCTTTTGGCCCAGGGGGGGGCAGTTGAGGGATTTTTCTCTAGCTATACGTAAACATATTAGAGTAAATAATATGATAAATCGAATTATTATGTTAATTTGTTGCTACCTATTATATTATGACCCCACGTGAGACGAGCTTAGAAATCGGATGAATTTTAACCAGTGCGCTTATAGCCGGTCATGTTAGCCTAACGCTCGATTTTACCAAAATAAATAAATAATTAATTATTTGCAGATCTACTTAATTATTGGCTAGCATGACCGATATATAGGGATATCGGTCAGAAATTCACCCGATCTCCGGTTCTACATTTTGTTGGTGACTCTGATGCATTATAAACCACTCATGCTGGATCAACACTCGATTTTACCGGTATTCATAAAAAAATATGCATGGAGAGTATTAGAGAGTCAACAACAAAATATAGAATCGGTGCTTTTTTTAGAGTTTCTGACGGTATACGGTATCCATTTATAAGCCGGTCATGCTAGTCTAACTCTAAATTTATCTGGAATCAAGTAAAAGGTTTCTTCCTCAACGCTGCAATGGTTATTGACGCCTGGAGAGTCAGCATAAAAAAATAGAACCGGACGTCGGATGATGACCGATGATGAAATTTATTATTGTTGCCCGGAAAGTCATCAACAAAACTCAGAACCGTAAATCGGATGAATTACTGACCGGTATTCTTATAAGCCAGTCATGCTAACTCAACGCTTGATTTATCCGGGATTTATAAATAGAAAAAAATATTGCTTAACGTAGCAATGAAAATTGATGACTAAGAGTTAGGTTAAGTTAGAAGGGTAATTACAAGTTAGTTAGTTTGTTACTAGACCTTCAGTTATCTCATACAGTAAGAGCGAGCGAAGCGAGCTCGAAAATTTGGCCACCTACCTCGGACAGGCTTGGTTAGAAGAGTAACTACAATTAGTTTGTTTACTACCACCAGGTGCGTCATGTAAAGCGAGCGAAGCGAGCTCGAAAATTTTAGGCACCCGCCTTGGACAGGTTAGGTTAGAGTGGTAATTACAATTAGCTTGTTACTACCTCCAGTTGTCTCATTTAAAAGTGAGCTCGTAAATTGAGGAAACCCACTTAGGACAGGCGACGTTAGTGAAGGGGGTCATTACAATTAGTTTCTTACTACCTCTGTGCGGCTAGCGCCGCCCCTCGGAGCCTGGCGCTCCGGGCCATGGCTCTTTTGGCCCTTGGGTAAATACGTTACTGTAAAGGTCGGATGAGTATCCCAACCGGTATCCTTATAAACCGGTTATGCTAGCTTAGTGCTCGATTTTAGGGAATCACCAAAATACAATATAATCATTCTGATGCTCAACTTGGTTAAAGACGCCTTGAAAATCGGAATAGGATATCTTCCGGTGATCGCATGAGTTTCTGACCGGTATTTTTATAAGCTCGTCACTCTCGATTTTTCCAAAACAAATAAACAATATAAATTCTTTGCGCAGCATAATCGGTTCATAAGAATACCGGTCAGATATTCATCCAATCTCTGGTTATTTTTTTGGTGATTTCAGGCATCACTATTATCACGTCGAGCAAGAAAATGTCTTTCAGTCATCAATATTGCCAGTTTGTCACGTCGAGCAAGAAAATTTTAAATTTAAGCTAGCTTAAGCGGTTTATAAGTATACCAATCGGAAACTCATCTGATCTTTGAAAGATTTGTTGCTCAATAATAATTGCTACCTCAAACAACTGAATTATATTTTACTGGTAATTTTTTAAATTATTGTTTCAACGAGGTCTTCAGCAACAAATATTGGTCTATTTGTTTCCCTGATTATATAGTATTTAGCTAATTTTATGCTATCTTTAAGTAAAGCTAGCATTGTTGTCAATTTTATAAGATCGGTTTGAGCAACAAAATCGTTTTTGTAGCAACTAATTGTTAACAAAAAGCAACAAATAGTGAATATTTTTTAATTTTGACAATTTGTCACTGCTAGTGTTTTGTAACTTGTGGGGGACAAGTTTGTTCCGTCCTACACACAACACTAGAAAGGTTTTTTTTATCTTACTATAACTTTTATCTACGCGGGCATCCAAGTTCCAGGGGGGGGCAGCTGCCCCCCCCTGCCCCCCCCTGGGTACGCCCATGATACCTACTGTAAGAACCGTGTTTCCAGTTAATAATAATAAAGATATTATTATTATTTTATGGTAGGTATATCTTAAAAGTAGGTAGGTACGGAGCAGAAATTTGCCGTCTGAGGTTTTATGAAAAGAACAAAATGTTCAGTCTTTTTAATGATTTTGTTTTAGCTCCGGCTTTTGTGTTATTGTGCCCCGGGACATTTCTTTTCAGCGTCTGTAGGTATATATATAGTATATAGGTACTTAAATGAATCAGTACTCGTATTCTGCGGAGTTTAAAACGTTCTACTTATGCGACCCTGTTTTTATTCCCGCTTTTTCAAGCATTTATAAAATGTGCATATTTTAATGTACCTAAGTAGAGCTTTCGTTGATTCTAATTTGTTGTTACACATTTGACATAAATTTTAACTTATTTAAAGTATTATACCTAAAAAATTGTTAAGAGTTTGAACAGACCTCTACGAATCAAAAATTAAGACCAATATAAATTAAGTACTATCTTTCCGCCAGCACCTTTTGAAGTATAAGAATTTTACTTTCTAAAGGTGAAAGAATTTTTCAGGTCCAGTAGTTTTGGAGTCAAAGCAAACAAACAAACAATCAAATCTTTCCTCTTCATAATAGTATAGATTTAATCACTAAACTACGTACCTATAGTAAAAAATATATGCAGACTAGCTAGGTACTGATTTCATAACCTTAATATTATACCTTCTAATATCTAACTAAACATTGCATGAAGTAAACATAGAGATGATTGATACAAAACGGGAACATTATTGTATTTGCCGCTATACACTACTAAAGGTTATCTCTGGCGGTGTAAATGCGTATAACAAGTCATGGCTAAGTAGTTATCGTTAACTGAATATGTGAGCTAACTAACAGTTAAAAGTCGAACGTATAACGTCGAACTCGACACTAGAATTATTTATTATATTATTTGAATTGGATTTTAACATTTAATACCCAAATAAAACCTAAAAAAATTACTTTAAGTACAATGTTTCAGTCGTCGATAATTGTTTACTTGTTTTTTTTTACATTCTTAGTAGTTAGCGCCCGGAATGCGTTTATTATGGACGAACGTTACGTGTGCAATGTGAAAACTTCATGTTTAGAGTGTTTGAAGTTATCCCAATGTTCGTGGTGCCCATCGGAAAGCAAATGCTTCTCAAAGAAGCTTCCAAAGTTCAACGATTTTTGCTCTAATGGCACAATCGATCACGTTGATTATGGCAGTAAGTTTAGTTTTTTTTATGTGCTGATAATCATCATCATCAGACATCAGCCCGTTATTGTACACAGATGGAAGTAGCCACTCTAGAGGGACTCTCCTTTTCCTCTAAGTGAAGTGGCCCTGGGAATCCATTTAATTCATAAATAAAAATAAGTTAATTATAAATTATTATTAAAACTAAAGAAAATAAAGTACCTACTTTAAATCAGACAATGGTAATTAGGTATATTTTATCTAATTTCTAATTATTTTTATACTTTTTTCGTATTCCCAACGGAAGACAAGGAAAGTATTAAGTTCAGAGCTATTTGCAATTCCAGAGTTTCAGAGCCTGCATGAAATGGATAATAATGAAATCAATTCGGTAGGTACCTTCAACAACTAAATAGATATCTTACAAAAACTTTATATAATTACTTACAGTGAGTTTAGAGGACAACGCAGACTGCTCGTGCAGCAAAGGCGAGGTGGAACAAAGTTGCTACCCTCCAGGGGTAACCGAGGGTCCCCAATGCTCCAACCGAGGCAGCTGCGTGTGCGGCCAGTGCGTTTGCGACCCCAACCCTGATCCTCAGTATCCGACCAAGGTACAGGCGCTATAAAACTGCTATTAAGCTATATATTTCTCCTAGCCTTATGCCTTTCCCAAAGCTTAAGGGCAAATTGTACTTACTTGCGCAATCTCTGTGAACCGTGCCCCGTAGGGTGTAGCAAACAGTAACCTTCGGAACACAGATTGCGTAAGTAAGTAATTTATCGTACAATAGTCATGTATATACCAATAATAAAATCGCTTGCTCCTTGTAGATGGTGATGGGCGAATACTGCGAGTATGATAACTTCTCTTGTGACGACCCCAAATGCAACGAAGGCCCCTATTCACTAAGTAATCCAATGTTCGAGAATGGCTACTACAAAACGCTTGATGTGGATATCCCGGTCTTATAACGATTCGTATAAAGAGAATACAGGTTTATACAGTCAGATGTTGTGTGTATTGCGTATACCTAGATGATTAAAGCATTCATATATTATAGTAATTAATGGATCAATATTTTAATATACGTTAACTCCGTAGTAGGTAGGTCGAGATGAGATTTCTTTATGAAGTGAAAAGTTTGCAGAATTTCTTTATAGTCTAGCTATGTTTAGTTATGAAGAATGCTCGGGTGGATGGCTGTGAACCGTGGCGGAGGCAATGAGGTTTTCAGGAGAAGCGTTGGAGCGAAGAAGCCGCGGCTCAATTAAGAAATTGATATGAGCCGGGCGTCTGTCGCGGATGGCTCATCGTTCTCAAGTGCTGCCCGTTATGGTTACGCGAAATTAGATTTCAACGAGTCTATTTTCTCTTCCACAACGACTTCACCTTTTATTTTCTCGATATTTATTGATCGTCTGCTGCCTTTAATATGATTTTTTCTGGCTATAGTACGCTGTTACTTATAGATTCTAAGCTAATTAAGCCTTCCTTTGCGTCGCGCAGTCGGGTAATATGACTGACTCAAACGGAAACCATTTTAAATCTCGTCAAAACAAGATTAGTGTATTTTATAATTACAATTTACCGAATTGGGAACATATATACTAAATTATATAGCATCATACCTACATGAGCTTTAATCTTACGTATAGGTTCATAGTACCTGCTGTACTGTACTGTAAGGCACCAGATATATATATTATGATCGTGATCATTACAGATTGTGATCCCAATTCGTGATGTGTTATCGTGTATCTATTCAGGTCAGAATCGACAGAGCGGGCAGAGCGGCACAATTTTTCTGCCTTTTCATTTGACCGCAATAAGTGACGCGTTAGAACACACTTCTGAAGTTTACAACTTGTAAGTTACCAAAAAAAAAGCTTTTACTGAAAGTGGTTGTCAATTTTTTCAAAGGCCCTTCAAGTAAACGGCATGTGATAGCAATATCTTAAATAGGTACCTCCTTAATAAAATAAAACCGTCACCAACATAACCGAATTTGTGTTCAATAATTGTGGCGGAATGCGGCCCCCGAGGAGCTCGGAACAGGAGATTCGATTAGGGAGGAGCGTTTAAATTGTTTTAGTGTCGATCAGCACCATGTTTAAGACTCTAAGTAATAGTACCTACATAACAACCGCTAAAGTACAGTTGATGTTCATAATAAATATTGCTAAAAATGCTCCTTTTTTGGTATCGCGCGATGGAGGTGTCTTCGCCACTATCGCTGCAACGAGTATCAAGAATTCGATAGGTATCTAGATCTACCCACCCGAGAGAAATGTTTATGTGGGCAGATATTGAGTCTAAATGTAGGTACTTTGAGGACATAATTACCTATGTTGTATGTTTGTCAAATTCTCCGCGAAACAGGCTTTATTCGAGCTGTCTTTAAAAACAAAATTTGTATTGCCACAATTTATTTTTCTATCGGATATAATAAGACAATAAAAATGTTAGGTATTGATTTCCTTGCTAATGGCGTATCCTTGCAAAATAATCCCTATACTAATAATAATAGTGACCAAGATAAAACCGTATGTCTACGTAACACGTAGCGGCAGCAAAGTAGTTCACGTGAGTTCACAAAATGTATGCCTACGGCGTAGCACTTTACAGAAAAAAGGTAAGTAAATGCTTGATTTTAACTGAATAAAAAATCTACATTTACACTATAATATGTGAGAAACAAAAAATATATAATAAGAAATAGTAAAATATGTAGGTATTTACACTACATAAATATAATTTCTTTATTATTTATAAGTTGGTATTTTATAATAATAAATATAATAATAATATTCAACCCATATACTGTCCCACTGCTGGGCACGGGTCTCCTCTCAGTATGAGAGGGATTAGGCTATAGTCTACCACGCTAGCCTAATGCGGGTTGGCAGACTTCACATGCCGTCGAGAAAATCTCTCAGGCATGCAGGTTTCCTCACGATGTTTTCCTTCACCGTTAAAGCGAGTGATAATTACGCACATGATTTCGAAAAGTCAGAGGTGCGTGCCTTGGATTCGAACTCGAAACCTTTGACTTGGCAGTCCAGTGGTCATACCCCTAGGCTATCACTGCATTTCTTGGTATTTTGGTACTTGGTACTTGGTATTTAATATTTTACTATAATAAGTCATAGGTATTTATCATTGAACACAGCATTGAAAATATATATCAGATAGCTATGAATTTTTAAAATCTTATGAGAATCTTTGTAACATAAATAAACTTGATATTTTTAACGCCTACGGCGTAGCACGTAGCAAAGGTAGACGCGTAGCAATGATTACCACACAACAGAAAATGATTTTGGAGGTACGATATAAAGCAGAGCAGTGATTAAAATTTTAAAGTTAGGTACCTAGAAGAGCCTGAATAGGATTAATATCTGAAAACGAATTTACTCTTGAATAATTCGCGCAGAAACGTGCTCGGACTTTTAAGCACGGAATAAGATGTCAATGGAGGCGGACGGTGGATAATATATTGCACAATAGGAGCCGAGATCACACATAATAATATGGCATTGGTATTCTGGAGTGGGGAAGAATGTGCGTTCCGACGTCGAGGCGGCGACTTCTCGGCGTGCCTCGTGCCTCGCGCGGCGTCGCCAGCGAGCGGCCGCCGCGCGGTCCTCTACCCCTCAGCCCTAACACCCTTTACTCTTGACTTCGTAATTGTTGCTCACGCGGATCTACTCATAAATGTAAATAATATTTTTTCAAATCGATACCTTTGATCTATCAAATTAAAATTATGCACGTGTACAGACGTACGACGAATGTCATGAAATATTATATATCAGTGTTCATTGCATACAACCTATACAAATATAAAATGATTGCAAAGTTTATATTAATATTATATTAATTTCACAGATAATCTTAAAATTGTTGCTTAGGAAAGCCTTACGTTTAGTGACTCCTTGAAACTTCAACGGTTTTATAAAATTCTAAAGAAACAATTTAAACTGCTTCACCATCTCCTTTCCCGGCTCATAATAATATTAAAGTGTCACCTCAGGAGCCAGAAGTAGAAACAAGTGTCAATCTCGGAGGCACAATCCTAAGGAATATTTAGGACGCAGGGATGAACCTTGAATATTCATGTGGCCGCACTCGTAGACACTTCAGCGACAACAAGATCTCTTTCACCTGTTTTGCATCGTTTAAATTATTTATAACAAACCGTGCGATGTGGTGCCGGCGCGCGGCGGCGGCGGGCGGGCGGCGCCGCGGTTTCTCATAATATGTGATTTGGTAAGCGAACGTACACGAAGCTAACCGAAAAGGAATGTGGGGAAGTATTCTTTATCCTGTTAAATTTTTAATAAATATTTAAGATAAAGCATTCTCGATTCTTCATCTTCATATTACAGAATATTTTTGGTGCTTTTATCGAAATATTCTTAAAATCTAAAATGTGAGACAGTTAAATTACTTAACAATAATTATAATTAGATACCTCGTGTTTGACTTAATTAAATCTCAAAATTCGTTATCCTGCTACATTAACTGTGCGAACATTGATCAATGTTGTTGATAAAATAAATAATTAAGCCTCGGATACCAAAAAAGTTGTGATACCTATTGATTGTACCTACAGTCAATGTCGCGATTACTACTGAGTGCTGCCATGAAACTAGCATGTGCGAAAAAGATATAGAAATTAAAATTTGGCGTCTAAGTAAGTATGCTCAGGGATAAACGTAAACCCTAAAATTCCTATAATTTAAGACAAGACCTATCTTGTCTTGTCTTGTCCGCAATGTTGAGATGAATCACAGGGCGGCGCGGCAGTTCTTATCGGAGATTTAAGTGTTTATTGCTTAAAACACATAAAACTCCATAATTTAATTATTGGGTTAAGCCATTGTAGATTACAACCTATGCTACGCTTTTTACCATTATGTTAATTCAGTTAATAAGTAATTATAAATGGATGATAACTTACAATTAACACGTAAAATAATCACGTCAACTAAGTACATACAAGAAATGTCCTGCAGACTAAATGGTGGTAGAGCTAAATCATAATTAGTAGGTCAGTCACGAGCAAAAATATGTACCTATAGAAAAGTCAAAATTTCTCCTAATTACTAATATAAATTTTGTGGTATTACGAACATGGTATTTACGAATACGAACCAATACTATAGGGACATTGGTGTTATTTTTATTGGTGTTATTATATTTTAAAGTTTCGATCGTTCATTCATGAAAAAATCGCTTTAGCACTTTTGTTAGTTTATATATCTTTACTAGTGATTGTACATTACGGCTGTTTCTTCAAACACTAACTACACTCGCATAGTTCTACGGGTTCTACCATGATCAGTTTGGTTTGAGACAATAATATTTTGATTTAATATTTTATTTTATTTCAGTGTTTCTTTTCAAGGATTTCAGTTAGAAGTACCTATCATCTACTCGTAGTTTTAATAAATTTTATCATGGTTATATGAACTTTAAAGTTTCTAGCGAACTAAATAAAAAAACAACTGCAACGCATCAAGTATCAATATAACGATTTTGTATGAGTTGCCAGATTTTTAAAAGAACTGTAATAAAACTAAATAAACTTCGTCAATATATTAATTATATTTTCGTCATTGAGCAATATAAAGTATTGCGTTTTACTAGATGAAAGTTTAAGATTTTTTTTTTTTAATTATGACTTTTTTGCTAGGTATACTTAATTTATTGCTCCTAGATTTTTCGAATAGAAACAATTCTAATTTTACTTTCTGTAATGACAGTGATCGATAACCAACGCTACTCCTGCAACTATATATAAAGGTGTTAAGTACCTATTTAGTTTAAAAAGAAACCTTATAGTACTTAGCGTCTTTGCTAGTACCATCGATCGACTGCAACTGCGCCGTGATATTCATTATTTACTGCTATTAGATATATGTGCACCATGAGTTCACGAATCGAGGCTTGATTTCAGAATTCTAATATTTACTACAATAATTAAAACAATTAAAAGGTAAGGCTTTTTGTGTAGGTTTTGGTGTTTAGGCCGACTGCCCAAATCAAAACTATTCTGTCTACGCCATGAAGATATTTTAAAACCGAATGTGAGTGAAAATCAGTACTTTATCGTAGAGTTGAAGTCGAATGGTACTTGGAGGGAGCGTGAGCGTTCAGCTGACACAATGAAGTGGTGTGGAGGGTGAAGCGACGCGACTCGCGACGTTGGGTATCATTGGCCGCGGTGGACCTAGGCGCCGCGGCCGGCCTAAACGCACAGCAGGCAGCGGTATCACACCACTTGAAACAATAAGAATAAAAGTTTTAACAATTTCCTACCTACTTTTATTTTTTCTGCGACATTATTTAGGCGTAAAAATACTAAATATGACTAAACTTTTAACAACATTTTATGGTTGGCTGATATTATTATTTATTTATACATACTTCTATGTACATCTGTGGTTGTTTATTAGTAGTAGTAACGTTAATTCTGTATGACATTATCCACTTAGCGTGATGACCATACAAATTAACTTAATCAGGTTTTGAAATATTTAATGAGCGAAACTCAAACCGCTGATCGCGTATATCCGAGGCATGTTCGCAGTTCGGCATGACTCCAAGCGAAAGCCTTCACGCTCGCATCCGCACCCTCCCCGCGCACGCCGCCCGCCCTCGCCCGTCCTCTCAACCGCAAGAGTGCTGGCTGCGGGCGTTGAGTCAGCCGGAGGCCGCCGCGTCGCTGACACCGCACTGTCCTATGCAACTTCATACGCCGCACACTTTACCGAACTTTTACTAAGTGATTACAAGTTACAACCATGGACGTGGAAGAGTTTCGTATTCGCGGCAAGGAGATGGTCGACTACATCTGCACATACATGAACACGCTCCAGACGCGGCGAGTAATACCTTCCGTCGAGCCCGGCTACCTGCGGGCTGCGCTGCCGGCTGAAGCTCCGCACATGCCAGAAGCATGGGACGACGTCATGAGCGACGTGGAAAACAAAATCATGCCGGGAGTGACACATTGGCAACATCCTCGTTTCCACGCGTACTTCCCGTCTGGAAATGGCTACCCATCAATCCTGGGTGATATGCTATCTGCTGGCATCGGTTGCATTGGATTTTCATGGGTAACTTTTTACTTTATATTTAAAATCGACGCAGAGTTAACGGACGTTAACGGTTGTTGTCTTTTAATTAAATTAGGTATCATGTCACAATAGGTATTCAAAAGTTTGCTGGTATACATTATTGTCATATTTCAGGTCTAATCTGTTGCAACAGAAATACCGACCATAAGCTACAGGAATAGTGCTACGACGTAGCAAAAACTCTACGTACTCTAAGAAAATAATTAAGTTTTTGACATGTTTAAAAAATCTCGTTTCCACTCTTGTAGGTTTAAGTAACCTAAGTATTAAACTAAAAAAAAAACGTTTTCGAGATACTTATTAAAAGTTCTTACCACAAATCAGCTTAGTGAAGTTATTTTCTAAGTATATTTAGCTGGGGACATACGTATACTTCATGCGGATGTTATTATTATCCGCATGAAGTAATCTGCAATGTTTAGGCATATTGAAATTATTGTGTCATTCCTGTCATTGCATAAAAGCGTAATAACAATAAAACGTAAATATAAAAAGATGGTGGTGGAACTCCTAGCTATCTAAACAGACTGTAGAAAGTATCGTATTAAACGCAATCGGCAGATTGATAGGCGCGCGGCGATAATGATGAATGGAGTATGATGGACTGCTAATAAAGTGACAGTGATTACTTAAATTAACTCGTCTATCATTAGTTAATGGTTCATTCTTTAATTTCTGGACTGTATGTAAAATGGATTTGTACAGGCACACATAATAACTGCAGTCCTACATGTGTCGATTTACATAATTATTTTCGATGTTCATACTGGAAAACTGATAATATCGGATTTCGGTTTCAATTCAGTTTCTGTTTGTATCATTTCAAATATATTTTTGCAGTTATTTATTAGTGCCGTTTTAAGTGCTTTTTTAATATGTTAAAGATTAATCTACTCACTTATTAAAACATATCCACAAAGCAGATAAAATTAAATATAGACACAATGTTTTAGGTTAGAAAAAATCAAAATATCTATTAATGAGTATTATATTATACAGTTAGCGGACATATTGAGGACCGAGTCAAAGACGCCGATTGCAACCATATTGATTGTCCTGTAATTGGTTTTTAAATAACTTACGCTATTGCAGGTATTAGTCTAACCCCAGAACAGTACCACGTAGTCTAATCAAACAATCTAAGGTACCTACTACTTATACAATTTTACTAGTTTATTTTGATAGTTCCGGGTATATTTTTGGGCTGGGTCTAATTATGTATAAGTACCTAAATGTTTTAATCAAATTGAAATAAGGATAAGGATAGTTTTGGGCGTTCCCTGTAAGGAGATTTACTTTCTGAAAAATCCCAACGTTCTTTTCAACCTATACTATACCTACTTATGCTAAGGAAAATTTGAGTTGAGTGAAATGCGATTATTTAACATTATTTATGGCTAACTATTAGTTACGACTATTATTTGTCCTTTCATTATATTTATTTTAGCCTGACTACAATCACTTCACCTGGGTGTTGTGTCACTATAAGTATTACTTGCTTTTTATGTTTTTTTTTAATTATGGTAGGTACCTAGGTATACTGCTGCCCGCCCCGTAAATAAGAAATATTTTAAATAGTGTTCCTAGTTCTAAATGTAACATTGTATTTGTAATTTTACCGAACTTTACCGAATCTTATAAGATATTTTTTTGTGAATGACGATGAGTAGATTTACATTTGGTTTGGCGAGAAATCGGTGACATTTAATGAAACAGCTCAGCTTGGAAAAGAAACACTTCGGTGTTGCACAAAAAACATAGTTACCTATGTATATCCATCTCTATGTATCTGATAAGGCATCGTTAAAAAATATTTCTTTGTGGATTACTACTGAATACAATCGGCACAACTTGGGTTTAGCCACAATAATTCCATCTCGGTACCAACCTAAGCCATTTACAAAAAGTCTATGGAAAGACAAATAGAGTAGGTACTTATTAGAAGACACGATTAATGTAAATACACAAAACATGATTAAATTATAGTATACTAAATCATTGTGTGCCTAATGCATTGACTGCTCCGAATAGTCCAGTTACCTATATGCAACACCACTGCACTGGTGCCTAGAGAGTGGAGCTGGTTTGCAAATGGATCGCTAAATTGTATTTTTAATTAGTATTCAGTAGATGTTGATTAGTATTTGAGTGTCGTTTAGTAAAAACAAGAAAATACAAAACGTTTAGTAAACGTGATAGTCATCACATCTGTGTTGTTCCAAAGATTGTATAATAAAGTATACCTAACACAATATCATAACGCAAACGCATGTTGTGTATATAACGGATAACTATAGCGGATAATAATTATCTGTAACGTAATTTTTGTCAAGACTATACTAAACTACTCAACGCTCAGATGGTTTAGCTTCTTGTATAATGTATAGCTACCTTTCTTTAATTAAATCAGTAGTGGGCAATGATCAGTTATCAGTTAATCATCCTTGGTTCAATGGGTTTAATTTCCAATGTAGGCCGACAGTAATTAGTTTTCTATTGTATTCGTTTTGTTTTGTTTGTTTTTGTTAGATACCAGAAGGACAGACTTACGCGTGTAGGCATGTGATGTTTTAGAACGTCCTAACGCAACAAACTCCTAAGTTCATCATCATTAATCCATTAACTGTATACTGCTTGGCCTTGGGCACGAGGAGAGAGGGTAGTCTGTTAGTCCACCACACTGGCCAAGTGCGGGGACAGACTGCACAACACTAATGTTTTGTCTTTCTTTATAGACATGACACCTTTAAACATCTTTAACATATCTAGTTACTGTAATTATAGATGTTAAGATGTCCAAAATCATTATAATAAGGCTGCTGTCAGTCAAGGCAAGACGGCAGAGTTGAACCGACTGCCACAAACCATAACTACACTCAACACCTACAAACCAACAAAATAAAATCATAGAAAATAATAACCTAATGATTTATGGGTTCCTCAGGCGAAAGTAAAAGTATTCATGAATTTGTTGATTGTGTCAACTGTGCTTTATCCATTCGTAGCTACGCGAAAAAGGAACATAATATTATAGGTAGATCAATCCCAGAAAAATATTAACAAACTTATTAATTAGGTATTAATATTATTATTATTAACAGTGGTTAAAATTGCTGCAATCGTTATAAAAATTAATACTTATATTTTTAGGATTGTGTAGGTATTTACTAAGAATACCCAACATCAACTTATAATTACAGAGTGCAATGTTTTCCCCTTGTCTAGGCAGCAAGCCCCGCTTGTACAGAACTGGAGATTATAATGCTGGATTGGATGGGTATGTAATATATGATAAATCCGGTTATTTAGACATAAAAAAATAAACCCCATTTTTTAAGTTTTAGTGGTTACTTAGCAGCCAATCAAAATTATTCTCCCTACTCCCGAAATTATTGTTGTTTCGTTACTGAAAATATTTTTTCTATAACTACCTAGTTACTTATAGCTTGACCAATTGATAGTATACGAAAGTTACAAAACGTTATAAAGATTAATAATGAGGTAATGAAATTCCAGGCAAAGCAATCGGTTTACCACCAAGTTTTTTAGCGTTAGAAGAAGGAAGCAAAGGGGGTGGAGTTATAGAGGTAAAATGCTTTTCCTAATAAGTGCCTACGGCTATATATTGCTCTTTAGGTATAACTTTGGCTACTTATCAATTTAATTCCCAGGGTTCGGCAAGCGAGTGTGTGCTAGTTTCAATGCTGGCTGCCCGAGCCAATGGCATTAAACGACTTAAGCATCAGTTCCCTAATGTGGACGAGGGACTTCTACTCTCTAAGTTAATTGCCTACTGCTCCAAGGAGGCGCATTCCTGCGTTGAAAAAGCTGCTATGATTTGCTTCGTTAAACTTCGCATCTTACAACCAGATGATAATGGCTCACTTCAAGGAGACACCCTAAAAGAAGTAAGTAAATGTAAAGCATACCTAGGTAATGTAGGCAAAAATATTTCCAATCTTTTTCTTTCTTTAAAGTCCAATGTTAATGAATACCTACTAACAAAGCTGGGAATTACGAAAATAACGTAACTAAGTATTTATATAAAATCTCTTAACTAAATTTTGGGGAAAAACTAAAAATTTACAGGTTTTTATTTAGCTTTTATTATAAATATTAAGTATTATTAAATTGAATTGGGGCATGCGGTGGAGTTCAGACTATACTGTGAGGACTGTGCAGATAGGCGGGCGGTAATTGAAGAAACAAGACGGCACCGAGCGCATGGCGACGGTGACGGTGTCCCGCGTTTAATGACTCGCCCGTGGATGCCGGAAATACGTAGCGAGCCGAGCGGTAATGGAGCCGCATTGTGTGCCACTTTCTATGCCGCAAATATTGAAATTTCACGATACCACCCTGTTATGAGAGGTCTCCTTAATTGCGAGCTTCAGTACTACGTAATACGTTCAAGATTTATAAAAATGCTCATTCAAATTTGATCGGATTTACAGGACATACCTACATTAATTTTATAGCTACTCAATTTTCTTCGAATGCTTTTGTAACTTGAATAATATAATTATATTCTGCGATTATAGGCTATGGAGGAGGACGAAGAAGCCGGTCGAGTTCCATTCTTCGTTGCGATTACTTTGGGCACTACATCGTGTTGCTCCTTTGACAACCTACCGGAGATTGGACCGGTTGTCCGAAAATTTCCAAACGTTTGGCTCCACGTAGACGCTGCTTACGCAGGCAGCTCTTTTCTGTGCCCTGAACATAAATATCATCTTGCTGGGATAGAGTACGCAGACTCTTTCAATACTAATCCTAATAAACTTATGCTTACGAGCTTCGACTGTTCACTTCTATGGGTTACTAACCGATATCTACTGACGTCGGCACTCGTCGTCGACCCACTTTACTTACAACATTGCTATGACCATACGGCCATCGATTATAGGCACTGGGGTGTGCCATTGAGCCGCCGCTTCCGATCACTCAAGTTGTGGTTTATGTTACGAAGCTACGGCATCAGCGGCCTGCAGAAATACGTACGCCGTCATTGTGAACTAGCCAAATATTTTGAACAACTTGTGAAAAAAGACGATAGATTCAAAGTCTGCAATCAAGTTAAGGTAAGACATACCTACATTTATCGATCTATCAGGCTTGATAATATTAGAAATTTATGTAGCTCGCACGGACGGGGCAAAAGCAGGACAAGGTGACAAACAAAGCAATGAGCAACTGAACGTACAGGTACGCCTACACTACGTACTAGACAATTTTTCATCAACGTACCTACATGGTTCTAGGTTCTAGTGAATTAGTGACTATGTTTATTACATAGTCTTATTTATGTATTTAATCTTTTTATATGCAAAAAAATGATAAATAGTTTATATAAATTATTATTTTTCCGTTTGTAAATAGATCCTTTAAAGACGTATATTTCGCTTTCTATTAATCCAAACTCAAACTCAACCTTATTTATCATCGTCATGCCTAATGCAGTGTAAATTTTCCATATTTTCAGTTGGGATTGGTTTGTTTCCGTCTTGTGGGAAGTGCCGAGGACCCGGGTGAACAAATAGACGAGCTCAACAAGAAGTTGTTGACTAACATCAACGCCTCCGGCAAGCTGCACATGGTGCCGGCGTCCGTCGGCGATCGATTTGTGATTCGCTTCTGTGTTGTACAGCAACACGCCACGCGTGAAGACATCGGTAAGCAAGTTATCGCTTCCCTTCCTCAATAAGTAGTAACCTAAGCACTGGGAATGTGGACTAAACCAAAGCAAAATGAAACTATACCTAACTATATTAAATTATATAATTATTTCAGAAATTGCGTGGGATATCATAACTGATTTCGCTACGGAACTTTTGGAAGGACCAGACAAGGAACGGGTATGTCTTCTAATATTGAAAAAATTCTACTGGAAACATAATTTTCATGACCGATAGTGAAAGAATAAGCATAATATAAGTAGGTACGTACTACTAAGCACTGTATTTCCGAAGGGCCTATACAGACGTATATTTCAAAGACAGACTGAAGGCGTGACGTGTTCCCGTTCCGCGTCGTTTGTCTTACGTTATATTGTATGTGGCATTATCATCATCATGAACCTATAGGCAGTGTCCGACTGCTGGACATGGGTCTCCAATATGAGAGGGATTAGGCTATAGTCCACCACGCTAGCCTAATGCAGGATGGCAGACTTCACATGCCGTCGAGGTCATCTCTCGGACATGAAGGTTTTGTCATGATGTTTTCCTTTATATCCGCACATGATTTCGAAAAATCAGACCTTCCTTGGATTTGAACTCGGGACCTTTGACTTGGCAGTTCAATGGTCATATCAGTAGGCTATGATTCACTGCTTCGGTTATAGGCGGTTGGCCGGTTTTATTTATTGTATTTATTCCTCTAAAGGTGCACTGAGTACCTATTTCATTGTCCAACTCGATGATTATTCATTCTACTTCTGTCGTAGAACTGTCATAGCGGTTTAAAAACATGTCTATAGTAAGGTATGAATGCGGAACGTGTGACCGCCTTATATCTGTGAAATCCATTTGGTCCAATGTTAAAGCGGGGAAGTGATTTTCTAGCCGTGTTTCCCCAGCTCCATAATAGTGGCAGTGAAATACAACATAATAGAAAAATACTAGCACATGCTAGCTCAACGGTAAATTTCTGCGTGAAATTAAAAAAAATATTGATCCTCGTAGCAATAAAAATTATTGCCTGAAGAGATAGCAACAAAACATAGAACCCGAGATTTCGGAGATTCGGTAGCTGCCGGAGCAGCATAAGTTGGGATTTGTAGTAAGTAATTTGCAGACAGAGACAGTGTTGAAATCTTTGGATTAATTCTGGGAAAATACCAATCGTCTTTTTAGATCATTGGGATGTTACGAGTTGCGGTCTTAATCGCGTCGAAAGAAACGCACTAGTAAAGGGAGGATGGCGTACGGCGTAAGTTGTAGCTTTTACTAAAGTAGGTACCTTGGTACTGTACATACTTCACCATACATTTGGTATATCCTGGCAGCGAACAACACATTTATTTTTCAAATTTGACCTACTTTCTATGTCAGCTCAGTTCACACCATACAAGATTGGAACAGACGGTGACAACGCCGAAAAAGATTTCAGGAATTCTTGTAAATTATATTTACGTACAAAAGATGCGCTCAGCCAGCACATCTGTATAGATCCGGACATCGGTTCTCTGGCAGTCTAGCACCAATTATACTTCTGCATGGGTTCTTTTATTGTTCGGGGACTAGGAGCCCCTAACCACTAGTAAAACGTCAACTGAATTAATCAATTTCTATGCCCAATATAGGTTTCTACATTTCAAATTATACAGGTATACACCAATCAGGAGAAGTTTGTTAGTAAGTAGTTTGTGATTACGGGTTTTGGTTGGTTTTCCTTTTTTTTTAACAAAGGAGTGTTTTACGCTTTAGACAAATTATAATATTACTATAAGGGATATTACCTATACATAGGTATGGGATTTGCACAGCATTTTAAATGGAACAGCAGTTTATGGGGATGCTGCTATTTTTTCCCCAAGTTGCTTACGGGTTATTCTGGCCGGCTGGAATTTGGAGCTTCCGAATTTCGAAGTCACGTGTGATTTATTGGCTTGTTTTAGTAATTATTGTCGCGAGAAACTAATCTGTTGGGTCTCTATATGGTGGGATGTGGGAATAAGAAGTTGTAACGTAGGGCACTTTGTAAACATCTGCACATATGCGTAGGACTTGAACGAGGAGCGCGCGCGGCGTCACAAGGCGGCCCTGGCGCACAAGCGTTCCTTCTTCGTGCGCATGGTGAGCGACCCCAAGATCTACAATCCCGCTATCAACAAGACCCCACCTCCAGTGCCCACTACGCCATGCTCGCCACCGCCCACAGCTGTGCCCACCACGCCTGACACGCCTTCTGATTCTGACAACAAGTTACAACCATCAACTCCGTAAGTTTCCATGATAACCTTAACCTTCGTCACTAATTACGCATTAAGGCAAACAGTAACCCCTGTTACACCGCGACTACCATGTTGTAACTTTCCAATTGCCTATTTACCTACTACGACAATGGCAAAATAGCGCTTGAACACGCATAAAATGTGTGCTTGCACAGATTGGATTGTCTTTGTCCACGTAGAGGTGCATGTGTGCATCCGAGTTTTAAGAGATATATGATCGTCCAGTCGGTATCTAAAGCCCCATAAACAACTGCAGTAGTTCTAGAAGGTATTTCCTGCCATTTGTCACACCAAGACTAGATATTGATTAAAAATAAATACGAGATTATTTTATAATAATTCAGCGTCTTCTTTTTCGATTGCAGGAAGCAGTCGTCTTGGATCAGTTGGCCCCTCGGATTCTTCTTCCAGAGTGTGGATAACGACGCTAACGATTTGCCACTAAGGTTATTAACAATACTAATAAAAATACATTACATTAAGTACATTCGGCCACAAATTATTTATGAAAGGATATGTTCGAAACGACATTAATCACCAACACAGGTACTTCACCGAACTCAAGAATAGATACCTATAGTTATATTAAAGTAATTACCGAAGTGTACTACTCGTAAAATTTTAATATTGCTTGTTATTAATGAAGTGAAGGCCATCTCGATACCAAAGAGCAAACTCAATAAATCTTTGCATACTGTCATACATATCTATACTTTATGCTCAGTACCTAACATAATAGATTCAATTCGTCACTTACCTTGTTGCCTCGGTCAGATAGCCATGCATCTTACCAGCAGAAAAGGAAATAGCCTAGTGCCGGTTAAATGACTGCGTTTTCAGTTCTGATTGTTGGATATACTTGCGTTTCCGAGAGGCCTGTAACCAGCATAGTATATAGGTATTGCATGATATTGTCCCTAAATATGTTTTCCCTGCGATCAGGTTCCGTCATCTGGATACGATGGTGCGCCTCAAGAGCCCCGGCACGACCAGTCGGCGCGGCTCCTCGCCGTGTGCGTCACCGGAGCGCCGCGCGCCATCCCCATACCATTGACCTGTCTGACTTATACTACTTATAGCCATCATTTGCATCACTATCACTTATCTCGGAAATAAATACTTATGTGAGCATTGGAAAATTGTTACTTATTATTGCCCTACTTATTTATAAAGCAATGATGCGTTTACCTATCAACAAAGCCCTCAATGAAGAATATTAGAATAGAATAGAATATTGGGATGTCAAGTTCTACTATTATTAACATTTTTAGGCTGTCACCAATGGTCCGTGATACCAGATTTAGTTTAGAGGGGCAAATATGTAAAAGCGATTTTACCAGGCTAACGAAAAAACTGGGTAAAATCACAATAACATCCAAATTGAATTGTAAATTAACTCAAAGTAGGTACATAATATTCTCTAGGTACTTGATTGAAATTAGTGGCTTTGATTTTTTGATGCGACGAGACTAAATATTTTGACGACTTGAGGTCATCAATCATCATGGACATTGAACGCAATTTCTGAGTTCACTGCTTCGTTGTTATTGCGCAACGGTATACAGGTTCGAATCCCGCTTAGAAAAAATATTTGTATGGCCTAAAGTTAATAGGTACTAGGTACTTTTTGAGCAAAGACTATATAACACTCTATGTTTTTGAGTAAGGGTAATTTATATTATATCATTACGCCTGTAGTACTTGAAAGGTAGAGGTGTACTACTAATGTCATCCACAGTTCGCTAATATGGGACGAAATTGTTGTTATTAATCAAGCACAAATCCAATCTTCAAGCTTCTACTGAATATGTTATAGAAAAATCCAAAACCGTTTGAACGATGACTAGAACAACGAGGAAGCTCATCGGCCTAGTGTGGTGAACGAGTAATTGATGGATCTTTTCATTTTGTAGGTGTAATAGCCTTCAAGTAATAAATTAACGACACATTCCGAAATCGGGTTATTCCCAGTTGTCACCACCGTCTTCGTCACCACTGGTGACAAATGGGAAAAAAATTCCCATTTGTCACCAGTGGTGACGTCCCCAGTGGTGACAAATGGGAATGGCCACTCTTTTTGTTCCCAGTTGCCACCAGTGGTGACAGATGGGAAAAATAAATAGATACGTCCCCAGTAAGGCGGGGCTAGAGCTGAATATATAGTGATGTGATTTTTTTCCCTTTCGTATTGTTGGGAATGTACTGATCAGTGTGACGTCACTGATCTACGAACCGACAACAGCATAGTGGAGCGGGGGTTGATCGGCAGGATGGGAGTGCGAAAAAAATAATTATTGTAAATGTGTTGTAATTAAGTATTCATAAAGTGATATTTTATTACAAATTTACATAAATAGACATCATTACATGTGTTGAAACTGTGATAGAAAACCTAAGAAAATCGTTTTACGTAAAATAATTATATGATCTGTAATAGTTGTAGTACTAAAAACTGTACTTATGCAGTTTTAATTTCGATTACTATAATTATTGTGATTTATAAAAATATAATTATGTCTTCCAAGTGACGTGTAAAAGTTTTATTTCTCTCGTTTTAATGTACATTTTATAATAGAATATATCATCTAATTAAAATAATTCGTGTCAAAAAATTGAATTCACATCACTATATATTCAGCTCTAGCCCCGCCTTACTGGGGACGTATCTATTTATTTTTCCCATCTGTCACCACTGGTGGCAACTGGGAACAAAAAGAGTGGCCATTCCCATTTGTCACCACTGGGGACGTCACCACTGGTGACAAATGGGATTTTTTTTCCCATTTGTCACCAGTGGTGACGAAGACGGTGGTGACAACTGGGAATAACTCCCGAAATCTACAGTTTGATGGACGCCTGGAGACGATCGTGCATATGCTGATTAATATAATTTTCCAATCCTCGAGATTGTTTTCTATAAACTGCCCACGACTTGTTTCCTGAAAATGTTAGTAAAAGATGTTGCACTCGTATTAACGACTGAAGCAGAATGACGAGCTTTCGAAAACTTGCACTTTCTAGGAGTACTGGCTACTATGTGTCGAGTTGCTTCCAGCTTCCCCCACTGGAACAACCTCTACGGTATTGGCGATGAATTAAATTTAAATAATAAAAAGAAACATAAAGTTTAAAAAATAGTTGTTAATCCCATAAAATAGTGTGCGACTTGAGTTCTCCGTTCCATCCAACCGTGTGAAGAGTTTTCTTGTCTTCAATGTCCCAAGCAGCTCCTCGCACATAATTGTTGTGCATGTGTCTGTCATGGTAGATCACCTTCGGTTCAGAGTTTTCAGTCACATCACAAACCGTCACTATTTTATTGTCACAGCATACTGCTACTTTATCACATCTGTAAAAAATAAAAAACTGAGCCTAATACTTCAAAAATACTTAACCCTAAAACACCTAAGGTCCAGCACAGATTGGGCAGAGCCATGGCATTTTTATATGATTAAAATGGTGGTTTTCTAAGATTCAACCAGTAGCAGTTAAGAAAAAACTTTTCAAGCTGTTAACAAATAACATAATCCACCTTGAGTCGTTCTCCTCACTGCTGAGGGTCGTGATCTCTATCTCTCTGCAGTATGGATGGCGTCGCTCACACTGGAGTCGAGTGTCGAGCGAATCTGATCGGACTCCTTCCTCTCGGTCTTTAGTAACATAATATGTGTATGGATATTGCATTGTGAAACTTACTCTGAATGTATGGCTAGTTTGTGTACAGCAGCCGGAAATTCCGTTATTTTTACAACAGAATCGGGATTTCTTACATCTAACAAGTGCAAGACACCTGCTTCATCACCAATCACTAAGCGGTTTTCATCCAACCATCCTAAACAACGAATGCAGCAATCATTTTGCAATAAGTCTGTAACAAATATTTTCGTTATAGAATTTAGATTTCCCCATTCCCTTCCAATGCATACCTCATGCATTTGGCCTATAATAAGCTTAATAAGAGTCAAAATAGTGTGATTGCTACTTGTAAAACAGCAAGTTTTAATTCTCGCTCTTACATCCTGATTGTCGATCTTTTCATTCATGGTGGAGACACCAGTTGTGAGGAATATTTAAATTTTAAGTAATAGCTTCTTCTCAGTATAACAGAAGCAATTACTTACTTAATATATAAATAATCTACAATCTATTATTTAATAAATCTGAAGAGATTGTACTTTTTATTGTTTGAATGCACTAATTATTAGAACTACCAGACAAATCTAATAAGTTCTTTTTGAATTTGACAGGCCAATTCTTGTGAAAGGTTATTGAGGTTGAAGGTTCAGTATTTGACCTAACCTAGGGTATTTTTATTACTGATGGATAAACTAGATTTCTTACCAAGTACTGGTTTGTCTGTATTATCATCCCACAATGTGACATATTGATCCATGGACCCAGTAGCAAAACTGTTGGTAGAATTTGGTCTCACTGACAATGCATTTATTATCATACTATGTGCTGCTCTGTAGTTTCTCAGACAGATCATATCATTTATATCCCAAACCTGAAAATAACTTTCATATAATGTTTTATATTGAGATCTTAAATTGTATCAAACTGCAAAATCTGTATCAATATTTTTGTAAATGAATATCTTAAATTGGTTCAGGTGGCTGCTTAGGATTAACCATAATAACATTCACTTATTATTATTATTAGCCCAGATGGTCCCACTGCAGGGCACTCCCTACCCTCCTTCCACTCCTCATGGCTTATGTTACAAGCCCAATGTTTTAAATAGATGTTTGGTTTGTCCCCCCATCACAAATCATAAACATATATTCACTTAGGATAAGATAGATTTTTAAAATTGATAGTAACCATGGGTTCTTAAATAAAAGAGGTCCAGATTAATTGCTCAATGTCCTAGACGCCTGGTAGTTGTCCTTAACGAGGTTACTTACTTAAACACTAATGTGCTAAGAAATTTAAATACATATTATTAACCTTAACATTCCCATCAGCTCCAGTAGTAACATACTGGTGTTCAGGATCAAGGCAGTCAACGGCCAGGGCTGCATTATCATGTTCAGCCACAGATACCTCTTCTCTCCATGTGTTCCATGCATTTTGCTGTTCACCATTACTGGACCATACACTTACTGCACCACTGTCCTCACACAGAAACACCTACACAACATAATAAATAAAATCAACATTTACAAAAATCTATGTCCATGAAATAAACCTTTGAAATAAGATCTAGTCTATTTTCTTGGGTGCCATAATTTAAGTGATTGCAGACCCACACTACATACTTTAGAAGAAGATCCAATAAAGCACCCATCAGCAGTCCCGCTAGTTAGAGGTATTCCTCTTTTCTCTTCCACTTTTATATCCTGTGCTTCAGCTATGCTTTTGAATATACTTGCACCACCATTCCAATAACGACCAGTTAATTCCGATGATCCAATTAACACACTTCCATCTGCAACAATAAGTATTGGCCATAGATTACAATACCCTGTATTGGCATAACAAAAATAAATATAATACGGTAAATATACCTACGTAAATGAAATTGTAAGTTTAAAAATAAAACTGAAATGTGTCGACAATTACAAAATATAATTATGTCACTTTTCAATGTTAAAATGGGTGTGCAAATTTAAATAAATACCTGAATGTATGCGGATATAATCCAAATACGAAAGACTACTGGTGCCGGTAGTGTCAGTCCTGTAAATTTCCGCGTTTAAGTGAGGTGGGACGATTTTATTGCAGTTATCCATTGTTTAATATCACAATTATTTTAAAACTATGTAAATCAAGCCTTTAAATCTTATCTTCTACTCTTCGTCTTTTTAGTAAATTACAATTTGTTTACAATTTACATAACCTAAAAACTACAGACCACACATCACGATGTCACAAAACATTTCACAATGACAATTTGACGTATGACATTTGATGACACGATTGGTTTCTTTAAATCAATAATCTGTGATTTGAGATTTGAGCATGATGGGCCTAAAAAAATAAATTACAGTTCACGTATCGCTCAGTCACTTCTCAAGTGCCCTTCGAAAAGTCTTGTCCTTGTGGCAGAATATTCAGTAAAGTTGAATAACTGATAAACTTCGAGTATTTGTACAAAATACACCATTTTGCATAGATATTGGTATTTATTTTAATGACTAGATCCAAATTAATAGTGTACTATAATTTTTGTACAAATACTATCCTTTTCAGGTTTTTGTACTATCGTTTTGAACATGCCTTAATTCAACCCTGAAATTCAAATTGTCATAATGTCATTTGTCAATTGTCAACCAGAAGTTTTGGTTTTGCTTTGCAGTTTGCTTTTTACCCGACTACGGCAAAAAGCCACAGGAAGGGTTTTATTGCTTGTCTTGTTTATCTTGTTCTCAGTCACAAGTATTACGAATAATATTTTCAGCATTTATTATTTTCATATTCAGGAAATTAAGGTAAGTGAATAGTTTTAGAATAATTGTGGTAGTATTTATTGTGGTGTGGTAAAACCTAACACATAGGAGTTTGCTTTAGTTCTGATTCTGATGTAGTAATTCTGTAATAGTAATTTATGTTTCTGTTAGTAATACTAACCTACAAGTTTAAAAAATACGTTATACCATTTAGCCTATAAAGTATAACAGCTGAAAATAAATTCATTGTAAGTGATAATCCATTTTATTTGAAGAAATGGCCAAGTTGGATTTGATACAGACATTGACTGGCCATAAAGGCATTGTCTGGAATGTGTCTTGGCATCCTCAAGGAAAAATATTTGCATCCTGTGGTGAAGATAAAACTATAAAGTTATGGAGCAAGGAGGGCCAGGAGTGGAAAATAAAGACTGTTCTTGTTGATGGCCACCAACGGACCATTAGGGAAGTAGCATGGTCTCCATGTGGCAATTACCTGGCATCAGCTAGCTTTGATGCAACTACAGCTATTTGGGACAAGAAAAGTGGTGTGTAATGGTGTTTTTCAAGTACTTTATCACATAAAATTATTTTTATTTAAAAAAACTGTAAATTAACCTATACTGTTTTCATAGGTCAGTTTGAATGCAATGCGACATTGGAAGGCCATGAGAATGAAGTAAAAAGTGTAGCATGGTCTCCATCTGGTCAGCTGTTGGCAACATGTGGTCGCGACAAATCTGTCTGGGTGTGGGAGGTCACTGGAGACGATGAATATGAATGTGAATCTGTACTCAATGCTCACAATCAAGATGTCAAGAAAGTTTGTAAAGATACCTGTAATGAATCTGTTAATTATTACTGATTCCAATCACATAATTTATAAAGAATTCTTTTTATAGGTAGCTTGGCATCCTTCACTAGACATCTTGGCATCAGCATCATATGATAACACAGTAAAGTTGTATAAAGAAGATCCAGCTGACAATGACTGGAGCTGCATTGCAACTCTACAATCACATGAATCTACTGTATGGAGTTTAGCTTTTGACAAGACAGGGGAAAGGCTTGCCACTTGCAGTGATGACAGAACCATTAAAATATGGAAAGAATATAAACCAGAGAACCAGGAGGGAGTCATGGTTACTGATAGAGAGTCTGCATGGAAATGTATTTGTACATTATCTGGTTTCCATACTAGATGCATATATGATATCTCTTGGTGCCACCACACTGGCCTCCTTGCAACAGCTTCCGGAGATGATATTGTAAGAATATTCAAAGAAAGTGAAGACTCTGATCCAAATGCACCAACATTTGAACTTATATGCACAAAGTTGAATGCACATTGTCAAGATGTCAACTGTGTTAATTGGAATCCAACAGGCAACAAAGAATTACTATCTTGTAGTGATGATGGTGAAATTAAGTTATGGAATTTTTCCTCTGACTAGTTCAGATTGTTTATAAGAATAATTATTGTTAAATATATGTGATCAATCCAGAATCAAATGATGTATATTTTATTATTTAGTTGAGTAGGCTTTATAAATACATAATAGTGTTTCATAATAAATTATGGATTTTATTTAGCAAGTAGTTTCCTTTAACCTGGGTTCATGGGTTGTCACTGTCAGTAGGGTTGTGTTCCAAAATATTGTGTAATTTTCGCCCTCTATCACACCTACTTCCCTTTATTTTTTTTATTAAACACTATGTAGATGGGTGTCATTTGCAATCAATTATGTACATACATGGATTTCAGTTCACATCTGATGATCTTAACACTAGGAAAACACATATTCTCACAGAATAATCTGAAAAGGCTTTATACATCATCAGCCAACATCAAAATGTCTACTGGAGAGAATGTTGGTGTTCCACTGAAGAAAGTAACATGGGTGTTGGAAAATTTTGCACCAAAACAATTGTCTGAAAGCTGGGACAATACTGGTTTATTGGTGGAACCATACTCTTCAAGGTAAGCAAAAGCAAGTATAGCTGTTTTAAAAAATCCTAAAATGTTTGCAGTTGTAGCTTGCGATGTATGATATGGGATAACTTCAACAATAACCATAGGTACTGTCAAAAACAACTGCAGATTTCTTGAACAAACCATAATATGGGACCATAATATTTTACTGTTTTTCAGAAACATATCAAAAGTTATGTTAACAAATGATTTGACTGAAGATGTTGCAGTAGAGGCTCATGACCATGGATGTGAAATGATTGTCTCATACCATCCTCCTATATTTGCTCCATTGAAATCTGTTGTTCAGAGGTATGTACCATAATGCATGAAAAACCTTTGCCTGAATTGAATTACCTGCGAATTGCGAAAGTATAGCCACAGCACGAATTCTCGACTCTTAGCTCAGGCGATCGCTCAGCCACTACGCTAATGAAGCGCTATCGTCACCATTTTTTGCTTTTTTTATGTAGCCTTTGCCCGTGACTTCACTTGCGTTTACTTAACCTACTTAGGGGCTACATTTTCAAAAATCCGTTGTAAACGCATATCCACGTCATCTGTGTCTGTGTCCAATTTCCGCCCAATCCATACAGTGCTTGGAGCTATTTTTTATAGATCAGGCAGGCAGGTTTATTTTTCTAATTATAATATATATATATATAAATTCAGAATTATTCGTATATGATCACGGCGGTCTATTTTCAGTGCTTGGAAAGAACGTATCGTCTCATTTCTTTTGGAGAAACGTATATCTTTGTATTCGCCGCACACAAGTTGGGACAGTGTCCGCGGCGGTGTTAACGACTGGTTGGCTAGTGCATTTCCTATTGCTGAATCTAGTCCTCTTATCCCTGGTACTGATCCTCAAGTTGGAGCTGGAAGGTAAATGTTATTGTTCTTTTACATCTAGATATTCTTTTAGATTATTGCGGCTACGACTTCACGATTATTATAACATCCACGTTTTCTCTATAACTATTAACACCTAAAATTCAAATCAACAAAATCCCACTCAAATAACACAAAAATATTAGATATCCAACCAATTCCTCGGCTAGCTAATAATATAAACTATGTTGACGGTTTAGTTGTTGCGAAAGCAATTGACCTACTTCAGTTTGAATAAATGATGAGATTTTTGTAATAACTGTTTGCAAAAGTAAACAATGTAAATTGTTACAGGTTACTGAAGCTTAAATCAAGTATATCTGTGTCGGATGCAGTTTTAAAAGTAAAGCAATTGACTGGATTACCGCATGTGCGCCTTGCTATAGGGAAGGGAAAAGAAATGTCGAGTGCTATACAAACTGTTGCTCTATGCGCTGGTTCCGGAACCTCAGTACTTAAAGGAATTGCTGCTGATCTATACCTAACAGGTAAACCAACGCGCTTCCAACTTCAGATAAACCAGATAAGTACTTATCAGCTCTGCCTACACTGTGTACAGCGTGAACTAAAGTCCTGCTTCTAAATATATGGTAAAATGAGATTTGCAACAGCCCATATAAAGTTGTTGTTGTTTATACTTGGGTACAGTACAGGACACCGACGGCCAGTGTACAATATTTTAGTTTGAAAAAGCGATCATTAGCTTTGTCTTAACCTTCGACGCAACGGGAACGGGACGTTTTCAGTTTTCTATGTCAATTCTGCTATATTACAATCCTTCTGTTACAGTTCCCGCCAAAATTATTGTCCGGGTTTAAGTAGGCACGAGCTTACTTTAACCCAGCCGTAAAAATCAGAGAAAGAAAAATATTCGATTAGAATGATTTAATACGACAGCCTACGACTTAAGCTTTCTTTTTTATTTGTTACAATCTAATAATTTTCTTTCTCCGATTTTTACGGCCGAGTTAAAGTTAGCTCGTGCCAACTTCAACCCAGACACAAAGTTTGGCGAGAACTGTATTTACCTAATCTAGAAATCTTTGCAGGAGAAATGCTTCACCATGATGTACTCGATGCTGCGCAGAAAGGAGTTAATGTAATCTTAACTAATCACTCTGATTCCGAAAGAGGCTTCCTAAAAGTATTTTCTTCTGATCTTCAAAAATTACTGAATAACGAAGTGCAAGTGTTTGTCAGTAAAATTGACAAGGATCCACTGGTAACAGTATAAGTAATATGGTTTGATACACAATTGGAGGTTAATCAAATAAAACAAGCTTATGTAAGATTATTCGTATGTTTTATTATTTATCTGCGATATGGTTACTTAAAAGGTTAGATCAACGGAAAATGCGTACTTATTCTTATTTATTAAATTACTGTATGTGAGATCATCGTTATCTTATTCTAGATCTAACGTATCTCTGAAAGTCAGACTACTAAAAGTATTATCTACAATACTTGGCAAGACCTTTGTACGTGTACTTTAGTTTTCCATTTCCTATCCGCATAATTCAGTCCGTTACGATCTTCTTGACGATCTTCAAGCTGCACTGAAAGATTTCCATTGTTTATAGGTGTGATTAGGTATTTATGATTGTTAGAATTTTCATTAGAGCATGCACACGACTTACTTACGCGGGGCAATTTTGTCAACCGTTCTATTTTTGTAAATTTTATCATTATGATTAAATATTTCTTTCGATGTCTTTTTCCGTTTTGGTGTTGCAAGATTTGGCGTTATTTTGCATATAGAAGAAACGGTCCCGTTTTTATCATCGTAATTTATGACATATTCTCTACGTTTATTTGATTTATTACTGTTTAACTTTGTGCCGAAATCTTTGTCGGCGCTGTTGGATTGACCCGACAGTTTTATAGTTTCTTTTGAAGTTTTATCCTTAGATGAATTCCCCTTACGATTACTGCTTGCATCACGGTTATTGCTGTCAAGGCTGTCCTTAAATTGGTGTTCAGTTCTCTTAACAATCGTATGGCTTATATCCCCAGACGTATCTTCGGATACAGCTTTAGAAGCAGATCTTGGTACTGATCTCGTTCTGTGATCTTTCTTTTCATTGGTAGAATATTTGTCGTTAGTTACTTTACCTTCCCGAGACTTACGAGCAGTTCTGGAAGTGTTTAGCTCATCATTTGTCTTTCCTCTGGTATCACTAACGTAACGCGATTTATCAGTCTTATCTACCCGCTTTGAAAGGGTATCTTTGTAGGCAGTGCGTGAAAGAGTATCTTTATTTATTGAGTGTTTTTGTCCAGGACAACTATCTGTCCCCGATTCAGATGGACGTTCCTTACCTTTATCACTGATTTTAGTTAAATCAGAAGATGGTATATCTGCAATTCGTTCGATACTGCGTTTACTGATGTCTATTTTATGCTGTTTTCTTTGCCGGGAGTTAAGTGAATTTGTTTTCAGTTTTTGACTGTTTCCATCTTTGAACGTTTTGGAATTTTCTGTGCTTACGTTAAGATTGACATAAATTGGAATGTTGTCTTCAGGTGAACTTTGCGCGTTGATGGAATCCATCTTTTCGACGTTGTTGAATAAAGTACCGGATTTTGATTGGCTCGAGCTGAAATAAAAATCAATATTTTTTGTATTCTATACGTCTGTACTCTGTACCTAATTCTCCATAATTCACAACTTTCATAAGCGGCATGCCAAATGTTTTCGGGAAGATTAGGGGCCTGGAAACGCGAAACACGGTATTTCTAGTACAGACTCCAGTCTGCAGAATACACCTAATAAACTTCATGTATATTATCATCTTAACCTAATGTTATATGTAGGCTGTCATTTAATTATCTGCAGGTATGTTCTTATTTGTATACGTACCGAGTTGAGTGATCTTCTCGATGATGTGACTTTTCTGTTGAGCTCCGTCTGAACGCCTTTGGTGGTGCCGAAATACTTCTATTTGTAAAAGTCTCGTCTTGTCTACGCTGTTTCGTTCGACGCGTGGAAGACAGAACTTCTTTATCATAACTTTCTTTTTCAATAATTGGTTTGAATACTTTGATTTCGTTGATTTCATTAGGTTTATCATCATACTTTGAACGTAATCTCGGAGTAGCCACCGGAGCATAGTTGTGGTTTAAAGGAATGTTTTGGTACTGTTGAATCTCATCAGATTCAGTTTCACTATTACATACACTATTTGAGACTTGTTGTATTAACTTAACAGAATTAAATATGTTATCAAATTTCTCGATGCCAATATCATTACGTCTCAGTTTACTTTTCAAAGAGTTTTGATCTTTATGAATATGTTTTTTATCATTATCGACACCGAAGTATGTAAGTTCACTATCCCTTAGTTGCCTGGTTTTAGGCTTCCTCTGCGCTGGTGACACTTGCAGGCCATTAAATTTATTTTTAACTTCATCAATGGTGTCTTTTGTAGCCTCATCGATCTTGATTTGTGTTACCACGGGCTTATCATGTTTTAAACTGTCATTTTTAGTAGGACCTATAAAATATTAAATACTTATTATTGTTGTTAAAAAAAAATGGTTACTATTTAAGTTATTATTGAAAACAGTCCCAGAATAATATATTAAACTAGCATCCCATAATGAAGAAAATCATAAGTACCTGTTTTGATAGTCCGTAAAACGTTTGTTTCATTAACAGATTCGTCTGTTCCTCTCCGAAATATTGATTTGACTTCGCTGTTGTAACGAGTCTCAGATTTTAATTGCTTACTTACAAGAGAAACTGCCGACAGTATGGAATCGTTGGCAGGGTCTTTATTTATAAGATCGCCTGATATCCCAAACGCCATGTTTTCTCCTAGAAGATATGGTTTGGGTTTCGGAATTTTGTTTTTGAGAATACTTTTTGTAGCTGCTGTATTCTCATCGGATTCACCAAACTCACTACCGCCGAGATTTAAAGAAGTGCTAATTCCATTAGTCTTTGAGAAATCATTTTTTTCACCAAACAGTGTTATAGGTTTCTCTATCATGTCTTGCAGGGGGACAAAAGCACTTCTTCTCTTTTTAAAATCTGTTGAAGGTGGTGGTTTATCATCCGTTGCAATTATTTTAACTTTACCCGATTCTGCGGCAAAATGTACTTCAGTTTTGCAGAATTCCACTCTCTTAACTTTTCTATCACTTTCTTCATTTACTTGATTCTTCTTAGGATACGTTTCATCATCTGTTTCAATAGTTACAGGTAATGTTATGGATACTTTTCCTGATGATTGCACTGTTATATTATTTTCTATTGCATCCTCCATAACAACGTCATGTTCTCTGTAACTCTTAAATTTAGTTCCTCTATACTGTGCAATCGGTCTGTTTTTGGAAAGCCAATTTTGAAATGAATCTTCTTTATTGTAAATCTTTCTGTCGTCTTTAGGCAAATATTTTATATATTTACTATCATCCACGTGATCGTTTACTATTTCTGTTGACTTACAAATGCCACTATCCGTGGAAGATTCCATCGCTAATGTGTCATTGTTGTGTATGACAGTTTCGTTAAGGGGTGAAGTGTCTTCGAAACTATAACTTTTTCTTCTCGTATTCCAATCATTACTGCTGTTCAAAAGAGACTTATATTTAAGCGTGCTCAAAGTGACGGGTGTGTCTAATAGTGGCGAGTACCGGCTATTATTTCTACTGCCAAATTGCATATCGCTGTTTTCTGAATCGTAGGAGTATTTTCTATGAAGGTTTCTGGCAAGTCTAGCATCAAGATCGATAATACTGGCATTGTCAGTAGAAGACGACTCTTCACTAGGCATTCTAATAGAACTTCCTTTAGTAGAACCTCTCCATTTCGAAGGTTCAGAGATTTCATAATCATCTGGCTCAGTCACTTTGTAATCTTCTGTTTCTGTGATAGGTTCAGGTGACGATTCTAACGGAGTAGATGATATTTCCAAAGGTCTCATAGGAGTCGATGGTGATTCCAGAAAGTTAAAGCCAGAAGATATTACCTGAAATAAAAGGAAAAATACTGTCAAGTATTTAGCTATAATCTCATTATTTGTTCAAAAGTTCACTGTAGATAATATATGGGAAATAAGAGTTGCCTGTAGGTACGCTTTTACTTATTTGCCACAGTTAAGAAGACTTATATTTGTGCAGTTAAGATGTATTCTCACAAGTATTTACCTTAAACAAATAGTTTTTTTCACTGGTTTAAAAAGCGATACTAGCGGTCAGCTGTTTACGATAAGCATAGAAATATATATCTCTTTAAATACATCATACCTATCTTACAGATAACATAAAACCGGCATATAACGGAAAATAGATTGTTATTTTGTAAAAACAGACACACCTAACTAGTCCTAAAATTATTGACTATCGTACTTTTATATTGCAAATAGTTATGGTAGTTCTCACCCTTCGTGAAGAGTGCAGCATAAAGGAAGCGGCCGGTGTCCCCGGCGCAGCAGACGAGTGGTAGGCGGCGCGCATGACGCGCACGCGCGCGCCCGGCCCGCTCGCGTGCAGCACCTCCATCGCTCGGGCGATGCGACGCGTCACGCCTCCTTCAGTCACCTGCAATCAATTCATAAAATCATAATTACTTCCCCTATCATTGATCAGTCAGGGGTTATTGCCAAGACTTCGCAGCGTCGTTCAGTTTACATAGAAGACGATGTGAAATATGGTAGTTACTAGTTTACATAATATCTTTAAATACCTATAGACAACATACCATGGTACCAACTTACAGTTCAACTGTTCAAGTGCTAGACTGGCCGTGGACATTATATTCTACATTCATGGATTGTAAGGGTCATAGGATAAATAGGTATTCCGGACCTCACCAAAGGTGCCTAAGGAATTTAAAAGCTTAAAATCCGTAAATAATGTAGTAAATGTTTTTAACTTTTTATAAGATTGCTATTAACTAGGTACCTACTTGTATTGATGACTAATCTACTAGTTCCAGTAGTAACTGTTTTGTGGCTGTTCTGCAAAATATAGGTTCTTCAAATATTTAATAACAGCCTGCTAAGTAAATCTCTTACATAGCCATTGAACTTGAGTGTATGAAATATTCATGATCGCAGCGTGTGTCCACGTGATGACCTCAACAGTTATTATAACTGTCCGTCAAGCGGTTGCAACCTTATTTCGTACACTTCGCTAGACAAAATTCGGTATGTAATTCTTAAAATGCAATTTCTGTTATTCCCGTTTTAGCACAATGAAATGTGGTTTGTGGCACAGGCAACAAAAACACTCGTATACAATAGAACTGGTTGGCGCAGTATCAAAGCGAGTCCAGAGTTTGATCCAGGCACACGATTTTTTTATTGATAAAGTCCGACTGAGGAAAAAATTTAAAAAGTATCGATTGTTGGTTTTTATTTGTATTAGTTAAATGCGAAGCCGTCTACAATTTAGTACGCATTATTGTTGTGGCCTTCATAGGTATTACAGTATGTATTTATTGTTGCTAGTGACGTGATCGCCGTTGCGGGGGCGCAATGAAATTGCGGTGTGTCGTGATTGCGATCTTTTCAATGATCAATTCACTTTTGAATATTTAAGTGGGTGTCAAAGACATTTAAATATTTGTTTTGACCCAGAGCTTATTACTGAAGTCAATATACTTTTACGCTTAAATACAAAGGAATTATGAATAGGTAGGTAAAGTTAGGTCGGTATAACAAAGTAACTATCACAAATTCTGCGCTTACCCTTGACACCATCGAATCGAAACGAATTGTTTTACCTAACATATAAAGTTGCTAAGTACCTACCCATCATTTATTAGGAGATGACTATCTATTAATGAGTAGGTGCCTAGGTACCTTTGTTTGGACAGATGTAATACAATTATTCCTCTCCTATACAACTCCTCCACAGACGTAATACGTTTATGTGTAAACATTTAGCATAAGTAATACAAACAAAACCAAGAAGCCTCATTTACATAACTACTAAATTGTATTTTATATACGTAGGCTGTTCAATATACCTAAAACTCTGCCTCTTATTATTTCGTTCCATTAAAAAAAACATAAAGCCATATCGGCCGGTAGCGTTGCTAGTAGTTTGGAACTGCGAAACCTTTTACTGATCAAGGCGATTTATTTCAGTGCCTCGACCATGAGTTTTTCTCACTAGACTCGCTAGCGACGCCGTAAAATATATGTATGGAAAACCCTCGCAGCGCCTCTAGCGGTTACGTAAGGAACTAAACTTTTCTATGAGATTACAGCGTTTCGATGCGTAAATAACCTATCGAAAGCCATTCGATAGAACTCATGGTTGACGTACTGAAGATAAAACTGACGTCATCTGTTAAATCGAACGCAAAGTCGCAAACTAAAATCATAAAAGTTACCTATAGGTATGACTCTACTATCAGATACTTCCATAGCAGGTAGGTAGGTGTTCATTGTTGTTTATTTATGTATTTAGGTGTGGGGAAGTCTTGAATGTGTAAGTAAATTTAATTGTAATTCACTAAAATATCATTGCCGGCCATTTATTTTACAACCGGTTCCGTAGCCACCACGGCCTAGATTAATTAATGCATGAAGGTAATAGGAATAGGTACGTCGAAGTAGAGGTTGTTAATTTTCGCCTCGGCAAACTGCAGTTTCTTTGAGAGGTCGTAGTTTGAGTAGTCGCGATGATGTTACTCAATTGTAATTCGGGTAAATTATAAGAAGAAGTTTGATTAGCCTTTGTTACCCTAACCAGTCGCGGAGGAGGCAGGATTCCGGTTTAGCGGGGGAATAAGTAGAATACCAGGATTCCGGATTGCGTTGGGCTCTAGAATACTGATTACCTAGTACCTACATCATGATCAACCCATACTCTCTCATTGCTGGGCACGGGTCTCCCAGCAGCATGAGAGGCTATATAGTCTATAGTCCACCACGCTGGCCTATTACGTGTTGGAAGACTTAGATACATACCGTTGAGAAAATATCTCAGGCATGCAGGTTTCCTCGCAATGTTTTCCTTCACTGTATAGAGCGAGTGACACACCTGATTTCGAAAAGTCAGAGGGGCGTTTGGTTTTGAACTGGAGACCTTTGACTGGGCAGTCCAATGCAATGGTCATATCACTAGACTATCACTGCTTAGGTATGTAATGCAAATTCTAATTTAGTGGAATACCTACATAGAAAATGATTTGGCTAGTAAACCCTCCCACCTTCAAATAAACTAAAGATCCACCAAATTTTAAATCAAAATTTCAAACTTGGATATCTACACATAGGTATAATTATTTATTAAACTAATACGTTAAGTACACACATAATAACATCAAGTGCACGACTGATTGACAGAGACTTGAAGCTCGGCTGATTAACGGCTGCACGTGCTTTTTGTACAGTTAACGGTAAACTTGTCAGACTTATTAGTATTAATCAGGACGCGTGAATTAGTTACAAATGTTAGTCTTGAATTGTGAGAATGTTTCCAAATGGAAAATTGAATGCTTAATTTGGCAAAAGTAGAGGGAGGAGCCGTGACGCCCGTGACTGTAGCGGTCGTCGACTCCTCGATCTGCGCGGGCGCCGGACGTGAGGGACGATGCTATATTATAGGTAAGACGCGATGCAGGAAAACTCGCAACTTGGAACGTCTTAGTTTCCAATGATTCATCTGTCTTTCTTATTAATTTGCATGATTAAACATTTAAGCACGACAATCTCATAACAATAACGTTATTTGGGATGTTTGTTACAAACTCTATATTAGGTATCTAGTGAGTTTAGAAATGTGATTGATAGATATTTTATCTGCAATGCACTTAAAACGTACGAAATAGTAGACTTTATAGACTTGTTAATTTTTATTACCATACTTAACTTTACCAAGTCTTTGCTGTCCAACAGATTTCTGATGTTTCAATTAGTAGATGGGCAATTGCGACGACAACAATATATTTTACCAGCCGCTGTTTATAGCCGCCGTTGTAAGTCCGTGCATAACTAGTCATCATCGCATGATAATATGACATTCACTCAAATGATGATAAATTCGTTGGCTTGTACACAAACAATACGAGACAAACAGCGGACAGTGCGATGCAGGCACAGCCTCGCTCGCTGCGGCCTTTGCGCAGGATTTCCGGCAGCCTACACACGAACCCGTATAACCATGTCGAGTTAACAACGCTTCGTTATATATTTTACTTGAGTATTATCGTTATGTGAAAAAATCATATTCAACGTAATTAGCAAGCATTTATAACTAACGTTTCTTTCTTCCATAGACCATTTAAATTTAACTTCATTATCTACTAGTTTATTTACCTATTAATTAATTTATGGATCATCAACAAAGAACATACCTACACAATTTGTCGAAATATTATATAGGTAAGGAAATCATGAAGTCAGTGTACAGAGAGTACTCCTTCAGATCACTAGGAAAATCTAACACCTCACCTTACTTTTCCGATTATGTATCGCTGTTAGGTACTTAGTTGAAGAGAATCAATAGGTTTATGCGTAAGAAATGATCTTCCTTGGTTCTTACGCATTACGTAGCTTCCTCACGTCTATTTCTTCGCTTTCACTGTTCGACAATGGAGCGTTGGGTTTCGAGATTACCATTGTCTTCACATCAACTGCCTATTACTTTATTGCTATTGCAATAGCATTTTGTATTTGTGATATCTATACCTATAGATAACACAAATAATAATACATATACAATATGTTTAAAAAAACCCTGTCCGACTCGAAAGAGGTAGGTATATAGGTATCTCAATTACATTACCAAATAAAATAAATAAAATATTCATAAAAGTAAGGCTTTAATGGAGTTTTAAATTCACGATTTTTGAACAAAAATTACCAAAATTACTACCCAAAATCTAGCAATTTTCTTGAATGTGACAACACTATCACCTGCCGTCGTATATTAGGCACCTGTGACGATTGCCCTAGTAGCTATTTACCCAAGTTTCATTGTTTTATAAATATATTTACTTTTATTCGGAATATTTTTTTTACATAAAAACTGAAAAGGATTACCTACATATATGTAATCTAATATCGATTCCTAATAATACCTTCAGGGGTCGGACAGGGTTTTCATAACACATTGTATACCTACAGGGCTCAATAATAACACTGCTATTCAATGATCCCTTGATACTACGATATCGATTCAGGACTATAAAAAAATCTTGTCCATCCTGCTGCCTGACGATTAAGTACCTGAGTAGGTACCTATGTGTCGTCAATAGATTTGCTAGTTTTGCTTTCTTTCTCGGTTGCGTAACATTAACATAGCTGTTTGTCTAGTCTAGTAGGTAAATCGGAGACACGGGACACCTGAGTTGCTTATTGAAATTACTGGCAACCTTAGATTAATATGTTATTAATCTAAGCTGGCAACCAATAATGAAGCCAAATGCAAAGCTAATGCAAGAAATATATTTTCCTACCTACTGTGAACCTACTGGAATAATTACTGCAATGATATAAATGTTTTACTCTGTTTACTTTTGCAAGTTCTGCATTTTATCTCTTTCAAGAGAATTATAGGAACACAATAAAAAATCTCCACTAAACTAGCCAGACAGGTTTATTTTTATATCTTCTCTCGAGATTAAACCTTATAGAGTTCAACACAAGGCTCACTCTTTGATATTTAATAAAATATCCATAATGTAGCTCGAACGTCTGGTCGTCCTGTGTTTTAACACCGTAAAAGGAAATGACCACTTTAGCCTTTTGGCAATGACCTCTTGCTAATCGAAATGCCACAATCCGAATTTATTTACTTGGGTGTATTATATTTGCAAGCGTAAATACTCACGTCTGATTTGAGGTTCTTTTATATAACAATATCTATGTAAATTAGAAAGCTTGCACCATGCCATACCATGCATTCAAAATGCTGCCTCTATTTTTTCTACCTTCAGATAAATTACCTACCAACTAATAGTACTATCTGAAACAAAACTATTTGACATTAAAATTTTACAAAGCTCCAGTAGTAAGATCGTAAAGTTTTTGGGGTTGTTTGACCTCACCTTTCCATACTCGGCGGTTCCGGCCCACTCTCGTCGCCATTGATCAGCCACTTCCATATCAGTGAGTCGGTGTTTGTCGTTTTTCGATAGTGCAGCTACACTCGGGAGCACGGGCTCATTCGAATAACTTAATTAAAAGCGTTCTCGCACGTTCGGGCGGTGCGCCGGCACGAAGCCTACTGCCAGTCACTTATATTGCCTTCGGCATGCGAGACGCGGTACAGCCTCAGCCCACAAAATAAATTTAAATATCGCCAATTCGTCATTGCCTTCCGTTGACAAAAACCGTACCTACTTAATGTCAACGCCCACCTTTAGTATAAGGTACCTCTCACGTAGGAAGCAGCCCACGCTATCGCTTTGTGGAGATATCTATACTTCAATATCGAAACTAGGTATACATATTTACTTATTACATTTACCCTACGACAGTACGCGCGGTATAACTTAGTTTTTAATTGAGGAAACGGGAGGAGATTTTATTCGTCTGTCGGTATTTGAAAAATAAATTCCATCCCTACAGGGTATAAAATATATGTTTCTGAATTTTAAAATGTTCACTTGTGAACCGATTGTGGTGAAACTTGGCACACATGTAGTTACATGACCCTACATAATGGAAACCTAGAGACGGAAGACAGAACTTCATGCTTCAACATACTGGACTAACTGGACACCTAACGTTGACCTGATGATAGAGACGGAAGACTAAGGAAACCCTCAAGGGTTTACAGCAGCACTTCAAGTTATAACTTGATGAGAACTTTATATGAACTAGTTACTTAGATTAGCGTTGGTGTTTAGCGTAATTACGTAATAGGTGTTTAGCGTAATAAAACGGTCCACAATTGACGGAAAAATCAGCTCCCATGGACAATGAACACCTAGAGTTGATCCGATGATGGAGACGAAAGACTGTAGAAAGAAACCCCCAACGGTTAGCAGCTATCTCGTGTTTGAGCTATTTATTTCATATAACTTCATGCTACAATATAATTGATACCTAGAGTTTATCTTATGATGGAGATGAAAGACACTAGTTGAAGGAAACTCAACGGTTAACAGCAGCTACCTGATTAGCTGATTATCTGATTGGGCTTTTAGTCTAATAACTAATTTTGAGTTGGTAATTAAATTATGATTTAATCGTTAATTTTTTTTTGGCACCAACTGAAAATAATTAAGACTAAGATTAGTTATTAAGGGCCGCCCTCAGAGACGTCACTTAACCTTAATGAATCATTAGCTAATGACACCCAGTATATCTTAGTACACCGACAACAAACGCGAATATGGAAAAATAGGTCAAGATATAGTAGCCACTGTTTGTTAATGATTCATTAAGGTTAAGTGATGTCTCTGAGTTGGGGTGTAAGACTTTTCGTCAGATAAGTTATTTGTTAAAGTTTTTTTTATTGCATACAGTGGCAGAAGAGCAATCGGCCCACCTGATGGTAAGTGGTAACCGCCGCCCATGGACATCACTATCAGAAACGTCGGGGACAGAGCTGAGCCGCCGCTTACTGTGTGTGGTAGAGAGCTCTTTTTAAGCCTCGTTTGAAGAAGGACATTGCATAGCGCACGGGAAACACCGCAGCAAAGAGTTCATTCCAGAGCCTAATAGTACAGGGTAGGAATGATCTTTTGAAGCGGACCGTGCTGGATGAGATCGTTTCCAGGTAAAACGGGTGGACTACTGTACTGCAGTGTTGAGTGCTACGGAGGTAGAACAGCGAAGATGGCACCACGTCAGTTCTGTACCATGAGTTCTATCGAATGGCTTTCGATCGGTTTTTTACGCATCGAAACGCTGTAATCTCATAGCAGATTTAAGTTCCTTACGTAACCGCTAGAGGCGCATACAAAATTTTTACGGCGTCGCTGGCGAGTCTAGTGAGAAAAACTCACAGGCACAGTTCAACAGTTCCTCAGAGCACTCCCCGTGAAATAGACGGTAGAGCACACAGAGAACCAGTTTCTTCGGATCGTCGCCCCAGCGATTCCAGTCCAGTCTGAGAGTGTGGGGTCTCCGACAAAACGAACAGCTTGCCTTGATAGGGGTCAAGTGGGTCGAGCTGGTATTTGGGGGCTTCTGACCAGAGATGAGAGCAGTACTTCACGTGCGGCTGTGCTTTATAGCGCATAAGCCGCTGACACGGCGTGAAGTGGTGCCTGGGTCTGTTCAGGACACCTAACTTTTTGTTCGCCAGTTTGGTCTTGTCCTCATAATGCCTCCCAAATTGCGCCCTGCTCGATATTTCGACGCAGAGGATCCCAATACTCACAGCAATACGGAGAGATATTTCCTGAAACTGGGGCTCTATGACAGGTACTTTTTAGCAGTGATAACGCACACTTGTCTTTGTGGGGTTGAATTGAACTAGGTTTGTTACACACCATTCGGAGAACCACCCTAGATGGTTCTCGATTTCAGACACAAGTAGTAATCAAGTTCTATTTATTTCTTTTAGATGTTCATTCACTATCATTTCATTCATAAATGTAGACATGTAGGTACTTTTAAAAATAAATAATAAAATACTTGTTTCATGGGTTATTGTTACTTAATTTTAATTGACTATAATATCAACATTGTAACATTTTAAATTCATAAAAATTATAAGCTATATTGTAAATATCCATATTCCTCAGGACATTATTTATTTGATTTACTGAACAAAACAATGCTATACTTACATTTCTTTGGTTATCATCAATTATAAATTACCAATATGCTTGTAAGTGGTAGGCACAACAATGCGTGGTTGGTTGGTTTATAGCTTCAAAGAAATAATTATTTCATGCTGTTGTCTTGTCTTATCATTATTTTGTCTTCAGTAAAATATCAGATCCACCTCTAAGGCTAATCCTCTAGAATGAATGTTTACGAAGTTGATTCACATAGATGTCCAATAAATCATAATTATATTTTTTCAATTCTAAAACATCAAGAAGAGCATCACTTTTAAACTTGTTTCTCACGTTCACAGTCCTTCGATATCTGGCAACTAAAACCTCATTATTTTGATTTGTCATACAAAAGTTATAAAACAATTTTTGTTCAGGACTAAAACTGTTATTAATGCCATTTTTAAAATACCTATAGAAAAGTTGTTCTCCATAACCGCACATGTTTTCAATTTCTTGCCATTGTGTGGTTGTCAGGCCAAACAGTAGTCCGATACATGGTCCCTTGATTACACAAGTTACTTGACCTGATCTATCACTAATTCTTATTGTAGCACATGATGTTACCCGCCCTTTAGAGCTACTTATCTTAACTGATTCCAAAAAATAGTCTGTGATTAACCCCCATCCCTCTGTATGAAGCCTAACTCGACGTGCTTCTGTCAGTTTAATTGTATTCGCTGTATTAAAAAAAAAATGATTTACTTGCGCCTTGATCAAACTCATGAGAATGTTTACAATTTGAACAGCCGGTAGTAGGTAGATGGCTGAAAGTGCACCATTGACTTGTCGCCTTTTTTGCTTTTGCCAATCATCTAGTTTTGCATAAAGAAAAAATATATATATTACTCCATTTTATCAGTTCACATTTCCAAAAAAACACCTCTGCTTCTTAACTTCTGATGACAAAAGCCATTCATGACAAATTTTATTTTACGTACCCAATGGCCAATTCACAATTATTGCCCACCAATTTGAAATTTGACGTTAGTCTTAGACTAGTATTCTCCAGTAATACTAATATATAATATATTAGTCTATGGTAGTATTAGTATTAACCATGGAACTAATATGTCAAACAGTTTGACATATTAGTTCCATGGTTCCAAACGAAGTGTAACGAAGTTTGACTCAAACTTCGTTACACTTTGTTTACATATACACATGGAAGTAGGGGCCGATTTCACCGTTCTCATTAAAAACTGAGTTCAATAAAACTAAGTTCTGCTTAATCGAGTTCATATGTTGGTTCTGATCTCGGTTCACGTCTCGCAGATTTCACCGGGTAATTTTTGATCGCGTTTACGAGAACTAAGTTTACTTTACATAGAATGCAATTACGTTGAATAAATATAAATTTCTATGATAGCTCATAGATGTCTTTGTAAACATTTTGTTGGATAGTATCTTCGTAAACGTACGTGTTTCATTTCCGTTTTATGACACTGGTGGCGCTGTTTCTCTTCTCCATTAAATAATGTCATTTCGCTTCTGCATAATTATTAATTATCGTGTTTTAAGAATTCTAACGAGTTTTATTGAAATACTGTCGAAACCCAATAATATAGACTACTCATATAATTAGAATATCTCTAATAAATTAATTAAATTATGAATTAGGTTATCTTTTATGGCTTTGACAGGTCTTGATCGCGATCAGATACGTTAAACGTCCAAAATCGGGCGTTCAGAATTTAAACTAAGATCAGCCTTAACTGAGTTCAGTTTATGTTGGTGAAATGCAAACCTGCGTCCTGAACTCAGTTAACCGCGAGAACTGAGATTAACTTGAATTGATCGCGTTTAATTTAAATGGTGAAATTGGCTCTTATTATAGTATACAATGTAAACGAAGTGTAACGAAGTTTAACATATTAGTTCCATGCATAAACATTGTATACTAAATAAGTATACTTACTACTTCCATGGTATTAACCAAAGAGCTAGTAAATACATGGAGGGGCCCCGTTATTCTATAGATACATTTGCTTATACAAATATGAGTGAAATACGATACAGAATGTGAAATATTTAAGTTAGTGCTCATAATGGAAACATTTTACGGTGATGTAGTGACAGCTGTAGGTAAGTGCCGTGTCCGCCATTTTATGCGCCCATTTGTGGTAGTTTAGCTGTCAAGTGTTTGTTTATTTTTTGTAATATTGTAATTTGCGAGAAAACTACGAAGACTTTATCCTTACAACTGTATGTAAATGTTTAAAAAAAGGAAAGTCAACATGCCTGTGTGTTGTGTTGTGGAGTGTGCTGCAAGAAAGAATAAAAATCAACCTCAATTGTGTTTGCACAGGTTAGTAGCCGGATTTTGTGCATTAATACACATTCTTGAAACAATATTTACGCGATCATTAATTTATGTCTAAAGTATTGATGTTTGGCTTAATGTCCGCTTATTAAACCTTTGTATTATTCAATATTTCATTCCATTTATTTTACGATGTTTATGTCATAATGGAATAGTGTTGTACCATTGCTATAATATTTTCAGTCTAGTTTTTCCACTAAAACAATATCTTAACTCATTTTGCATGTCTTAATCGGTTAGTCATAGTGAATTAGGGTCCTTGCTAGGTTTGTCCCGTGGTACACGGCACCGAGGGACGCCCTTCCCACAGCATTCGTTGTTTATTTTAGCAGCTAATCATAATGACTCATTTATTGATAAAAACTTGCCTTTTTTATAGGTTTTCTAAAAATGAAGCATTAAAGCAAAACTAATAAAGAATGGTACCTCTGTTCACTCCACTGTGAAGAAAGCTGTTTCAATAGAACACTTCATGTAATTAGACTACATGATAACTGTTCCGACATTATATTTGGTATGTATTAAAATGATTTATTAAGAGCCTGAAATAACTAATGAAATAAAATATATTAAATTCCAAAAATGACTGCCTCTTTGGTCTTTGGTCACAAGTGCTGCTGATGAGCATGATGTCCTGGATTCGATTTTCAGGTTGGGCAGTGTTAATTACAAGAATTTTCCATTAGGAATTTTTCAATACAATAATAATAATAAATATCCTGGGACATTTTACACAGCACACATGGGACTATATAACTAGTGAAATGTGGATGTGTACCTACTATGGGACTGGGTACACCTCTATCTAGCCCTCCTAGCATCTGTGTTATATATTATCATTTTTTACCAAAATTTTCCAATTTGCCTAAATCATAATGTCTATTGTTTATTATAATACAGTAGCAACTTTTTTCAGGCACCAGGAAAAAACAATACGAAGCGTCATCATCAATTTTTTTCATGTGGGCTCCGAACGTAACAGTAACCACAAGTTATTCCTCGTTAAATCTGTAATTAAGATCTTCCTAGATATAAGGTTTCAATATCTCGGTCGAAGAGCATCAGAATAGTGTCATAAAGACAGTTTCTAAATAAGCTAATTTTGTTTAGAAATGAATAGGTAGCTATAGCTAGGAACTGCCTTGTAATCCTACTTTACTGATCAAAGTTACGTAAGTACGTTAATTAAACATTATCACACCAATAATCAAATGAATTTTATTTTTTTCCCATCACACATTAACACATAAACATTATAGAATAACATACTACCAGCCAAGTAGGTACCCAACTTCTTAGAGCATTCTAATAAAAGCTATATAAAATAAGCGAATGCACATTTTCTTGGGATTATGTATCAAAGGCTAATATTCAAAGACGACGCTAAGCGTAAAGTAATGCTTCCGTATGTCAAATTTGTATAAAAAATTTACATACGGAAGCGTTACTTTACGCTTAGCATCGTCTCTGAATGTTAGCCTAAGGCTGAGATTCAGAGAAGAAACTTAGCGTGAACTTAGCGTGAACTGACGACGTCTGTGGTCTAGTGGTTCGAGTACCGGACTGCTGATCATGAGGTCGTGGGTTCGATTCCCAAAGGACACTAACATTTATTGTGATGAACTTAAGTGTTTGTGTTTGTCTGGGTGTTTTCTATGTATCATAAGTATGTATTTACAAAAAAAAAAAAAGTATATAAGTATTATATCCATTGTCTAGTACCCATAGTACAAGCTCTGCTTAGTTTGGGACTAGATGGTGCTGTGTAAAAATGTCCCAGGATATTTATTTATATTTATTTATTTACTTACACTTCCGTATGTCAAATTGTCATACAAATTTGACATACGGAAGCGTAAGTTCATGCTGAGTCTCTTCTCTGAATCTCAGCCTTAGTATAGCTTTATGCTGTTCCTTCACTGTAATATCCTAAGCGTTTTTAATTCTGTGCAGAAAATTTGGTGTTCAGATAGGTAACAAAAGGTAAATAAACCTACTCACCTTTAAGTGACAACGGACTTTAAGTAATCTTTTATTATTTATGTGTTACAATATTACTTATATATAAAATAGTACTGTTATTACACCATCCAAACGTGATATCTAGTAAAACTCATATCTGGTATCGATATTCGATATTCGTTACAAGTAACATTATTGACATAACCCTAGCAATGGCAGCCATTTTATACGCTCAGAAGAGTTGTAGGTATGCACCTCTTTTTTGTAGGTATTTCCAGTCCATATATATATGTCTATGGTATTAACCTATACATCTATGGTATTAACCATAGACATTTATAAAAATAATGTAGGTATTAAGTTGACACCAGGGTTGAATTTGGGCAAGTTCAAAACAATAGTACAAACATTTTTAAAGGATAGTATTTGTACAAAAATTATAGTACACTTTATTATTATGAATTAAAAGTAAACCAGTTTGTATAAAATTTACCTCTTCTAAGTTTATCAGTTCTTCAATATTTGTTTGATGCTAAGTAGGTATAAAATCAATACAATTTCAACTAAAAATTTCGCTACCGCCTATGGATTGTGTTGCCAGTTTGTGTCTCATCTTCGTAAGGTTTATTACCTACTGAATATTCTCTCTCGAGACATGACTTTTCAAAGGGAACTTGAGGAGTGACCGAGTAAAGACCTGAAGTTATGTGATTGGTTTAATTTTTTAATTTTGTGGTTTTTTTAATGTTGGATATTCAAAGTAATGAAATTATAGTATTTTTCGTACTATCCTTAGATATGGATAGTATACAAGACGGGTGGGTGTGTATCCAGGCTATGAAGCAGAAAAAATAAAAACTATAAGAGCGAATAGTTTGTATCGCATCACTAGTGTTCATAGTAGTTCGTTCGTTCGTTCGGGTTAAAATTAGCTAGTGGCAACTTCAACCCGGACAATAAGTTTGGCAAGAACTGTACTTGTGAACGAATGCTGTCTGTGGGGGCTGGTCAGCTCTTACTGCTGTGCCTATTTTTATTTATCTCAATATCCACCTTTTATTCTCTGCATCAACACATCAAGCTGCATCATCCTCAATACTATTCACAACAACTGTTATTGTAACTCACCATACCTTTTTTTTTAAAGAGTGACTATGGAGTTTCTTGCCGGCTCTTCTCCATGTCCTACTTTTTTTTTGGAACCGTGCAACTAGTGTGTTCTTTTAAAAGTACCTATTTCTATGGTCTAATTGAAATAAAAATATTTGAATTTGAATTGAATTTGAATTTAGTGTCATTTATGTCAGATCAGTCAGATGGGCCACAAAGGCCACGTATCCATCCTACCAAATTTACAAAAAAAAGTCAATTGTTCAACTGTAGGGATGTCGGAAATTTAAAAAGTATCTATACTCCGTTTTTTAATCTTAGAGACTAGATTGACACATGCAACTGTCAAAATTACAATTAATAGTATCAGCTTTTTTGTATAGGGTTGTACCTACGATACCGGTTTATTGAATCGTAACTTTTAGACGATTAGCTTAAAAAAAATTAATTCCAAATCGTATAATTAAAGCCCAAATTAATTAAAATTGTCCGAATGCACAATAAAGTCTATGGAAGGTAAGTCGCCGTAGAGTTTTAATTACCAAATGATGTAAAATTACTTACCAAAAAAAACTAAGAAAGGACTTTAATAAATTTAGTCTTATGTTTCAACGAGGTAAAGAAGTATTAGAAAACTATATCAATCGCTGTAAAAAAGTTTTAGAAAACTATGTTGATTTCGCTGTCGTTATTTAGTCCTTCAAAACTCTACCTAATCCAACTCATGATTATTACGTTTTAAATAAGACCTATTTTTTTCAGGATAACTTAATGTAAAAAACCGACACTTCAATTTATTAGCGATAATTTTCGATAGAGGCACATTACTATTTAAGAAACGCAAAAAACTGGTATCCCACGTAATGTCACTTTAGTCTCTGAGATTAAAAAACAGACTTTATATATATCGTATCCATATTTAAAAAAATATATATCGTTATCGATATTGATTGTTTAAAAAAATATCAATATATCGGCCAACTTAAAAACCAAATTATAAAACAACCAAAAAAAAAACTAAGGTAATTTGTAATCTTTTAACTTAAAAATGTTTATTGGTCTGAAAAAAATATCGATTTTGATACCTTTTCGATACTTGGAATTTTATATCGATATATCGATATATTAAATATCGATATTTGTTCAACATCCCTATTCAACTGTCAAAGTCAAATTAAGACTGATTTGAGGTTATTGTTTAAAGTAGTTTACTTTCTATCATTTTATTATTTTTCTAGCTTACATAATTGAATCATTCAATTTTCATAGATCTCAAATCTGATTCAATGAGAATAGGCTGGGTTCACAAATTAGTTAACAAATGGCCCGGGAAAAGAACGTTGGGAATGTATAGATTTCTTCCAATGTTTTTTGTACTTGGAGCTGCTTTGGAGTTTTCTATGATCAACTGGAAGGTTGGAGAGGTGAACTTTTACAACACGTTCAAGAGGCGACAGGCTCACGATATTGTTGAAGAAAAAATAAAGAAGTACGCAGCCGTATAAGATGCCTGCTGGGGTGACTTGGGGTCAATATATAGCATTTTCATCTGCGGCCATGCTGTCAATGCTTGCAGGATCGCAAATTGTTCACCAGTACTACAAACCATTGCGAGATTTAAATGAATATATTAACAAAGAGCTAAGGGGTCTCCCAGATCATGTACAACTTAAAATTAGAAAAGAACTGCAAGATGAAGGTGTGTTAGATAAAAGTTAGAATCACTGTAGTATATGTATGTGTAAATAAAGTAGTTTTATAAAATAACTATGTTATTTAACTCATAAAACTCTGGGTGGCCTGACCACCCATGTGTGAAGTATGTAGGTACTTACAATTCCAAAGAGCAAATCTACCTAACAGTTTGCTCTGCACCCATATTTCACAATGGGTTCTTAGTGCAACTACATGGCTTCGAAACAATGTATAGGTATGATTTAATGCTTTTGAATGTTTCTATGCTTGATACTTTGTTTGAAACCAGTTTTATTTCGTAAAATAATTCACATAATAACATTTCATACAATATATTTCATATGCTTGGTATTCCTGGTTAGGCCAACTATACAAAAGTAAGTTAGTTACACAAATAAAACATTTATTGTTTATGTAAAATATATTATTTAATTAAAAATTTTGGCTCCACTCTACTAAAAATAATATTTACATAGGTAGGTAGTTATAATTTTTACAACATATTTCATATTCAATAAATTACCTTGAAATTAACATAAACTAGGCACTTACTACATTATCAACATGGTTTCTTATTTAACAACAATATAATTATTATTATAGGTACATTATTAGACACCTACCAACAACCATCCCTTAGAATACGGGAAACGATCTACTTACTTACTATTCTACTTCTATTATTGTTAATTATTTAAATAAATAAAATTATTTAGCACATACATAGTGGTGTTTCGTTTTCGTTTATTCTTTTGCAACTCAATACATATCCTATAACAATCTTAAACTGCTAAAATTAAAAAAATATTACACCTAATGAAATGATCTCTTGGTTTTCAGTTTATTGAGTATTGTAAATATGATGAGCAAATATCACATATTTATGTACATATGTTATTTGAGTGATACCTTTGAATTCATCACATGTAGGTAGGCACCAACATTTCTGATGATGTCTTTCTTTAGGTACTTTCAGTTTTTTTAAGGTGTACACAGACACCACACACCAATAGCATCCAATGCAGTCTTTACAAATGTGTAATGTATAATTAGGTCATCTTGCAGAATTAGTTACAGTTCGTCGAATCCAATCGACATGTGAAGTAATAGAGTCGTAAATGCGAGGTCTTCCCAATCCTATTTTTGTACAAGCGATGCGCCACCCACTGACTCCTTCCAATGACCATTGCTTTGTTTTTTCATTAAAGCACATCATTGAACCGCCTGCATATTCTTCCTCCTGTAAAGATATTTATTAGATATTATGTAGGTAGGTTACCTATACTATATTTAGTGGGTACGAATACTGTGGAAACGCCGCGGTCAGCACTGTGCCGCACTACAAAGAGGAATTTGACAAAGTTACTGTTACGCCAACAGATAGGATGAGAACGTCGGTTGGGTGCAACTTCGGAAATGACAATTTTCCATTCCCTTGTAGACAGTACTTAAGTAGGTATTGTTATCGAAGGTTTTGTATTTTATCAATATGTTTTTATTATTATCAATCAGTCTAAAGTCACTCACTGCTGCGTGTCCCTATAAGCTATTTAGGTCCTGTGTCTACCTGCCTCGTTGGTCTAGTGGTCCCAGGCGCGATTGCTAGATGCTACGCTAGATCCCCGGGTCGAGCAAAAGTTGTGTTAGGTCTTCTGATTTTACCACTAGCAGCTCGGAATCTAGATTTGTGCCCGGTTGATGGCAATAGGCTCGCCCCTATTACAGGGGACCTAAACATAGCGGCGAAATGTGGGTGTACATTAGTACGCCTTTGCCAACCCCTTCGGGGAATATAGGCGTGATGGTATGTTAAGCTGTGTCTACATATTATCTACCTATGCACTGTGTAAAAAAATATGACTAGTTACATTTGTGTGTAAGTTGTTGAGCTACTTACATCGCAGTCATCCTGGTCATATAAAGGTTCGGCACATATTCCATTGACAGTGGCAATGCTCACATTTTCACATGTATTCATGGGACTGGTCACGACGTGAACTCTTTGCAGTTGGTCTCTATTCCTGGTCCATCCCAGGGTGTTGCAAACATTACGTGTTGCTGGTTCAGCGCCGTTCTCTGGCAGACATATGGGTCTGACGAAGTCCGTCATCTCTACCGGTTCTTCAAGCCGCACTAACGCTAGCATACTGCCTTCTACCGGTGATCGGACCATGCCAACGATTCGTCTTTCCTGTTGCCAAGGTGTTGTGCTTTGAATTCGCACTGTCCCAAACCTAGCAGTCCATTCTGCCTTAGGTTGGCCCTGTAAACATTAATTAATCTTTAGAAATTCCTTATCCGACAATCTCTTAGGGAGTCCGGGAACGGCAATGAAAAACTTAGATTCTCATTCTTTTGATTACATTGTAGGGGTTGGGGTAGAAATTTAAAGTGTCTTTAAAGTACTTGGAAGCAGGAGGCAGTCGTGATCAACCAAGAAGCGTGGATGAGTGCGGCGTCGCAGGCGTGCACGTGCGAGCGCAGCAAGGCGGCGTGCCACGGCCAGTCGCCCGGCCGCGCCGACCGCGGCAGACCGGCCACGCCCGCCGCCGCGCTGCCGCCACGGGCAGACGTAACACCGCATTCTAATGTTACAATCATAAATTGGTGTAAATGGTGTCAGGAAAAATACCTGAATATAGTACACAACACGTTACAATTGATAGCAATACTTTTCTACTTGCTGTCTAATAGAACAAAATTGTGAACTAGAAAACGCTGCATAGTTTTTGTAATAAAGGTTCATTCTAAGGGTTATAGCAGAAATGACGAGATGATGACGATGATGAGCAGCAGACATATACTTTTAGCATCGGGGCGATCGGCGATTTACTCGCTTTTCAAACGCACATTTAAAAACGCCACACGCGGCGATCGAGTCGCTAAAACGTGCGATTCCGATACTGAGATCGAACGCGGAGTCACCAAAACACGATAGTCAGCATCGATGCAGTCGCAAAATCGCCGATCGCCGATGCTAAAAGTAGCATGTCTGCTATAGCCTACTATCTACTTTGCAATGATATATCGTAGCAATTTCTTCAATGGACAATAACAAACTTACCTAAGTTATCACAAATTACTCTTATGACTTTTCGATCAGGGCATTCACTTTTGACGAATGATATTTCTGCTGCGAAGGGGTCTACTATTTCTACATACTGTGGCTTTTCTTTCGATTGGTCGGTGTGAGCTTCCTGGTTAAATTCTTCGGCATCTGGAACAACTTCTGCGCTAAACGAAACCCTGCAAAATAGTAACATTTGTGTTCAAGTTTTTTATTATAACACGCTGCACGTCTCTGAAGATAATATGTAAGTATTTTAAAAATGCAGTAAAAGTATATATTGGACTTTATAAAATAAAAACCAAAGGTCAAGTCCTCAATTACTTCCTAATTTTTCTGTCTCTTTAATCTAAACCTGTTTTTTTTTTATTTATTGAATGCCTTCTCTAAATCAATAAATGTTTCGAGGGTTACGTCCATACGTCTATCTATAATTTTATTAATCTGAGAGCACTTAATATGGCGTCTCTCGTGCCTTTATTTTGTCTAAAACCATATTGATCAGAGCATTTATCTTACTTCTCTGTCTATTGGTCTTATTCTATTATGTATTATTATAAGAAGGGTCTTTGAGGATTGGAATTTTAATCTAAGGGTTAATGTGTTCTTGACATTAGAGGGTGTTTTGTTTTTTCGGCGGTGTGACCGTCCTACTAACTTGGAAATCTTTAGTCAGATTCTTCCAGCACGGGGTCACAAACTGGATATTTAATGAGTTCTATAAATAAAATGATATCTCCAGCGGTTTTTCCGTTCTGTACCAATGACCGCTATATAGAACAAGTGACCGAAAAAGTGGAGAGCGTATCGTATCAAGAGGTAAAACGGAAGGCAGAAGATGGAGAATAGTGGCGATTGCTCCACCGACAAGAGCTGAGCTCTTAAAAAGAAGAAGAATTCGAAATTAGGTAGTTAAACGCTAAAACTGTAAGTGAGCCCCTTAGCCAGTAGTCCCCAAAGATCCGCTACTGTGTCTACATAAAGTTACTTATGCAATGAACAACAATTCTCACTTGAAGGTCAGCGCCTTGCAGAGCGAGGCGGCGACGCTGGCGAGTGCCCGCTTGTCGTGTTCGTAGGGCGCCGCGCAGATCTTGCCGTCGCGGCCGCGTTCCGCCCATACCGCGTACCCTGCGCGGCTACGTATGGCACCTAGTGTTGTTTCACTGTTTTCTCGTCGCCAACTTGTCAGGGAGCGTGCTATCCATACTGCAAAGCAAGGATATCGAGAAACTTTGCTAAGTACCTACTAGTTATTATACCTACCTACCTATAAAAGGGAAAACAATTTTCTATAGTTTTGGATTTCGTATTTGTTTCCTGCAGGTTCGTAGGTACTTACGGCATCCAGCTTCGTCACTACCGTCGGGGCAGTCGGGTGTACCGTCGCAGCGCAGATGTGCAGGCAAGCAGCGCGTGTGCAGCGCACAGCGCAACCCGCGCGAGCCCGCCGCCGCGCAGTGCGCGCAACCCCGCTCGTCTTCTGCGCCCGCGCAGTCGGGGATTCCGTCGCATTCTCGTCGAGATAAAGCAAGTCGTTGAAGACCCCGCGAACAATCTGTTAAAGGAGTTAGTTAATTCTAACTCAGAGTTAGGTGCCACTTATTTATTTTATAACGCTTTTATTAACTTATTGGTATGTATCTGAAACTTAGAACGTGATTTTCACCTCTTTCAAAACTACGCGATTGAGATGTTTTCAAAATTATTTCTTCTACCGTACATACCGTACCGTACCGTTTCTAGTACAGTTGCTATCAAGCACCCCACGCTTTTTTACAATAATTATTAATTTTACTAATAGTTACTAGTAATAGTAACTACTTACTATTAGTAAATTTCTAAGAGTACATTTTTTAACACCTTATACAATAGGTATAGGTACCTAGCAGCTAACCTGGAATAGGAGCACAAGATCCTGTTCCAAAATAGTCGGGGAATCGTGCGCAGTCAAAATGCGGTCGCAGTCGTTCAGGCAGACGTGCGCCGCATCCTGCATGAAACGCGCGGCAGTAGGCACGACATGGCCGAATCAGACGGTCGGCTGAACACCTCGGCTGTAGCATTTGACACACGAAATCCTGAAATAAGAAGTAAGTGCTTATTTTTATAATATCTCAACTAACTAACTCCTCCTAAACGGCTGGGTCGATTTGGCTGAAATTTTTAATGTATATTTCACGTCGTGTTTCACGTCCATTTAATATATGTACCATTTAATTTATCATTTAATTTATTTACATAAATTTTAAGGTATCATTAATTACATATACTTACTAACTAATTAGGTACTATAATATCTATTATATGTTTAAAGCCTTCCATTTTACCATAAGTATGTAACAGTCTGTAAGTAGGAAGCAGTGAAAGCCTAGAATGAAGCTGGAGAATGAGCACTGGACTGCCAAGTGAAACGTCCTCTGACTTTTTTAAATCATCTGCATAGTTATCACTTGCTGTAACGGTGAAGGAAAACATCGTGAGGAAACCTGCATGCCTGAAAGATTTTCTCGACGGCATGTGAAGTTTTTACCCACATTAGGCCAGCGTGGTGGACTATGGCCTAATCCCTCTCATACTGAGAGGAGACCTGTGCCCAGCAGTGGGACAATTAATGGGTTGATGATGATGTAACAGTCTAGATCTATATATAACCTGTGCAAGATGTGAACATTCGGCATCAAGGAGTTCCCTGAAGGCTACAAGGTCCCGCATGAGCGCATCTTTGGAGGCGTGTCCCACGAGGTTGGGGTACGAGGTGCTGTTGTACGGCAGGTGGGAGCACAGCGGCAGCGTCACGGGGGAACACTCGCGCACCTCCTCCACAGCGTCAGGGGTCACTGCTTCTGTGGTCGGCGCTTCTATAGGGGTCGTCTCTGTTTCCTTCAGCTCTAACGATGATATTACGGAGCTCTCCTGTAGCCCAACAAATATAACAACGGATATAGACATATTTGAGTGACCATTGACTACCTTAATTTACTGTACCCATGTAATCAGAGTAGGTAAACCTAGTTGGCATGAAGGTATAATTAAATACAAATTCTACATAGTTGTTCCTTTAAATATTCTCTAAACAGTTAAACCGCTTTAAATGCAAAAAAAACTTACCTACACGTCTTAAATTTCAGTTCATTGTTCTTTGCAAACAATATTATAATCAGACAGCTATGTAAAATCCAACCGGGTGACTGACCTACCTGCTATGCATTAGAGAGACCAAAATAATACGTATGGTGCAGATGTGAAACGAAGTTAGAAATTTGAAATTTGAGCAATGTTTTTTTTGTGTTCTAAATGTTCTAAAACACTGAGTAGGTTATTACAAATATACGTAAACAAAAGATCCATCTACAGTTAAGACTGCGGTGTTTCGCAACCTGCTGCTTACCTTAGCACTGAAATCTAGCTAACCATGAAGAATGCTCACATTAATAAATTGTTAATTCCTAATGTTCTCTACCAAATGAACGAAAGATGTTATTTACACCTGATTGACTTATTTTAGAGTAAACGGCAAGCCACCGCGAGTCCTACTCGCCAAGTCGAAATCTTCGTTCACATTCTAAATGTACGTCTCATTACTAAACACATTTATCTAAATACTTATATTTTCTTTGTTATCCGGTTTTTATTTGGTTTTTGTAAATCGGTTCTATTTGTGGTCAACTTTTTTATTAGACCATAAAAAATAAACAGCCCTGTATTAAAACCTCAACCACGTCCGGTTCAAAAGGAAAGGCGGTCGAGCACAAAATTTTCAGGTAGGTACACAGATTTATATAATTTACTTTCATACAATACACAACAAAAACGTATCTAACGTAACACCATTTAAAATTATTCAGAGTAAAAAGAGCGTAAAGATAAAGTAATGTTATGGAGTGTTAATTGAAGCGCTCACCTCAATATGCAGTGTCTCCGGTAGCGCGGTAATTTGACTTAGGTGAGCCGTTGGATCGGCTAGCTCACGGGCCAGCACGGCCGTCACCTCCGCCGTACTCACTGCGGTGAAGATTGGCTCGAACGACACCTCGAAATGGACGCGAATACCGTCCTCCGAACTGTAATTAATATTTTGTATATTAAACCTGGACCCATTCCACCGCTTAACCATTGTCTAGACTAGACTGTCTCGGGCTTTATATTTAGGTACATACATACGTACACTCATGCCTGTTCCCCATAGGGGTAGGCAGAAACTTGAGACCGCCACTTGCTACGATTCTACACCCATACAAAATAATACTCATATTAGATTAGCGTGCGGGGATCAAACCTGCGATACGTAGCATTAATGTTTCAAAATAAACTAAGCCTTGCCTTTTCATATTACTGTTAAACTTTTAATTGAGTTTGTATAAAATGTTCCATTTCCAAGCATTTCTAGGATCTCTTACGAGGGGTAAACAAAACTTCAGGGTAACTGGGCAATATTTTCCTCTATATATGGCTAGAGAAGTGGACCAACAAGGTTAGCTGTTGTTATGATAATGTCTTATAACACTTAAATATTCATTGTGTAATAGTTACGGTCAGTAAATAACAATTATGCTAGAAAAGTTCTGCCAAGAGTAACAAAAATGAAAGTCACGTAAGATATAATAAAAATAAAAAGAACTGGGACAACTATTGGCACATCACTGTTTCGGTACTTCCTTCTGAAAAATCCTAACAAGAATGAGAATTGAATTATTGTATTTAATAACATTTCAACAGTTTAAAGTTCTCAGGGATGAGACCCAAGTTATGTGTCATCTTAGACATGGTTTTTCTATTGTTCGCAATTATTACATTATACAATACATTGCTCTTTTCTTAATTTACATAATACCTATTGTATATTGAGTGTTTCCAAAGGAAATTGTAGCACCTGACTAGGTTATCGCAGACTATCTCTGTGGACTGGGTAAGTATGTGACCAGGATGTGTAATCTAGGTAGGTGGTGAAAATATGGCTGCTGTTTACAATTCTTACATTTGAATTCAGTTCGCAAAAAGAAAGGGCCGGAATATAAAACTTTGGGACTACAACCTTCAATATGTGGATTACCTACATAGTAAAACGTGTACGGCATAGAAAGTACTAACGAAGCTGCAAACAAAGCACGTATTACGAACTTTCACATATCAGACATTAAGTACTTATTGTAGCGATATATGATATTGCTTATTTTAAAGGTAGCTGTGTATAAAAAGTAAAAGTGGTTTCATTTCTACGGTAGGTAGTGTAGGTACGTACCTATTGTATAAATAAATACCTTACTGCTTAGGTCTTATGAGTTTAAAACGTGGCTGCTATGGTTATCGGTTATGGCATTGCCAGAAAAGCCGATTAGATATTATAAATAAATTAATTCTGTAGACAGGATATAACGTATATTCAAATCACCCAATTCTTTGCCATGGGATCAGGAACATTCACCATGACGTTCATCACCATGACGGTAGACTATACCTACCTATCCTACTTGTACATATCCTACACTGTGCTTCGGAAATTTAGGGCCTGTTTGATCGGCTGGAACAAAATTTATATGAAACTAACTAGCTTTCCGCCAGCGGCTCCGCCCGCGTGGTCTTGCGGTCCGCGTGGTAACATTTTTCATTGCTACTCCGCTCCTGTTAGTCGTAGCGTGATGGTATATAGCCTTATAGCCTTCCACGATAAACGGGCTATCTAACACTTAAAGAATTTTTCAAATGGGACCAGTAGTTCCTCAGATAAGCGCGTTCAACCAAACAAACTAACTGTTCAGCTTTATAATATAATATTAGTATAGATTATTTGCTAATTGTAATTTCACGGGAACTTACTAGGAGCCGAGGTGGTGAAACAGGCCCTTAGAGTAGGTTATAAAATATTTAAAAAGATATATTTCTTGGGACATTTTTACACAGCACCATCTAGTCCCAAACCACAGTGTAATAAATCCGTTGTTACATTATGCCCAAACTAAGCAGAGCTTCTACTATGGTACTAGACAATGGATGTAATACTTATATACTTTTTTTTGTTGTAAATACATACTTATAATATATAAGAAACACCCAGACAAACACAAAACCCTTAGTTCATCACATAAATGCTTGTGTCTTGTGGGAATCGAACCGATTAGCAGTGCGGTACTGGAACCACTAGACCACAGACGTCGTCAAAAAACTTCTATAGGGTTCCATACCCGACGGGTGCCAACAGGACCCTATACCAAACCTCCGTTATCCGTCTATCTGTCAGCGGGCTGTATCTCATGAACTATAATAAGTAGAGAGTTGAAATTTTTAGTTTCTATTTCTAGTGCCACTATAACGACAAAAACTAATTTTACTAATTAAACATGTTACGGAGCCATGTGCGGGCCCGACTCGCACTGGAGCGGTTTTTGATATGCTTGTTTTTTTATTTTACTGGCACTATAGGTAACTTTTATAAAGCTATGAAAATGAAAAAAAAGCTAGATCTCGGATTTGAACCTGCGCATCTTCCGGTTAGGTACACATTTTGTAATTTAGCGAACGAAATTACTGTCTGTGTCAAATTCTCTGTCATTCCCTAAGCTTATAACCTTTATTATATCATCCATAAAAATAAAATTCATAAGCTACAACTCGAAATTCTAGTTACCTATGTATATTTTTCAAAAATTGTGACATGCGTACACTCCATTACAGACGTCAGAGATCTCGAGAAAGTGCACTTTCTACATCCATCGGTAAAGACTTGGTTACTTAGTTAACAACATAATACCTATAATGTACGATGAAAAAAATATAAACAAAACATTACCATACCCATTATAAACAGTACATTATATATTTTCTTACACACCCTTGTTTTTTAATTAAATGTTCATTGCGCTTGTTTTCGTTAACTTCAAACAAAGTCGGGTTTGTTACAAGTTACAACACATATACCCCGAGAACTGCAGGACCAATTTTCATTTGTTGGATTTGTCTTCACCCCGAATAACAGAAGCTAAAATCGAAAATAAGAAGCGAATATCTAAAGCTTGGTGTGAGTGAAGCTGCGGGAAAAAGCTAGTTTAAAATTAACTGCAAGTAATTTATGCATTTACTATAAGATAAAAAACCGGCACTAGATAAAGAATGTTTATAAAATTAAGTATGATAAATAACTACTTAAATCTTGCTTTCGCAAAAAGCATTTTTCGTACGAGATTCAAATCAATTTGCCAACGAAGCGAGCTGAGCATAAAGCCGTAATTAAAAGTTGATTGTTATGCGTGTATCGTTTCTTAATCATTTAAATTGCATTGCTATTTGTGGCCAGTTTGTTTGTTGATTGACCTTTCTTTTTTTATTATCTACGTCCGTTTATGCTTTTGGGCTATTTGTAACCTTTAACATTTAGGTTAGTTACATACCTACAGCAATTTATTCTCCTATTTGATCATGCTCACAAAATACAATTTACATATTATAATAAAATTATACAAGACAATAGTAATCTCACCTGTCCAAAGCTAGTATGTCTGCAGCGACGAAACAGGATTTCAATTCAGAGTTTATATATAAGTTGTATAGAGCCTGCTGCAGCACATTTTCACGCGTCCGGTTGGCTGTGGGTTCAAGGTCGTTGCCCTGCTCGCCCTCGCTGCTGTCGGCTCCCCACGAGGTAACTACGAAGGAACCCCGGAACGTCTGCCGGTTCAGGGGGTCTCCGAACAGGTACATATCTGCAATTACGACATAATGATTGATTGAAAAGTTATTTTTCATAGTTTATAATGGCCTATTAAAATATCATAAAGATGCAGTGTATTCCTGCGAGGGTAAAAATCCTTAAAAATAAAAAAACTTTCATTAAAATAACAAAAAGAAACTATTTTTGATGAATCGCCTTACCCTGGTGGTTGCCTGTTATGTTATCACGTTTAACCTCGTATACAGAGACTATATAAACTCGTATACCACGCATACCTCTACCTACCTACCTAAATACTCTATTACTTACATTCTATCTCCAATCCTCCTTAATATGACACACTGATATAGCAGATAGCAGTCGTCCTCCACTCTCTCCACTCTTTAAGTACCTGTTATTCATTATCTTAGTATAGAGGACCCATCCCATATAACGGCATTGATCCCAGTAAATATACCTAGTACCAATTGTAATAATAAAATCAACGACATAGGTAAATATTGTTTTAAAAACATCGAAACATCTTCATGGATCGTCGGCTGCCAGGGGACGCGCGCCGGTACCCGACGAACCGACCGACTCATACCACTAAACTAACCAAAACGATCCCAATTCCCACTGCCCTTCCCTTGCCCTACGGCTGATTTGCTACAGCCCCGACACTCCGACAGATGAACTACATCTGAGATAATCTTTTTGTATTTTTTAAGCATTTTCCATACAAAGACTACCAGTCATTTTTAATGAAGGGAAATATAGACTCGCGGGCAGGACTCGAACGTCACCTTGAGACCTAAATTTAGGACTTGAAGGAAGATTTCGACTTGGCGAGTAGGACTCGCGGTCGGCGGTGGCTTAGCGGTCATAGGGTCTGGTGTATTTAACCAGCAGAGGCAGATTCGAGTGCTGCCCGCGAGTCGATTTTTTCATTCAATAAAAATAATTGGTAACATCTGAGATGGATGGGATGATAACATTACAATCGAATTATTTGACGATAACGCTATACCGTGATACAGACACATGGTTATATAAATTGGTATAGTAGTTATAGGTACTTTATAGTAACATTCACAAGTCACGGAACTCGCGGAAGTTACAATCTCTTTTCTTTATCGATCACTCTCAGTATTCAATTAAGGTGATCAACTTTTTGTTTTCGTGAGTTCAGCCAATATATATGGATTTTATTGAAATTGCTGATGAATAAATTGAAAATTTCTATAACTTTAAAATGAATTGATTAATTGCAAACTAAAATGACTAAAAATCTAAGAATGACAATAAATAAGCCTATAACTGACTTGATATGTATTATTAAACTATGTTTTATAAGGAGTGCACTTGTCTCAGAGGCGGGCTCCGCAAGGCCATTCAGCTTACTGGCCTTTGCTCGGTGACGGGCAAATGTCGCTCTGTTTACGCCTCTACTAGGACTATGATACTGTTTAGTGTTTACCAACAAAAGAATACAAATCAGATGATTGTTACAAGTATTGGTTGACCGAAAAGCGAAATGGCATTACGAAACTGCAACTTACTTGCGTCGAATCGATTACTGATTGATATCGATTGGATTGTAATAACTGCACTGAATGAATATTTTTATTCCGTTTTAAAATATTATGAAACGTTCCGATACCGCATGTTTTCTTTTATGTAAGTACTTTGACTAAATACATATATCCGTCCAGTCTATTTGGGTAGATGCATATAGTGTGAGCCTAGAGGCACTGCTGAGGTGTTTTGCAACACAGTGAGTACTTTAGGTCAGCCATTGGGTAATGTAAATGTTACCATTTATGGCTATAACGTGTAGACTTAAAATTACTCTAGGAATGTCCGACAACATTGTTGCAACGGCAACGTTCTCTTAAATTCATCCGTAGCTAATATGTGACTTTATATACTTACTATACTGTAAATATTGCTGTTGGTATTTTTATAACGTTACGTGAATAACAACGTGAAATTGTGTGGCGTGTCAGAACTACCATATAATCGTGAACATTTCAGATCTTAATTGGTATGATTGATTGACTTACATATGCTAGGAAACTTATCATATCAATCATCATCAGCGGATGTCCATATTCGTCTACTGCTATTATATTCAGTGTGTGCACGCCCTTATTTATTCATCAATCAATCATCAATCATTCATAAAATCTGTCGATTACACATAACATACCATCACACCAGTTTTCCCCGAAGTAGACAGAGTAGAGACAGTAATGTCTTTCTCGTACACCCATGATTCGCCGATATGTTTAGGCCCCATAGCGAACGGGAACAAATCCTAACTCCGAGCTGTTATTAACAATTCCATAAAAAAAAAAAAAACACTTTGCTCGACCTGAGAATCGAACCCAGAACCTCAAGCACTGGCACTCGCGCTTGGGACCACTAGGCTAATGCGGCAGTTTCGTCGAGTAAAGAGAATATAGATATGATATATATATGTATGAAAAAAAGTCTTGTTGGTCTAGTGACCCCAAGCGGACCTGGGTTCGATCCCCGGGTCGAGCAAAGTGTTGTTGGATTTTCTGTGAAATTTTCAGTAGCAGCTCGGAGTCTGGATTTGTGCCCGGTTGATGGCAATACATGGTACATACGTAAACATACCGGCGAAATGTGGTTGTTTAGTACGCGCGCCTCTGCCTACTGCCTGCTAATACAGGCGTGATGGTATGTTATGGTATGTGTGAAAAAGTGTTTTAGTTGCAATTTCAGGATACGACTTGGAAATCTAGAATCTGACTTTTCATAACCTTACAGGATAAGTATGTCCATATAACAATCAAATATTTTAATTTTGTACACCGACTACTTTGATACATACGTCCGAGGTACACCGCCACTGCGGCGAGCAGCAGCAGTACCAGCAGCGACGCCAGCGCGGCGCAGCAGCCACGGCAGGGCCGGCTCAGCTTGCGGCGCGTGAACCTGATGTCGCTGCTCACCGACAACGTCGACTCGGGCGCACGATGGCGCACGCACCGTTGGTTGCCGTTCCGGGACCATCCGTATTCCAGCTGCAAAAAAAACTATTCATTTAACACGGAGGGTAATAATAAAAAAATACATAGATGGTACTTACACTGTTACAATGTTATTTATATAACATGTTTCTAACAATGAAATGTACGGGGCTAAGCTACGGTACCTCAATAATTAACACTGCCTAACATACGTAATAACAATGGTGTGTAAGTACCCTTACCTACGGGCCTATTTATTTTTATATCTACGGCCACGTAGACGCACAAAAAACATATGGCCAAGGTAATATTTTGTCTTTTATGTTACGATCTATTTACCACACGGAAAATCAATATGTAGGTAGGTGTATTTGGTAGTACCGAGTACATCTAAATTCCATTGTAATGTCCATTACTAATAAGCGAGGTGTGGGCTAATATTTCACCAGAGTTTTAAGTTACGGCGGATTTAGCGTTCAGCTTGACATTCGTTCGATACAATACGTTTGAAGTCGAAGATTGAATGATACGCTTCATCACCTTTTGTGATCTACACAATGTCGAGGCACGTAAGGCCTGAAGTAATTAGGTATTTGTTAAACAAATTACGTAAACAATCTAGTACAACATTGCTGGAAAAACATAAAGTAGAGGTTCCGACAGTGTCATCGATTTATTGCGGATGCATTTCATTGATTTTTTACTTTTATGAATTAGGAAGTCCATATCGTAAACAGTGACAACACACAGATGACTGCTCAAGCTTAGCAAACTTCCCATTTCCTGACAATAATTAATAAGCCTCATTATTTTGCGGAATTTACGGGAGTCAGATGTGTCTTTCACACAATGACTGCGTTACGTGACTTGATGTGATTGTATGTTACTCAGTGATAATGTAGCATTCTAATAAAAAATCTACTGGAAAATTCTTTCACCATTATGGTGATAGAATTTACCAGTAGTTTTTGAGTTTAATCGTTACAGACATACTTACTAAAATCTAACAATACCAATATTTCCTCTTTATAATATTAGTATAGATTAGATTATTAAAGAACAAAATTTAAATATCAACAATTTTCCTGCGATTTTTGGGTGCGTTTTACTCACTCACTTCTAACAACAAACTCAGAAAAACGGACTCGGGCTAAGAGGAGGGAATGCGTACAATACACCTTAGTAGTACATACTTAGATGTATAATTATACACCTTAAGGTAAACTCTCCTCTTTATCTTAAGTTTTACAGTTTTTTGGAAACCGCATTATACCATGCAACCAAGCATGACTATGTTAAAGCGCGAGTCATGCATGAGCCCAAAGCTACGCCACGCCATGGGATATTGATAAATAACAGTTGTGCCGGTTATACGTGTCTAATAACAGGCATATATTTATTAAACGCATGTAGAAAAAGTCGGTCAAATACTTGTAGTACCCTTAGGTACTTAGCACTCACCGCAAGCAGTTGTAGTGTTCTCGTATAAAATCGTCTTTCAAGTTTTAAAAGAAATTGAGATTATCTTATAACAAACAGGAAATTATTGGCTACACTGTTTATGTTGTTGTCAAGTAAAAGACTCGTCGGACTCCTAATTCTACACGGTTATGCGAAACGCGCTGGACAGAAACCGGTGGAGACAGATCATCCATTCCAGACCCAACCCTGATGCTGACGATCCTCAGACATGAGGGACCGACCCTAGAGAGAGAGACAGTGTATGTTGCGGGCCTCTTCCGTTTTCCAAAATAATATGTAATGACATTAATAAATCAAAGGCTTTCATTTATAATACCTTTGGTGCATTAAGTACACGAGGGTCTCCAGGACAAGTCAAGCTGGTCAGCTTGAACTCGCAATGTAGGCTTATAATGGCTTTGGACCGCAAAGACCTTCCCCTGGGGTAGTTTAACTTTCCGATCCAACTTTGTATGTAGGGTCTATTTTTAATTTTTGTTTTACATAGGAAATAAAAATATACACCTAACTCGGTTTAACGGTAAAGGAAAACATCGTGAGGAAACCTGCGTGCCTGAGAGCTTATCTCGACGAGATGTGAGGTCCGCCAAGCCAGCCTGGTGGACTATAGCCTAATATCCCTTTCATACTGAGAGGAGATCCGTGCCCAGCAGTGGGAGAGTATTAGAATATGGGTTTATGATGATCATCATAGGAAATAACACCTAAATTTATGTTTATTGAATAAATATAATAATCCGTTCAACTCATTACCTACAGTTATATATGTATAAGTAAATGAAATACATTTTGAAGACTGAGATTCTTGAGGCAAATATTATAATAAATTGTGATAGGAATACAGAAGCGTAACGTAGTAGCACGTAAAGCGTATGGTGATGACACTGATGACGCATCGTATACATATTTTGCTTATTCCACCCAAGTTACTAAATGAAACATTAAAACTTTAATTACTTACTAGTAGTAAAAAGATATTTTGCAACGCGTTAATAATAATGTTGATTACTGGCGATGTTATTTCGTGCAATGTCGTAAGTTACTATTTCTCCGTAGTCTCGAGCTCTAGATTTCAAACAGCGGGAAAATAGTTCAGTTGCGTCATTAGAATATGCTGCAGGTAAACATTTGAACTTTAAAATGCCATTTCGGATTCAATTACTTATCCTATTGTCTTGTATTTCTCGTAAAGGTTACATAAACAAATTATATTTAGAATAATTTATTTACGCCTGTTTTAAGCTAGACTCTATCTAGCTACATAGGCAGTCCGTAGAACGTAATTACTTATTATATCTTTAGAAAAATAATACTGAATAAAATTTAATTTAAATAAAATGTTGACACAGTAAAAACTTATTAGTTTTAACATTACATACTTGATCGCCCCCACAATTTGACCTCTCAGGCAAAAACGTGACTGACTTCGATCACAAAGCAAAAAACTTATTCAATAACCACCAGCTTTTGCAACTAAAAATACTTTATAATGAACTAATGATCCGCCCTCGCTTCGCTTCGGGAAAACCTGTGTATGTAACTTTCTAACAGTGAAAGAATTTTCAAAACCACCATCACAAACTTTACTTTTTTTAAATATTTGTATTACATGTATAGATAATATATATACCCAAACACATTCCTAGGTAGGTAGGTACTGTAGCAACTTCTACGTCTAGGAACAATCAAATTTTCACAAGTCACTTTCAATTGTTTTTTCTGTTCTATGTAATCTGAGACTAGGCTCGAGAGATAAATCAGGGCTGCCGTTTAGCCGGCAACCATACAAGCGTGACAAGTCTGACATACAAATGGCATTTGGACACAAGCGTGCTGAACAAAGAGAATATTTTGAAGTGTTTCGAGCGAACAGTTCCTTCTCTGAATTAGTACAACCAAGGTCAAGCTAACTTCGTGTATTTTAAGACGAGGAAAGCTTTATTATTTATTAGTAGGTACTTACTAGGGTATACCTATGAATTATGATGAAATTACAAATATGATACAATTACAGATGTCGTAAATTTTAAAGGGAAAGACCATGGAAGGGGAATGCCTTTCCAAATTGCAAGATCTTTTTCTATAAAATTTACGAATTTTCTTTCCAAATTCTAGGGTAACAAGAGTTGATGTTATAATAATATTAAAGAATCTAGCAATTCATGATATTTTAACGTAGGTAATTTGAACGTGATATTTTATGAATATTTATGAGAAAGAGAAATGTTTATTACAAGGTTATTCGGAATCGGATAGGGTACTCATACCAATCCGCAAGTAACTAAGGGTTCGGTATTTTCCAATAATATGTAGAACAAAGGTTATTTATTTATATTGGTTTGGTCAACTCTTACATCTTCTATCAGTTCTAATTTCTATGATATGATTTATATGTCTTGTATGTTCTCGTTTACACAGAGTATATTTGCTCTGTAACCTTTATTACCACTTGTTTCTCCGCAAATAGTGTGAACTGGTCTAAGCTACGAGTAGCATTATTGGGCAATGGGCACCACTAGGTCCCATTCTTACAAACAATGCACCTCAAATCAAAATGAAGGGTAGAAACATCAATATTTAGAATCTCGAATCACAATGGAACCAATTTGTTAGAATTATGTTTTTAAAGCTGTGTTTTATTATGTGACTTGGCAGTTGAATTATTTGAAATAGAGGCATTAATTTGCACGCAGGCGCAGGTGACGTAATTAACTCGTTAGTTGTGGTCTATGTAGAATAGTCGTGAATCATCTGGTAAATGTTTTTCTGGCATTAAATTTCTATTTTCTGGGTGAGTAGCAACTTCATCTACGGTAGGTACATACCTATGAAGGTAAACAACAAGTCGATTGCTTTCGTAAAATTGGATTCTTGCGCTGTCCTTTTTCAAAATAAGATGATCCACATCGCCAACATACTTTTGTAACAATAATATTCCGATGCAGTCCTCTGAACACTAGTGTCCATGGACACCTTAGGATTTTACATGCTGGATTGCTGTTTTTTCATTGCTCCCGTTTGTGAATCCTAAAATTTTCTTGTGATAAATCCCTTGGTTCTACACGTAGAATTTTCACCGTTTTCAGTATTTTTGTGTCATAATATCACAAAGCGAAAGTGGTGTGCCAGGATCGTAGCAAGTGGAAATCTATAGTCTTTGCCTACCCCTACGGGAAACAGGCGTGAAGCTATGTATATATGTATAAAATCACAACTTGACGCTGTTCTTTCACGATTAATTAGCAGCAACGCGCGTGGTAAGATATTCTAAATATTTTAATATAATTTGCCGCTGCAATTTGTAAAAGGCGTGGCGCGCGGGCGTTTTAATTATCTTTTTATTTATAGCGTATTACTTATATACTACATAAGTAGTGACAAGAAAATTTTAAATACCATGTAACAGTGCATACGCCACAAAAATAATGGAATCTTTGCGATGGCAATTAGTGTTTCGAGTTTCGACATGTAATACATCCGTCGCTATCACCGCATTAGTTTTTGCAATGTTGTGAATGTTTTAATGCGATTATTTTAAACTTACCCACATTATGATTGCTACTGCAAATATTTTCAATATACCTACAGTAATTAGTAATATTGCGGCTCCGATCACTTGTATAAGTTGTATACATGTACTTAATTTAAGCCAATCTTGTGTTTGAATGTACCTATGTTATATTCTTATGAGAAATAAATGTCTTAAACCAGAAAAAATTCCTTTGGGATACTTAGGTACTTATTGCATCTGCAAGTGGTTATAAATGGACGATGGAAGCCATTTGAACAAAACCTATGATTATTAGGTATTGCCTAATACCTAATAATCATAGTAAGTAGGTACCGACCTAAGGTATCCCTTTCTGATAAAGACTAAGTGCGAAAGAAAATTTGTGCCTTTTGATGTTCGACGGCTCACACAGGCGCATGACACAGCCTAAGATGCAGAAAATACCTGTGTGAAGTCTGTGTGCCTAGGTGTGCTGCGTACAAAGCGCGTGCAACGAGCAGCGTGCACTTGTCGCGGCTCGCGAGTCGCGACCTACATCCCGCCTTAGTCAGCCTCACGTTTTTGCTCGACGCTGCAACAACAAAGCCGACTCGAGCTCTACGTGCACGCCGCAGCCTTTTCGCTGGTTTCTATTAAGATCTCTAACTTTAACAATGCGGACGCCCTCACTTTCGTTCGGTACGTGCTCATTTGGAGATAATGGCGGTTACTACGACCGACCACTAATTTAAACGTGTATAAAGATCGCCCACGGTGACAGGCGATATCTTGTTGACGGTAGGAAAACCGAAAAACTACTAAATAATGATATGCATAAAACTGCTGTACCTACCCGTGACACCTGCTTCATGGTTGTTTTGTTTATCTTAAATCTACGACATTTTAGATAGGGACTACTCGTACTTAGATTTCCGTCAATAGTAGGATGAATACAAACTAAGTACTTACGCAAGACATGAATTGTCTCTACCGGTAAAGAAAGCAGTAAATAATTAAAACAGAAAGGTATCAGTAAGCCGTGAAAGTACAATAAGGGCAGTTGACAACACTACAGCGAATGACCACCTTTATTCATCACGTCATTTCAAATACCTGCGTACCCTACAATTTGCAGCGTGTTTTAAAAAAAGTAGTTTTATTTTCGGAAGGGTTAGACAAGAGTTTAATAATGTACTAACAATTGTACACCCACATTTTGCCAGAAATCCAGACTCCGAGCTGCTATTGGGTATTTCACAGAAAAACTCAACAATACTCGACCCGGGATTCGAACCCAGGACCTCTTGCGTAGCAGCCGCGCTTGGGACCACTAAACTAATGAGAGTCCTAAATATGAAGTCTATAAATAGTAAAGAATCAGAATGTAGAGCTGCACCGAAACTCTAGAGAGAAACAGCTCAAAAGTACTTAATATTTCACAAACATCTTAAATTTCATATTCGTATCAAATGATACATTATTATCTATAAAATGTATGTACTAAGAATACGCGAGGTTGTATTGTAACCGGAGCCGCGAAATGGCCAGTCTTGACCGCCCGCGTTATGAAATACTATCTACGAACCTGCGACCGACGCATATTAGATGTATTTGTATTAACCAAGTTGTGTCTGGGTATGCTTGTCTACGTACTACTTAGGGTTGAGTAGAGTATACCTAAAGCTCACCTAATCGTCATCAACCCATTGACTGTCCCACTGCCTGGCACAAGTCTCCTCTCATTATGAGAAGGATTAGACTATATAGTCCACCACGTGGACCAAGTCCTAATGTGGGTTGGCAGACTTCACATGCCGTCGAGAAAATCTCTCAGACATTTTTCCTCTCGCAGGTTTCCTCACGATGTTTTCCTTCACCGTTAAAGCGAGTGATAATTACGCACATTATTGCGAAAAGTCAGAGGTGCTTCGAACTCGAGACCTTTGACTTTGAAGTCCAGTGGTAACACCCCTAGGCTATCACTGATCCAAAGCTCACTTAGTTCTCTCAATGCGACCACTATTATTAACTGATTGCATACGTTTCGTAAAAGTGTTAAAAGCGAGATTACTAGATACTGAGTCTGAGATGAACTTCGTGACAACCGCAATTGTAGAAGGTCGTGAACTTTTAAAATTTGTTCACCTTCATTACAAGTTTTTATTATAGGTAAGTATTTGAATGTCGTAAGGTAAAAACTATTTTTCTATACGTATTCATATGAACTTTAGGACCTGTTTCACCACCTCCTAGTAAATAAATAAAAATTGTTTGGACATTTTACACAACACCATCTAGTCCCAAACTAAGTAGCGCTTGTACTATGAGTGATAAATGATAATGCTTACAAATATTATAAATGCAAAAGTAACTCTGTCTATCTGTCTGTCGCACTATCACGCCAAAACTACTAAATCGATTTAAATGAAATTTGGTACACAGATAGTATAGAGCCTGAGGAAGTACATAGGCTACTTTTTAATGCGAAAAAAGGGCTGTAAGAGGTTGAAATAGGGGATGAAATTTATAAGAAATTCCCAGACCAAGCGGGCGAAGCCGCTGGCGGAAAGCTAGTACTTTTATAAAGTAAGTTGCCGTTAAATTATATGACAGATAATTTCATACAAACATATAATACCGATTCCATTTAGCGGTTAGCGGCTAAGTAAAATTATCCACTGGTGGCGAAACCCCTCACAGTCTTAAAATGAACTTACCTAAAGTCTCCTAAAGTTTTAATCCTAGTAAATGTTTTTAATGTACTCGTATATGTAGATCTCTCAAGATGCCTGCATGGTATTTTAATTTGCGTCACTTTAAAACACATAGGAACTAAAAAGCAAAAAATAACATATTGACATTATGATTTCTAACTAATTTTGAGTCGGTGCCAAACAGACAATCAACGAAAGTCATATTTGAATTAAATTAGTAGTTTGGCACCGCCTCCAAATTAGTTAGAAATCATAATGTCTATTTAGTTCCTATGTGTTTTTGGAGGCGGTTTGTTTTTTGTTAAAAAATAAATTATTTTCAAAGTTTTCGTGGAATATATATAATATTATCTGAGGAACCCACTGACCGGCACAAACAGCGAGGTTTCGGGGTAAACCATAATATCATCTATGTATACAATTTTTCAAATTTTTAAATTTTCGTCGATATTTTTACAATCGCTCACCGGATTTCGAAAAAAAATTATGGGACCAATCTGTAAGTACCAGCTTTCGAATAAAAAAAGAATCATCAAAATCGGTTCACCCAGTCCAAAGTTCTGAGGTAACAAACATTAAAAAAAAATACAGTCGAATTGAGAACCTCCTCCTTTTTTTGAAGTCGGTTGAAAATCTAGTTTTATCCTGAAATTCCTGAAAACCTACGTTCGAGTAGGCGGCGATGTGACCATTGAAAATGCTTCAATTCATTTTTGGAAATATCGAAACAGTTATTTGGCGGTCGTGTAGGAAGGAAGGAAAAAATTTGAAGGTTTTGTGGTTGCTAAAAGTATTTTTTTAAATTGTTTTTTTTTATGTACAATACTATGATTCTTTTTTAGTTTAGTCATAGTACCTACTACGCACTACTTGAAAATTAGCATCAATACTCTCAAGAAACTAGCGCTCGTCTAAACAAACACTCAAGCGCGCTGTGTGCCGTGTGCGGTCAGCCAACGCTGTCCGACTACGACCCGGATCACGGATGACATCGCTGCGCCCGCGCCGCGCCGTTAATATCAACACTGACACACTTCCCGCTCTCTCAATTCACATCATTTGCCAAAAAGTAAAGAATAAGCAAAGAACTTAAATATAGGAATTCCACAAAGATTCCTAATCGGAATAAGTAGGCACTGAGATGATACCTATATATTAAAAATTCAGTGAAATATGTACATAGAAATTAAAAAAAGGACAGAGATTTTTTTTTTGCAGAAAATTCTGACTAAAAATCCTGCATACCCTGCCACCTGGGGCAGAGTATGCCTAGGCAGGGTATGCAGGTGTGCAGGGCCATGACAGAAAACTACCGGACCTAGAATAAACATATTCAAAAGGGTGAAAAATTATTGGAACGAAGCTTGAGAGGACTGTTATACACACACTGTGACTTCATCGCGATAGAATCGCTGCCAAAAGTCGGTTGAATGACTTACACCGTGTGAAAATTATCAGGCACATTTTACAAATTCTTTGTTCCTCATCAACACTTATGGATCACATGAGCGTAGCCAACTTATAGCCAAGCCATAGCGGCGCTGATTGCAGATCGCTTGCATTCTCTGGCTCAGTTAGAAGAAATTATACCTCAATTATCGTAGTGATAAGACTAAGTTAGTATTTATTTCACTGGCCTTAGCACCAAAAAGGCTTACTAATGATTAAAATATTTAAAAATTAATAAGAATCTAATTAGTAGGTAATTGTATTCAGGTTTGCATAACAAAAAAAAATAATGGAGACCGATCATATTAATTTGGCTTCGTTTTTTGAGGCCACATATTAAACCTTGTTAGTAGACAGTTACTGGGTTTTAACAATTGTTTCGTGATTCAACTATTGCAATTATAATTACTTATATTAATTATTATTTTTTCTGTTATTACATATTATTTTACTTTATTATTTGTATCGCATCCTAAAGGACTTTATAAGACAATAGGTCTTCCTCAGGATGCAACCTATTCCGTTGCCAAATGTTATCGAAATCTGTTTTGCTGTTTAGCCATAAAACGTAACAGACAGATTGATAAGAGTTAATTTCGCATTCATAGTTTTAGGATGGAGTATGTTAGGATCCATATAAAATATAATACGTAAGTATATATTAACTTTTCTATTCTTTTTTCATTATAATTATTGTTTCTATCTAAATGATTATTGCATCCACCTACACTATTTTAAAAGAACGTAAACCTACAGTTACCTACAGTTGTACGGAAAATGTAGCTGCATCAATGGCCAGCGTGACTGCAACGCTAGATTTCCTGGGTTCGATAAAGTTCGATTCCCGGGTAGAGGAGTGTTGTTGGGTTTTTCAGTGAAATTTCCAGTATTCGAAATTCAGATAAAAGTACCCTATGCCTAGTTAATGGCAATTGGTTCGCCCCTTATTACATTTGACCTAAAACATACCAAACTGTGGGTGTACCACAGTACTTACACGTCTGCTAAACCCCTCGGGGAATACACGCAGTTAGGTTCAGTATTTTTCCACTTTTTTACTTTCCTGTAAATTATTTCCAATTGTCCACGAGTGTAGAATGATGCTAATTAATAAATAAGTTTGCATGATGTACAAAAGATGCTTTGTGTGATTGAGTCTAAGTACTAAGTACCTATTTCTTGCTTGCGTTTTTACTCACTTTAAACAAGGAGGGTTCTTAATGCTGTTTCATATTTATACCTACATTATTTATGTATTTATTTGATATATACCATCGACGAAGGTATAAACCGACATACCCTGCCACCTCCCCATATAGCAGCTTAAGGATCCATGAGGATCCTCCGCATCAAAAAAAGGGCAAGCACTCAAGCAATGTTACTTACTTGGATTTTCTATGAAATTCTTATAAGCAGCTAGGAGTTTACATGTACGAGTATGTCGTGGGATCTAAAAAAGGGTTGTGTTTATAAAGATCTAAAAATTGCCTTCAGACCTATGACATTTTATTAAAAGCAGGTATTTTGAATCGCCTGCTATAATGTTAGGTACATATTTGATACAGGTATGTCTGATGTACGTAAATCAGCTGTCTAACAAGTTTCCTACCAACTACTAAAACGGTACCTACTCTTCAATGTTTATATTTAATCACTAGCGATCCGCCCTCGGTTCTCCTCAGGAATTATTTTAATTTAGTATGTAAATATATAAAACGTTTATATCACATAGGATAATGTACTTTTTTAACAGTGAAAGAATCTTCAAAATCGGTTCATTATATCAAGAGATTACCCCATACAACCTCACAAACATTACCTCTTTTTATTATTGTTTAATCATTAATTACATAAGTACTTAGTTCTTTAATTTCAAATTTGAATTGAGGAACAAGGTCTTTACTTTCGAATAGTTACTTATCTTAACTGTATTCTAATTTTAGCTTATGATAACTTCCGAACATTACGAGAAAAATAAAATTATTTCGTTGTCCCATTTGTGTTGGCAATTTTTAATAATGTGCAGATTTTTATGGTCAGCCAATTTTATAATGGAGATTTTTTTTTATATAAGTGTTACTACGAAGCAAAAGCTTCATATTTATACAATACAAAGCTCCTTCCTGGAGACAGATATCCGTGATAGTTTTTACTAAAGAGAAAGTGGTTATTAAATACATCTAACTGTCACACGAATAATTAAGTGAGATCAAGTCTATGGAACCATAACAATACCATTGATCCCACGCGTGTCAATAAAATTAACCGCTGCGACACATACCTACATGAGAAATTAGAAATCACACTCACCTCTGACTCCCAAGCATCTTTCACGGGTCGCGGTTTGCTCTCCTTCATATTCCCAGAGAACGTCATTGCAATGATCCTTTGTTCCGGCCGTTGCACTTTCACACTGTGACCTCTGGTACGGTACTTAAGGACTATAGTCACAACACGCACCGTATACACGGGTTTCTGTATGGGCTTTATGATAACACTGTCACTTTCTGTTATGTTTTTGCCGGATCCTCGGATGCGATATAAACATTGCGAGGCGTGCGCGTGCGACGGCGGCGGTTAGTCGCGAGGCGGGCCGGCGCGGACTGAGCGCGGCGTCTCGCGGTAACGGGCACGCACTACAGTTAACTTTCTCTCAACCCAGTCGCCAAGACCATAAGTTAGCGCCATCGAAAGTCGACACCGCCAGACTGATGGGTCAAAGCCTTTATTAAATTCATTAAACCTTCATACAAACAATAGTTTATTTTGCTTGGAAATACCTACAATCTACCTATATGATCCTATATGATCATGGGTATGGGCTGTAAAGCTTTTTCAGATTTAAACCTTGGTTTGGGGTTGAAACAAAAACAATCGTGTATAAAACTTAATGTATAATTATGATATTTACAGACTTACTTTATATAAAACAAGTAATTTATAGCTATCAATATATACTCATTACAACAAGTCATTAATAATTTACATGATGTTTAAAATAAAAGCAACAGTATACAGATTACTGAAGATTAGCAATTATAAATCGTAATAGCACAAAAATTTACGAACGATATTACTGGAAATGAGAGATTCCAAAATTTATATTATAATAAAATTATATACAGACATAATTTTAAAAGAATGTTTATCGATATAATTGCTTTAAAATCACTACTGCAATGCAATACATTGGTTATAATTATGTACTTAGTTGACAATATTACATCATTCTATGGTGCACACATTTTCTTCATTATTTGGGTTGCAGTTGGCTCGACTTTAGTATTCAAATAATTCGGAATTTCTATTCTTCTAGATTTGAAAAAGAAAGTTTACGATTTAAATATTCTTATAACGTGACTGATCACCGCTAAAAATACATGTTAAAACATCGTTATATAGTACTATGTTCAAACAAAAAGCAATTCCCGCTTTTTTAATATATTATACTTCGAAATAGAGCATTTAAAAACGTATCTCTGTATCATACTTATTCTAAGTGGCGGTGTGCCCTACTATGCATCCACTTTCGATTCAGGTTTCAAATTGTCGCATAGCATGTAGTTTTTAATCAACTTCTAACTGTAATTTACTGCCATTAAGGATATTCAAAACACTTCCGACTCCTGGTTTTACTAGTTTGGATAGTCAACCAATATAACTGGCCATGATTATTCGAACACTAAAAATCAAGCAAAACTTCGTAGCTTTTTAGACCGCACTGTTCAACGGCCAAATGAAAAAATGTACAGTTCACGCCAAGCTTATTGTCCGGGTTGAAGTTGGCACGAGCAAACTTTAACCCAGCCGTAAAAATCGGATAAAGAAAAATATCAGATTGTAATAAATAAAAACGAAAGCTCAAGTCGTAGGCTGTCGTTTTAAATCATTCTAACCCAATATTTTAATTTTTACGATTTCTACGGCCGAGTTAAAGTTAGCTCATGCCAACTTCAACCCGGACAATAAGTTTGGCGAGAACTGTATATGCACCCCGATCATTGTTATAAACAGTTTGTTTCTATATAATTTAGCGTCTAATAAGTAGGATCTAATACTATAGTATAGTACGTTGTTAAGTTTACCTTTCGTGTAAACATGCAAAAATATTTTAGTCAACATTTCAACAAAATACTTTGTGTGTTTATATTAAATTATTATTTACACAGTTACATATCTACTTTTCGACGCTAACTATACGGTATACCGCAGTGACTGGAGTGATTAAACATGTATTGCTGATGAAACAAGATATAATTATGAGAAATTGATTTCTTGTAAATCAACAGAAGACAGGTTTTATAACATATTTATAATTGAAAAAATCGAATTGCACACATATGAAAAATATCGTGTAATCATTAAAACACTAGAAATTAAAATAATTATATCACATTTGATTTTATAAAAATAATATCGCAAGTTAATTAATACACTCGTATGGGGGTGTACCGCCCGGTGAAGGCCTACCTGTGTCGTAAACTTATTTCCACATGGTGCAAGCCGATGTAGGCATTAGTGCAACTGCAATGCAACACACATACACAGTAGATGTCAATATGTAAGCTAGCTAAGAGAATTTAGTTGAGCCTTAAATCTTTGGAAAATCTGAATGTCTTATCATGTAATATTATATATATCGATAAACATCTACAATTTACCTTATCAGTTTTAATTGCAAATCTAACAAAACCATTTAGAAAAATAAGTCGTCATTTTGGCTTCCACTTTAATCTATAATGGAATGGTCTCAAGAATAACCATCGTATCAACATTTTTGTAGCTCGCTATCATAATTTTGTATAATGTACTGTAGGTAATTACGCATTGACTTAACATAACATGATAATTACTAAGTATATAAAACACGTGTAATGAAAACATTCTTTACTGATGCTAAGTCCGTGTTACCAAATTGACTGTGATATTCGTGTTGTCAGTACTGACAATACGAATATCATCCACAGTACTAACTAAACATGAAGTTGCGTCCATCCACCCTCCCAATCAGAACCGGCATGACTTACTCATGAAAACACGTCACACGAAATGGCACCGCTACTGAACAATACATCGTTTTAAAAAAATATTTATAACTGATTCCTATCTATTAGTTATCACTAAGAAGAATTAATCTATACAGTAATATAAAAAGTTTTCAACGCTAGTTCAAATAATTTCACTCGTCAGCCAAACAAAATACTTTGTATGCAGTATTATTGCTCTCATGTATTATCGAGGCAATACAGAATACGTTGTCTCGACGTGAAACAAAACGTATCAACACATGGTGAAATAATCACTGCACTGTAGGTAATCTCTGAAGGCGTAGGTATATTAATGTATTTAACAGCTACAGCTTTACAATAGCTTAATCAATCTTTAATTATTAATGATTTAGTTCGTTTAACGTTTTAGTACTTACACTAGAGCTAGGCTAGAGCGACAAGATGATAACAAGTTGTTCCCGCCGAGGTTGCTCGCGTCGTACAGGATGGACATAATAAAGCCTAACTATTCAACACGCTTTACATTGAGCTCAATATCAATATTCAGTGTTATTATAATAACAACAGTGTTCTATTTAGTCAGATTTATAATCACTGAGGTTTTCCCTGTATTTAGGAATCTCATAACTGGACCAGTAGTCTTATCAAATAATTATCAAACAAACTGCCTCTGTTCACATGGTTAACGTTTATTTATTGTTTCTTTAATAAATACTAATGGAATTATTCACCTACCCCGTAAATTTTCTATGTTTTTTAAGCCAGGTGTCTTTATTCTATTACTGGTATCAATGAACTTTAATAGAATTTGTAATTAATGTAATGAAGTTTATGTAATACCGGGAGAAGATAGGTGATATATCAGTGGCGTGTACGTACAGTTCTGCATGTCGCTACGATTGAGCAAATAAACACGACACGTTGTGCATTTCTTAAGAAACGTATAACCAGAAGGAATTAGGACTACCTATGCCATTACCTCGCAATTGTAATTGTGGAAACGTTATTTTACTCATTTGGAAGCACTTTAAGAACATCAAACGAACATTCAAAGTAATTATATACATCGCAAAGACACGCGCTATTATCCAAACATTTATAACCAATATAACACCTATGATCACATCTCAACAAAATAGTACAAAATCTAATGGAAATCCCAGTAATTTATAAGAATACAATACAACCATAATATAATATTACGATATCAAGTTCACTTTAGAAAACAATTTCATAGAATCTGGCAGTGTCCCCACATCCAAAAAAAAAAAACGCCGCAACTTGATTAAGAACGATTCAACAGTTTGCCTGGAAATATATAAAAGAGCTGTACTTATTATAAAACATTGCATTTAGCGCCGCTCTCAGCGAAAAATTTCTTGTGATCAAGTTCTACCTTACAATACGACATACAAAGAAAGAAAACTAATTGTGACCGTAACATAATACAATATACATTTCATGCCAAATAAATAGTTTAAAGTTGAAATCTAGCTTAACGACTACAGAGCTATAGAGTTAGCAATAATATGAAAAATCACAAGTTTACCAAAATACAATATGCTGGATACGTTTCACATTAAAAATAATTCACTTGTAAACGTTACATACAATTCACAGTTTAAAAGCGCATAATCTCCACCATAATAAACAGTATCACTAACCTTTCTCGAAAGGTCAATTCAAAGAATGTATAGTTATGCTTAGAATACGTCAACTTAATTATAACAAAACGAAACCATAATGACAATAATTGTACTCGGCAATAATTACGATACATAGTAGGTAAATTAAAAAACAAAATTGCACTCTCGGCACGCATGTACAAAACGTAACGTCTAACGGCGGTACAACGCAACTTTAGAATATTCAACACTTTACCGATGCGTTCTGGTAAGTTATTGCATACAAATCTCCCAGAAAACGGAAGAAGTCAATATAAATAACATTTAAAATCACAGGTTCGGTCACGGCTGGTGATCGAGGAAGATGAGTCGCTCCGAGTGAGTAGTGAGCTGCCGCGCCGCTCAGCGCGCCCTCGCCCCGCCTCCGCGGCACAGCCGTCATGGTCTGTGGAATCTAACCGCCACAACCCCCATGCTTAGTATATTAATTACTAGAGCCGCCTCATACATCGCGTTATCATTAGCCAAAAAACTGCTATGGTATGTATATCCCAAGAGATGACGACGAATTTAGAGTAGGTGTTATAGGCAGCTTGAAATAATTAGAACTGTGTAATTTTAAAGTTACTGATAGTGAAATCGAGAGCGCAGGGTAGCTGTTATTATGCTACTGCATACTGCGCAGAATACGACTTCTGTAACAAAAATCGTCAAAAAAGGGTTTTAGTTTTATTAAGAAATCACATTCCCACTCTTTGGACGGTTATAAAGTTAAACCAGACTGCCCCTAAGTTATAAAAAAATATGCGCAAAAATATGTTTTAGGCACGCTGAAAGTTTAATAGCAAATTCCAGCGGAAAACGACGGTTATAAATATTTTTTTCACCGACTGAAGATTAAAAAAAACTACGATAAAAAGTCTTTTACATACAGGTGACAAGGAAAATCGACCTATTTCTATAAAAGGGTCATAGGAGAAGTGATTTACAACTTTAACCCGTCAATAGGGGTTCAGATTAAGCCGGGGGACCAAGATATCAAGATACGTTTGAGATAGTATTTTCTTAAGTTTTAAACTTGACACCATAAAACAATGATGGTAAATAAATCTGGTTACTGAACTGATGAGAGAGCTAATTAACTAGTTATTATTTAAAAAACAAACTCTTATCATAGATAGAGATAAAACCTTGCTGCCAGACTTTTGATTTCACTATCAGTAACTTGCAAATTACAATTTTAATTATTTAAAGGTGCCTAAAGCACCTCCAAATTCGTCAGCAACTATAAAGCATCAAGTATCTAGTAGTTTGGCATCGATGAATTCTACTTTGAAAACATATTCTAATTGAATTCTGAACATTCATCTTTTAATTGAATTCGAAACAAGAGGGGGGAATGCAAAAAAAACAAATAATTAAGTTTTGTATGTTTTGGGCTTTGAGGCAAACTCAGATGACAAATTACGATGAAGTGACAACATTTAACCTAATTATTACTTTTTTCTCAAGAAGGAAGTTCCTTACCTGGTAAGATGTTTGCTTTCCTCGTGTACAGCCATCTCCGAACTCTTAAATTCGTTGAGCTCTCGTCTGATGGCAGCCTTGTCCCGAGGAGTCAGACGCGTCCAAGGCTTGTCCGCACGACGATCGTAGTCGTGCGCCTGCACAAACACAGAATGTTTACTAATTAGGCAAACCATCAACAAAACTAACGCAGCCTACTAATACGTATAGAACACCCATAGCCTGCGATGCACTAGACATACGCATAAAGATTATGCGATTAGGGCGGATCATCCAGAGGATACCTAGCTAGATGCCTTACGCGCTGAGGCGATAAAGATCGTTGTTAAATACTAACCAAAACGTTGAACAGGTGTCTCAACTAAAGTAGTCGCAAGCGCATGATTTAATTGCTTTGCCTTGGTGCTTTTTTCGTTCGTAACAAACTTACAGTGGCGGCCGCTTTGATTTCAAACGAAACTAGATGTTTATCGAACTGCAGATGTTTCACAGTAGGTGTCGAGGTGTGTCATAATATATGTAATGTAAGCGACTGAAGAATGATACGTCCTGACAACGGCCGGTGTTTATAATGCGTCATTGGGAGTTTCCAGCAGCCAAACATAGTTGATCCTTATTCCTTAGTTCAGGTGTTTCTATAAAAAACAGATATAGCCATAAAAGATTGGGAATACAGGACAGCGTTACCTGTGTTACTTCGATGTAATCACTAAAACGGATGATTTTCTTCTCTTTGAGTTCGTCGACGGTCGGTCGGAAACTGAGCTTGCGCAATAGATATCGCTTTTTTTCCTCCTTCTGTTTCTTTTCTTCGGCGGGTGACTGGCCTGAAAATTTTTGGTTATTTTTACAAACTGGATTTTCTTTCTTTAATAAACTGACTAGTTGGAAATGAAATGCTGTGTGAAGTTAAACTCAATTTATTTCCTAAACTACCTAATTTCGTATAGAGACGATTTTATTCTTCAAACTAATCGGCAATCGAATAGAATATGGTCACATTTTGTAAAAGTGTGCCTGTTAAAGTGTTAAGCTCGATTATCAAATAAAATTTATAGTTTTGCCGAAGGTGAGGTCTAGTTTGTTAAATGATTCAAAATTCTTCAAATGTTGCGGTACCCTACCAATACATGATAAGGTCATGTTCAGCCTCTTAAAAGAACAATTCTTTAATAAACAGGTACAGTGCGAAATAGATCATCCTGTGTGCACACGTCGACTCACACAAAAGAAACTAGTTATTGCACCGGCAAAAACTTTTTACGGAGAACGGACTAGTGCTTATCTTATTCCACGACTCATAAATTCTTTACCTACCGACATGCGCAAAAGTATCACCGATAAAAATATTAAGTCCAAATTTAAACAATACTTTCTATCAAAATTGTAATAAATACCTACCTACTTGCTTAGCATATTCTGTACCCATATATACAAACAGAATATTGCCGAACCCTTGTGTTTTTTTTGGTTTGTTTTTATTTTCAAATAATAAAATAGGTGTAATAATTAATCTTGTGAAGTTTAATAACTAATTCTGTAATTGCTGGTTATGGACAAATGATTGGTTTTTTGTACTATCTGTCCATGACCTGATTGTTTGCAAAATTAACTAACTGAACTGAACCAAGTTTTATATGATTGTAAATTATTGTAACACCTTATGTCTACCATGTATTACCGAATTACCTACATTACGAAGAATTGTAAGTGTCACACTCAAACCCAAGAGGCTTAAGTGGCATTATAGATAAAATAAATTGTACTGAACGCGTTTTTGATAAATAAATTAAAAAAAAAAAACAATTAAACTGAACTTTTCACTCGTTTCGTAAACAAACAAGACTAATAATTTGTATTCTATGAATCTATAAAGATTAACAAAAGTTATCTTGGGGTTTACTAATTATACGAGCTGTCAAAACATACAAATATGCTTACTTTTAAGAATGTTCCTCTCGACGAGCTCCTCGGCGGTGGGGCGCATGGACAGGCGGCGGATGAGCCGGGCGCCGATGGCCTCCCACGACTCCTGCCTCTCGTGCTCACTCTGTACCACCAGAATGTTCCTGCACACACATTACGTATATATATAAGCCGTGAATCTTCTTATCGACCGTCCCGCACTGACGTAACTTTCTCTCAGAGACCAGCGGGAAAACTGACAATATTTATTCTCTACACTTGTTCCCGAGTACTGGCACACCGTCCGACAATATAAAATTTGCTAAAGCTTACGCGAGGCTGAAAATGTTTTCATAATATCCGATTAACATACACACTTGGCTAATTCCCAAGACCCGTAATTTAGCTCCCCAGTTTAATTAATAAATTAGGGTTGTTCTAGAATTTCAGACTGATGTATTATTATGATACTTAGTCACCCAGCCTGAAACCTAGTTAATGAGCTTACGATAACATTTACTATTCAATTATTATAGCATTGGTCAAAGTTATAACAATGCCAATGCCAAGAGCGAGCTCTCAGAAACAGGAAGAAATAAAACACTGATAACAATGACTTTGACGGTGCTGCCTAAAATAACGCTCCCAGGCGTGCATTGTTGCCAGACGGTGTGGAGTGGCCTATTACTGTGCCGAACTTTGCGTTACGTAACACTACACGTGCACTGTGTTGACGTTCACGTCCGTGCGAACGTTAATACCACGTACTAGTTTTTCTTTTAGAAATTTCTATGAAAAATAACTTTGTCACAATTATGAAAAGTATGGTAACTTGTATTAAATATTCTAGTTTCAGTTTAAACGTAAACGTTCGCGTTTAAACTTCCTTTATTCAAAGTGACAAGTCAACAAAATGTGTCTACTGTGCTTTTTAGGTTTTCCTTATTTATTTCATAACAAAATTAGATAAATGATTTTAATTTTAGAGGAAATCTAAACATTTGCGTATCTGTATCCTGCCGTCTGACACAATAATGATTATATTACCCATCACGAAAATAGAAAATAGATCGTAGTAAGTAAATATACATAAACGTGTAATACTGCCAACCCTCATTAGCAAGTGGAACGTAGGTAGTGACATTGACAATGTTGTGTCTGTGATATCATACAAAGGAATTCCAGTTATTTTCACGTAATTTCTTAGTAGCAGTTACGAATGTTAGAGCATATTACTATTTTTAGTTTTTGCGCAAAATACCGGAAGTGTTTTGTTTGTTTCGTAATTTTATACTGTATGAAATGATTACTTTCCGTTGTATGATTACTCAAATTTGCAGTGCAGAAAGAACTTTTCACCTGCTATATGCTTAAGCGTAATTTAAGACGAAATACATATTATTATATTGATAGCTGTCCAAAAATGTACACGAACCAGATGATTATTGAACCACTAGCTGTTCCCCGCGATGTTACTCGCGTTCATCCATTTTATTTTATCTGTTGTTTTTTTAAAAAATTTATAGGGAGTACCTTATTAAGCTATCTGAGAATGAAAGTCACGTCAAAATCAGTCTAGCCGTTTTAGAAGTTAGCCGGAATAAGCAGACAGACAGACAGCCAGAAAATAAGTAAGTATACCGTACATGGGATAACTTAGGTGCATAGTTCATAAAGCACTCAAGGACTTCACGGACATTTTACAGCAGCGTTTATTACTATTATGTACTTCTAGTAGTTTGTGGCATCCATAATTTTGACGTAAGCACAGGGTTGTTCATCATCGGACCATACGTACCCTGTTCCTGGGAAAACCTTTTTATTTCTCAAGCACTACTCCAAAAATTTTTAAATTTCGCTTGCGTACTTATTTCTGAGCTGAGATAGTAAAAGAACATAGAGAAAGAAATAGGCCGTACCGCATTTAGTAAACTCTGACAGTGACTTTCTCTGTAAGAAATAACACATCTGTAAACTAATATTATAAAGCTGAATGGTTTTGTATGTTTGGTTGAACGCGCTAAGGAACTATTGGTCTGATTTTAAAAATTCTTTCATTGTTAGACAGCCAATATATCGAGAAAGGCTATATACCACCACGCTACTAATAATAGGAGCAGAATATCAATGAAAAATGATGCAAAAATGGGGGAAAAATCATGTCATTATGACAGAATTGTTCCCCTTTAAAAAAAAGTCCGCGATAGCATATTATTATGTCTTTGTTTTACAGTTGGTTATAATCACACTATAACCTTTTTTTAACCGATCGATAAACCGGAGGAGGTTCTCAATTCGGATGTTTATATTTTGTATGCTAATAAGATTATTATAAAACCAAGTACTTTTACCGAACCTTAATGTTCTTAGACTTTACTAACATTTTCGACTTCTACGGCAACGAAATCGCGGGCAAAAGCTAGTTAGGAAGGCAGTTTGTTGCCACTGAAATAAGGGTCAGCGCGCAAACTTACAGTAAGTCACTGTCCCATAGTAAATTATTCTGACAAATTGTTCTAGTAGAGCGGCTGCCAACTGTGCGTGTTTTGTGTTCGGGATTTAAGTCGAAAGGTTTCCGTTACGAAATTTTAAATAGCAGCCCAGAGCTTAAAGTTCACTGTTAAAATATCAATCTATCTAACCTACCGGGGAATATCTTTTTATATATAACTAGCTTTCCGCCCGCGGCTTCGTCCGGTGGTCTGGGTATTTCTTGTATCTTTCATCCTATATTTTAACCCTTTATAGCCCTTTTTTCGCATAAAAAAATCATTTCTCAGGCTCTAGACTATCTCTGTACCAAATTTCATTTAAATCGGTTCAGTAGTTTTGGCGTGGAAGCGAGACAGACAGAGTTACTTTCGCATTTAATATTAGTAAGGATTCTTCTGTACTTGACAATTAACTCCTCCTAAGCAGCTGGACCGATTTGGTTTCAATAGGATCCTGAATGGTTTGGAAAGATAATTGGATCCAGTAGGTGGCGCTGCTGTCGGTCCACTGGGAAACGCAAGCTGCGCACGCGTATGAGTTTATATAAGGTGTTACAAAATTAACTCTTAGAATTTCATGTGGTGACACAGTATCGAAATCTAACATATTCCAAAAAAAATTCTTTTTCGAGCGATTTCAATATTTTGTTAAAAATAATATCTAGTAAAATGATTTTTATGCGCACTGTATATGGGGCTGCCCTGGCGTCCCAGCGCGGCGGCGCGCGCGTCTCGTGGTGCCGCGCGCCACACGGCCACACACACCCCTTCCCGCCCGCACTACGGCAGTCGCAAGTTACGCGCCGTGCGGTCGTGAGTTTACGAAATGCAGTTTACGTACACTAATCGTGAATACTTGGACATGATTGTGTGTTATATCCGGGGTGGTGAGTTGGTCTGCCGCACGTAACCGGTACCGAGACTTTTGTGGTGATCAACGAAGAGTGCCAGCTTCGGAAACCGTCCTGGGATCTTACCAGCGTCTACTTGATTATGGCCAGTTTCACCCTAATCAAGCTGATGTCGACGCAGCAGACCACGCGGCAAACCACGGTCCTCCGGGGACATGGAAGAACGGGTGTTAGATTATTTTAATGAAAATCCACACGCGAGCACACGTGACGCCGGCCGCGACTTAGGAATAAGTCACGTGTCCGCCTGGAGAGTCGTACGTGAAGAAGGCCAACACCCGTACCACTTCCTACGAGTACAGGAAATAATTCCTACGGATTTCGAGTCACGACATAGAGCGCCCGGGCGTTTTCGTGGCGGCAAGCGAGCCCCGCGGCGGGCGCGCGTCGGCGCTCACCGCAGCGCGAGCTGCGTGAGTTACGGTCATTGACTTATGTTACGGTACTGTGTGCATATTCAATAATTTGGGTGTAATGAAAATCATTGCATATCTGTGTAACGCATATTACTATTTTCTTGATGGTTACTTTTTAGTTATCATTATAAACAACTGTAAATTTCTAAGAGTTTTTTAACACCTTATATTTTACAATATGTTACAGTATTTTAGGAAGCAAATGGCCGAGTTGTTACATAAGGTAGTTGTAGGGCGTAGCGGTAGGTACCTGTTGATAAGCTCCTGGCGGTCGGGGCGCAGCGCCAGTTTGATGTTGAGGCTCTCCTTGCGCGCGAGCTTGGCGGCGACGCGGTCGGAGTCGCTGGCGGGCTCGTGCTCGTCCCAGGGCCGCGCGTTCTCCTTGTTCTCGGGCCCGCCGCCCGCGCGCACCGCCCGCGTGCTGCACATCACAATACACGTTAACGTGCGAATCTCGCCATTCTCAACACTTATTATATTATGTGCTATTGCATGTGAAAGCTAGGAATGCAAAACATTAAATTGAGTGGTCGACTATAGGGACTTCTATCAAACAATTTTAACTGTATAATTAGTTTTTACTAGAATGCAATTCAGTATAACATCTCAATCTTAATTAAGAATATTAAGATGCTGTTTCAGGATTTCATAGAACTGCGAACTTATTACAGCACCCTAACCATGCTTGTGCTCAATAAATCAATTATTAATGTATAAGCATCAATGTTTCGTTGCTTTTACATCATTATTATTAAGAATATGATACTTTGTACTTGTTACCAAATGCATACGAGAATTAATTAAATGACACAGATCTATGATTCACTTACATAGATCGTAAGCCTTCTGTCACATTACACATTAATACAAACAAACGATATAATGACAACTGATTGATACATTAACAAAATACTACACAAATAATAAATAACTTTTAAATAATAAAATTATTTAACACTAGTTGAAATGTTTTACATTTTTGAAACCAAAAAAATCTAACTGATATCTATGATTGTCAATCCATAATGAAAGTACAGTACATGCAACATAGAACAACGACAAACAGAGCAAAAGTACCAGAGAAAACAGCCATAACTTTAACAACAGCCCACGTCACGTGTAGGATTTCACTCGGGATAATATCTGTTTTAAAATTTGGGCTCTTTGCACTTTTCTTTGATCTATTACTCTAATAAATTTTGAGTTAAAAGCATCGCAATTATGATGTCATTATCAGATACAACTATTATGGTGTTAGTGTGTAGACAGAGACATCGCCAGGTAAAATAAGACAGAGATGAGAGTCGGAAGCGTGCACAGCACGATGCATGGACTAAAGGCGAAGCGGACCGTCGGGAGGTCGGTGGGCAAGATGGCGTGGTTCAACAACACTGGCATAACGTATTTGGCTGTTACCATATGCGGATCCTCGGTTTAGGCGGCGGCCGCCTGCTCGCCGACGCATGATGGAAATAAACGTACAACTTTCACTATCACGCCCAACACATATATGTTAATTATGGACATCAATGGACTGCAGCTGTACTTTATTCTCGCTCACAACAGAGTCAAAACAATGATTACAGATAAGATTATATTGGATTCATTTTAGTTTTGCAGCGGAAGCGATTCGGATCGCGGTGGGTTAATATAACTCATTTTGACAATATCGTGATTAAAGAATAAAATATTACGTTTCATTTTATTAAAATCTGCAGCTGGATGGGTCACGTGAAGCAAGATTGAATTGCTCACTAAGTGTTGATATAGAAATGTACAAGTATTGCGAGTGGAGAGGGGAGGAGGTGGGAGGTACTGACTTGAAGCTGGTGTGGTGGTGGTCCTGGCGCGTGGCCAGCGGCGTGGCGGCCGGCGACGCCGAGGGCGCGGCGCGCTTCTTGAGCGCGGACTTGAGCGGCACCGCGTTGAAGCTGGGCTCCTTGGGCGGGATCTCCTCGACGCGTGACGTGTCCGCGCCGAGGGTCAGTGGCTCAACTTCGTCGTCCTCCTGTTCGTCCTCCTCTTCGGCTAACAAACAAATTATTTTGCGTTCATACTTAATATTTTTACTTAGCATAAATCTCTATAATTTTTAGTTTATACATTCACAGATAAAGAATAAGAACTTACAGTCTGAGAGAGGATGTTGGGCCAGGGGATGTTGAGAGTGAGGGTGTTGCGCGTGCGAGTGCGCGTGTTGGTGTTGATGGTGGTGGCGCGTGGGACTGGGCGAGCTGAACATGGGCGGCGGCGGGATGGGCCCGATCTCCGACAGAGCGATGGGCGGCTCGGGCAGCTCCGACAGCATCAGCTGTTCCTCCGCGTCGCCGCCGTGGCCGTGGCCGCCGCCACCACCGCCGTCGGCCGTCGACCCGTAACCACCCACTGGAAAATTTATGTAAGTGTAATATAATATATACAGGTTGCGTGTGCTTAAAGTAATTACGTATGTGTTACAAATTAGTTAACGCGCCTATTAACCCCGAAGGGATATGAAATTATGTCAGTACCTACTTATTAATTTCCCATGTGTGGCCAAGCTACTGCCATTTTGGAGCAATCCAATTATGGAAATGTTTTTCCGATGAACAGTCAACACATTACCGGAGCTCTAAGTAATTGTAAGACGTCGTATGAGCATGCTTTTTATCCGAAGGGTGCCAACAGGACCCATTTAGTGAGCCTCCGCCGCTGCTCGTAATTATATTACAACTAAAATAGACAATACATACCAACATCGCCTTGATAACATATTCTTCTTGGTATCTTGCCGGTCAAGGAGTTGGGTCGCTCAGGCCTCATCAGCTCGCCACCATTTTCCAACTTGTCCTTCTTTGGTTCTGAAATAAAAGTAAGAAATAAATAATTTACTAATTATTATAATCTACATATATTTGCAATTGTTAGATATTAAATAGATTATTATTTCGTAGAAGAGGAATAACTATCAAAAACCGACACCAGGGGGTCTCACCACCTCTGCCTAGGATAAATTAAAAAATGCAACTAACGGGAACCTACTATTAGGAGGTGGTGAAACATTAACTGCAAAACTTATTTAAATTTTTAATTATTATATTTTTAACCTTTATCATCGCCCCATCACTTTCTAGTGTTATATCATAAAAAGTTCGTTTAAATATGGGCTTTTCTATCTAATAAAGCACCTAATTATTACATAATTTTTATGTGCTCTTAAAATATTATTAATAAACGAGCTCTTGGCTCATCTTTTAAACTTAGCACTGCTCTTTGAAGATTCATGAAGCGTTAATGAACTTTCGATATACCAGGTTATAAATACCCTCGCGTATTACCTAGATGTTTTTTTTGGTATTTAAGGCCCCAGTCTAGCTGTGCATAACAAACGAATTCACTATATTGACAGCTCGCGGGCACGAACCCCGCGAGGCACCCTCTGTATCATCCTGTGATACGTAAATTACAAAGTGTAGAACAGTGCTACGTAATGAAAGTTGCTCTACTTTACAAAATAAAATATTTCTATTTATTTTTAATAAAGGAAAAAATCGGCTGGCGGGCAGGATTGGAACCTGCGTCTTCTGGTGCGGTACATCAGACGCTTTGACCACTAAGCTACCGCGAGCCCAAACCAACCGTAGTGGACCGTGGTGTACCGAACCAGAAGACGCAGGTTCGAATCCTGCCCGCCAGCCGATTTTTTCCTTCATTAAAAATAACTTGTAATCTTAGTATGGAAAATGCTTAAAAAAATACAAAAATATATTTCTATTTAATTATAATGAAGAACACTACTGTGGCCTGTGGGATTGTACCCTGAAAATCTGAAAAAAATATCTGTCGTTTGAAATAATTTAAGTACTTTATGATTTATGGAACAGTAGATATTTTTAGTCGAGGTTTTAATTTCGTTTTAACAGACATGAAAAAAAGAAGTTCCAGGAGATGGTTTGTTTTGGAGTAGACCTTTGTGTTTTATTTCTTGATCTAGACTGGATAGAGGAAGAGCAAAATTCAGAGCGAGAAGTAAGAATTTGACATAGAATACACTTCCACGACTGCTATAGCCGTCTGGCTATCATCAGAGGTGTGTAAACTCAGCTTTCAATGAGCTAGATGAACCAGATCACACGGGTTTGAACCGTTGAGCTTATAGCTCAGCAACAAAATGACTAGCCCACGGCTCAATCCAGCTCTTATTGTATTTGTAAATCCCTCCACAGATTAGTCTTGTAATTCTGTTACAAATTTCTTTTAAATGAAATGGGATTTACTACACACTGGGACTACAGCGCATGTCCTAGTTGGGATTAGAAATGTTTAACACCAAAAAATCGATCAAAAGACTTTTCTTCTGGGCACATGAAGTGGGGTAAATAAAAAACCGCGTGCAACGGCTATCTATACATATACTCATCTATATATCTATTCAGCTGGTAAAACCCACTGCTGAGTCAGGGCCTCTTCTCTATTACGCCACTGCCATATTAACCGACAATCGGGGGGTGATCTGCCCTGCAATCGTTTACATCCAGCCAGTATATCATATGTCCATCTAGCTCGTATATGTACACCTATAGGCACCAGGTCAGCGCAGTGTTTTTTCTTGCGTACATCGTCGTCATTCTCACACTGTCTATTCATCTTTTCTTTGGTCTTCCTCTTCTACTATATCCATCCACATTTATGTTCAAAACCTGTTTTGTAACTAGGCTCTCTACTTCTACGCATCATAATATGTCCATATATCGTAGATAAGCGGTCACTGCACAACTTTTCAGTACTTTTCACACTCACTTTCAAACTACGTCTTTCTCACTTTCTAACTATGGTCTAATGACCCGATAAAGGTAGCTGGGACAATGGTCCACTGCAGGACTAAGTACGGAAACCGAACACACAGGACTTCATCATCATTGAGAACACAGGAGTGGGTTTTCAATGATGATGAAGGTCGCTGGGAGTCGTTGGAGGCAGGCGGCATATAACCAGTCCTTGTGGAAGTCTATGGGTGAGGCCTTTGTTCTACATGCACATTGGACTTCTTTTGGCTGATAATTATAATTATATTAGAATAGTAATTATTCAATTTGTGTGATTCAAACCGAGGAGGGTCATAGATAAATTTTTGGGTGTTGGACAAACTTGTTACCTAGTGGTAATAAGTTAACGGACCATAGTAACGAACTTGTTTCCTAGTGATAAAAAGTTAACGGACTATAGTAACAAACTTGTTACCTAATGGTAACAAGTTAATGAACCATAATAACAGACTTGTTACTATCGCACTTTACTGCTAACAAAACAGTCTATGTCTGTTATTAATGTAAAAAATGGCGTCGAGTTGTTTCTGTACCCAGGTGTTAACTAGGGACAGAAGAATCGGGATCATAAAGTTAAACGGACATCCAAGCGTTTAGGTGTCCAATAAATGCCTAAACACACTGCATTTTTTAAAACAATCGATCGATTAAACTGCTTGTGGAATAAAAACGCGCGTCATCGGGAAACGCGCGTCGGAAATAATTACTGATAAATTGACATAAAAATAATGAAGTAGAGAACGTTTCAATGCCCGATAGTACGCCAGCAAGGTTAGAGAGAGAGCAAAATTTAGAGCGAGAGGTACAAATTTGAATTTGACATAGAATCCACGTCCAACCGCTACGACCGACTGGCCGCCTCTGAAGAAATTGGCTTGAGATTTTCGTTTATAAACCGTGCCTGTTCAAAACACTATAAAAAATATTTGTGAAGCAGGTACACACTTTTTTAAAATTGGTTGTGTCATTTAATACACGTACTTTAAAATGATCAAATGATTTCATCAAAATGTTTAATTTTTATTATGAAAAAAACCGTTTGTTTTGGGCCCAAAAACAGGAAAATTTGACGATGTTATGACACTCGGATTAAGAAAACTAAAGGTATAATTAAAAATCTACTCAGCGCATTTTGAAGACGACTATCTTAAGATAATTTTGCGCTGAGTACATTTTTGAATTTATTCTTGATCATCCCGATTAACGTGCACAAACATGACTCTAAATGGTGTAGGGCGCGAGAGCGCCATCTTTGACGCCTGATTTATATAACATAAACTAACCAGAGGAACGTGAAAAAAATACGTAGATAAAGCTCATATAACATATATTCTATCGCGATAAAAATATATGACACTGTATCCTTCCTTTCCTTAAAAAAACGTTGCGAAAATGAGCTAATAATTTGACAACTGCCAAATTTTGCTAGACTGGGGCCTTAACCTTTCAGTAAAAAGAAATACCAAAAATAAAAAATCCACCACCTTGATACATCAATGTGGTGGTGAATCTATATATATTTCCATAACATTAATCGATCTTAACGTTTTACAAGTAATAATTAATTTTAAAATGTGGCAACATGAATTTGAATATAAGCCAAAATACTTAAATTAAGGGATACACATGATCTGAACGTAAATTCAATTGGGTACTTATACATATGTGTGTATAGATTTAAGTCCGCACGTCATAAATTTTAATTATTGTTTGTTTAGCATAAATTGAACAATTCCAATACCAGTAGAAGCGTGACTGAAGATGAGCAACACAACATAGCATTCCTAGGTACACTATGGCTATGTTCTAATAATAGCCGATAAACGAGTGGCACGCGCCTCCATTCACCGAGCCCGCCGACGACGGCGTCGGCGTCGGCCTTGGCCTCGCCATGGAACTGTGTTATTGACGCATCTCTACCGCTATAACTACACGAGATGAAAACTACGCATAACTTACGTTACAATGATTACGCTTATATCTAGGTTTTTCTTATTTTATTTAAAGAACTTACATATTTTACATAATAAAATTGCTTTATCACCATTGGAGTGATTTTCGTTTGCACATCACAAAACAAAAAGGTTTATTTTTGCTTACAAGACCAAGTGACAGATTGATAATGAGCCTTATTAAATTTAATTTGGACGAAAGTTTTTGACAAAAGTGGTAAAGCAATTTTATGGTCGACTATATATTATCGCAAACTTATCAATAATCATATTCATTTGCGTTAGTTGACGCGCTAGGTCTATGTGGTATCTATTAACATAATACACAATGAGCCGAGCTATTTGGCCGCCCATGTGAGGCAACATTTAACAGCGCACCAGGCACCGCCAGCCTCGCAATTTTCGTGACTGAACACGCCTAAGTTAGCGATTGCGACGAGTATGCAAAATGTTAGTTTCGACAGATTGCATTTTTATATCAGCAGCACATAAATACCACTGAAAAATATACATAGCTGTAATTTCTTCGGGTCTCACAGGCTTTGTTAACTAGCTGGAATTTTCACAATTCTCTTCGTAGCAGATGACTACTTAGGTTCACTTTGTAAGAAACCTACATGCCAAATTTTAAGTTTGTTATTGAAATTTCGTAATTAAGCAGTGAGTTTTATATAGATTAGGTATATTTTAATGAATACAATAATTGTAACTATATATTACTAGGACATGAGTAGTTAGCGACGCAACTAATTGAGACTCTATAATATACTAAGTATCTACAGTACACTATCTACTGTATCAATAATGACTGATGACTAACGTTTTATGCATGCATAGTATTCCTATAATGGTGAGGCCGTGAGAACCAGGAACAAAATTTTATCACCGTTTCACATTGAGTAATTAATTTCGAACGTTAATAAAAATCTATTATGATATATAATGCTTTATTTGTTTATTGAGGTTTGAAATTTGAATTAAAAGATTGTGCAAGAGATGGAAGATAATCTGAAGGTTATTCCGGCATCACGATAAACTACTGCGGATTGGCAGACTCCAGCCGTCGTTTGAGAAAATCTCTCAATTGTCTGAGAAAATATTCGCATTACGATTCTGAAAAACTCAGTGATGTTTCACAAAGAAAGTCGCCGAAACACCATAGTTCATATAAACAAAGTTCCTAGATATACATACGTATTGTCAAATAGTATAAAAAAGTTTGTTAGTATCGCAACCTCAATGATAATGTTTCAGCGTGGATTCTGTTAATAATACTTATTTGCGGTGTTTTCTTTTAGAATAAGTACTCGTATAAGTAGTATAATTTAGATCATCAAATTACAAAACTAAGCAAGCAGTTGCGCTAGCGCGCGGCGCACGGCGCGGTGGGTGAGGGTCTCCGGGAGCGGGGACTCGGGCGGATCGATGCTGCCGCCCTTGGCCGCCCGCCCGCCTTTGCTCCGTCATCCCGAGGACATCGCTCGCTGCAGCGTTATGTAACCAACGTGGTCCTTCACTCCTACCACTACGTAATTTATCTTCCTATCTAGCCTAGCTAGTTTCCTAACTTACCCTTAGTACCATCCTATATTTATTGAGAAAAGCTCTAAGTAATTATTGTATTGGGTAGCCATAACAATTTTAGAAAAGTGCAAGAAAACCAGGACGCTTGTAATTAAACATTTTGCCTGCATATTAAAATGAAATGTGCTACGTAACGTTTAGTTTAGCTCTCAATTTTCCTGCCAAATGGAGGCCATTAAGTATATTCTTAATGCTGGCGACGTGCAACATCAAACGAACGAGAAGGAGCGGTGACATCGTTACAAACAGGCGTGATTGGAATTTTCAACTTTTCGAAACAGAATAAACGAAAACATTCGTAAATATTCCTTTCTTATCTTTCTTATTTTACTTTCAGCCAGTTGACTGTAAATTGCCTCAAAGGCAAAGCAAATTATAGTAGTTTGCATCACCTAGTCAACTTACAAGACTTGCCTGTTATCAGTCAGTGTCTTTACAAACTACTTTATAGTTTAATTTACGCATCTACGTCTGTAAATTTACAAGTTAGTAAATGCTATATTACATTGCACAGAAACATGGATTTGATTCACAAATTATATAAATTTTCGACGAGTTCTGTGGTTAAGTAGTGGTTCTTGTACCGGACTGCTGATCACGACGTTGTGGGTTCGATTCCCACAGGACACAAATATTTATGTGATTATATAAATGTTTGTGCTTGTCTGGATATTTCTTATGTATTTACAAAAAAATATATATATATATAAGTATTATATCCATTGTCTAGTACCCATACAAGCTACATGCTTAGTTTGGGATTAGATGGTGATGTGTAAAATGTTCCAGGATATTTATTATTTAAATCTGTCATATTGTCCCATCTGGGTTCAGATGGATTTAAATATTTACAGTGATAAACAAAATATTTTAAGACGCTATCAATTTTTAAATCTGAATATATTTGGCGGTAACTTCACAATCTTAACAAACGGGCAATGTCAAGAGTACGTGCAGTACACGTAGCCTCGCCACAAACTCATTGCTCGTCATGTCGCGAAAAAGACTGGCGCCGACCACTCTCGTTAAAAATACATTTAGCACGATAAACACAGAAAATACTCGACATGTCAGGTATTTGACCTGTTTACGCTGCAATAACACCTACTTTATCTACATGTTAATGTATTTCTTAAACTATTCATGCCCACATATAATACAATGCGTTTATTATTATTATTATTTCCATTTATTTCAGGCAACAAGGCCCATATAAAAATATATAATACAATACTTATAAAAATAACAAAATATAAAATATTATAACATACATATAACAATAAATCTAACACTATTTCACACTTATGGTCGGTACAGATAATGTAATTAATTTATGTTAGCTAAGTACCTAGGTGCTATAGAACAGAATTCCTTTATCTTTTTATGATAGTTACGAATATATAGACAATAAGATAAGCAAGATCAACTAAGTAGGTCGGACCCGATATGTATGAGCAACGTGAGCGAAAGAAGAATTTGTGTGACGGACATAAGAAAACATTTGCGACATTGACGAGTGGGCTGTGGGCGGGCGGCGACGGGTCGAATAATATATCTTTCAGCAAAGTTTCTGTTAAATGTAAAATAAAAAGTATACCTAGACAAAGTAAACCCCAAAAGATTTGACCGTGTAATTTTTACTAAACTAGGTAGACTAAAAAGATTCTACTTACACCTTCTATTAGTGCCTAAAATTATACTCTCAATTCACGTGGTTGTGTATACGACTAGGTACCTGAGATTTTAGTGGGAGAACTCGTAAAAATATTCTCTTGATGTGTAGGTATTCAAGTCACTTGAGCATTTAGCTGAGTCACATCACATCGTCGGCCGTAGCATTCTGGAGATTACACGAATCTCGATTGCTAGTACACATGTTTGCACAATAAATTAATCTCAACTGAGTCATTTCGGATGAAAAGTGCACGATAATAAACATATTATGTATTTTAGATAATATTCTGATTCGTCACAAGAGCCCTAAAATACGGTGGGGAATACGGAACGAGCTCACTGTCAATTTTAATAATTAAATTGTAAATCAGAGTGCAATTTAGAAATCCTTATTTTTACTTATCTATGATCCATTTCTTTCTTTTTCCTAATTTTTTTATATAGAGATTATTAACCGCAATAGAAGTGCTTAGTTCGTTTTAAAATTAAAACTATTTATTTCAATTCACGACTAACACTAGCTTGGGACAAAAGAAGATATTTTAAATATTATAAAAAATCTAAAAAATACTAATAGCGTAGGCTATGATGGCATCTCTACAAAAATAGTAAAGTTAACCGGTAGTCTTATCTGTAACCATCTTAGTCACATATTAAATCTGTGTATATCCCACGGCGTGTTTCCAGAGAAACTGAAAGTGTCCATGATTAAACCAATACACAAAAAAGAAAACAAAGACGTTATGTCAAACTATAGGCCGATTGCACTCTTACCTATATTTTCCAAGATCTTTGAGAAATACATACACAGGGAAGTATATAGTTACTTAGAAAAAAAGAAAATTATTTGTAAAGAACAGAAGGGTTTTAGAAAAAATATGTCTATCAACATGGCCATCTATGATTTTTTACATGAGACTATGACAAACGTTAACAAAAGAAACCCTGTATGTGCAGTGTACTGCGATATGACGCAGGCTTTTGATTACGTGGATCATAATATTTTAAAAAATAAGCTATATCGCTATGGCATCCGTGGTAATGTCCTTGATTTGTTAATATCATATATGACTAGTAGAAAACAATATACGGTGATAACGGGAATTGATTTTAATTTAAAAAAGGAAATTACTAGCAAATCCCAAGAACGGACTAATGCGTATGGTGTTCCACAAGGAAGCGTCCTGGGCCCATTAATGTTTATTGTCTATATTAATGATCTGCCCAAATCAACTGAGCAACCTATGACTCTCTTTGCGGACGACAGCACACTAACAGTAGCATGTAAATCATTGAACCATTACGAACATGACATTAACTATGCAGTATCTTCAATAATTGACTGGATGAATAATAATAACTTAAAAATTAATTTGAATAAAACTCATGTCATGCACTTTAGTCAAAGACCGCAACATAATCTACCTAATATAACATATAAAAATTGCACTATAAATGAAGTAGATGAGGCTCAGTTTCTCGGAGTAGTTATAGATAAGCAGTTGAACTGGAAAGCTCATATAGAGGAGTTATCCAAAAAAATAAGCAGCCGATCATATGGGCTCTATAAACTTGGTCCACTAGTAAATATACCTGCATTGCTGTCTGCGTATCATGGCCTCATAGAATCCATACTAAGATACGGAATTATGTTCTGGGGAAATTCTGTCAATAAATTAAGTGTATTTAAACTACAAAAGCGGTGTTTAAGGGTCATGTTTGGGCTACAAGTCACAGATACTTGTAAGCCATACTTTATTAAATATAAAATTTTAACGTTGCCGAGCTTATACATTTATGAGACAGCGGTGTTTGTTAAGACTAACCCACACTTATTCCCAAAAATGTCAGATATTACTATTCGCAATCGCCGTGACGGTCATAGATTATGTATGCACACAGCAAAGACAACACTCATGAGTAAGAGTATTTTCTGTATGGCTCCAAAAATCTACAATAAACTACCTAACTCATGCAAGCAGCTTAATGTGAATCAATTTAAACACCACATAAAAAAAATACTGATTTCTAAATGCTATTACACTGTAAGTGAATTTCTCGATGACAGACAAATAATGTAATGTGCTTTTAAGTTTTTAATTATAAATTGGTGTTTCTTGTTAGTTTAGCTGACATTCCTCTTAACTGTGACATGGCTGCTATCTGTTGAAATTTCCTTTATATTATGAAATTATTTGTAAACATTGACATAATTATTAACTTTGACATTTTACCCTTTTAATTTTAATTTTAATAATTTTTAATTTTAATGTTTTTTTTTTTTATATAATTTCTTGTTTATTAACATTTGCATGTCCTGAAATGGACAGAACATGTTGGAACTGTATAATTATATTTAATAACACCAGAATGTACACATGTTGTGACAAATAAATGATCTTTATCTTTATCTTTATCTTTAAAAATGGATGCTATTTTTCTTAGTTTAATACTTTCTCGTGAATAATGACGAAAATATATCAATCAAAAAGAATGAGAAGAGATGGCCTACTCTGTTTGAAATAACATAGAAATAATTTGTAAATACGAGCTCTACAAACTAAACTAAAAGGCTGAATTTAATGGAAAACAAACGATTAGTTCTTGTCTTCTGAAGGTTCTTGTTATCTGAAAAAGAGGAGCGTCGACGCAATGCAGCGCGCCGCGCTGTAAGTATGTATGCGCTGTATGTGTTTAGAAGCAGCGTTAGGTCAAGGGCATATTGCGGCTGCCAACGATCGCTCTCGCATTTGCAGGAAGCTGACTTCAACACAATCGGAAAATTAATAATAAAATCTACCCTTTTTCGGAATATTCGTACTAACGGGATTGATGACAGTTATACATATATCAGGGAATAATAGATTTTAAACTATGAAATACTCAAAAAATACCATTTCCATAACCCTTAGTACCTAAGTGGGTTAGTGTCTGGGTAAAACAGGAAGTAAGGTGATATTGCTCGCTAAATATAAATTTAGGGTGAGTGACAAGGTTATCTGCATTAGACGGACGTCATTATTGGAGGAATGTGGTGATTGACATTCGGTGAGGCTATTAAAATGGTGTGTGTTTTATGTAGTTAACATCGACGGCCGGCGCCGTCGAAGACGGCTCCAATCACAAGCACGCAGCTGCCGCAAATAGTTACGCAAGGCCACAAGACGCCTTTTCGTTATTTATTGATATAGACGCCGTCGGCGGCGTCTAACTATTCCATTACAAACATCCGCTATCCTTTGATACGTTTTAGTTATTAGAAAACATAACGAGTCAATTACAATTGAGTAAAATCAATACTTTCGTATCTACCTCGTTACATTTTTATAAGCCAAACCAAGATGACTTGAGTTGGTAGCTGTCGTCGAATGACATAAAAATATAAACATACCTACACGTAGCAATTGAGAGAATAGTTTTGTACAAGTGAAGCGATAGAAACATTCAAATTTTGTACTGATCAGAATCATCAGAAAGATAAATTACTATTTCACAAAATAAGGGACATTTATCTACTAGCAAAATAAAGAAGGTACGGCGAAAATATTGAGGAGGTAATGCAAAACGCACATTGTATTGTGAAGCTATTGCACAAGCTTTCTTAGAGTATCCCATCAAAAGACATTGGACTGGTACTTACAAAACTTTTTTTTTTGTAGTAAGTACGTAATACAATATAGGTACGCATATTTCTAGTAATTTAAAATTACGTTACTCAATATTTATGAAATATTTTGTAAAAGTAATGTTTTAATTACAAAATATAATAGAATACAATATGAAGTGCTAAATTCGACCTTGTCTATTGCTTCACGACTTTCACTGCTTACTGAATAAATTATTTAGCATATTTTACTATGTACGGCACTTAAAACTTCAACATGACTATTACCTATTCTTGTAAAATTTCTTGTTAAATCGAAAGTAAATGCTTTCTTTTGGGTAACTTACGATTCTATTTCGAATAATTTTACAGGATGACATTACTTGTTTGAAGATAATTTCGAGAAAGAAAAATTTCAGTAAAGTAAACAAAATAAATGCAAACAGAAAATAGACCAAAGGAACTGTGAAAACCGTAATGGCAAAGGGAATACATGCAGCGATAGGAGCGTGACATTGACATTGCGTTTGCGTTGTGGGCGGGCGGCGGAGCAGGGGCTACAAGAACTGAACAGTTAAGTGACGTGCGTGCGGTGCTAGGGCATGCGGATGTCGGGTGCTGGGGTACCATTGTTACGCGCGAACAGTGTAAGGTTTGCAGTTTGTCTTGGGATAGGTGACTTGCGTCGCACGTAGTAGTTGTCGTGGCGCTGGGGCGGCGGCGGCGGCACGAAGGGCGGCGGCGGTGGCAGGCGCGAGGGCCTGCGCCTCGCGCCGCCCGCGAACGCGTCCATGGCGGCGAGCGTGCCGACGTCGCTCATGCTCACGGCGCGCTCGCGGCTGGAAGACTGCGGCCGGCCGCGCGATCGTTACTTCTCCCCTCAGCCCCCAGTCCCGCGCGCGCTCTTCGATCGCCGCCCGCCCTCCGCGTTTGCCGTCCGCCCGCCCACGCGCTGTTTCGCTTTGTTTTGAATTTTTAATTTATCGCCATTCATCTAGCACTCGTTCTTGTTGAAAGTATAACAAGAAAAAGAGCAACCCCAGGGATTTCACAGTTTAATGACTCATGGTTAAAACCCAAAGAAAATACCGTTAAGTATACGGGCAATGTATCTTCAACAAAACTGTTTCGTAGCTACTGCCAAACCACTATCTCAATATTAGTCTGATTTTTCGGGGTGGTGTAAAAGCCTACTCATACGAGTTGTTGGGAGATTTGGAAAATATTGCAGCTTTGGTCTATTTTACCATTTTGTAGCTGATTCACCTGTAATTCATTTCCAGCAGAGCCCTTCAAGGTATATATATATATATATATATATATATATATATATATATATATATATATATATATATATATATATACCTTGAAGGGCTCTGTATATACTTAAGGGTATATTGCCATAACTCATAGTACCCACTTACCTTGATGTGTCTGTTAAAAGAAATGAAATAAAAGACTCCCAAGTTAATCCGTCTAACTAAAATCTCTTGAAAGCAAGCTAAGGCCCGTATTAATAGATAGGTCTCAAACGTGATCCCAAGATCGGCATCAGTTGATAAGTTCTCAAGATGGGATCGGCATCTTAATGTCAACGCTAATTAATAAACCCATATCGACAGCATCTCAGATGATACCGAGTTTTAAACCACGATCTTTGGATTCGTAATTCGACACCCAATGAGATCCTGATCTTAAGACTTGCTATGTCAAAGTGAACGAACTATTTCATCTTTTGTTCAATACGTTTAGTACTTGCTATGTAGATGTATAATGTTTAACTTTTTGTGTGCAAAAATAAAATTTATTTTTCAGTTTATATCGATTAATTTTTATAAAATTTAATCACATGATTATAATTCATACGTTTAATCTTTATAAACTATAGAAAAAGCACAATATTTTCAAAAAATATTGAATTTAACAAGTCAACAAAACGCATACGCCTGAGATTGCGCGTCACATCATTATAATCTGTGGTTGTACTTAATAAAATAACAGTCCACACTCAACAGTTTTTGTTTTTGGTCTTTGTAAACTTGTATATAAACTTATCTAATGATTTGTTTATAGGTAATGGAATAAAAATGCTAGCTTGATCTCCAGTTGGTATTTTAATATAGGTATTGTGTAGTAGGTGGTAGGTAGGTAGGTACACAACAAACTCATATTTTCATAATTATTTACAATTCATGTGATGAAAATGGTTTAAGTACCTAGGTACCTGAAAGGATGCTATAGCGTAATACCTCAAAGTTAACGAGGCAGCTATTTCTGGCGCAACTGGTAGCCCTCTGTTATCACTACATTTTTCATCATATCGCATGAGTATCACATCGATTTTTTAAGTTTTGCGGAGGTAATTCGAAGGGGTTTGTCGCGTCTCTTATATAAACTTTAGGTATTAGAATTTTTAAAGGCAATAAATATCATCATAATAGTCTTATTCGTCGTAATAATTGATTTAAAAATAATATTTTCGACGTCCATAGCTCCCACCACTACAAGTTCACGATCTTAATTCCCGGATCGACTGTACTCAACTATTATGATCTTGATAAGCATCTTAATACCGTTGTTGAAACTCGAGTATTGTTTATTAAACAATACGATCTCAGGTGATGACAGAGTATTAAACCGCATCTTAACTCTTATTCATTAATATGCCGGGATCTCAAACCAGCTCTTAAGATCTTACTCTTACGCTGATATCGGTTTATTAATACGGGCCTAAGATGAACCATTAGCCATTTGCCAAATAAAATAAAAATACATTTAAGAGGGCCTTCCAAATTACATGGCATTATAACTTTAATATCTATACTAAGCTTAAATTATACATGTAAATATGTGAAAGGCATCAAGTTTTCGCGGAAAAAGAGGACTCCCAAGTTTATGAAGCTGATTGTTATGAAACTAGCGTAGTTATATTTCAGCTAAAAACTGCGTTCACTACATTGCGAATATTCATAATAATTATGGTTTTTACCAACAGAGGGATTTTCTATGAGCGTTACATGCTATCATTTATGACCCCGTGCGGAGCCGGGAGGGTTTACTAGTTTTAAATAAGAATAAATCTACCTTTGTCAAGTTATTCTTATTACTAGCTTTCCGCCAGCGCCTTCGCCCGCGTGGTCTGGATAATTCTTATAAATTATGTAAAACAAATCAATCCCACGGGAACCATACATTTTACCGGGATAAAAAGTAGCCTATTTCAGACTATAATCTATCTCTGTGCCAAATTTCATCCAGATCCGTTCAGACTTCTGGCGTGATTGAGTAACAAACATCCATCCATCCATCCATCCAAACTTTCACATTTATAATATTTGTGAGATGATGTCAGGCAGGCGCTGGAAATAAACCACAAATGACTTCGATTTATAAAAAAAGCACATTTACTGTCCCAGAGGTCAAGAAGACCCTTCACAGAATGAGAGGTTACCTATTTAATTTTGAAGATATTTAAAAAAATAAAATTAATTTAGAATAATGACCGCGAAAACAAAAAAAAAATTTTGTCAGTTTATTTGTCTGTTGTGGTCTAGTGGTTCGAGTACCGGACTGCTGATCACGAGGTCGTGGGTTCGATTCCCACAGGACACAAACATTTATTGTGATGAATTTAAGTGTTTGTGTTCGTCTGGGTGTTTCCTATTTATTATAAGTATGTATTTACAAAAAAAAAGTATATAAGTATTATATCCATTGTCTAGTACCCATAGTACAAGCTCTGCTTAGTTTGGGACTAGATGGTGCTGTGTAAAAATGTCCCAGGATATTTATTATTATTATTATTAAGGAGTTGGCGCAAAAACGACTGAATAGATTTGAATTGTCAGATAATTGTTGCAAAGCTTATTTTATTTTATAATTATTTGAATTATTTTATGTTTTTGATTTTCTCTTCTTCTGGATCAATTTCTAATCCTAATATTGTTTCTACATACACGCGAGCGAAGCCGCGCGCAAAAGCTAGTATACTATAAACTTAGCTTTTTTCAAGCTTATACTGCGTGGGCAAAGCTACGAGTATTTTAAATTCTAGTAGCAAGCGTGGTAGTAACTACCTATACAATGCAGTGGTTCATCGCCTTTGATATTCACAGACCTTTGACATTTTCAGTTTCAATATAAAATTAAAACGAGAACCCACCCACCAACCTGAAAGTTATGACCAGAGTTACGACAACAACGACAGATAGATAGGTAGATAGAATAATTATTCGTTATTGCATACCAAAAACCAGTAAAGAACAATTTTATAAACAATAAATGGTAGGTAAAGTGGGCGGGCGGTCTTGTTGCCAATTGCGATCTCTTACAGACAACCTTTGGATGGACTCAATGAAATAATTAATGACTCAAATGAACAGGATGGAAATAAATCGGGGTCCTCCGGGACGGCGGGGATCAGGGTACTAAAAATTTTTCGAATCGTTCGTGGCCTGATCTCACCCAACCTCTTTAATCTATATGTGGATCCCGTGGATCGTCTGGTTCGTGAGCTCAGCAGTACAAAGGTAGGCTGTTCAATTTAAGAGGTTTTTGTTAACAATATAAGCTACGCCGACAATATGGTACAGCTGAGCCCATCGATCAGTGCCCTCAGGCGCCGAATAAATGTGTGTGAGTGCTATACGGGGGCCATGGGCTTAGGTTAGGTTAGGTTAGGTATAACACAGCACAGCACACACAGCAGTTGTGGTGATGCCCTGAAGCCACCAAGGAGTCTGGAGCCCAGCAATGGGCTGCGCTAGATGGGTCGCGAAAGTCATGCGTAGCAGTTCTCGTGTCCCATCCACCAAGCGGGAGAAAGCTCACGGCGGAGTTTTTAGTGGGTGCAAGCCCCACATAACCACAACGTCTCCCCGGACGTTGGGGTATACGTAAGGCACTTTCTTCGCCAAAAAAAAAAGGTATAACACGAGCAAGAGCGAGATGATGGTCTTCAAGGCCGATACAAAGAGTTATGACACCGGTCCCGACAATCTTGAATGGCAGTGCTCTCAAGAGAGGGACTCTCAATGGAGGAACTAGGGCACTAGTTCAAATACCTGGGTCACCGAAACCATCACAGATGACATGGATGTATAAAGGGAACGAAGAGTATTGTCAGTCATTTTATACATGCAGCATTTGGGTAAAGCATACGCAGATGACTCATAATGCCATGTGTATCCAAAACAATAACGCGTTCAGGATTACGATGGGGTTGCCACGCTTTTGTAGCGCATCAGGTATGTTTGCAGACGCACACGTGGATGGCTTTACAGCAACACATCGGAAAAGAATATCGTCCCTGATGCCGCTTGCGGGGCAGCCCGAACAGCTTCCTGTAACTCATTGCGGGGAGAATAGACACTGACAGCTGACAGCTAATTCATGGAGTACTACTGGATAAAACAACAGTGTGTCCGTTATTTGTAATACATATTAATATTTAAATTAATTAACTGTGGGCCAAGACACCCATTGCCTCAGTAGCCTAGTGATTCTGTGCCGTTCAACCTGATGCCTAACTTATACAATAATTATTTTCCACCGCAAGAAAGAAGAAATTAAGAACTGGGGTTACGTTGTACGTTAACTCATTTATTTTGTAAGCACAATGATATTGTGACTAGGCCAGGGTGACACATTCATAAACTGCTAATACCTAAGCAAAGTCTAAATGTATTTAATCAGAATGTATACTGCATGGCGATACGTATTTATAATAAATTACCAAAAAGGTTGATGGAAATGAACACTGTAAATGTTTTTAAGCGAAATTTATTAATTTTATTACTTGACAAATGTTATTACAGCATAAAATATTTCTTAAACGATAAAACATTATTTTCTAATGCATGCATTATGTATATTTGATAGAATTTTGAACAATATTTGTACGCCAGACAATGGTAGAGTATGGCTAGTGCCCGAATTGAAACCTACAACTTTTTATACCCATATTCTGACAAATAAATCTTTCTTTCTTTCTCCCCGGGGCATACTGGGTGATAATTTTTATCGTCACTCATATATTTGGAGGAAGTGCAGACAAAGAAGATTTAGTAGTGTACATCCTCCTAATCATCCTCCTTTACTAGCTAAGTTGGGATCGGATTCCATTCTTCAGTGACTGCCAGCTGACATATACAACCAGACTTTTTTTACAAGAACAGATAACATTTTAACTAAGTTGGGTAAGTCGTAACGTTTTATTTATTTATGAATACGAGTATTATATTGTACACCAAATATTCAAATTTTACATTTTCTAGCTTCTGAATAAATTTATAGTTGTCCGTCTAATATCCAGAACCCATTTTCTTAAATAGCTCTCCCCTCAAAGCGCAAAGGGGTTTCTATAACTCATGAATGGAACTCATCCACAAAATCGTTGATCTGTTATTATTTAGCTACAGGATTATTCTGTATGACATTAAAGTTTGGTAGAGATAGAGGTACGCATTCCAAAGTTAAAGTATAAAGTCCACAATGGTACGATTTTTATGACAAACAATCAAATCTTTCCTCTTTATAATATTAGTATAGATAGATGTATTAGGTACGCATGCGTTATCTTGAGCGTGTAAACACAAAACAAACTCGACTTGCAGGTAAGGTGTTTGCTCCCATTCTTAAACTTTGTAATTGACAGCTGTTTTATACTAAGTTTTATGCCCCATTAAATCTTTCATACAGTTTTGTTGGATATATTTAGGATTATCGATATATCGCAATATTAAATATCGCTCAAAAATATCGATACATTGTACCATTCTACAATGTACCTAGTTACTAAAATAAGTTTTATGTAATAGAAATAAAAAGGTTTTTCTGTTAAAGCTGTATAGAGTTGACGCTACTCACATAGTTATAATGATTATTTTCGTCTATGGTCACAGTTATGATTATCGTCATATCCTAAACCAAACGACATCCCACGCGTAAAGGGGCATGCAATTTACCTCATGTGCAATGCGACCGCATGTTATGACGTAAAAGTTTGTGTTACAACTACAAGTGCACTATGAACGGTTAAATACTCCTTGTATTATTACTAACACTAGGTACAGTTTCTCCTGTTACATATCGGCGGTAGAACGACCACGAATGCTTGATAGGATTTAATGATTCGCCTGATTAGTTATCACATTCGGCAGTTTTATTATGATTCGTTATTCTGTAGTTCCGACATAATATATGTTTATTAGAGTCAGATTTCCGTCTCCTTTTCACAAACGCGTATGGAAGTACATACGGCAGGTACTTACATCAAAAAATCAATTTTTAAATGTTTGTCTGTCTGTCTGTTTGTTCCGGACATTCTTTGAAACGGACTTTGACGAGACTTTCGCTCACAGATAGGTAATGTTATATGGAGTAACTTAGGCTAATTTATTTTAGAACTTGGATGAAATGAATGCCAGTAACATCGCAGGGAACATCTAGTGGGTCATGAAACCAAGTTAAAGATTTGACATTTGGTTTGTTTGCAATGTTGGATAGCTGCTAACCGCCGGATAATTTAAAAACTGGAACACTGAAACATTTGTATTCATGAAACTATCTACCTAGACATTTAATGGGAACTTATCAGGAGGTCGTGAAACAGGCTCTGATTCTCTTGTTTTGCTGTTTAAAACAAGCAACAAACCTCTCAAGCAGGCACATCCCATGATGAAGCCCATCATAGAGAGTCGTGGGGCCGGCGGCGGCGGTGGTGGCGGCGGCGGCGGTGGCGGCGGCACGCGCCTGCCGCGCGGAGGCACTCGCGACACCGCGCCAGCTATTACCCACCGCTCTTAACCCTCCCCGACCCGCATTTTCTCACTACATTATATCCCATCACGAAATTGAAGAAGCAAAACTTTTTTGCAAATACATAACACTCCCAAATGTTTGAAGCATTGTTGTAACATCAAGTTGTGACATTTAACTGTTACAATATCAGACAACAATTTTTAAAACACCTTGCACGCTGTAACGAACGATATATAACTTATTGCACTGAATTTTTTTCTGCATACATAGATTTAAGAAAACAAAGTGTGCGCAATGCGGAGGTAGGTACAGGTGGTAAGTAGGTATCTAGTCCAGCACGTTACTTTTAAACGATTTAATAACAATTAGAAATAATTGAATATTGAGTTGTGTTAGTGTTCAATGGAACATGTCGTGCATGCGTCGCGGGGCAACGGGGCAACGTCGCCGGTGCAGCGGTCGCGATCGCGTGCTGGCGCCTGAGCCGATCGATACAGCACGCAAAGCAAAGTTGGCGCCTCAGACCTAACCACCTACCAAAACTAAAACATGTCTAGCTATCAAACAAAAAAACTTTGCAATCAATACTTGCACCGACAAAGAACTACAACCAAAACCTATTCAGCTCTTCAAGATATTATCCGTTTATTTACATTTACGGTCATACTCACTCATACCAAATTAAAATAATCTCCAAGTTACAATAAATTATCTAATAATAAACATAATAAATTGTTTAAGTATCATGTTAACTTTATAGAACTAATATTTATAGAATCAACTAAACAGGTTAATATGCCATTCGATATAAATAAAACACAAGAGAAAACCGAACTATAGATACGGAAAGACAAAAGCATATTATTCATTTACAGAGTATATAATACGATATAATTGGATGTGGAAAAATTTAGAAAAAATCCATTTATTTAGATAGGTATAGAAAACTTTAAGCCTAAATTATACATTGAGCTTTTTTTACATTCCGTATAAGAAACAAAATTAGTCCAATTTATTAAATTTTATTAGATCTCTGGTGCTTTCTGTAGCCAAAAACGTTTTGAATGACTAGGCTTGAAATAACTTAGGCTTCAAAACCTATCAATAAAAAAATATAAAGATACACTTCGCTTACGAAAGCTTTAAAAACAAATCATAGCTTTAGGTGATTCGGCTGTACCAATGATCTTAAATAATTCGTGTTCTATTACGAGGTAAGGGAACAAAAAACATGGAATGCGGCTGTGGGTCCCGGTGATTTGACAGGTGGTATATCTATGTAGGCAGGTAATCGAGTGAGGTTAGGGCAAGCGTACGCGAGGGTCGGTTTGCGGCAGGTCGCGGGCCGGCGGCGCGGGCGGGCGCGGGCGCGGGCGTACCGACACTGAGGCGCGCGCCGCACAACCGCACCCCGCGCACATGCTCTACAGACCGTACCCAACCCCTAGTCACCGGCAACACGACCTAGACTATCACTACTGCCTCATCGCTAGACGCTTTCAAACAATCTATGTTTAAGTTCGGTCGAAAGATCCGAATATACTTTATCTATTTTAAAACACTGACCCATATTACCTGGCCAAATCTATGCATTTGTACAGTTGACCATCTATCAGTCAAGTTTGTTAATCTAAGTATGTTGCCGTTGGCTATGTCGTATTATGACTGAATAAGAAAAAACTTCAGGCAAAGCGAATTCAGATCGTTGAGCGAAAATAGAAAACTAGTGCGACTTTTTGCCAACTGTAATCGAGTACAGTTTTATAAAGCATGACGAAAATACTTTCTTTGTGTGTCATACTCATAATAATTAGGTTAAAATAACAGCAATAATAAATTAATCAACGTAATAAAAATATGTAGAGTAGCTGAGTAAATAAATTATTGTATGAATAAAAAGATGTTTGAAATTAGCATTACAGAATACGACATATAGTATGACGTCACGTTTGCTATGTGACAGCTAGACAGCTAGTGGTAGGTCAACGTTCGACGCCCGTCCTGTCAGGATGTCGTTAATTCCCGCCACGCGTCACAACCTATTCTCCAATTACACTTTAATGTGATTCAATATTAAAATATGTTAACAAATAATATTTTATGAAATATTTAGGGCTGTTAACACCACCTCTTTGTAACAGATAATAATAATAATACCATTTTGTTCTATTTTTTAATTTATCCGGCGGTTTGGGCTATGAGTGGTGAAACGGACCCTTAAACTTTATTTTTTTAGATAAAAATAAAATTAAACAATTATGGCTATAGGTCGCCGCCTATTATATGGGACCTTAACATACCGGCGCACCGTGATGGGAATAGATAAGTACACCTCTGTCTAATTTCCTTACCCCAAAATCGATGGATTTAAGGCCCAATTATTCAGCTTTTTAATGTAAAGAAAAATAAAATAATGCTTTACTAAAGTAGATCTGCTGAAAGAGATTTCTACAGAAATAACCAGTACCTTTGTTTGTACCATATTTCTAATTATTTATGGCTTTCTGTTTTTTTCTGTGTAAAAAAAAAAAAAAATAAGTCTAGTCGTGGTTAGGTTTGCCACTCAGACCAAGGATTCACAATCAACAATGACAATGATTTAGCATTGTTATTGGGATTTTCATAGCAATTCTCAGCAGTAGCTCGAAATATTTTTTTCATCCCACCATCTCGGAAAGAGTATTTTTACTCTTCGATATCTGAGTGCAAAAGTCGTTTTTATCCTCTAGAGAGACAAAGTAAATTGAATTTAGAACATCGTGCTTTTACCCCCCTGGCGCCGAATTTATCATACAACTTTTTTTTAATTTGTTAAAAACTTAAGACTTGGAACCTTCCCTAGGTTCCGAGTCTAAACGCCAACAAAGTATCGATATATGTCGAATCGATATTTTTTGAAAATATCAGTATCGATACTGATATTTTTATTTAAAAATATCGATATATGGGCTCGATATAGTATCTTATAAACCAAATTATAAAACAACAAATCAAGTCGACCAAAAACAAAAAATACATTAAACATAATTTGTTAAAAAGATGTTAGTATAAAAAAAGTATTCCTTTTTGGGATTTTATAATCTTAAAACTTTTATAAGTTTATTGGTAGATTTTTATACCTTTTCGATACTTTGAATTTTATATCGATTCATCGATATATCGAAATATTAAATATCGCTCAAAAATATAGATACATTAAAAAAAATATATCGATATATCGATGTATCGATATTTTTTCAACAGGCCTATCGGAACTTTCTTGGTGTACTTTTTTAAGTCACTAACACCAACATTACAATACCTAACAAAAATATTACACCCAGTAATGGTAGCAACGTTACTTTCAATTTCTCTTAATTATACCTAGTATTATTTGTTATAATTTAAAGAATAGGTATTCTGTAAAACTTACCTATCATACAGTACTTAATACCTAAACTGAAATAAAAGTATCTTGTGGTTGTAAATGTTTTTTTAGTCATTCCTCGCTGAGGTGGGATGAAAAGTTACGTGTTGCACTCGAGTGCAAAGATTTTTCACCTTGTGCTCTTTTAATTCCCTCGCTCACGCTCAGGATTCTAATTTTTGAATCACTCGCTCCGCTCGTGATTCAATTTTAGAATCCTTCGCTTGCTCGGTCATCAAAATTGAGCACGCGGTTAAAAAGCAACTTTGCACTCTTGTATAACAAATAACTATTACATGAACAGTTGTTTTTCTCTTGACTGTACTTATCTGTCAAAAAGAATAAGGGGATTACCGGAATGACTAAGTTTATAGTGGATCAGACAAGAATTAAATAATAATAGCCAGCAGGGGACTAGCAGGGTTAGACGATTCGACCGGAATAACTCTAAGCAATTTGTTTAACTTAATAATTTCTAAATAGGGCGGCACTTGAAATTTGTTATTATATGAATACTAAATTTGAAATTTTACAAACAGATGCATTGATAATTCAATGAATAAATCAGCATTGTACAGTATTTGGGTAAATCCCATGACTCACAGAACTACCATCCGTAGCACTATGTACCTAGTATGCCTAAGAAACCTGTACTAGACACAACAAAATAAACGTTTCAAATTGACAAACAAAAATAGTTGTTCCGAATTATTTAATTAAACACATTTAATCCTTGATCAACAATTCTTCCAATGCGAATTGATCTCTTGGAGTATTTACAAAAGTAGCCCTGTCTAAAGCTCAGTAATCGTGAGCTTTACGATAAAAGGCATAGTAAGCAACCCCGCCTCTGTATCTGTACCGTAAATTATCATCGCAGTTATACTTAAGTTATAGAACACTGCCGTACTGTAGCACTCTAGCCCCGCTGTACGTTGTAGCTGAAAATGTTTATGTTGCTAAGTTTTGTAACACCAGCTAATATAGATTCGACGATTGACGTCTTTTTAGAAGTTGGCTCGATCTATCCTAACCTTACTAACTTCTGGGCGATTTGCCCCAAGCAGAAAATATTATACTCTTCAAAAGTATATCTATAATATAGTTTTAAGGCTACGATATCGATAATAATTGCCTTTTACGGTGGCATTGCTAGCCACCGTGGCATATTTGCGAAACTCCTGCATATAAGCAGTCATAACTAAAACCTACTGCCAGGTTTTCTGTCCATATTTGTGGCAGTTTCGTGCATGCCACGTCCAAAAACCCTTCATGTCTGAGACCCTCAATGCTTCCAACACATGGTTGTCAAAGGATTGACGAGAACTGTACCTATATTGTAACGCAGCACATGCGTCGATACCTAATAAATATAATATAATTTGTGCTCAGTAAATGCAAGTACTGACCTATGACATTATTGTTTTGGTGGTGGTGATGCGCGGCGGCGGCGGCAGCGACGGCTGCCGCCAGCGCGGCTTGTTGCTGCTGCAGCTGCGATGCGAGTTGCGCCTGAAGCGCCGCGTGCATGCCCACTAGCCGGTCCTGCGCCGCTTGCGCAGCGTTACCGGCCTCGCCTCGTGCTTCTTCGGCGCCGGATGGTGGTGACAAAGGTTCATCTGGAATAGACCACATGTTACTACTGACAAATTGATTTATCCTAATTAATTTCCCTACGGTGTCTTAAGTGGTGGCCCAGGACAAACTGCAGGTGAGGTGAAAGATACACAATGCCTAATTCCTTACATCAGATACCGATTAGCCAGCAGCTGACCTTGGTTACTAGTGAAAGGTTTGTATGAACGGTTTATATTTTTATTGTAGAGGACATTATTTTGCTTATGCCATGACTTCAAGTCTACAACCGACCGACCATGGCCAGTAATGTGGCTTGACTGTATTAATTACGTACATGAATTATACAAAAATGAAGCACGTTTCATACATGACATTAAAATAGGTCAGAGTAGCTTACATGCAAGCATATTTCACACAGGGGATACACACAAGTTGCACGTGTGTGTAAATTAGATATTTGCTAGTTATTGCTATTGTACTCTAAATTGGAGTATTCCGATAGACGCGGCGAGTACAATACATCCATCATCGGAACACGATAAGCGATAACGATAAGCTCCTTACTAATTAGATATTTTATATCGTCCAAACTAAAACTAAATTATAGTATTTTTTAACAAAGTTTTACCAAAGTTCTAGCGACCCATGCACAGCTTCGCCTGCGTTTCCCCGTGGATGTAAAAAAAATCTTATGTAATATTCTCTTGCGACATCAGCGCCACCTACCGGGTCCAATAGTGTTTTCAAACCATCTAGGAACCCATTGAAATCGGTCCAGGCTTAGGTGACAAACAGACGTACAGAAGAATTTTATATATTAAGATAAAACACCAAAATAAAGACATTATGATTAGAACCAATTATACAGTGGAAACCATATTTTGCTGTTTTATGTATTTTGATTTTTTTGGTAAAACAGTGAAACGGTACTCAGCTCTCTCGCTAATTACACATTTTTTTAGGTAATTATATGCAACTATGGGTTAGTTAAATTAATACGATTACCACTATACAACTTACTCACATTAGTTTTAATTTTTCTAAGTCCTTTGCAATTATTTAACAAAACATCAAATTCACAACTTTCCAAAAATAAACTTGCAAAGTTTTACTGTTGATCCGTCTGTGACTACCTTTAGTTTGTTTGCCTGTGATCTTTTTCCATTGTAACAATAGTTAAATTACATGTTTTCAATGCCGATACCACCCGAAAACCGATAAAAAGAAAAGAAATTGGGACAT